>CM053626.1:166681653-166720517 GCA_028646595.1 Phalanger gymnotis
AGGAAATATAGTTAGCCTTTCACAACATGAGCATTGTGGAAGTGTTTTGCATAATGATATATGTATAATCTATGTTGAATTGCTTGCCTTCCTAGGGAGGGTGGGTGGGAAAGGAAGAGGGGAGAGAATTTGGAACTCAAGGTTTTAAAAGCAGATGCTTAAAAAAATTTTTAAAAATTTTTTTGCATGCAGCTGGGAAACAAGATATATAGGGAATGGGGCATAGAAATCTTTCCTGCCCTACAGGAAAGTTAGGTGAAAGGGGATGTCGTAGGGGGAATGGGGTGAAAGAGAGGAGGTCTGACTGGGGAATGAGGCAATCAGAATATATTCCATCTTGGAATGGGGGGGAGGGTAGAAATGGGGAGAAAATTTGTAACTCAAAATCTTGTGGAAATAAATGTTGAAAACTAAAATATTAAATAAAATATATACAGAAAAAAAAACATCCACACAAGCAGACCTTCCTAGAATGTGGCAGAAAACATAATAAATCCCTTTCTCCATCACTCATGCCTTGTGTCCTATGAGCTGGGTTACCTTCTTCACTCTGTATTTAACCCTTGTTCTTTCATTCTTTGTTATAGTGGGATAACCTTAATCCTCATCTATACTCACCAAATCCTCATCCACCACTACTGGTTGTAGCTGGAAAGAAAGAACATATTGTTCAAGCAATCATAGAAACATAGGCTCATAGGATTTAGAGCTGAATGAGATCTTAGAGATAATTTAATTTGACCTCCGCATTTTACAGATGAGGAAACCAAACCACTGGGGATAAGGAAGGCTAGGGATGCAGTTGGGGAAATCCCCTCCTGAGGAAACAGGAGAGGAGTAAAAATAGAGAGCAAGTAAATATAAACCATAGGCCAGGCCAAACCTTGATCGTTTGAGAGGTTCACAATCCAAAGAACTATGTATCATCACTAGTCTTTTGAGATATGCATTCTCAGCCATGGCTAATGTGCTGATATATGTATATATATATATATATATATATATATATATATATATATATATATGTACATATATGTGCATGTGTTCAAACATATTTGTTATATATGTATATGTATGTTCTAGATACATTGATTTCTTTAAAAACAAACAGAAATGCACAGTTTCTTATACAATCCTCTTTTTTTATTGTTGTTTATTGAAATGTATAGGTTTGCAGATGATTGTTAAGTTCATAATAAAAAAGAAAAAAAATTTTCTAAAAGAAAGAATTAGGGATTGGGGAGCACTAGTCCCTAGGTCAGTTGGGTTTAGCAAAGACTTTATGTGGGAGGTGGCTATTTGAATTGGGCTCTAAAGGAAGCTTGTAATTTTAAGGGGTGAAAGGGAAGATGTAGTGCATTAGAGAACATCCTATGTACACATGGAAAGAAGGGAGACGGAATGTCATGTTTTCAGTTGTTCTTCTGTTGTGTCTGATTCTTTGTAACCCCATTTGGGGTTTTCTTGGCAAAGACAGTGGAATGGTTTGCTGTTTCCTTCTGTAGCTCATTTTACAGATGAGAAAACTGAGGCAAACAGGGTTAAGTGGCTAACCCAGGGTCATATAGGTAGTAAGTGTCTGAGGTCAGATTTGAACTCAGAAAGACTAGTCTTCCTGACTCCAGGCCCAGCACTCTTTCCACTGTGCTACCTAGCAGCCCAGAATGTCACGTACAAAGAATAATAGGCCAGTTTGACCAGAACATAAAGTATATGAAGGGGAGTATCAATAATCCTGGAAGGTAGATTGGAGCCAGATTATGAAGGGATTTAAATGCCAAACAGAAGAATTTATATCTTATCCAGACAGCAATAGAACTTTGGAGCTTTTTTTTTTTTGAGCAGAACAATGATGTGGTCAGATCTGTGCTTTAGGAAAATCACTTTGGTATCTGTGGGGAACAGACTGAATAGGGCAGAAACTACAGGCAGGGAGACCAATTCACAGTCTACAGCAAGAGTCCTGCCAGAGGTGATGAGGGACTGAATTAGTGAACGGTTGTGGCTGTGTGAGTAAAGAAAAGGGGCCAGAACCGAGAGGTAAAGTGGAGGTAAAATTGACAAGATGCGACAATTCATTGAATATGTGGATTGAGAGAAAATAAAAAGCTAAAGATGACTTCAGGGTTGTGAACCCGAGAGACTAGAAGACCAGTGAGTGTCTTTGACAGAAACTGGAAAGTTGAGAATAGGGGGAGGTTTGAGGGGAATCATAAGATCATCAGTTGAGAACTGGAAAGACTCTTAGAGGCCATCAAATCTAACCTCCTTATTTCGCAGATGAGAAAAATGAACCTGAGAGAGATGAAATGACTTGTCCAGCTAGTAAGTTTCAGGGGCAGGATTTGAACCCATCCATGTCTTCCTGACTCCCTGCCCACCACTCTACTACACTATATGCTGTGGAGTTTGAGGCATGTAGAGTTTGACATGCCTATGGAACATCCAGTTGGAAATATTCAGTAGGCAGTTGGTGATATGAGACTAATGTTCAAGAGAAACTGGGGCTACATGTAGAACTCTGGGAGTCATCTGCTTAGAGATGATTATTAAATCCAAAGTTGCTGATGAAGTCACTGAGAGATGGTGTGAAAAGAAAAGAGAAGTAGGCCCAGGATAAAGATATGGGCTACATCCAGAGTAAAGGGATTAGATGTGGCCGATCAAAGGAGAATGAGATATAGCAGCCAGAAAGACAGAAGAATGACAGCCGGAAAG
Source organism: Phalanger gymnotis (assembly GCA_028646595.1). Classification (NCBI taxonomy): domain Eukaryota; kingdom Metazoa; phylum Chordata; class Mammalia; order Diprotodontia; family Phalangeridae; genus Phalanger; species Phalanger gymnotis. The sequence continues at coordinate 166,684,372 of CM053626.1, forward strand.
ACAGAAGAGTCATGAAAACCCAGAGAACCAAGAGTATCTAAGGGGAGAAGGTGATCATGAACGTCACACACTATAGACAAGTCAAGAATGACAAATACTGAAAAGGCAAAGAGATTTGAAAAAGATGGCCATGTGAAAGCCTGTATTAAATACGGTTTATTATAATCCTTTTATTCATTCTTCGTGTTGGGAAGCAATAGTTTTCTTGGAAAAATAGCCAAAAGTAGCCCCATAAATTTGTTAGTCAAAGGACGATAGTTTTTTTTTTCTTTTCAAAAAGTTCCAATCTCCTCTCCCCACTCTCTCATCCCAAGATAATAGTAATTTCTGTCAAGGTTGTTTTCAGGATATTTATTATTAGTATTCAAAGACAGAAAACCATCTATCCTGGGTTAACTGCCACCTACCAATGTCACCGAATATATAGCATCTTTAGGTTAATTATGAGAACCAATCATTTATAAATTCCCCCTCCCGATCATCTGCCTAAAACAACTGGCAACTACAATTAAGGACTATTAGTGTCTTGAACATGTGCCAAGAGCAAATTGGCCAACGGCCAATCGCAAGTTTGCGTATTGCATATGCCATGGCCAATGAGTAGTCAGGGAAACACTGCCCATAAACTGAGGCATGGGCAACTTGGCTAATTAGTGCTCTTAATCCTTCAAGGATCCTAGAAGAGCAGAGACCTCACAGATGAGGCCTGAAAAAAGCTGAGATTTTTTATTATACAAGTAGGAACAATTGAGCCTTAAACCACGCTGTTGCTGAAGAAAACTCATCCCAAGACCTTTTCACAGATACTTTCACCTGCATTAGTATGGAGAAAGCACAGGACTTAAAGAAACATTATAGAACTTGAGGGGGTATGCCCTTCATCTGGAAGTACCTAAGAGGATCATAGGCAGCTTTCACAGTCCCAGTCTAATATTCATTAGAAATATAGCTGGCTCTCACTCATCTCATTTGTTTTCTTCTGTACATGTCACTGGAATACATGTGAGTTGGATGTTGGGTTTTGCTTTCACCTTTTAGTCACCTGTAGGATTTGGGGCAGCTAGGTGGCACAGTGCATAGAGTGCCAGGTCTGGAGTTAGGAAGACCTAAGTTCAAATCTAGCCTCAGACACTTACTTAGCTGTATGACCCGGGGCAAGTCACTTAATCCTGTTTGCCTCAGTTTCCTCATCTGTAAAATGAGCTAGAGAAGGAAATGACAAACCACTTCAGTATCTTTGCCAAGAAAACCCCAAATGGGGTCATGAAAAGCCAGATGTGACTGAAACAACTGAACAATGACAATAACAAAGGGTAACATTTGCCACATAATTCTTCCCTTAGATAACATTAGTTGCCACCTGTTGGAGAATAGTCATGAAGGCCTGATCCTCTCTTCAACTCTTGGAATTAGCCTATAAACCTAGAACAAATTTATAGTGCATTTGTGTTTAGTAATTATCCCATATATACTGATGGACAAGATCCAAAGGCTGATATTCAGGACCCTGTCATAATCTGGACAGTTGAAAAATTTATCTGTTTGGTATTAAATATGTGGATGGTCAAGTTAAATTCTTTTAAGTGGTTATAGAACTCTTCCAGGATGCTCTTCAGAGTTCTAGGGCTTAATGATTCAACGCCATGTCATATTCAAACACAAACTTCTTGAAGATCTCCCTGGCCACAAATAGTGGACTCTCTGTTGAATATCCTCTAAGTGGCAAACAACTTTGATAAACATGTCTCCCTGTTCTATGCTGTTCCTGGTGTTTATGCTGAGAGGGATCCTTGAATAAATATATTTGTTGTTTCTTTCAAGGAATCTTGAATTATTTATATATGGATAGGAGATACCTTGCTGGAAGAGAGGTTTTAAGTCAGTATTTTGCTCTACTGAATCAAATGCTTTTTTACAAACAATCACAGTGGGATCTTATATTTCCCCTTATATTTAGGCTCCCTTCCAACTCTAAAGTTGAGGCATTTAGTCCTAAAGGAGGCAATTTTGCCTCAGTGCTTAATTTTACCGCTTTTATCTATTACAAATGGATTGTTCCTATACACTTAGGAAGAGCAGAGAGAACTTGATAGTACTTGATAAAATATAAAGGGTATAAAACGATATAAAATATATTGTGATTTTAGTTATCCCTACTGAAGTTCATTCCTTAATAAGTTAGAAAGGCAGCATGGCCTACTTGCTGTTCCCTATTCATAACGTTCCCTCTTCCTTTTCCTATCTATACCTCCCATGCTCGGAGTGCTTTCTTTTCTCATCCCTCACCTTATAGAATCTCTAATTTTCATCAATTCCAAACTTACGCACCACCTTCTACAGGAAATACATTTTGATTTCTCCAGGGGCTAGAGCCCTCCATTTGGAAATTACTTTGTATATTTTTTATTTGATTTTCTATAATTATATTGTTTTCCCCCAATAGAATGTACGCTCCTTAAGAGTAGGTACTATTTCATTTTAGTCCTTGTATCCCTAGGGCCTAGCATAGTGCCTGGCACATAGTAGGCACTTAATAAATGGTTGTTTAATACAGTGCTTCTTATATACAAAGATGGCATTATTGACCTATTAGCAACAGGGTGTGCAACTTGAATTGTTTTTTTCAATAGTTGTGATTTACTTGCATTGGCCCATCCACATGGTCTCCTTCACTATTTTTCTCATGACTTCAAAGATACATCCACAAGTGACTGATCAGGGTTAGAAGCACTGTGGAACAAAATGAAGCTACGTGGACCTCACTTAAGATCAAATTTTATGTTTTGACCTTGGATCCTCCAAGGCCTTTCTGGGAAGAAATTCCCTGAACCACCCCAAAGGAAAGGAAATCTGCCCATCAAAGAGGACCTGAGCTGCTTCTCCACTGTGACCTCTCTGATGAGGTAAAGACCTTGAGGCTAAGACAACTATTATTCAAGGAAAGGAATAAGGAAAGACTAGAAAGTATCAACCAGAGCTATGTCCAAAACCAATATATTGGGGGTAGCTAGGTGGAGCAGTGAGTAGAGCACTGGCCCCCGGAGTCAGGAGGACCTGAGTTCAAATGTGGCCTCAGACACTTGACACAGTTACTAGCTTGTGACCTTGAGCAAGTCACTTAACCCCAATTGCCCTGCCTTCGCCCCTCCAAAAAACCAAAACCAAAACCAATATATTCTTATTAGGTAAATCTTCCTTGAGAATAGATCCAAGAAACCACTGGGCAAGGGAACCCTCCCCCTTTCCAAGGTAGCATTGATTTGTCACAGATATGGCTTTTGAGAGGTTGGGCACCTGATGTGGGCAATCAAAGACATAATGATGCATCTGTTTATAGGGGGAGAATCCTCTCTCTCTGAGATGGGTTTGCTATTTGCCAGTTGGGGACAGGTTGAAGGCTACTTGGATTAGGAATAAACGCTTTGTCCTTAGCGTAAGGGATTACATGGTCCTGTGCTCTTCACAGCATGGCATCACCACCTGAATTTCCAAAATGACAGTGAACCCACTTCCCAAACTTTGTAACAGCTCTGACCTGGTTGCTTAGCATACATCTCTGACAGGTGTTGACATACCCCACAAATGGCTATTTAGTTTAGTTTTGATTGCCCTTTGCTCTCTAGGCTCCAGACCACTTGGCCAGAACCATGGCCACTGTCCAGGAACTAGTATTGATGAAGATAGTTTCTGCCCTATCCCTCAAAATTCTCTTACATGGAAGCCGCAAAGCCAGGAGCTCAGCCAACTGGAAAGACTTGCCAGTACCCCTACTCTGTAGGATATCTCCTGTTACCAGATTAATGACTGTTGAAATCCAATTGTTGTATATTTTTCTTGTAGTAGATGGAACCATTGGATAATCAGACAAAATGTTGTTCCTCAGGAGTCAAGTCTTTATAGATTAGAGCCCACTGGCCAGTGGAGGAGGCAGGTTCCAGATATAGACTGGAGACCTCAGGCTCTGACATAGTTATCACTTGTTTGTGAAGAGCATTAACAGCAGAGAGACCTAGGTAAGCATCATTTCTAATGCACTATTTCCATTTAGCAGTAGAAGCCTCCTGTGCTCTTTTCATTTTCTTAAAGGCTCCATCTTGCATCACCCAACACATAATAGGCAACTTTGGACAAATGGTGATTGTATGACTCTATGTCATCTGTTCAGTAGCAACTAGGGTCCAGTGAGATGCAAATAACAGCTTTATACTGAGTGGTTGCTGAGGGGAGCTTGGAGCTCTGGACATCTAACAGTGGCTTATTCTGGGCACCCCTTGGTGCCTGCCAAAGGCTCCATGCAGCCTGGTATTTATGGACCTACAACTCCAGAAACATAGGCCTTGCAAGGTCATAAGGGCCCAAGGGGAGAGATTCCTGGATGACCTACCTTACATCTTCCAGGGCTGTAGCCTGTTCTGGTCTGCACTTAAAAGACACTGACTCGTGGGTGACTCAGTAAATGTGGACTACCCAGATGACCATGTAAGGAATGTGGTTTTTCTAAAATCTAAACAGTCCGATGAGTCTCTGGACTTCCTTCTTAGAGCATGAGGAGGCAAGTGTCAGTAGCTTTTTCTGAACTGTGTTCAGAATCCTCCAGGCTTTCCCCTCCCACTGTATCCCCTAAAACTTCACTGAGTGGGCTGGATGTTGAATTTTTTTAGGTTGATTTCCCACCTCTTGTTTCTCATATGGGCCACCATCTGATCCACTGTGGCCTCATCTAGTCCTGCTACATAGCCGATAGAAGTCTCCTCCTAACCATGTGGTTAGCCAATTGTGAAACTAGTTACAAAATTTCTATGAACGTTCCACATTCTCTCCAAGGCATTTCCCTTACATGTCATCACAATTCTTCAGGAAACAGCTCCCATCTTCCGTACTGAGATACCATCTGAGGCACTCTGTGCATGCAATTAGAAGATCTTTGAGAACTGTATCATGTGGATGTGTTTGGTACTCTTTGGTATGGGGTACTGGAAAGAACAATGTTTATTCCTCTACAGGAGGCTGGAGACCTTTTTGAAACTGGGGATATGTAGAAATGCATAATCATAATGGGGAGGAGTGCTATGTCAATTTAAAAAGAGACATCTTCTACTCTCACTTTGGAACCATGAATTCTAACTCTGTCTCTCTTTGGGACTTCCAGTGAAGGAAGGGTGTGGGGTCTCTGAGGAGCTCAGGTCCTGGGCACTTTCTTTCATCTTGGCAGAAACGATACCTTCTTGCACATGGTTGCTACAGTATACATACTGGCCTAGGGGTCTTTGGCTTACTTGCTTTGTGTCTCTTTCTCTGAGCATAGGTGAGTGATCTTGAGTGGACATCCCTAGCCTCGGTGTTAGCATTGTGACATTGACATAAAAGGAGCTCCTGGGTTTCTCGATTGATGCTGACTGGCAGCAAAAAGAAGTTCCTGTGTTTATAGAAAGATCACTGATAAAAGGAGGCAATCCTTGGAGTTACCTGAGCCAAACTATGTGGCTGTTCCTGATCTCATCTAAGTAGTAGATTAGCAAGGAGAAATGATGCCTTGGTCCACAGTGCTACTACTTGGTGGAGAAGGTAGTACAACATCTGGCCCAGTATAAGGTGGAGGGGTAGTTTTTGTCCCTGGCATAGGAGGCAGGGCTCAGGCTCTAGCAGTGGCAACACATGACAATGCTCTTGCCCAGGCACAGGGGCAGTAGCAATACCCACAGGGGTGTTCAGGCCCTACCATCAGAGGACAGTGCTTAGATCCCATCACAGGGAGCAAGGAACATTGATAGACCCCAGCAAAGGGCAATGGAATATTGATCAAGCAATGGCACTCTCTAGTGGCAGCCCTCCTTTCTTGGCATAGGGATGTACTAGCAGTATTTATGGCATGGGGTTGAGGGATTGCAAGGCTCTGCCATAGAGGTATAGCACTTGGCACTAGCAAACTGAACAAGGCACGATCTCTAGAAGGAGCTGGTAGTGGTGTGACCACCCTGAATTGAGCAAGTCAATCAGTGCCCTTTCTCCAACAGCATGTGCTTACATCATGTCTCTCTGTTACGTTTTGGTAATCCTCATAATATTTCAAACTTTATTACTATTATTACATCTATTATGGTTATCTGTGATGAACGATCTTTAATTGTAGTTGTTTTGGGGTGCCATGAATTGTGCCCACATAAAGTGGTGAGTTTAATCTATGAATGTTGCGTGGATTCTCACTGTTCCACTAATCAGCCATCCCCCATCTCTCCTCTCCTTGGGCCACCTATTCTCTAAGACACAACAATATTGAAGAATCTTACATAAACGTAGTTGATAAAGCAAGCAGCAGTAGGTTTTGAGAGGATTGACTCCAATTTTGAAAGAAGTTCTGCTGTGTATAAAATGCTATCAAAGAGTATTACATTCTACAGAGAAATCTTTCATGAAAGAAAGACTCAATCAATATGGCAGACTTCATTGTCTTATTTTAAGAAATTGCCACAGCCACCCCAGCCTTCAGCAACCACCACTCTGATCAGTCAGCAGCCATCAACATTGAGGCAAGACCTTCCACCTGCAAAAATATTACAACTTACCAAAGGCTCAGATAATGGTTAGCATTTTAGCAATAAAATAGTTTTAAATTAAAGCATGTACTTGTTTTATATACACTACACACTTGATAGACTACAGTATAGTATAAATGTAACTTTTGTACGCATTGGGAAACCAAAAATTTCATGTAGCTCGCTTTATTGGGATATTCACTTTATCGTAGGAGTCTGGAATCAAACCTGCAATATTTTCAAGGTATTTCTGTAATCTGGAATTGATGGAACTCCTCCATGTTGTTATCAGTATAGGTGGTCAGACAGCTCTTCCCTAGTGAGAGTTAGTAGGATAAAGAAATGATTATTAGAGCTTATCTTGCTTTCTCGTAAAAGGGAGGAAGTGAAACTGTTTACCTACTACTTGAAGAAGAAGGGGAGAAGATCTTTAGAAAATTCTAAAGCAGCAAAGATTTTTGTGTCCCTTTCACCTTCCATGGGGCTCTCAGGGAGGGGGAAGTCATTGCTGGTGGAGAATACTAGATGGGAGATGGTACAGGGAGATTCTCAGTTTTAACTCTGACCTTGGGCTAGGCTGCAAGCAAGAAGATTGTACATGACCTCTTAGATACCTTACTATAGATGACCATGACAAATGATACAAGCCAATGACTTTGTATCATCATTGCTATAAGTGCCAAGGTTTCTAGTACTATTTTTGTTTGTCATCACTTCTTTACACTGGGAGACCCATTGTGAACTATAAAGTTTTATCACCATATACCACATGGATCTGGTCCTTTATTTCTGAGATTTGGTCTTTCTGAAGGAGGATAGTGAAGGCTGGGATTCGTTGCCTCCATTTTCCCATATTCAGTTACTCCGGTAGGGGATGTGACAATGACTGTTGACTTTTGTTTTGTTTTAGCTATCTTTATGGTTTGGTTTTCCTTTTCCCCCTCCATTGCTGCCTATACTAGGTTTCCTACATCTCTGAAATCAGGGTTTTTTTGTTGAAATGTTGGAAGATCCTCTAGAAGAACCTTAAAACTTTTCCACCAAGGGGTGTGGTATGGTAAAAGGAATATCTACTAAGGTCTTCAACCATGTGGGTTAAGCTAGTTCTTTTCCTTAAAAGGCATTAAAATTATCTTTGAGACTAATTGACTTAGGAGAATAAAGGTTTATATGGTTGATGTTTTTTCCTATCTGTCTGAGTACAAAAGACTCAGGCACAAGGGTGAGGAACCTGTAGCCTTGAGGCCACATGTAGCTTTCTAGGTCCTTGTGTGTGGCCTTTTGACTGAGTCCAAGTTTTACAAAACAAACCTTTTTATTCAGGGGATTTTTTCTGTGAAGTTTGGATTCAGTCAAAGGGCTGCACTTGAGGACCTAGAGGGCCACATGTGGCCTCAAGGCCACAGGTTCCCCACCCCTGGGTCAGGGTATCGGAAAATTTAGCTGCTCCCTGAAGCTTCCTGTCATCAGACCAGCAGCATGATCAACAGTAGCATAGGGAAGCTGCTGGGAGCTGAATCAATGTTATATAATCACCAGATATAATTGTTTCTATGGTTAATAAAAACTCTTTTTGTTAACTCTTGAATGGTCTGAATGTCTCATTTTATTCTATTCTTGAACTTGAAGTATTAGGCAGTACTGATCAGTCAATTTGGCTAACCTGGTCTGGCCTAGCCTATTATATGTGGCTATCACTCCTTCCTCCTCCTTGTCCGCCCCACCCCCCTCCACTGGCCCTGCCATGTTACTATTTTATTAAGCCTCTCCTTCCATTGTATTCTATGAAACTCTTGTTCTATTGGTAACAAACCGTCCTTCATATTAGACATGTTCTGCTCACACTCCTTTCATCTCCTTTCAATTGTGAACACCTGGTGTCCCACAAAAGACATTGCATTCCTGCTGGTCATCCTCTCAAGCACTACCTGTACCTTCACTTATGCCCTACATATGCCCTCCCCAGGAGCAGGTATTGTCAGGTTTTTTGTTCTTCTTCTCTACCTCCAGACTTTTCCCTTACCAATATTACTCAGAAATTTCTTTTTCTTCTATACATTCTCCATTTAAATCTCGGTGGCTATTCTCTACCAGCCTGCAGGTCAATCTTTCTCCTTTCTCAAGAAATTCAGTATTTTGTTCCACATTCTTTCTCTCCTCCCCAAACCCCAGTCCGTACACCTAGAAACTTCAGTTTACATGTTGATGTTCCCTTAAATAGCTTTGATTCCCAGTTCACAACCTTCCTTACCTTTTATGATCTGCGTCTTCACTCCATCATATACCTAATGAGGAAGGTCATACCTTTGACCTCACCATCTCTGCTATCTATAACTCTGAAACAAAACTTTTGTTAGCTGACTATAACATCCCAATTTTTCATCTCTCTCTGTGCCTTACCCCTCCTATACCTATTCTGAGTTCCCATCATGAACTCAAGAACCTCTATCCCTCTCTGTTTTCCCAGGCCTTTGCCCTGCTGTCATTTTCCTCCCTTGAAAATCTTGGATCCTATATTTAACCAATTCAACTTTACCCTGCACTCTATCCTTGAGTCCATTTGCCACTTTTCTATCACCACTCATCTCTCTTTATAACCCAAGGCTACATTACTTTTACCATTTTCCATCTCTGTTCTTACACATGTAATACTGAACATTGACGGAAGAGGTCACATAATAATGCTGGCTGAGGCCACTACAAATTTATATTATGTAGTCTCACCTGGGATCTCCCTACTCTGTGCTAATGTAAGGGGTGTCTGGAGCCTATGCAGACTCCATCAGTTTGCTTATATGGCGTCATCAATGCAAAAAACTCTTGGGAGCTGCTTCAGGTAGACTGTATGGACCACTCAATGAAATTCTGCATAGGCTCACCATAAGTTTGGGAGGAGCCTCTTCTCAAATATGCAGCATTGGCTGCTGCATTGTTTTTTTTTTGCCAGCATTCATTTCTGAGGGAGGAGGTGACTCCTTCGTTCATAGCCAGTGAAAAGAGATAAGACCTTCAGGGCCTCTTTTCTCCATCAAGGCCATATGTCCTCTCTAAGAAACAGGTCTGGGTCTGTAACTTTTTTGTTTGTACTTTTCCATTCCAGTTGAATCTCTGATCTGATTTGGGAGAAAGAGCCCTAATAATCTGGGAGTCCAGAAATCCAGTCAGCCCACCAGAAGCCAACAGCAAAGCCAAACTTTGAAGATGGATTTAGGCAAATGCGATGTAGCAATTGTAAACCTAATCTCTCCCTTTTTGACTCCCTCCCCAGGCAGTATAAGGAGGATTATCAAGGTGTTTGCTTTTGCTATGTCTTTGAAGTAAAAGATAGCTTTGTGAACGCTAATCTGATATTCAATGGAACTGGAATGCTAGTCACTGAGCCCCTAAAAACGAAGAGAACTTGTCTGGTGGAGGCTTGAGCCAGTGGTAGAGAAGAGATCCCCGATCCCTACCCCACCAAATCCCTTCAGGGTACCTGAGAACCTTGAGAAAAATAAAAATGGCAGATCTATCCCTGGGAGGTTGTGGTCAGAGTTAACCATATTTCACGAATCTAGCTTCCTTGAATTCTATTCTATCCCTCTCAGAATTTATTCCAAATTTTTTCTTATCTCCTTATGCCACTTTCAATAATACCCTTTCCTGTTTCTGTCTGTAAGATGGCAAATGTTTAGTAAGTTCCTACTTTATGCCAGGCACTGTGCTTAGCAAGACAGTTCAGGCTCTCAGGGATCTCAGGAAGAGAAGACATACAACAATTATGTACGAACAATATATATGTGTAAAATATTTTATATATTATATGTGATGTATATGATAAATTATGATATGATAATGATATGATAAATATGATATGATATATATGATAAATTGGAGATAATTAACAGAGGAAAGGCATTAGCATTAAGGGGATCAGGAAAAGTTTCTTACAGAAGGTGGTATTTGAAGGAAGCTAGGGAAGTTGAGGCAGAGATGAGGAAGGAGAGAATTTCAGGCATGGGCTAGGGGGTGGGGACAATGAATGAAAATGCAGAATTAGGAGATGGAATGTCTTGTTTGAAGAACAGCAAGGAAGCAGGTGTCACTGGATCCCAGAGTATATGGGATGGTTAAGCTATAAGAAGACTGGAAAGGCTGAGTGAGGCAGATAACAAAGGGCTTTGAACACCAAAGTATTTTATGATCCTGGAGGTGATAGGGAACCACTGAAGTTTATTGAGTAGGAGGTTGACATGGTCAGACCTGTACTTTAGGAAGATCACTTTGACAGTTGAGTGGAGTGGGGAGAGACTTGTAGCAGACAGACCAACCAGCAGGCTATTGCAATAATCCAAGTGTGAGGTGATGAATGGCCTGCACTATGGTGCTGACAGTGTTAGAAGAGAAAATGGAGTGTATATGTGATGTGTATATAAAGGACAGGAACTGGCAAAGTTTGCATATGGGGGGGCGGCGATGGGCATGATAGTGAAGCATCGAGACTGATGCCTAGCTTGGGTGCCTGGGTATATGGATGGATAGTGGTACCCTCTGTAGTAATAGAGAAGTTAAGAAGTGGGGAGTTTTTTTCAGGGAAAGTTATGAGTCTGGTTTTGGATATGTTGAGTTTAATATGTCTACGAGACATCCAATTCTGGATGTCTAATAGGGAGATGGAGATGTGAGGCTGGAGGTCAGTAGAGAGGTTAGGGTTAGAAAAACAGATAGGAAAACTATCCATACAAGGATGATGATTGAATCCATGGGAGCTGATATCACCAAAGGAAATGGTATAGAGGGAAGAGAAACGGACACTGGATAGGACCTTGGGGGACGTGCATGGTTATCATGAGTGACCTGGGTGAAGATTTAGCAAAGGAGACTGAGAAGGAAGAGTAAGGAGAGAATCAGGATAGAGTAGTATCATGAAAACCTAGAAAGAAGAGAGTATCAAGGAGAAGAGGGTGATTGATGATGTCAAAGATTTCCAAAGATTTCCAAGATGGATGAGGATTGAGAAAAGGCCATTAGGTTTGACAGTTTAGAGATTATTAGTAATTTTAGAAAGAATAGTTTCAGTTGGATGATGTCAGAAGCCAGATGATAGAGCTAAGAAGAGAGTGAAAGGAAAAGAAGTAGTTATCAACTGTAGACAGCTTTCTCAAGGAGTTCAGCCAGATGGGTTTTTTTGAGTATAGGAGAGACATATACATGTTTGCAGGCAGTAGGGAAAGAGCTGGTAGACAGGAAGAGACTGAAGATAAGTAAGAGAGTGGAGATGGTCAAGGGGACAATCTGCTAGATAAATGTGATGGAATAGGATTACCTGTGCAAATAGAGAATTGTGCTTTGGCAAGGAGAAGGGCCACCTTTTCTTGTGAGACTGGGGTGAAAAATGAACTTTAGGTTCCAGAAGATATCTGAATGAGGTGAGTTGAGGAAGAAGGGAGAAGAGACAGTTCTTGGCAAACGACCTCAATTTTTTTTTTTCAGTATAATATGAGGCAAGGTATACGGATGAGAGGATAGGTGGAGGAGGAGCCATGGGAGGTTTAAGGACTTAAGAAAAGGTTTGGAAAAGCAGCTATAGTGAATAGGATAGAGCCTAGTTCGCCCTAGCCATACCAGATATTAAACTGTACTATAAAGCAGCAGTCCTCAAAACTACCTTTTACTGGCTAAGAAACAGAGTGGTAAATTGGTGGAATAGGTTAGGTACATAAGATGCAGTAGTCAACAACTATAGCAATCTACTCTTCGACAAACCCAAAGAATTCAGCTTCTGGGCTAAGAATTCACTATTTCACAAAAACTTCTGGGAAAATTGGAAATTAGTATGGCAGAAACTGGGCATAGACTCATATCTTATTCCATATACCAAAATAAAGTCAAAATGGATACATTATTTAGGAATAAAGACTGATACTATAAACAATTTAGAAGAGCAAGGAATTGTTTGCCTGTCAGATTTATGGGAAAGGGAAGAATTTGTGACCCAACAAGAGAGAGAGAGCATTACAAAATGCAAAATGGATAATTTTGATTAAGCTAAACTGAAAAGTTTTTGTATAAACAAAGCCAATGCAACAAAGATTAGGAGGAAAGCAGAAAACTGGGAGAAAATCTCTACAGCCAATATCTCTGATAAAGGCCTCCTATCTAAAATATACAGGGAACTGAGCCAAATTTATAGGAATAGAAGTCATTCCCCAATTGAGAAATGATTAAAGGATATGAACAGGCAGTTTTCAGAGGAAGAAATCAAAGATATCTTTAGGCATGTGAAAAAATGCTCTGAATCACTATTGATTACAGAAATGTAAATCAAAATGACTCTTAGGAACCACATCTCTCCTGTCAGATTGGCTAACATGACAAAACAGGAAAATGATAAGTGCTGGCGAGGATATGGGAAAATTGGAACATTAATACATTGTTGGTAGAATTGTGAACAGATCCAGCCATTTTGGAGAGCAATTTAGAACTATGCCCAAAGGGCTATAAAAATGTGCATACTCTTTGACCCAGCAATACCGTTCCTAGGGCTATATCCCAAAGAGATCACACAAGTGGGAAAGAGACCTGTATGTACAAAAATATTTATAGCTGCTCTTTTTGTGGTGCCAAAAAATTGGAAATTAAGGGGATGCTCCTCAATTGAGGAATGGCTGAACAAGTTGTGGTATATGAATGTAAAGGAATACTATTGTGCTATAAGAAATGGGGAAGATACAGACTTCATAATAACCTGGAAAGACCTACATGATTTGATGCTGAGTGAGAGGAGCAGAACCAGGAGAACATTATATACAACCACAGATATATTGATTCTGCGATGACTAACTTTGATAGACTTGGCTCTCCTCAGCAATACAAGGCTCAAAGACAGCTCCAAAGGACTCATGGCGGAAAAAGTGAGCTACATCCAGAGAAAGAACTGTGGAGTATGAATGCAGACTGAGGCAAACTATTTGCTCTTTTTTTTTCCCTCTTTTTTTGGTTTTATTTCTTCTCTCTCATGATTCACTCCATTGGTAATAATTCTTCTTTGCAACTTGACTATTGCATAAATAAGTTTAATGCGAAGGTCTATGTAGAATCTACATCGGACTGCATGCCATCTTGGGGGGCAGGGAGGAGGCGAGGGAAGGGAAGAAAATTTGAGACTCAAGAACTTGTAAAACTGAGTGTTGTAACTAAAAATAAAAAATCTAATTTAAAAAAAGGATAGAGCCTAGTTGAGATTATGTAGCATACATTTGTAGTGGACCCACTCAGTTACATGATTTATTTCCCCCCAGTTTTATTTGGTAGCACCTGAGTAGAAGTGAAGGTAATGAATTGTGGGAGTAATCCAGGTCTGAGGCTTGTTAGGACAAGATTGCTGATAGGATCTAGAGGCAGGGACTCAAGAGGACAGTGCGGAATTGCACTGGTTCACCATGGATCAAGATAGAGAAGAGAGAAAAGTGTAGCCAGGGCAGTGGTGGCTGTTTTTCCCTCATTTCTGAAAAAGACCAATGACATCACAATGTTGGAGTCAGGGTACAATGTGTTCAGCTGTGGCTGAAGGTACTACTGCGATTGAGCACAAGTGGTCTGTTAGAACATTTAGAGTGGAAGTGATTCTGGATTTGCACTTTCTTCACATTTCCTTTGTTTCTACTATTCTGCATTGCTCATGGAGTGCAGCACCTTCTTTGATGAAGACATTGTTAACAGATTGAAGGTCTCAGTGAGGATAGGTGAAGGAATAGGTTATGGGAATTGAGTAAATCGAAGAACGGAGAGATTGTGGTGGTTGAGGGGGTATTAATATGTATCATGGACTTGTTAGTATGAAGGCAGGAGTGGAAAGGAGAAAAAGACTGTGAGCCAGACATTGAACTCACTGAGGAAAAAATGGGTAATATTCTGAAAGTGTGTAGGCAACAGCTTCTAGAATTTTAATTGGCTGGTAGATATGGACTGAGTGAACCTTAAAGGAGAGAGTAATACCATCTTGAAGTGGCAATGGGAAACAAGTCATATTCCAATACCCTCATCCAATGAGTCAGGGGAAATGTGTGAAAGTACAACCAGTGCTAAAAAGGATGACCAAGGAAGTTGTGTCTTCTGGATGGAGCCAGGTCTCACTGAGAGCCAGAAAGATGGAAAGATTTAAGATGAAAGCAAGTTTGTTACCTATGGAGCAGTCATTCTAGAGAGCACAGTGAAAGGGGTGGGTAGCTTTCAAGTGGTTTATTAGGGGAAGGAGGTTAGGTTGATGGGGATGGGAAAAAGGGAGCAGGCAGTGGGGGATGAAGAACAGAGTGTAAATAATTATAACTGGGGCTTCAGTGTCACTGGAATGGAATGGATATGACTGGGTGGGAGCTTCATAACCATGGATGGGGAGTTCAAGTAGGTTATTAACATCTCTAGGGGTTTGGCCTCAAGGCAGAATCCTATCTGCAGAGGACTTTGTTAAATCCTTCACTGAGAAAGCCATCTTTTTTGAGTTTGCTCTTTTCCTCAATTCTGGACTTTACATTATTTTTTCATCACATTCCCTACCCTCTCCTGCTTTGTTTCAGTCTTGGAGAAAAGATGTCCCTTTTTCCTTGCAAACACCAACTCCCTACTTGGTTCCTTGATTCTCTCTTCTGTATCTTCCAAGAGTTTAACCCTTCAATCATCCCCTCTCACTCCCTAATTTTCAGTCTCTTTTTATCTACTGCCTCCCCACTGCTTACAAACATACCCATACCTCTCTGAACCTTATGTAATCCTGCCTTAGAAACAAGCGACTGAGAAGTAGTTTTCAAAGGCTAGAGGGGACATAGGCTATCTCTGGAAACTGCATGTATTTCTGATTTCTATTTTCTTACAATGGGATTTCATAAGAGAAGCATAAGCCAGGTGAACTGACTGAGGAAGTAGAAGAGTCACTCTGGGAGTTCACAGGATGGCATATGTGTTAGCCAGGCCCTTTCCTGTTTGCTGGGGAGGCACGTAGGATAGGACTGGAACTGAGATGCTGATGATAGCGATCTAAGGAGCAGAGGCAAACAGATGGTGATGGGAAGTGGAGTGAGGCAGTTACCAGATGAGGACTGGAATGAAAATGACAAAACCAGCAAGCCCTGGTCAGTGAGATGCTTGGAGCCCAGTCCAATGTCTTCCTGGGTTTTTTCCCCTCTTTCTTGGGAGTATAAAGCAGAAAAAGCCCTCTACCCCACAGCTGTCCCTATAGTTGAGAACCACTTACTATTTACCAATCTGTCACTTCCTGCTTTTTTCCTATAATCTCAGTTGCAGAGTGGGGAAAGAAAGCCATTCGTCTGGCTTATTCCCTCACTAGTTTTTTTTCATACTGCATTTAAGGAAATTGTCTAGAAGATATGACCTAATGATGTATGCATGCATATGCATTCTGGAAAATGATTTAAAATAGCATTCTCCCTCATCAACTCCACCTTATCCCGGCTGTGTTGGGGGGAAAAATAATCCTCTCCTTTTGAGTGAATTTTCTCTCAATCGCAGCAATATTCTTCTGTACTAACAAACTCATGGCAAATGGCTATTTAGTTTAGTTTTTTTTTAACTAGCAACTGCAGATAACAGACACAATAGCAAGTAAAATGCCAGTTTCCAAATGCCAGCTGCTTTACCCAGCAGCTGAAAGGAACACAAATGGTGTTCTCCCTACTCACTCTCCCCACTCCCCGAAACTGGATCAGAGGCAAAACGCAGTGAGTGATAGTCTGGTAAATGGGAAACAAATTCCTGCTTCAAGGATGTGGGAGGGTAGAAAACTTCTGAGCTATGCTCCTGGGAAAGAGGGCATGAGTGAGTGAATGAAGAAAGCATTTATCATGTGCCAAGGCTATACTAAATGCTAGGGATACAAACACAAAATCAAAGATAATCCTTGTCCTCAAAGAGCATACATTCTAATATGGCAGACAACACATATAAGAGAGTGATAACCAGGAAAGGATATTTTGGTTTGGAAAGTTACTTCTCTGTAAGTGAGTGGAGCCATAAAGGAATAAAATGACACAGCTGTTTTAGGAATAATTATAAAGTTGACTTCTTTATGATTCCAGAACTAGAAAGCAGAGAGGCTGGGGGCTGGGAAAAGTGGATACACTTATAGTGGAATAGTGATTAGCGAAAAGTCCAGGAAGTAAAACCAAGCTGGCAAGGATCCTGGCCTGAGATGTAATGGGTGATGGAGGCCTCTGCTGATGTATGGACTTCCGGAGTGCTCTTCCATCTTTGTACACAGTCTGTCTACCTAACTGCATAGGATTTGCCCAGGATGTCCCTTTCAAAACGAGCTTGGACATATCTGAAGTTTCCGGGAGTGCTCGGCACTTCTCCATAGCCCTTTTTGGCTCTCCCATGTTTCATAGACTTGTCTCTGAGGCAGTTTTTAAAAAATTATTGTTTTTCTTTTTTCTTTTAATTAGATTTTTTATTTCTAGTTTACAACATTTAGTTCTACAAATTTTCTTCCCTTCTCTCCCCTCCTCTCTCCCCCCAAGATGGCATGCAGTTCGATGTAGATTCTACATAGACCTTTGCATTAAACTTATTTACACAATAGTCAAGTAGCAAAGAAGAATTTTGACCAATGGAATGGATCATGAGTGAGAAGAAACAAAACCGAAAAAGAAGAGAAAAAAAAAGAGCAAATAGTTTGCCCTTTCTGAGGCAGTTATACTAAAAAATAACACCAAATAACAACAACAAACCCTTTGTTTGATCCAACCATCTCCTCTAGCTACTATCCTATGGCTCTCCTTTTTCACAGCCAGACTCCTGGAAATTGCTGTCATGGCTTATGGCATCCACTGTCGCTTCCCACTCACTTCTCAGACCCTTGAAAACTGGTTTCCAAATTCATCATTCAATTGAAGTTCTGCTATTGGCAGAACTGTCAATGTCCAGAGGAGTGCTGGTAAAATGTTTAACAACTGACTCTCAAAGTATACAGGAAATACTTTTAAGTTCATTCTTCATTTTAACACTTTCCCCATCGCTTTATTAAGTCTAGATGAACAACAGCAACAACAAAATAAATCCAGCCCCAATTTGTAGTGTTTGCTGATTTCCACTGTATAAATATTCATACTGAAAATTTAACAATGACTCTCCAGAGTCTGTCTGAGCTGTTTCTAGCACATCCCTGAATGGAACTCAGTTTTTGGAGCTCAGCCAAAAAGCAAGGAGCAAGGGAAAATATGGTAGGGAGCCTGGTGGCAGGCAGTTTCCTTTCTAATGTTCTTTAACCTTTGAGGAGACTTCAGACTTTATCTTGTATATATCTTGTTTGTACATAGTTGTTTCATGTTTTCTTCTCCATTGGATTGAGAGCTCTTTGAAGACAGGGGCCATTTTTTCTCCTTTCTTTGTATCCCCAGTGCTTAGCCTAGTGCCTGGCAAATAGTAAGTGCTAAATAAATGCTTGTGGACTTAACTTATCTACCTATAGGCATACTACCTAGAGGGCCTCTGATCTTGATCTTGGGAAAAAATATAAAAGTAAGATAGATAGAAACCATCATAAACAAATTAGAGTAACAAGGGAGAGAATCTATTTATAGGAGAAGAATTTGTTAGCAAACAAAAGATGAAGAAATACATGTAAGGTAAACTGGATAATTTTGATTACATAAAATTAAAAAAGGGTTTGCATAAACAAAATCAATACAACAAAAAGTAGAGGAAAATTTCTTGCATCTTCAATGCTTAGCACAGTGCTTTTCACATAGTAATTGCTTAATAAATGCTTTTTTTTCATTCAAGAGAATCAAGTATGTGGGGGTGGGGTGGGGCAACTGTTGCAACAAGTATCTCTGATAAAGGTCTCATTTCTAAGACATATAACAAACAGATTCAAATTTGAGTTTATAAATGGTCAAAGGAGATGAACAGTCACTTTTCAGAGGAAGAATGTCAGGCAATCAATAGCCATATTTTTAAAATACCCTAATTCAGTAGTAATTAGAGAAATTCAAATTAAAATAACTCAAGTTTCAATTCCATACCCATCAGATCTGTCAGATTTGACCCCAAAAGGGAAAATGATAAAGGCAGAATGGGTTGTGAAAAAACAGATGCATTAATGCCTTGTTGGTGGAGCTGTGTATTGATCCAGCTATTCTGGAAAGTAATTTGGAACTTTGCCCCCAAATTAATGAAAACCATGAATATCTTTTGACTGAGTAATACAATTAGATCTTTATTTCAAAGAGATTTTTTTAAAAAGAGAAAAAGACCTATATATACAAAAATATTTGTAGTAGCTCTTTTTGTGGTGACCAGGAACTGGAAACTGAGAGATTATGCTTCAAATGGGGGATGACTGAACAAATTATGGTGTATAAATGAGATGTAATACTGTTGTACTAGAAAATGATGAAGGGGATGGTTTCAGCAAAATGTGGGAAGGCTTTAGGAGCTGGTGCACTGTGAATGGAGCAGAACCAAGAGGACAAATTATACAACAATATTGTAGAGATGAAAAACTTTGAAAGATTTAGGAATTCTGATCAATACACTCTCATGGACTCATGGTGCAGATTAAAACATATTTTTTTTTTGACACGACCAATTTGGAATTTGTTTTGTTTAACTAAATATGTTTGTAATAGGGGTTTCATTTTTCTTTCTTACTTTCTCATTGGAGAACAGGGAGAAAGCGAGAAGGCAAAAGGGAGAGAATGTAGATTTTCATTGATCAAAAAATTTAAATTACAATTTAGAAAAATAACTCAAGATGATGTCATGGGTAAATGGGAAAAAAACTCCAAATATAATAAAAACATACTCTGAGTTAACTGTGACTTAAGAGAAGATCAAGAAGAAAAAGAAAGCAATGCAAGTAATACCTTAGAGAAAAGAATGGCCTGACTGCAAAGACTCCAATACTGAATTGAAGAAATGAAGCAAGAGACAAAAAATGTATGTTAAAACTGAAGGAAAAAGTTGAAAGAAGAATAAATGGCCTAGAAAAGAAGATGGAAAAACTTATCCAAGTAGAAAACTCATTGAAAAAGAGAACCAAGCAAACAGAAACCAATGAATCCATGAGGAAATAAGAAATATTAGAACAAAGTTAAAAATAACTGAAAAATTAAAGGAAAATATAAAGAAATAGTATCAAAACACAACTGGCCTAGATAATAGGTTGAAGAGATATAATTTGAAAATCACCAATATATAAATGTATCTATGAATGTAATATAATATACAATATATAAACATGTAATTTAAGTAAACATAAATATATCAATCATGACCAAACAAAAAACCTGGATGCCATATCTCAATAAATCATAAATCAAGTGAAAAAAATCCCAGATTCATGTGAACAAGAGGACAAATTGAAGCCATTGTCACCATTGGGGGAAAAAAATTAAAAATAACCAGAAAAGTCATAACCTGAATTCAGAGTTTCCAGATCAAAGCAAAAAAAAAAATGACAGTATGTGTATCTAGAAAGAAATGGATAAAATGCCAAGATTCAAGGCAGAATCTTGGATATAATATAGCAAAAGGCAAAAGAAAAAAGATTGCAACCAAGAATAACTTACCTTAAAATACTGAGTAAAATATTACTGGATGAAAATGGATCATTAAAATAATGAAACAATTTTAAGAATTCTTGATGAAAAGTAAGAGTGTCTTTGAAACACAAACACAAAGCCAAGAGACAGCTAGAAAGTAAATACCTGTGAGCAACTGGAAAGGACAAACGATCATCAAGCGCTTACATTCTAATGGGGAAGAAGAGATAAATGTCCTTTTAAAATTCCACTGTCTTCAAAGGTAATAAAAAGAGTAAATATGGGAAAATACTAGGTTTGGGGGTGGTTCTCTTCCATCTTACTCATTTTAAGAGATGAAAGAAAAGGGAAGAAAAAAAGAATATACCAGGAAAGAAATGAAGAAGGGGGAAGAACTCACTATTTTTCATAATCGAGGTATATAAGAAGTAGAATAGAAAACATAGAGGAGGGAGTGGTGAAGCTGGCTTTTCTTAAACCTCACCCTTATCCCAATGAGACAAAAGTGGATTGAACTCAGACACAAAGAATTTGGTGTGGAAATATGTTAAATTATATAGGGAAAAGGCAGGAACTAGGAAAGCGGAGATTGGGGTTTAGAGAGAAGTAAGTATTGAGAAGGGAATAGTCAGAAGCAAAATGAGCTTCACATTGATTGAGTCGGTTATAGAGATCAAAAGCAGGAAAAGAAAATGTAAGAACAAACGATTGAGGTCTTTTCTGAAAAAGCATATTTAAAAATTTCTACATGTATTTTCTTTTAAAAATAATTATACTTTATTTTAACATTCATTAAAAAAACTTTGAGTTCCAAATTCTCTCTCTTCCTCCAGCTCCTCAACCATCCATTGAGAAGACAAGCAATAGGAAATCAATTATACATGTGAAGTCAGGCAAAATATGTTTCCAACATGTAACTTTCAAAGTTTTCCTCCTTTTCTATGATTCTTTCTGGTCTTCCTTCCATTTTCTTCTCTTGTAAGGTGATGGAAGAGTACTGTATTTCTTCCACATTCCACACTCTTAATTGAAAAACAAAAAAGCAAACAAGAACAAAATTCTTGTAACAAATATCCAGAGACTTATAATATTGATCTTGTCCAAAAAAACACATTTTATTTAAAGTCAATGTAGATAATTAAGTGATACCAATACTTAATACACACACATGCATACACACACACATACACACGTGCTAAATACCATAACATCCAAGTACTTAAAAGAAAGCTATTCAAATTACAGAAAGAAATAGATAGCATAAGGATAGTAGTTAAGCAATTCATCATATCTCTTTTAGAACTAGACACATTTTCAAAAAGGATAAATAATAAGGACCTTAAGGAACTGAAGAGAATTTTAGAAAAGTTTGATATGTTTGCTATCTGGCAGTTACTGAATGGAAATTGAAAAGAGTGTATTTATTTCCCAACTGTACATGATACCTTTGCAAAAATTGACCATGAGCTAGGGCATAAAAATTTCAATAAATGCAGAAAATCAGAATTACTAGACACATCTTTTACTGACTATGGTGTAGTAAGCAGGGTAATCAATAAAGAGAATTTTAAGAGAAGATATAAACCAAAATGGAAACTAAGTCAAACAATAAATCATAGTAATAATATATATTTTCAGTAAAACAGTGACAGCAATTAAACAACAGGCTGAAACTTTTGGGATGCTACCAAAACCATGCTCAGAAAAAAAGTTTATATCCCTAAATAACATAAAAAACAGGTAAAGTAGTTTCATGTGAAACTTCAAAAAAAAAACCCTCCAACAACCAGAAAAGCAACAAATCTAAAAACTCCAAGTAAGTGCAAATAGTGAAGTCTTGAAAAATCAAAGAAGAGATAAACAGAATTCAAAACAAACAAAAAACCCATTAAATTGATAAACACAACTAGGAGTTGTTTTTCTAGGGAAAAATAGGTAATTTGATTTCAAAAGAGAAAGTAAAACCAGATTAAAATACTCAAAAATATAAAAAGAATTCACAGCACATATAAAAAGGAACTTATTAGAAACCATTTTGTTCATTTTTTTTTGCCAAGAGAACTGATAACAAAAAATGGATGAATATTTACAAAAATGTAAAATATTCAGATTAACAAAATGAATATAGAGGATTTAAGTGAACCAGTCTCAGAAAAATTAAACAAGCTACGAATGAACTGCCGAAGAAAAACTGTTCCAGACTCAGACAAACTTACAAGTTTATTCTATTAAACATTGAGAGAGCTACTGACTCCAATATTACAAAAATTGTTTGCAAAAATAGAGAAGGCGTCTTATCAAACTTTTCTATGAAAAAAAAATATGGTCCGAATATCCAAATGAGAGATTAAGCAGAGAAAAATACTGTAGACCAATGTTTCTAATGAATATTGATGCAAAAATATTGAATTAAGTATTAGAAAGAGCTATAACATAATAGAAAGACTACACTCTATGGTTTTATACTGGAAATGCAGGGTCGATTAAGTATCAGGCCAACTATAAGCATAATAGACTATATAAACAACAAAAACAATACAAATAATGTGATTATATGAATATATGGAGAAAAAGTTTTTGACAAAAACAATACCAATTTCTGTAAAAAAATTATAAAGCACAGGAATAAATGAACTTTTCTTTAATATGATAGTATCTATTTAAAACCATGAGCTAGCATTACCTCTAGTGGCAAAACGCTCAAGGCCTTTTCTATAAGATAAAAAGTAAAGCAAGGATGCTTATTGTCACTGGGATTATTTTATATAGTTCTAGAAATGCTAACTATATCAGTAAGATAAGAATGGGGACTAGACTTCATTGGCATAGGAGCTCCCAGATAAGGAAACTTTCTATGAATGTAGGTCAGCAACTTCTCTGCAATTTATTGTCTTAAAGAGTTGCCTAGAGGACAGAAAAGTTAAATAACTTGTTGGTGCGTCACACTACCAACGATTGTTAGAGACTGCACTTGAACTCCCTTCTTCTTGGCCCTAGCCTGGCTCTTGATCCACTTTGCCTCTCAAAGCGATAAAAAGCAAGAAAAGAAGTTGAGAAAATAAGAATAGCCAAAGCAAAAATAAAATTATCTTTGGAAAAGTAGATGGTCTATTTAAAGAACCCTAGAGATTCAACTAAAAATTAAGTGAGTTGACTAATAACTTCAGCAAGATAGCAGCATATAAAATTACCCATAAAACCACCAGTTTTTCTGTATATTATTAAGAAAAAAAAATCCAGAAGAAATAGAAAAAGAATTTCCATTCAAAATGACTAGAGAATATATAAAATATCTGTATATTAAAAAACCCAAGACATAATAAAAACTTACATGTTCATAACTATAAACCACTCTGGAAATAAAGACAAATAATTGGGGCATATTAATTGCTCAAGGCTGGGTCATGCTAATATAATAAAAATGAAAATATCATATAAATTAATCCATAGGCCCAGTGCCAACCAATCTACTGAAGAATTACTTTATAGAAATAGACAAAATAATACAAAATTTATCTGGAGGAACAAAGGTTGAAGAACAGGGAGGAAAATAATGGATAAAAGTAGGAACACAGGTGGCCAAGTAGTACCAGATCTCCAACTATACTACAAAAAAGTAATTGTCAAAATTATTTGGCAGTGGTTGTGCCAGAAACATAGAAAAATTGATCAGTGGAGGATTTCAGGTACAAGACCCAGAAGCAATTGAACACAGAGGCATAGGGTTCAATTAACCCAAGGACAGCAACTACTGGGAAAATTGAAAAGAAGTCTAGTAGAAATTGGCACTGTATATCATAATAAACTCCAAATGGATATATATCCTAGCTATAATAGATCATAATATATAGTCAAATAAAAGAAGGAGATATTTTTCACAACTACAGATAGGGAAGTTCTCGATCGAGCAAGAAATAGAGATGATCATTAAGATAAAAGTCAAATCAATTCGATGAATATATATTAGGGGCTTACTGTATACCAGGCACTGTGCTAAGTGTTGAGAATACAAAAAAGGCCAAAACAGTCCCTGCACTCAAGAACTCACAATGGACTACTAGGACATAAAGTTGTATAACATTGTCAGACACAGTTTCTGTAGTGGACACTTTTGCTTAATTTTTGTTACAATTGAGGGTTCAGTCTAGCAGGTATATGTGTGGGAAGTTACAGGTATGTAAAGATAGATACATACATAAGAATCCCTTTTGCCCCTAGGATAAAGTACAAAGTCCTCTTTTCTGATGTTTAAGGCCCTTTACAAATCTGACTCCTGCCTACCTTTTCAAGTTTATTACATGTTTCTCTTGTTTACACTCTCTTTAATCTAGCCAAAATGACCTTGTTGTTCTCCGTACATAACATTTCTGTGCCTTTGTAGAAGTCATCTCCCATCCTTAGAGAGCACTCCCTCCTGATTTCTACCTCATAGAATCTCTAGCTTCTTTGAAAGCTCAGCTCAAATGCTATACTCTACAGGAAGTCTGCCCTGATCCCTCCAGTTAGAAATCATATGCTAATTGATAGTGGGGGCTAATCGATGGTATTGATGATATTGAGGTGATATTAACTCACACTAGTGATTAGTGTTAGGGGAACATTTCAGAATGGGGATCACAGCAGAGAGCATTAGAAAGATACCCCAGCTCCTCAAAGGTACCCCTAGAAACGTGAGAGAGAAGTATTTATCATATAAGGATTTGAATTGCTAGTGAATGCGTAGGTTTTTTGATGGAGACAGAAATAATAGAGATAGGCATAGATAGAGATGTAGATAGATATACATATGTACACTATATATACATGTATCTATAAACACATATATACATGTTTTGCTATTTATTTGCATATATTGTAATGATTGTGCTTGCTTTGTTATGATATAGTGCTGTTTAATGTTACTGATTTTGCATTTCTGTCTCTGTGATCATTTGCCTATGTGTTATGGATGTGCATATAGTGTCATGATGTACGCATATGATTTATTCTTCATGTGACCAGGGATAGATATCGCAACCTCTGAGCTTCAGTTTCTTCCTTTGTGAAATGGGGATAATAACAGTTATACTATTTACCTAAGAGGTTTGTTGTAAGGAAAGTGTTTAATAAACTTTAAAATGTTTTATAAATTTAAGATAGACGGTGGGCTGGTTTGAAGGGAATACTAGCTCTCTTGCCAGTCGTTATAGATTTAGAGATAAATAGAGCTTCAAGGTCATCTCGTCTAACCTGCTCATTTTCACAAATGAGACAACTGACGCCTAATGAGGTTAAGTGACTGCCTAAGGTCTCACACGTAGTAATTAGCAGGGCTGGGATCGGAAGACAGGCTCTCTGACTCCGAAGCCAATGTTCTTTTCACTATTCTGCACTGCTTTCCACCATATGAACCTGCAAGTGACCCGGCTTGTAGGTCACCGTACAAGGATGACTTGGTTACAAAGCAGTGTCTCCCAAGAGGGAGAGGAAAGAGGTAAAGAGGATATAGGTAGTTCTTAGATAAAAGGATAGACTAGAAGCAGCCTAGGCATAGGTGAGTGACTGGAGGTGGAAACAAGTAGGGCCTCCAGAATGGTGTGTCCTTATTACATGAAAAGAGACAAAAGGTCCTGAGGAAACAGGAGACACAGGGTGTGCGCCTGTGTTTTGTTATGTGCACTTGGATCCCTATATATAGTAAGATTCCTTAGGCTCAGACAGGGAAGCTCAGAGGGCACATGGGGATCATATTGAATTTGTTTCCTGCATGAGCGCATTCAGGCTAAGAGGCTCCGCTGAAGGGGAATGGCATTTCATTCATTCCCCGAGAGGTCCTAGGAGGACAGGTGTCCAGAGACAATTCCCTCCCCCTCTGCCGTCCAAACCAAATGTAGAAGAGACGGTTGTTGATGTGAATGCCAATAATTTCTAGTTTTTCTGTCTCTATAAGATGCTTTTACTTAACCAGCATTCTGGCTAGCAGATTTCTATCAGGAAGAATCAGGATATAACTAAATGAAAGAAGACATGGATGGCACTCCAGCAGGAAGGGATTGTTGAGATAGATTTACAGTTATCCCTTCCCCATTGGGGTGGGGGTGGGGTGGACAGGGCCTTGATTTGTGTAAAGTTTTTTGACCTTCCCTTCATACCAGAGAAGAAGTTTGAATTATTATGATATTAAAAGATAAAATGTGTAGATATTATGCAATATGATACGTATGTTTTATACATTTCTGAGATTCTAAACTTTTTCTGTGTCATCTGCAGCTTCCTCAAAGCTCCCCCAAAATTCCCATTTAATTTCCTATCCTGACCTGTGATATATATAGAAACCACAATGGGGAAAGTTGTGAGGCAGAAAGAATATTGTATTTGCTTGGAGAATAGCTGTCTACCTTAAATGGGCTGAGGCCCTTTATAAAATTGTGCCCCGGATGAGTGAAGAATATGTTTCCAATTTAGGTACAGTCCTCCCTGGAGATGAGATGGTCTTCCACAGTTTCAGATCCCAAAACAACTGTCTAGTGGGAAGACCACTGGACTTGGAGTCAGGTGAGACCTAGATTTGCCACTTAACTAGCTGTGTGACTATGGACAAATCACTTAGCCTCTCTGACCTTCGGTGTCCTTATCTGTAGGTAAGACCAACCACCCTGCCCCTGCCTTCACTATTTGAAGGCCAAGTATGTTACATCTCACCCCTCCCCAGAAATCTCTCTGTAAATGGCGATAGTCTCCACTGATAGTGTTCCTTCAAATTTGGGGGGTAGGTCCCTTGTACTACAGTTCCATTTAACTACTCATAGTCAGATTAGCTTTTGCAAAGGAGTATTTACTTCAATAGGTATAATCACAAATATACAGACTTATTCCCCAACATGTGAGACAATCTTTCTTCCTCTTCATACCACCTCAGTGTCCGGGAAACAGAAAGGGATTAGGTTCATTACTTAATTGAATTCCTATAGAGTACAGTTGAACTTTCCGAGTCTAAAATCCCTCTTAGGTTTCAGTTCTAGGGGCTTCTCAGGGCTTTCCTGACAAGCTGGCTGGCTGTACCATCCTACCTTCCATCCTAGCTCTAAGGCCACCATGGCTCAAACTCTTGGATTACAATCTATACATGAAACTGAGAAGGACAAACAATATAGAACAGAGACCCCAGGCCCATTTCTCAGAACTGGAGTAAAAGAGAATGTGTGAAGATAGCCATTCTCCCATGTTGTCATGGTGCCCAGGCTGTGGGTAAACTGTGATCTTTACCCTCTGGAAGCAGCAGGAAAGAGAGATACTTTATCAGTCTGTCCAGTTTTAAAGATGCTGCCTGTTCTCACTATGCAGATAATCAAAGGACACCGCTCATACTTACGTGTCAGGAAAAGGCAGGATGCAGAATGCCTCCATGTCAAGTGATCTGGCATGCACAGGCAGGCCTCCTTACAGGTACAATGGGGGTCAAATATCTTCATAACCTGGCTCTTTCCTACCTTTCCCGTCTTCTTGCGCCTTATTCCCCCTCACATACTCTGAGATCTTGTGACACTGGATTCTTGGATCAAATAGGATACTCCATCTCCAGAATGGGCATTTTCACTGGCTATCTCTCATACTTGGAATTCTCTCCGTCTTCATCTTTGCCTCTTGGCTTCCTTGGCTTTCTTCAAGTCCCAGATAATATCCCACCTTCTACAGGAAGCCTTACCTAGTCCTCCTTAATCTTAGTGACTTTCCTCTGAGGCTCAATTTATGCTGTCTAAATCTTGTTTGCATGTGGTTGATTATGTGTTGTTTTTGCCATTAGATTATAACATTCCCGGGAGCAAGGACTCTTTTTTGCCTTGCTTTGTCTCTCCAGAGCTTAGCACAGTGGCTAGAGCATAATAGGCACTTAATAAATGCTACAGATTGTTGGGAGGCTCAAACAAGATAATCTATGTAAAGCACTTTGTGAATTTTAAAACACTTGTTTTTTTGTGGTTGCTGTTGTTTGCCCTTAGTTCTTAAAGAGGACCTCGACAACAGGGAGATGATGCTGTGATATGCAAGTGAATTAGATTTAAGTGAGAGAGAGCTGTGCAAGGTCACCAGCCTCACTTTCTCCTCCAGAGCCATCTGGGTCCAGTGGCCAGATATAAATCAGGACAATTGGAGATGGCCCTGGATGCAGTGAGAGGCCTTGGCATTTTCAAGCTAAGGTCTTTAATGGGTCTCAGTTTGGCTTAGGTGCCACTCATTCAACAATTAAAGCTTAATAAGAAATAGGGCAGAGAATAGCCTTTCTCCCTAGCCCCCCACAAAAAAATCATTCTGGGAGGGGAAGACCCCTGGGCAAAACAGAAATGATTGCTATTTACATTCATTCTGAGCCAATCAGGGCCCAAGCAATGACCAAGTAGGGCTTGAAACAATATAAAAATGTTAATTACTGCTATTACTGCTGCTGCTGCTACAAAGCCTCCCTATTTGTGGAAATATTAAGGAAGTTCTAGCAACCTTCAGCTTCTTCCCAGATGCATCCACTCCTGGACCTCAATAACAGGGCAAATTATTTTTGTTTCCAAGATGCTGCTAGGTGGTATGGTGGATAGATTGTTAGACTTGGGTAAAACCCAAGTTCAAATCCTGCCTCAAACACTTAGCTATGTGACCCTGGACAGGTTATTTTTCCTTTCTCATTCTCAGTTTCTTCTTCTGCATGATGAAGATAATAATTGTTCCTACCTCACAGGGTTGTTGTGAGGACCAAATGATAATAACATATGTAAAGCACTTTACAAACCTTAAAGCCCTATATAAATATTACCTAGTTAACTTCCCCACCTTCCTTGCAGGTGACAATTTAGCAAGCCAGTTCAGGTCTACGGAGGAAGAAGAGAGGCAGCAAATGACTAAGATGAGTTGGGGAGAGATTATAGGAAATACATTACCACTTGGGGCAAAGTATCATTGCTGATCCCTGGTCTGAGTTCTGAAAGTTCCTGACCTGGGTTTGGGTTTGAACAACAGAAGGTGTCTGCTGGATTTAGCCACTGTCAGTCAATTGGGAAACTACTAACTCAGACTTAGAGAGCTGCAGGCTCCCCTTTGGTCTAGGATTCTTGCCTGGTTTATTCCTCTGCAAGTTTCAGACTAGGTTATAGTCCAGAATTGATATCTCACTCTGCTTCTAGGGTCTGAGTCATATTGCTGCTTCTTGTTTCTCAACTTGTTCCTGAATTTGTTCAGGGATACCACGTGGGGCCCAATACCACTTGGTGGGGTGACACAGGTTTGTCAACCCACACTGAATATGTGTGGCACAAAGCTGCCTTTTTGCACTTGTTTCTGTTGTGATGATGCCTGAGTATGGGTCTACAGGTGCCTCTTTATGGTTCTGAGATCCTTTCTCGTCCCAGTACACAATCTCTCTCTGGACTCTGGAATGCTTCTCACCAGGCACCATCCCTAGAGTCTGTCTATACTGACCTGGGCTGGAAAAATGATTCATTGCAACTTTTTTTTTGAACTTTCTCATCAGGATTTGGTCTGGTACATTTTCTTTTTTCTTTTAAAATTTTTAATTTTAAATGTCCTAACCATGAGAACTTTACAACTTCCCAATTAAAAATTTTCTTTTTAAATTTTAAAAAATTAATTTAAATTTAATCAATTAAAATTATTTGATTAAACTTATATTTAATTTTAAAATTATAATTAAATTAAATTTTTAATTAATTTGTTTTTAACATTCATTTAAAAAAATTTGAGTTCCAAATTCTCTCCTCCCCTGCTTTGCCTCTCTCACCCATTGAGAAGGCAAACAACATGATATAAATTATAAATGTGAATTCAGGCAAAACATTTCCATATTAGCCATGTTACAAACACACATGCACGCAACAAGAAACATAGAGAAAGTGAAAAAAAGTATGCTTCAATCTGTACTGAGACTTCATCAGTTCTTTCTCAGGAAGTGAATAGCATTTTTCATAATGGATCCTTTGGAATTGTCTTGGATGGTTGTATTGATCAGAATAGTTAAGTCTTTCACAGTTTATCATTGTTACAATTTTGCTATTTCTTTGCACAATGTTCTCCTGATTCTGTTTACTTCACTTTTCATCAGTTCTTATAAGTCTTCCCAGGTTTTTCTGAAACCATCCTATTCATCATTTCTTATCGCACAATAGGATTTCATTACAATCATATACCACAACTTGTTCACCCATTCCCCAGTTGATGGGTATTCCCTCAGTTTCCAATTCTTTGCTACCATAAAAGGGTTACTACAAATATTTTTGTACATGTGGGTCTTTTTCTTTTTTAATCTGATCTCTTTGGGATACAGAGCTAGTAGTGGTATTACTGGATCAAAGGGTATACATAGTTCGATAGCGCTTTGGGCATTGCTCCAAGTTGCTCTCCAGAATGGAGATGACTAGTTCACAATGCCACCAATGGTGCATTAGTGGATCTGGTATATTTTCTAGATCTCTAGTTTGGAGGAGTTTTGGAGATGAGCTGCCCCCTCAACTGCTTCTTATACCTATTACTTCCTATTACATCCTTATTTCTCATTACTTGTCCTGTTGCTCTACCACCTTTTGTCGTTTCTTGCTGTACAGTAATATTCTACTGCTGTACAAATAATATTCATACAAATAACATAGATTGCTCATAGATTGACAGGCATCTTCTTTGTAGTGCTTAGCTACAGCAAAAAAGTGCTGCCATAAATAATTTTTCAATAAGGATCTTTTCCTGCTTTCTTTGATATATTTGGGATAGACATCAAAGTGTGGTGCTATCTAAATGTATAAAGGAATGGCTCATTGTTTGAATGAATATATGTGATCTGAGATCTGACTCCTTTTTATGGAGGATAGAAAGGCCATGCTGGGACTGCCAGCAGTGCAGCTGGGAGGAAGGAACAGGCAGGATTCAGGACCACTGATTTTGGGTGGTGATCTTTCCTCCAGTTTCCAAGAGGGGCATAAGTCTAGAATTTCATCTATTTACCAACCCTCAAATAGCAGTATGAGATAGCTGTTTCACTTATAGTCCTTAGCTTACATTCATCAGCTTAACCACTTCCCACCAAATGCTAGTTACACAAAAGATCATCAGGATACCTAGTAAACCTGTTTATCATAGAAAGCATATAGAAATTGAGGAATCTATAAAAATAATTTTTAAAAAAGATAAAAGAATACACATCAATAAATAAGCCCTTCATCTGGGAGTGAGAAAAGATCTCAGTTGAATCAGGGAAAGAGAGGATGAGTTTATTAAAGTGGAGTCCCCTTTCAGCAATTTTTGGGGCCAAAACTGCTAAAAGTCAAGGGACAAGATGAGGGGTCAGTTCCCCTCCTGTTTCTGGCTCTTATCATTCAAAAAAATCTTAGCCTTTTCTATCTCTTGACCCATCTCTGTCTCTCTGCAGGTGCTCTACTGGTATTTGTGTCCAGTAAAATAAAGTGAGATTCTTATGCAAAATTGCAGCATTGTGGCTCAATGTTCTGTCAATCAGGAATTATATCTCATGTGTACACAATACAGCACTTTTGGAGTTTTACCACCCTTCAAAGGGCAAAGGTTATACCTATTAATGGCATCATTGTGTCATAAGGTATGCACAGAAATATAACCTTTACCAAATTGCTTACCACTTTAGGAAGAAGGGAGGGGAGGGAGGGAGAAAAATCTTGTAAACATGAATATTAAAAATTGTCTTTAGATACCCTTGGAAAAAATGAAAAATTGTGCTTGTCCTCCCATATCTCCTCCAAAAATTTCCATTTTTTTTCATCTTTTCTAATTTGGTGATGATAAAGTAGAACTTCAGAGTTCTTTTAATTTGTATTTTTCTTATTGTTAGTTGGAGTATTTTTCATTTGGCTGTTGATAGCTTGAATTTCTTCCCTTGAGAACTACCTGTAAATATCCTTTTGTCATTTACCTATTGGAGAATGGTTCTGGTTTTTTTTTATTTGAATAATCAGTTCCTAATATATCTTGGATATTAGAGATTCGTCAAGGTGGCTTTCTGCAAGGAATTTTCCTAGTTAATATTTTCCCTTCTAATTTTTACTACATTGATTGTACAATTGTACAAAAATAATTTTCACTTTTATGTAATCAAAAGTGTCTGTTTCAAATTTTATGATCATCTCTAACCCTTGTTGATCAAGAACTCTCTACCATCACAAATTGTGAAGGCATCTCTCTCTTCTATGACCTTTTATATCTAGGTCTTGTATCTATTTAGAATTTATTGTGGTATATGGGCTAATAAACGTGGTATGTATGTCTAAACCTAATTTCTGTTATATGACTTTCCAGTTTTTCCCAGCAGTTTTTGTCAAATTGGGAGTCCTTACTCTAGTAGTTGGTTTCCTTGGGTTTATCAAACAGTATGCTACTGTGTTAAGTTGCCTCTAAATTAATCTGTTCCATTGATGAAATAGTTTTGATGAATTCTGTTTTGTAGAGTAGTTTTTGATATGGTGCTATTAGACCTCTTTCTTTTCCACTTTCTTTTTTTCATTATTTTGATGAAAGTCTTGACTCTTTTGTTCCTCCAGATAAATTTTGTTATTATTTTGTTTAGTTCTATAAAGGAACCCTTTGGTTGTTTGACTGGTATGTCATTCAACATATAAGATGGTCTGGTTTGTTTTGTCATTTTTATCATATGAGAATGTCGTAACCAAGAGAACTTTCTGTTTCTCCAGTTAATTATCTTTCACTTCTATAAGGCAAGTTTTATAGTTAAAATTATACTATCTTAGGAAGTGGAATATGAGACATTTTATACAACTTTCCAATTTTCCAATTACAAAGGTACCACCATCATGCCTGCCTCTCAGGTTTATAATTATCATCCTGGACTCTTTATTCTCCTTTACTATATATATATACCCTATCAGCTCTCAATTCTTACTGCTCCTACCTTCAGAACATCTGTCATATCTGACCCCTTTTCTCTACTCATGTATCTGTTGTTGTTCAGTCATACCTGACTCTTCATGACCCCATTTGGGGTTTTCTTGGTAAAGATACTGGAGTGGTTTGCCATTTCCTTCTCCAGCTCATTTTACAAATGAAGAAACTGAGGCAAACAGTGTTAAATGACTTGCTCAGGGTCACATAGCTAGTAAGTGTCTGAGGCCAGATTTGAACTCAGGAAGATGAGCCTTCTTGACTCCAGGCCCAGCATTCCATCCTCTGTACCCACCTTAGTTCAGTCTCTCATCACCTCTGATCTAGATTATCTTAACAGCTATATAATTGTTCTCCTTGCCTCAAGTCTCTCCCTACTCCATCCTACATATTACTACCAAAGCATTTTTCTTTAAGCACATAGCTGACCATGTAACTCTCCTACTCAGTCAACTCTATTGGCTTCCTATTGCCTCTAAGATAAAATATCAATTCGTCTGTTTAGGTTTTTCCAGTCTTACCTTACATTATTCTTGCCTCCTAAACTCTATGATCAGCCAAATTGGCCTCTCTGTTTCTCTAACACACCACTCCAACTTCCATCTCTTGTCTCTGCCCTGGCTATCCCCATGTGCCTAGAATGTACTGCTTCCTTCCTTTAGTTTTACAGAGTCCTTCTCTTCCTTTAAGATGAAGCTTAATGGGGGTGTGGGGATGGAGTCAAGATGGCAGAGTGAATTGAGCATTTCTGCTGAGCAATCCCAAATCAACCAACCCTCTAAACAATTTTTTAAAATCTGCCAAATCAAATTCTGAGTGGGATAACAAAAACAACAAAGAGTTGTAGTGACTCATTTTTCCAGCCTAGGACAGTGTAAGTGGAGAGAATGTGAGGTCTGCAGGTACTGGAGTGGGGGCTGGGCAGGAGCTGTTGTTGCTGTTTGTCTTTCATTCTGGAAGAAGACCAAAGACCTCTTGAGGGTGATATCTTGACTCGTGCTTGAATTAAGTATAAGTAGGGTAGAGCTGTGCAAAGTTGTCAGCCTCACTCTCTCCTTCAGCGTCATCAAAGTACATTAGAAAGACAGAGGTCAAGATGACTGTTGATAGCCCAGGATGCCTTGGGTGACCTTGGCCTTTCTAAATTAAGGTCTTCCCCAGGTCTCAGTTTGTCTGAGGCCTTGCCCATTCAACAACTGAGGGCTGGTTAGGAGTTGAAACAAAATACAATTTACCATCCCAAAGATATTAATCTAGGAGGGAAAGACCTTCAGAGTTTCTGGCCAGAACAGAAGACAGTTGTTACTTACACTCATTCTAAGCCAAAAGAGGTGAGGATTGGGACTATTATTGCCCATTTAATGAAAACCAGAGTGAGTGATTTTGGTTTTAAGGCTGAGTCAAGTAGTTCCATTTAAAAGCCTGTTTTTTCAGAGCTATATTTCAAGAAATCAAAAATGAAAACCATGCAAGAGAAAAGAAGAGGAAGAAGAGAAAGAGAGGAGAAGAAGAAGGTAGAAGAGGAGGAGGAGAAGAAGGAAAAGAAGAAGGAGGAGGAGGAGGAGAAGAAGAAGAGGGAGAAGAAGAAGAGGAAGAGGAAGAAGAGGAAAAGGTGAAAACCTGAAGGTCCCCAGGTCTAGCTGCAGAAGCTCAGGCTAGCCATCTCCACCCCCACAGAGGAGAGCAGAGTCCAACTCTAACATAAAGTTCAAAGTCAAGAAATAAGCTGGGAAAATGGGCAAACAACAAAAAAGTTGACCACAAAAAGCTTCTAGTGTGACTGGCAAACTCAAGCTCAAAATCAGAAGAAATGACTTAAAAACATCTACAAGCAAGGCCTCATAGAAAAAAAAATACATAATAGACACAGGGCCAACAAGGATCCCTAGAAGATCTGAAGAAATAGGTTTTTTTTTTAAAAAAAAAAAGAGCAAAAAATTATTTCAAAAATCAAATAAGAGCCTCAGAGAAAAAATTAGGAAAAGAAATGAGATCAACACCAGAAAATTGTGAAAGAGAATTAACAGCTTGGTAAAAGAGGCACAAAACTTCTTTAAAGAAAATAATTCCTTAAAAATTAGAATTGGTAAAATAGAAGCTAATAACTCCATGAGATAATAAGAAAGAATAAAACAAAGTTAAGACGAAGCTCAAAGGAGTTGGAGCCAAGATTATAGAGTAACAGCCAAACTTCTTCCTGCAACTCCTTCACACAGATTTAGAAAAAGTACAAGATTGAGTTCTGATGGAGAAATTCAAAAGAAAATTATAGTGAGTCTTTTTTTTAAGCCCAGTATAGCATAAGGAAGTAGATAGAGATGTCTAAAGATAATGGGATTGGGCTCTTTCCAGGAAAAGCAAGAATATCTAAACATAAGGAGAGATTATAAACCAAGGTGAGAAGAGGTCTGAGATCCAGCACAGAGGGCTGTGACCCTCTGTAGGATGCAGGAATAGGTGCCAGTGGGCAACTCATTTGCTCACTACCCAGTTCAGGTCACAGATTCAAGAGGAACTGAGGAGGGAGCCTAGAAATAGCTTTTCAGGGTGAAGAGTGGGCACTAGGCTGTGTAATGAGCAAGAAGCAAGTTCAGAAACAAGCAGCAACTATGTGGCTCTGACCTCAGGAGTGGAGCTACTTTCTGCTCTTCCTCCTCTTATACTTCAGTTGCATTGAAGGAGGAATGTATCCCTTATCCCTCAACAGTGACCTAAATCTTTACATTAATCACACAAAACAAGACTACTTAATTTTCTTCTATATTAGGTAGGAGGAACAGATTCATAAATAATACAACAATGTTAAGTCTCAATTTGAGTCTTCAGCCCATTCTGAGGCCTGACGCAGAATAAGCAGGGCGGGAAGACCATGTCAAGCAACTGAAGTTCTATGACTTTTAATCAGCAGAGCTTTTCAGTTGGCTGGTACTGATGGAGACCAGCTATAGTCTACTGAAACTCCATTTGAGGCAAACCCATATGCATGTTGCTCAGAATCATACTTGGGTAAGGAATGTGTAGATATCAGTACTGGAGGGCAGTGATCAGACTTTGTCTTGGAACATACTATTTTGAGAGTACTAAATGCTTGCTTGGGCACCCACAATTTCTCCCTGGAGCCTTGCAACACATAGGGAATCCAAATGGAGGTCTGAATTCATTCTTTATTAGG
>CM053626.1:166721017-166741759 GCA_028646595.1 Phalanger gymnotis
GAGAATAAACTTAGAAAATTCACTAAACAGATATGGCATTGCCCCTCCCCCCCCAAATAAGAATTATGCATTGGCGGGGGGGTGGGGTGGGGGGTGGGGGTGGTTTAGCTTAATAGGAAAACCTTCCTTAGGAAAGCCTTATGGAATTGTAGAGAGTTTCAGCCAAGCTGTTCACACAAGCAGTTTAGGTCTGCTTAAAAGTTTTTTTTTTTTAAATATGGATGAATTTCCATAGCGCACTTTAGGAAAATTGCTAGGGACCAGTATTCAAGGGATTCAATATTCTAGGGATGCTTCTATTAGCTTCTCTACTCTTAAGGGGCACAGTAAAATAACATATATCAATTCATAAACGTTATTTTTTAAAAATTCAATTTTATTTTTAGTTCCAAATCCTCTCCCTTCTTCCATTGCCTCCCTTACCTACTGAAAAGATAAGAATTACAATATCCAAAATACATATGAAGTCATTCAAAACATATTTCCATATTAGTAATTAAGAAAAAACAAAAAATATAGAGAAAATATGGTTCAATCTGCAGTCTGAGTCCATCGGTTCTCTATCTGGAGGTGGATGGCTTTTTTTCCCTTAGTTCATAATCATTCAAACAAGTAAAAATTTCAAAGAAACTAGTAAAAGAAACACACTAGAAAACTGTCCAATTATAGTATAAAATTTTTTTAAAATGCTATTTATGAGTCTTGGATATATGATCTCTCCACTGGGTTCCTGCAAATGCACAAGGACCCCAAATATATACCAGATGAACCTTCACAATATAATACATTCCTCTGGAGAATATCTAACTTGCACTCATACTTATAGGCTGGGTCCCTAGGCTACCTTGAGGTTCCTTGGGTACTCTGTTTTTCCATTGCATTTAAGGCTTTTAAATGGAGCAACTCTATTCTTCCTCCTCTTATATTTCAGTTGCAGTGAAGGAGGAATGTACCCCTTATCCCTCAACCGTGACTTAAATACTTACATTAATCACACAAAACAAGACTACTTAATTTTCTTCTATATTAAGTGGGGGGACAGATTCATAAATAATAACAATGCTAAGCAATTGAAAAACACATTTTTTTTTCAAAAGGAAATTTATTTTTACAAGCAGTTATCTCTCCCATTCATAGATTCTCACCCCACCTCATTGAACAACAGAAAGAAAAAGAAAAGGAAAATACTCATAACAAATATGCACAATCCAGGAAATGAATTCAATCCAAAGTCGAGTGTCTCATTTTGCATTTAAAGTCCATTATGCCTCTTTGGCAGAAGGTGGTTGTTGTGCTTTAATCTTCATGGCTTACTATTGCAATGATCAGAGTTCTTAAGTCTTTCAAAATTGTTTTCTTTATGATGTCATTTTATAAACTGCTCTTTTAATTCTGGTTACTTTGTTCTATATCAGTTCTTCTTTATCAGTCCCAAATTACTTTCCTGAAGAGTTGGACCAAGTAATATCTCCACCAACAGTGTATTAATGTACCTATTTTCCCACACATCCCCAACATTTGTCATTTTCCTCTTTTGTCATCTTTCCCAATTTGATAAGGTGAGATGGAATCTCAGAGTTGCCCCAATGTGCATTTCTCTATTAGTAATTTGTAGAGTTTTTTCATGTTATTGTTGATAGTTCGGATTTCTTTTTTTGAGAACTGCCTTTTTTGTATTCTTTGACTATCTTTTGGTGAATGAATCTTTGTCTTATAAATCGGAATCAGCTCCTCACATGTATTGGATATGAAACTTTTATCTGAGAAACTTGTAAAAATTTTGTCCCAGTTAATGATTTCTTTTCTAATTTGAGCTACATTGGTTTCGTTTGTGCAAACCCTTTTTAATTTTATGTATCAAAGTTGTCCATTTTATCTTCTGTGATCCTCGATATCCCTTGTTTGGAAATGAACTCTTCTCCTATCCATGGACCTAAAAGGTGATTTCTTTCTTGCTCCTCTAATTTGCTCATAACGTCACCTTCTAAGTCATATATCTATCTGGGGTTTATATTAACATATAGTGTGAGCTACGTGGTCTGTACTCAATTTCTATCAAACTGCTTTCTGGTCTTCCCAACAATTTTTGTAAAATAATGAGTACTAACCCATAGCAATTGGGGGTCTTTGAGCTTATCAAACATTCACCTACTGTGTTTATTTGCATCTTTATATTTTGTACTAATCTCTATTTTTTTAACTAGTGCCAAATTATTTTAGTGATTGCTACTTTGTAGTATAACTTGAGATCTGGTACTGCCAGCCCCCTTTATTCACACTTTTTTCATTATTACATTTGAGACTCTCAGCCTTTTCTTTCTCCTTATGAATTTCATTATGATTTTTTCTAGCTCTATAATTCTTTAGTAGTTTGACTGGCATGGCACTGAAGAGATAAATTAATTTATGTAGTGTTGTCATTTTGTAATGTTAGCTTGGACTGCTAATAAGTAATTAATAGTTCTCCAATTATTTGGCTCTGTATGCAAAGAATTTTTTTTTATTGGATTTATATTGTTCTTAGGCAAGCTTGTACAACATACAGCCTGCCAAAGGATTTCGGGCTACCCATGAAAAATGTAGTCATGGTGTAGTCTCCTGTTTGTCATGTGACCTATGGCAACCACCCATCATCAGTCTGTCTAGTCTAACCTGTCACATGACCCACAGCAACCAACCATTGTCAGTCTGTCTCTAACCTAAACTATCTGTGGGCCAAAGAAGTTTACAAGTTGTGCAGGTCTGTTCTTGGGGGTATCTTGGTAGATACATTTCCAAATATTCCATATCTTTTGTAGTTATCTTGAATGGAATTTCTTTTTCTAGCTATTTCTGCTAGGTTTTACTGTTATTATAAAGAAAAGATGATTACATGGATTTTTTTAAAATATCCTGCAACTCTGCTGACTGCATGATTTAAAGTAATTTTTTAACTTGACTTTTGAGGGTTTTCTAAGTAAACCTTCATATCAGCTTCAAAAAGTGATAATATTTTCTCTTTGCCCAAACATATTCTCTTGATTTTTCTTTCTTTTTTTATAGCTAGCATTTCTATGATTATGTTAAATTGTAGTGATAATCGATATCTTCAGGGGGATTACCTGTTCTCCCTGACTGCTAATGCTCTCTTTTCTCAGTTGCTTTCCATCTACTCTGTATATATTTTGATTTACATATTGCCTTCTCCACTAGAGTGTAAGCATTTTGAGAGCAGGGACTATTTTTGCCTTCCTTTGTATCCCCAGCACTTAGCACAGGTAATTCTTTGTAAATGCTTGTTGATGGTAGGAAGGGACTATCTTTCGCCTTTCTTTGTATCCTCTGAGCTTAGTACAGAATGTGGCACGTGGTTAACATTTAATTGATGTTTATTGACAGACTGAATGTATGACAGACTGAAAAATGCTGCCTTTGATCCATATTGTGCCTAAAGTCAAGTCACTTCACCTTATCCATTTGCATTTTGATGGATGGAATTTCCATCTGGACAGCTAGGTGGCATAGTGGATAGAGCACCAGGCCTGGAGGCAGGCAGACCTGACCTCAGACACTTACTAGTTGTATGACCCTGGGCAAGTCACTTAACCTCAGGTTGCTTGTCTTTAAAATGGGAATAGTAATAGCACTTGCCTCCCAAGATTGTTTGGAGGATCAAATGAGATAATCATTGTAAAGTGGTCAGCACAGTGTCTGCCACTTAGTGGCAGTGTTAATTATTATGATTATCATTGGAATTCCCTGCAAAATATATTGTCTTTTAGAAGACAGACTACTGAAAATCAATCTCCTTTTTAGCCGGCCCTTCACTCAAAACTCCAGCTGAAAGCTGTCCTCCTAACCAAATTATAAGAGTACTTACAGTTCAAGGACCATTGGATTAAGTGGAAGCGGAGGAAGAATGGAACCATATATCAGATCGCAAGATTTGCATTCACTAGCATGAGTGAGAACACAGGACTTAGCCTGAGCCCAGACAATCAATGGGAATAGTAACTCCTTTGTAAGATATCACCCTGCTCTAGTGCTATGTTTATATCTGTTTGTCAAGTTTAATGTTGGGGAAATACTGTCAGATTGACAGAGTAATGTTTTGGGGTTTTTTTGCCTCATAATTTACTTTCAATATTTAGGTTCCTTTTTTTTCTGGGCTCCAGCAGCCCTCCTCTCATAACTGAAGTACCCAAAATAATGATAGTACCTTAAGGTTTGTAAAATACTTTACAAATATTGCCTCATTTGGTCCTCCCAGCAACACTCTGGGATGAGGAAACTGAAGCTGCCAGAGGTTAACTAACTTGCCCAGGGTCACACAGCTGGGAAGTTGTCTAGGAACTGTCACGGATAGTATCTTCTTTGAGGTTGAAAATAAAAACACAAGGTAGAGAGTTCTTCTAAAGTCCTATTCCAAAGCATCATTGTGGAGTGCAGGTGATCCCCAGGCTTTCCTAGTCTTATGCCAATGGAATGCAAGTTCTGGCAGTTCCTTCCAAACTGGACAGATTTCTAAGTCTGACTCAGTGAAATACGAGATGAGGCTACCTAGCACAGTGTAGACATGGAGTCAGGAAGACCACAATTTCAAACCCGGCCTCAGACGCTTACTGGTTGTATGACCCTGGGCAAGTCACTTAACCTCTGCTTCAGTTTCCTCATCTCTAAAATGGGTATAATAATAGCACCTACCTCCCAGCGTTATTGTTGGGATCAAACAAGACGATGTTTGTAAAGTGTTTTGTAAAACTTTAAAGCACTATATAAATGTTAGTTATTATTATCGTTATTACTGCCATGTGTCTGTTGGGTCAGAATCAGACTCGGAATCAGAAGGTCGGTCACAGTAACTCATAAAACCACCTCCTGAGGCGTGGTGGGCTTGATTCCATACTTCTATCCACATCCATGAAATCATTCATCTTGGAAAATACAGAGACAAATGGGTGAGAATAACAAGGGGAATCGACTTGTCCAGATACTTAGTCTTAGGTCCTACTTAG
Source organism: Phalanger gymnotis (assembly GCA_028646595.1). Classification (NCBI taxonomy): domain Eukaryota; kingdom Metazoa; phylum Chordata; class Mammalia; order Diprotodontia; family Phalangeridae; genus Phalanger; species Phalanger gymnotis. Next base: position 166,726,012 of record CM053626.1, read on the forward strand.
TCTTTTAATCTTAGTTCACATGAAGACAGTGATACTAGATACAGCATACTAGAGCTTCTTGGTTACTGTTCTTTCTGCAATAGTACTTTGTATCTCTCACCCTCCCAATCTCTGCTGTTGCAAGGGAGAGAGAATGTAGGTAATAAATTACATGGTAGGAAATAGGATCTAAAACTGGACCTGCCCCTACTTCTGGGACAGGAGTGGGGAACCTGCAGCCACATGTGGCCCTCTAAGTCCTCGAGTGCAGTCCTGTGATGGAATCCTTTTGGGGAATTGTTCTGTAAAGTTTGAATTCAGCCAAAGAACTGCACTTGAGGACCTAGAGGGCCACATGTGTCCTCGAGGCCACAGGTTCCCCACCTAGCTCTAGGTCAGCCTCCCCATTTTACAGATGAGGAAATGAGGTTTGGAAACAAAAAGTGCCTTACCATCTAACATCTCACTGAGTTATAAATAGGAGAGCTGTGATTTGAACCCAGGTCTTCTGGCTCCAAATCCAGTACTCCCTTTTTCATGTAGTGTCTTCATAGAGATCTTTCCTTTTTGCGATCCGTGTCTCTCCTGAAAAGAGTTAAGTCCAACAGTTTATCAGGAGCTAGAAGTGCTGGGGAACAATTCCTTAGGAAATGGTGCCCCCTTGTGTCCAAGTACAAGAACATTTTTGTTTGAACACACTGGCAACATTTGTGAAACAAAGATGGCGTCGCAGTCTCAAGAGATAATCCCTAAATAGTGCCTTTAATGACCTTGTTTTTTTTTTTTTTTTTTAGCACCTTCCTACTCCACTTACTTTGGGACTATGGGCACTAGATCTCTCTGAATATCTCAGTTTCCTCTATCGCCAATTCTCATAGTTAGAAGGGACGTCAGAAGACATATATTCTAACTCAGGGGTTCTTTGTATCATGGACCCTTTTGGTAGTCTGGTGAAGCCTCTTTGCTATTCTGGTTACCATCTTCTGGACTCCCTTTACCTTATCAAGTTCTTTCCTAAAATGGGGTGTGATGATTAAAAAAGTTTGAAAGACATAGCTTCTGGGTAATTTAATAATTTTATTAATAATATTTATTAATAAGGCATGTTATTTTTAAAATTTTATTTATTTATTTTTAGTTTACAACATTCAGTTCCACAAGCTTTTGAGTTTTAAATTTTCTCTTCCTCCTTCCCCTTTCCCCTCCCCAAGATGGTGTGCAATCTGATATAGGCTCTACATATACATTCATGTTAAACATATTTTCACATTGGTCATATTGTAAAGAAGAACTATAACAAATGGAATGAACCACAAGAAATAAGAAACAAAACAAAAAAAGAGAGAGCAAATAGTATGTTTCTATCTGCATTCAGACTTCATACTTCTTTCTCTGGATGTGGATAGCATCTTTCAACATAGCCTTTTGGAGTTGTCTAAGAACTTTGCATTGCTGAGAAGAGCCAAGTCTATCAAAGTTAGTCATTGCACAGTGTGGCTGTAACTATGTGCAATGTTCTCCTTGTTCTGCTTGCATCACTCAGCATCAGTTCATATAAGTCTTTCTAGGTTTTTCCAAAGTCCACCTGCTCCTCATTTCTCGTAGCATAAGAGTATTCTATTACATTCATATACCACATTTTGTTTAGCCGTTCTCCAATTGATGGGCATCTCCTCAATTTCCAATTCTTTGCCACCACAAAAGGAGCTGCTATAGATATTTTTGTACAGGTGGGTCCTTTTCCCATTTTTATAATCTCTTTGGAATACAGCCCTTAGAAGCATTATTGCTGGGTCAAAAGGTATGCCCATTTTTATATCCCTTTGGGCATAATTCTAAATTGCGCTCCAAAATGGTTGGATCAGTTCACAACTCCACCAACAATGCATTAGTGTTCCAATTTTCCCACATCCTTTCCAGCACGTATAATTTTCCTGTTTTGTCATGTTAGCCAATCCGACAGGTGTGTGATGTGGTACCTAAGAGCTGTCTTGATTGCATTTCTCTAATCAATAGTGATTTAGAGCATTTTTTCATATGACTATAGGTATCTTTAATTTTTTCCTCTGAAAACTGCCTGCTCATATCCTTTGACCATTTATCAATTGGGAAATGACTTGTATCGTTATAAATTTGACTCAGTTTTCTATATATTGTAGAAATGAGGCCTTTATCAGATACACTAGTTGTAAAAATTCTTTCCCAGTTTTCTGCTTCCCTCCTATTCTTGGTTGCATTGGCTTTGTTTGTATAAAAACTTTCGAATTTAATGTAATCAAAATTATCCATTTTGCATTTTATAATGTTCTCTATTTCTTGTTTGGTCATAAATTCTTCCATTCTCCATAAATCTAACAGGTGAACTATTCCTTCCTCTCTCAGTTTGCTTATAGCATCAGCCTTTATATCTAAATTGTGTACTCATTTTGACCTTATTTTGGTATACGGTGTAAGATATCAGTCTATGCCCAGTTTCTGCCATACTATTTTCCAGTTTTCCTAGCAGTTTTTGTCAAATAGTGAGTTCTTATCCCAGAAGTTGGAATCTTTGGGTTTATCAAACAGTAGATTACTGTAGTCATTGACTACTGCGTCTTGTGTACCTAACCTATTCCACTGATCCACCACTCTGTTTCTTAGCCAGTACCAAGTAGTTTTGATGATTGCTGCTTTATTTAAGGTCTGGTATGGCTAGGCCACTTTCCCTAGCATTTCTTTTCATTAATTCCCTAGATACTCTGGACCTTTTGTTCTTCCACATTAGTTTTGTTATTATTTTTTTCTAGCTCTATAAAATAATTTTTGGTAGTTTGATTGGTATGGCACTGAATAAGTAAATTAATTTAGATAGGGCTAGCATATTATTAATCAAAGAATGGTCATTTAGCCATCTGTCTTAGACCAAAGACAATGATGGCAGCAGGCTCACAGTTATACTTCAAAGGGTAGGTGTTCAATGAGGGGCCAAGAGTGATGTCACTCTTGGATAGAGAAACTATCTCTATGCTCTCAGACCACTCCTGGCCTGGAGCTATCTAGACAAAAGGATCTCTCTCTACTGAAGCTAGAGTAGAACCCAAGGGATTTCCCACTTCAGATTAAGTTCCTGGTAAAGTTGGGTGGGGTCTGACCTAGATAGAGGAATATTAATTCAATCTCCTTATCTGCAACGTCCTTCAAGAGATTGAACTTAAAATCAGGACTTTAGAAGAAGGGGAGAGCTCTGAATCTCCCTAAAACAAGGGTTTTAATAATCATTTCTCTCATGGGGCACCTAGAATGGAATATAATGCACCGTAAGCAGTATTCCATAAATGGTTTGGTCAGGGTAGAGTTCAAGAATACTATTACTCCTATCCCTACTCTACTAGGGGCAGTTAGGTCATGCAGTGAATATAATGCTGGGCCTGGAGTTAGGAAGACTTGAATTAAAATCTGGGTTCAGATACTTATTAGCTATGTGTTCTGGGCAAATCATTTAACCTCGGTCTCAGTTCCCTCAATTGTAAAATAGGGATGATAACAGAACCTACCTTGGAGGGTTGTTGAGGGGATCAAGTGAGATAATATTGCTAAAACATTTAGCACAATGCCTGGCATATAGGAGGTGCTTAGTGATGATCATTTAATATCATTTTTGTCACTTCAGCAAGGGCCAGAGCCTGAACTAATGATCAATTAGAAGAAAAGCCTGGACCTGAGCTTCTTTGTTCTCTGAGTTTACCCAGAGAATACCCTTCCTATGTCAACAAGGCCAGACTGGGCTGACCTAAGAACATTCTTTCCTCTATTAGTCATTAAAGATGAGACCCTTAACCTGAGAAACTATCTCGTTTAATATTTTATGGGCATATGCTATGTTATGGAATGTTAAGGGTAAATTAAACGCAGAAAAGCTAGGTTGTAGTTTCAACTGACCCTTGTCAGCTCTCTCAGCTTATTGTATTTACAACCTATTCCTTTAAGGAAAGTCCTTTTCTTGTATCATGGTTAAACATACATGGGAATCATAAAATTGAGAAACACAGGCATGCTGAGTTGTGACTGTTCTAAAAATGTATTTAAGCCTTCTCATTTCTTTGTTCAAACAGTCAGACTTTGTCTGGCTCCTTACATATATGTATCCACTGGCTTTAAGGGAATAAATGAATAAGTAATATAAAATTTTCTATCACCTAGCTTGTTTGCCTCCTTTAATCAAACTTTAAAGGTCGACATTAGTAAATGCTCATTACCTCCCTAGTACTGGAAATCATGTCTCTCTTAAGGAAGCCAAGGTTAAAAAAATTTTTTTCCTCCTATATCAAACTATTGCTTCGTAGTGATTTTATAGACTACTAATAGAAGTTTGTAACAATGAAATAAATGAGGGGAGGAGCAGTTTGCTGAAACAAAACACATCACCTACATTTTAAGAGGATATGAAACATTCTACATTCATAGTCTCTCCCCCCACCCCCACCTTTCCAAAGGAAAAAAGGAGATTCATTTTCTCAATTCTTTTCTGAGGTCAAGATACCATTACAATTACAGCAAAGAGTTTCACTTTTTGTTCTTTTAATTTACATTATTGCAAGCATTTATATACACTTTAGGATTTGCAAAGCACTTGACAAATATCTCATTTTATACTCACAACAACCCTGGGGTATTATTGTTATCCTAATTTTACGAAGGAGGAAACTGAGGCAGAGAAGTTCTCAATTATCAAGTACTAATAATCAGTAATTATTAAATGTCAGTTAAGTATCAATTAATAAAGAAACATAGCTAAACATTTGAATAATGTATCAGCTATGAAGGATCTTAGAGCCAAAGCAATCTGGAATTCTTACCAGCTGTCAATCACCTATGGCTGGTTCAGCCTCATTTCCATTGCAGTCCCTCCTGTCTTATCAGTCTAGCTGCTAATCTGTTTGTGTTTTGGCAAACATCTCTTCCTCTAAAACACCCATTTCTCCTTAGAAACTCTCCTCAAAATGTAGTTATGTCAGTTTTGTCAAAATTCCTCATAGATTTTCTCCAATGGCAGTTAACTGTTGTTTCTTTCCTCTCTTGCAAAGTCCTCTCAACTCTGTGATCCTTTTAAAGGTATGTCATCATTACCCCAAATTTGGGGGTGTTGGAGGAAGTTAGGCTGGATTATACAAGGAAGACCCACATGCAAATCCTGTGGTGAAAACTTACTAGCTGTATGAATATGGGTAAGTCACTTGACCTCTTAATGCCACAGACAGTTCTGGTCAAAATACAATACTAAAGCAATTAGAGTTTTGCTGATGATAGGCACGTACAATAAAAGCAAACGTGTTGTCTACATGATTAGAGGAAAATAACTTTACCTCCTTCCCTTAGTTTTTATTCTGACTCAAATTCATTTGTGTGATAAGCCAAGGAGGAAGTAGAAAATATTCTACCCTAAGTGAAATAATTGCCTAGGACAGAGGACTTTGATTCCCACATAGACAAAAAAGGGGGTGCTCTGCTTGGCTTTTGTAGCTAAGTGTAGGAGCTGTGGCTGAAGTTTGTCAGCAAGAATGTCTGGCCACTATACTTAGTAGAATGGACCTTGTAGGGCTGGCAAGTGGTACTGAAGAGATTAAATCTAGAAGCTGGTAGCAGGGAGAAATCCCAGAAGCCACAAGATCATGTGACACCATCAGAGGAGAGCAGCAGAGAAATACCCAGTTACCGTGAGACCAGGGGAACAATGAACCCAATGGCCAGTAGGTAGACCTGAGTTCAAATCCAACCTCAGACACTTACTAGCTGTGTGACCCTGGGCAAATCACATAACCTCCCTGTGCCTCAACTGTAAAATAGGGATAATAACAGCACATACCTTACTGGGTTGCTGTGAGATTCAAATGAGATAATATTTGGTAAAAAGTGCTTAGCACAGTGCCTGGCACACAATAGATATTATATAAATTATTCCTTTCCTCTTCCCACCCTCCCACACCCAGATGCCATGCCCAATAGGGAATGGGTCTAGACATGAGCCATAATTAAATTTAGATTGAGGATTTTCTTTTCTTTCAGTTTTATTGATGTGTTTTGTTTTTACATTTCATTTACAGATGACTCCTTTATGAGAGGTCCCTTGTAACAAAGCAAAGCAGTTAAGTAAAACTAATAATACAGTGACTTTGTCTGAAAGTACATAAAACATTTCACATCTGTAGCACCCTCCTCACCTTTCTATTTAATAGAATCTTTCCCATTAGATTGTAAGCTCCTTGAGGGAAGGATCAATCTTTCTTTTTTTATATTTGTATCCTCTGTTGCTTTTTACAATGCTTGGCACATAGTAGACACTTAATAAATATTTATTAACTCAGAACTTGAATGAAGAAATGTGAAAAGACACTTATCCGTTTGTGGAGATGGGAGGTCCACAGGTGTTACACATTATGCATGTTTCCAGATTTTTTCAATGTGTTGATCACTTGTGCTGATTTTTCTTCCTCTCTAAAAAATACTATTTGTTACATGGCATGGCTCCCTGGGAGGGGGAGGATAGAGATACTTGGGATAACTATGGTGATGTAAGAAATAAAAAAAAAATCAGTAAAAACTTATTTAATAAATAAATAATGTTTATTGACACACCTGTGGGTGTGCTTGTGCACATGCTATTATTATCTCTTTTATTACAGTTTCAGAAACTGAAGCAAACAAAAGTTAAGTGACTTGCCCAAAGTCACAGAGCTTGTAAGAGTCAGAGGCCAAATATGAACCTAAGTCTTCCACAGTCCAGGCTAGTGCTCTATCCACTGGACCATCTAGCCACCTTAATCCTTTAAACGAAGTTTAATCATGGCTCTTATCTAGGGTCTCCCCTAAAGGGTCAGGATCTCTTCCAGAAATAGCCCTCAATGTACAAAGTTGATGTCAAGTATATGGAAGTTATTTATTTCCTTTATCACCAATTAAATGCTTAAAGTACAAAAGATTTCTAATCATTCATTAACAAGTATTTAAAGATCAAAAGGTAGCTAAGCAGTACAATGGATAGACTGCTGGACTTGGAGGCAGGAAAGCCTGAGTTCAAATCTAGCTTCAGACACTTACTTAGCTGTGTGACTCTGGGTAAGTCACTTAACTGCCCAGTGCCTCAGTTCCTTACCTGTAAAATAGGGATAATAACAGTGCCTACTTCCTAGAGTTATTGTGAAGATCCAATGAGATAACATTTATAAAGTTTTGAAAACGTTAGAGCACTATGTAAGTGTTGGTACTTATTGTTATAAAAAGTAAACCTATCACCTATTAAAGTCTCCCAGGAGGTAATGACAGCCTTGTTGGATTTTGTTCAATAGTTTGTTTTACTTTCCCTTCAAATCTGTCCTGTTCGTACAGCTCATAAGTCCAGACCTCCTAGGGAGTGAGGTGAAATAAGTTCCAAGTCTGGAGCTAGACTGTGGAGATCTTTAAATGTCAAAATGAAAAATTTTCATTATATCCTAGAAGCAATAGTGAGCTACCAAAGGCAGGTTCTTGAGTAGAGGAGTGACACATTTAGATCGATGCTTTAGGGAAGTTATTTTGTCAACCTTATGGACAATGGATTGGCAAGGGGAGAGACTGGGAGACCAAACAAGGAGTCTATTGCAATAGTCCAGGCCTGAATAAATAAGGAGAAAAGTGGTTAGTTGTGAGAGATATTCTTAGTTCCAGCCTATTTCTGAAATTATTTCACATTATTCCTCTTTCTACCCCATTATTCGAATTGACAAGATTTAGCAACAGATTGGATACAGTGAATGACAAAATTGCTCCTGTTTATATGGGACTCAAGGGCTTTTTTTTTTTTTTTTACAAAGCACTTTCTTCATTATTACTGGTAATTTGTAGAAGTATTGTTATCTCTGAACTGCCCATGGTCACACAAGTAAGGAACAGATCCAGGCCTCAGACCCTATTCTACGTCCCATTCTTTTTTCCCTTAAATTCTGATGCCTTTCAACATCAGATTCTTTCTCTTATTGCCAGCCCACCAGTGCAAGCACTGATCGAGTCCTTGCCTGTGTAAGCACATGGGATATGGAGTCAGGGGTCCTCAGTTCAAACATTAGGTTTGCCATTAGCCACTTGCATAACCTTGAGCAAGTCACCTAACTTCCCTGGACCTCAATTTTCTCATCTGTAAAATGAGGTGATTAGATTCAATAACCTTCCAGCTCTGTATCTATGAACCTACATTTGGTCAGCCAACACTTAAATCCAAGTTCTCTGACTCCAGATAACAATATTATTAATAGTTGCATTTATATAGATTTTTCAAAGTGCTTTATTTACGTTAACTCATTTGATCCTCATAATAACCCTATGAGGGAGGTGCTCTCAATATTCCCATTTTACAGATGAGGAAACTGAGGCCTGAAGCTATTAAGTGTCTGAAGCAGGACTTGAACTTATGTCTTCCAGACTCTGAGCCCTATCCACTTTACCACCTAGCTGCCTATAGCTAATCCAATGAGGAGGTAGCACAGAGAGCTAGCTACCTTTGTGCTGAATATGGGAGTGTGCACATAGCAAATGTCAACTGATTCCTTCTGCAATCACAATCTCTCTCTGACTGTGTTTGATCTAAGGTTAATAGGGTGTCTCTGCAAACTGAATCTCAGGGATGGAAACACTCTGATCTTCCTCGTCTCCTCTGCAAAAAAGGATTTGATCTCTAACTCATAAGATCATATGATCTAGAGCTAGCAGGCATCTTAGAGACCAGTCAGTCTAGTCTCCTCATTTTACAGTTGGTGAAACTAAATCTGAAGAGGGGAAGTGACTTGTCCAAGGTCATGGTGCTTTAAGCGGAAGAGCTGAGATTTGAATCTACTCCCTCTGACTCAAAGTAGCTCTTACTGCTACACTTGAACTGTCCTTTGATTCAGGAAGCAGAATATTGCCAGAATGTATACAACTACTATGTTTCTATTAATTAGTACTTCTTGTGGTTTTGAGACAGCCGGTTTAGGTGGTGAGTTCTAGATATTCAGGGCAGCTAGGTGGTATAGTAGGTAGCCTACTGGCCCTAGAGCCAGGAGTGATCTTTGTGACTTCAAAGCTAGCCTCAGATTCTTGCTAGTTGTGTGAAGCTTAACCCTATTTGCCTCAGTTTCCTTATTTATAAAATGAATTTGAGACAGAAATGGCAAACCACTTCAGCATCTTTGCCAAGAAAACCTCAAATGGGGTCATGAAGAGTCTGAAACAACTGAACGTCTTCTAGACATGCTGACTATAAGCATACTGTAACATGATTGGGCGATTAAAAAACAATTTTATCGCAAACTTAGTAAGCAACAGACACACACATTTCAAGATATAAAGAAGGAGGAATAACATTGTATAGGATACTATGGACTTCCGTTTGATAGAGGTTTTTTAAAAAGATGTCTGTTTTTCTATCTACCTCTATGCCTAACTGAACAAAGTAGTAATTGTCTCATTCCCGTTTCCTTCTGCACTTTTTTCTTCTGTGCATTTTTTTAGAAAAAGTTTTCATTATGTTCCTTTTTATGCCTATCATATAGTGTATCACTACTTTCCTTGTGAAAAAGACGTTTAGTGAAAGAAACAGGTCAGCACAATGACCCTGCCCAAGATGAGTCAATTGCTGGTAAGGTAGAGTATAGCATTTGGCCACCAAGTGGCGCCCTGCTACTTGTAAGTATTCTATTCCACACTGCTCCTGAGCCTATCCACGTATTGATGAGTAGTATCCTACTGATATGAATTACAATTCTTTATACTTTTTTATCTGGCCTTATGATTTCATTGACATAGGAAATTTCTCCTATCAGCAACTGTTCTATGATTTATAGTCTTGAGACATTGAAACCTGAAGTGACTTGCCCTGAGTCACCAGGACGTGAACCCGAGGACTCTAATCCACTTGTTTTGATACCAGTTTTCTATTGACTACACCATATGTCTTTAGATTATGCCCTCAAATTACAGAAAGGAAGGAAGAATAGAAGAAGGAAGGAAAGAAAAGAAGGAAGTAAAGAAAGATCCAGGGGAATAGGAATCAGCTGTTTCACATATTTGCTTCTTGACCTTGGTCAAGTAATTTCATCTCTTTAAATGAGTTTGTTCATATGTAAAATGAAAGGGCTGGTCTAGATTATGGATTCTTAACCTGGAATTCATAGATCCCCGAGGAGTCTGTGGCTAGATTTCAAGGGATCCATAAATTTGGATGGGAAAATGCCCCGTATTGCCCATGTAGGTTATGTTATGTGTTGATTAAGTGTAGCTCAAGGGAATTTTAAAGAATCTTTCTCCAAGAAAGACTTCTTTCTTCCTACTCCAAGAAAGGACACTTGTTCCAGACTCTTGGAGATTGACTCTGGAGAGAGAGAGAAAAAACTTTGGAAGTCAGACATGTAGAGAAAAGCCTCCTCCTCAACATGCCCAGCTTGCCTCCCTAGAGACTTTGTGGAAGAATTTACCCTTGAGTATTTGCTTTATTCAATTAACTTGATACCATCTGTAGAGAGAAGAAATATCCTAAGGTTCTACCTAGTGGGGGGATTCAAATAAATTAACAACCAGTTCTTCATGGAACCCAGAGGAGGCATGTTTTGCCTTATCTCTTTCTAGCTGCTCTACAGGCATTGCCCATATCTCATGAATGATACATCCCACCCCCCACCCCGGAAACAGAGCCAACACACATTGGCTCTTGGTTCCTAAGCAGCTAAGTCCTATCTTTATGAGGAATTGTCCAAACCAAATAGCAAAGGCTCTTCCACCCCATTCCTGAGCAAGAGAAAAGGGGAAGCTGGAAGACTGTAGTTCTTACAGGAGAAATACAGATGAGTAATTTTGAAAACAACAGTTGATCCAGCTCACTTGATCTCTCAACCACTACTTTTTAGCATGGAGCCAGGCGCTCATTTGTGCTCAGTAAAGGGTTCACAAATTTAGCAAAGCTGAGACCACAACAAGAAGCAAGCTACAGATACCCACCCGTTGGTTTTTTTTTCAAGAAACTAGATCCAAGTTACTGCTATAACCCACTCTGCAGACAGCCCACAACTCTTGAGCTCAACAACCTCAAAGTCCCCTAGGTGACCGTGTCAGAGTGGCCTTAAGAGCTTAACTTCCTCTGTGGAGGAGCAGGAAGGATGTAGCCACTAGCATTTACCTCAGGTTGTAGAGTTGCTGCAAAGGAGTTTGATTGTTAAAGCTGAAGACCAGCCCTAGAAGGGTGGATACAATTTCTCCTAGATACAGGAAAGCGGTATGGTACTGAGGTGTGGCATAGTGAGAAGGACACTAGATTTAGATTCAGAGTGCCCTGGCTTTGAGCCCGGGTTTTTTACTTCCTAACTATTGTATCAGTAAGGCAAGATTCATGACCTCGAGGTTGACCATAAACATGTCTGCATGGTTCAGAATCACAAAGTATGAAAAACTCTCTATGTAGGAGATGGAGGAAGTATAACATTTATTTAGGCACCAGAGTATCAAATCCCAAGACCAATGACTCCAATTCAACATAGAAGTAATTATATTCCAAAACCACTAAGCCCACCTCAATGTACCAACAAGGAAATTATAACAGTATAACACAGCAAGGAACCAAGTCATCCTGTAACCTTCCCCTCTGCTGGGGCCTCCTGTAAACACTCATGAATCCTAACTGTCAGCTTGCCTGTCTTCTCTTCCTCCCTCAATTTTCTGGTCTCTGAAGTTCCCTGGTTTCCACTCTCTGCTCTGCTCTCTCTCTCTGAGTTCTCTGTTGACTCAGAGTTCCTGCTCCTTCTCCTTAGTCTGAATTCTGATTTCTGACTTGTGTATCTCTCTACAGATTCTGAGTTCTATGGCTACCTTCTGGGTATATATATACTCTTTTTAGGGCCCGAGGACTTTATGCCTCTTGGGACCTAATTAGCAAAAGGGTGTGGGCTGGGGGCTTTGCACCTAGTAAGTAAAGGGTGTAGGCCTGCCTACAATCAAACCTCTCCTAATCAAGTTTCCCTTAACTGGCTCCACCTGAGAAACTTCCCTTAACTACCTCCACCTGAGGCCTATTGAATGAACAGGAAAGATCTTTAATCACATTATCAATGCAACTGTGTAACCCTGGGCAAACCCTTCTAAGCCTCAGTTTCCTCACTTATGAAGCTGGGGCTATGATACCTATTTCACAGGACTACTAAGAAAACCAATTGATATAATGTATAGAAAATCCTTTGAAAATCTCCTCATTATTACCACCACCATCTTTCAAGCCAGCCTTTTCCACTTTTAATTGCTAGGAATTTTTTTTGCTGTTTTTTAGTTGTTTTCAGTCATGTCATGACTTCTTATGGGGTTTTCTTGGAAAAGATAGTGGAGTCATTTGCCATCTGCTTCTCCAGTTCATTTTGCAGATGAGGAAACTGAGGCAAACAGAGGTTAAGTGACTTGCCCACAGTCACACAGCTAGTGAGTATCTGTTCACAATACAAATGTGACCCACCCCTAGGCCCCAGCAAGATAATCTCTTCAGCAATTCAGATGTGCACCCTTAGATCTTTTTATCCATTACATAGGAAAGGGGTGTCAATAATACCATAACAATAAAACAGATTTTTGGGAATGTCACTGAATGATATGTTTTGCTTTGTTGTGAATGATATGTTTTAGTTTCCTGCGTAATTGGATCACAATGTATAATGGGTCAATGTATGTTCTAGGATAAATGGCTGATTAAATTATGTATCCTAGAGCAAAGGGTGGAGTGTGTTGGTAAGGCAAAATGGGCTCCTTAGCACTTAGTTCAACAAGTGCCCTTGAAGAGTTTGGCTTTTGTTTCTTTGAGTGATTCAGCCATTTCATTGAATCTTGTTAAGTGCTAAGCCCCAGGCCCAAGATTTGGGTGTCCTTGGTGCCTCCTTGCCTCAGGGGAGGGCTTAGTTTAGACATGAGTTTGAGTGACATGTCTGGGACAGCAGAGACTCTTAGACCATGTGGGTTTAAGTCTGCCTCTTTGTGACGATTTTAGGTCACATGGATGAGTTGCATGTGTGACCCCCCCCTGACGCTGACAAAGATATAAAGGCCAGGGATTGGCCTCTTCTTCCTTGGAGCTCTGAGACACAGCAGGAGTGGCGCGTGACTCTGAGCCAGCCTTGTTGAGCTCCTGGCTGAACTCAGATGTTGATAGTTCCTTGGTAACTATGAATTGTATTGGGTCTGTCTGTTTGTAATTTGTTTAAGGGCTCTTGAGATGGTGTTGACGAGGATACTCTGGGCAGCTGTAGCTAAGGAGTCCTCCAGCTTGTAAACCCAGATGCTGAGACTTTGTTGAACTCTGATAACTATGCATTGGCATTTGAATCAGACAAGATCTGTCTGTTGATGTTTGCAATTTGTTTGTATTTTGCTTTGAAGTTCAGGGTGCTGGCTTTTTCCCCTGAACTAAGTGAATGATATTTGTGTGCTGAATTAAAGTAAGCTTGCCAGCCCCTTAACTTTGCTCTCCTTATTAAGGCAGATTAAAAGAACCTGGGCTTTCTGGCTGTCCGGCAGCTTTCTGGGTGCTGGCTGTGGGTGGATCTGCCCCCCCCCACAGAAGCTGCTAGCCAGATTGTGGAAACACTCCCATTCTCATTTTTTTTTTTCTTTTGCACTCACTTAGCCCTGGTTCCCTCCCGAAGACACAGCTTCACACCTACTCTTTCCAGCACTGGTTGCACTTTCACTCATTTCTCCTGTTTTACATGCCATGGAAGAGAGGGACAGTGGGAATATTTCTAGTTCCCCATCACCACTTCTAGACTTTCCTGTATCACCATCACTCAGTAATCTCTCTTCCTTTGAGATTCATTCAATCCACATTCATTAAGCAACTAAGATTCTGGCAGCTATTTTCTATAGACCTCTAGGAAACTGTCCTTTCTTCTTCAATGAGTTCAGTGCCTGAGTTGTGAGTCCTTCTCTCCTCCTCAACTCCTGCCCTAATAGTACAGGACTTCAACATACATAATGATATTCCTTCAAATATCATAGCAGCCAACTTAGTAATTTCCTATGATCTATTCCTCCACTCCACCATAGTTACACACAAAGAAGATCATGCCCTTGTTCTTACCATCATCCCCAAGTGTTCTATATCCATGTTCACAAACTCTGCAATTCCTTTACCTTATAATCTGTTGTCATTCTCCCTCTCCCTCTGCTTTGCAACTCTAAGCCCTGTTCATTATCACAATCTTTAATTCCTCCACCCCTAATTTCTTTCTCAGGCCATCACTCCTGCCCTAACTATTGTCTCCTTCCTCATCTTGACCTCTTAGGGAACAAATTCAACTCTATGTCGTCCTTTTATTCCTAGTCTCTTTCTCTTTTATCCTCTAAAAATCATACCCTGTCAAGTCCCAGTCTTGGATTACTTAGATTATATCTACCGCATTTGTTCCTACTCGTGCTGCTGAATGACGCTGAACAAAATCATGAATTTGTGCTGATTGGATCTATTACAAGCTTCTATTACATAAGCTCACTGGCAGTGAGGCAATGTCTTGCTTTTATGACTCTAATTGACTCATTATCCCGCTCACTACAACAGCTTTTCCAGACCTTTTTGTTCCCCCCTCAAACTCCCATAGTTTCCCCTCTCCCACTCTCTCAACTGAGAACCTAGCCTCATATTTCACTGAAAAGATTAAGCCATTTACAAAGAGTTCCCTCTTCTCCCTTGTTTCTTATCTCATGACACAGAGATGTCATCTGCTGCTATCTTCTTCTTTACTCCTGTTTTGTAAGAGGTAGCTTTTCTCCTTGCTAAGGTTAACCTCACTACCTGTACAAGTGATCCTATTCTATCCCATTTTCTCCAGTAGATGTTGCCTCTATCATCTTTACTTTCTCACTAATTTTCTTTTCTTTTTTTTTAAATTTTTATTTAATATGTTTAGTTTTCACCATTGATTTTCACAGGAGTTTGAATTACAAATTTTCTCCCCATTTCTACCCCCCACCCCACTCCAAGATGGCATATATTCTGGTGTGTCCTTGAGGCAAAATGGGCTCCTTAGCCCTTGAGGAGTTTGGCTTTTGTTTACCTTGAGGGAAAGTACTTTCAGCTGTTAAGTGCTAAGCCCTAGGCCCAAAGCCCTATCAGGTGTGAAACCTGTGTAGATTAATGACTTAAGAGGGGCCAACTGGGGAACCAATGGTCTCTGTCTCTGGTCTGGCTTGGCTGCGAGGAGAGGCAAGCTAAGAGACCAACTACAGCTGAAGCCGAAAAAAAGCCTAAGCAGGAGACCTGTGTGAACCCAGGAGTGCAAGCAAGGACTTGAGGCCAGTAAATATGATTTGGCTAAATACTATCTTGTTTGTCTGTGGCCTCCTGGTTACTCTTGTGAGGAGGGCCTATTGGGCCTGGGGATTTTTGGTCAAGATGTTGGAATGGGGAGGCTGGTTTGCTAATTTGTTGCTCTGGGGCCTAAATAAATGTTCTATTGCTTTCTACTTAGAGAATCCCTCATACCTTGCGATTTTGAACCATTCAAACATATAAATGATTGTATTTGAGATTATAAATTTGGCCTTCCTATTACATCTGGTTGGCCTGTTCCCCAGTCAGCCCTCCCTTGTGTCAACCCACTCCCCTCCCATCCCCTTTTCCCTTCCTTTCTTGTAGGGCAAGATAAATTTCTATGCCCCATTGCCTGTGTATCTTATTTTCTTGTTGCCTGCAAAAACTTTTTTTTTTGTTTTTGAACATCTATTTTTTAAAACTTTGAGTTCCAAATTCTCTCCCCTC
>CM053626.1:166742259-166766102 GCA_028646595.1 Phalanger gymnotis
TTTTATTTAAAATTTTTGCATCAATATTCATTAGGGAAATTGGTCTATAATTTTCTTTCTCTGTTTTGACCCTACCTGTTTTGGGTATTAGTACCATATTTGTGTCATAAAACGAATTTGGTAGGACTCCTTCTTCACTTATTTTCCCAAATAGTCTACAAAGTATAGGAATTAATTGTTCTTTAAATTAATTGTTCTTTAAATATTTGATAGAATTCATATGTAAAACCATCTGGCCCTGGAGATTTTTTCCTAGGGAATTCGTACAATAATTTTTAAATTCTCTCTCCTGGATCTATTTTCTAGGTTAGTTGTTTTTCCAATGAGATATTTCATATTGTCTTCCATTTTTTCATTCTTTTGGTTTTGTTTTATAATTTCTTGATTTCTCATAGAGTCATTAGCTTCCATTTGCTCCATTCTAGTTATTAAAGAATTATTTTCTTCAGTGAGGTTTTAGACTTCCTTTTCCATTTGGCCAATTATGCTTTTTAAGGCATTTTTCCCCTTATTGCCTTTTTGAACCTCTTTTGCCTTTTGGGTTAGTCTATTTTTTAAGGTGCTATTTTCTTCAGTATTTTTGGGGTCTCTTTTAGCAAGCTGTTGACTCATTTTTCATGATTTTCTTGCATCGCTCTCATTTCTCTTTCCAATTTTCCCCTACTTCTCTTACTTGATTTTCAAAATCCTTTTTGAGCTCTTCCATGGCATGAGGCCAATTCATATTTTTCTTGGAGGCTTTGGATGTAGGAGCTTTGACTTTGTTGTCTTCTGGTTGTATGTTTTGATCTTCTTTGTCACCAGAGTAAGATTCTGCAATCTGAGCTTTCGTTTGTTTGTTTGTTTGTTTTTGTTTTTGTTTTTTTGCTGTTTCCTCATTTTCCCAGCCAATTACTTGACTTTTTAACTCTTTGTTAAGGTAGGAATCTGCTTTCAGTGCAGAGGGTGTACTGTCCCAAGCTTCAGGGTTTTTTTGCAGCTGTTTTCAGAGATACTTCTAAGGACCTGTAAATTTTTAGTTCTCCCAAGGTGACATGATCAAAGGAGAGGTGTTTAGTCCCTCCTGACCTGTGCTCTAGTCTAAGAGTGACCACAAACACTCTTTTCTACCTTGGACCTGTAAGTAGGTCTCCCTCTCTACCACCGCCACAAGTTCTGCCACACTAGCACTCCTCATCCCAGGACCACCACCTAGGACTGTGACTCAGATCCAAGAGAATCCTGCCTCCATGATAGCAAAGAGATCCCTGCAATCCCCCTCTGATCAGCCACTGAACCCCCACCACCCGTGGGCCAAGAGTTCCAGAAGCAACCACTGCCACTGCTCTCCCAGAGCTGGAGCTGCACTGTGCTCCTCTCTCACTCGGGTCTGACAGACCTTTCCTACTGACCTTTTAAGTTGTCTTTGGTGTCTGTCATTTGATAAGTCTGGAAATTGCCGCACCTGCTAGTGATTGCACCTCCTGAGTCCTGCTCCAGGTTTGCTGAGGCCTTGTCTGTGCCGACATGTTTTGCGCTAGTGTAGACTGGTGCAACAGACCCTTCCTGTAGGCCTTCCAGGTTGTCTTAGGTGTAAATTTGTTTCACTATGTTATTTTGTGGGTTCTGCTACTCTAGAATTTGTTTAGAGTCATTTTTTACAGGTATTTTGAGGGGTTTGGTAGAGAGTTCAAGCAAGTCCCTGCTTTTACTCCACCATCTTGGCTCCGTCACCCAAGTCCAATATTTTCTATCCACTGTCACCTACCTGCCTCTACTACATAGCATAAACCAAAGTTCCTTATTTTAAAAAGCACCTACATAAACACTCATTCACAAATGTGCTTTAGACATATACACATAAACATGTGAGTGCACACAAATTTGTGTTTTATTTTTAAGCCTAAATCAAAAAATATTAGGAAAATTTATGTATATTCGCCAGAACAGATTTCCTTAAATTTCAGCTACAACAGAGAAAAAAAAAAGCATATTTTCCTACGGAAAATGGTCACTAAAGTGCTGGTTTTTTTTTTAAAATCTTAAATGAAAAAAAAATACCCCCTTGAGACATTTACTTAATTCTAAAAGTATGAGGATTAAGATAATTCCTTCAGTTGTTCTCCAGTATGGCAGGATGTATTTCTTCTCTTTATCTTCAGAATATCTGATCATCTGGTATGTTTTATCTCAAGAATGGCTTCCAAAATAAGTGGAAGCTATGCTACTTAAATTCTTTTGGTTGTCAACTTTGCACCTAGTACCACACCCCTGGGGACTACTGTGTGGATCTGAAAGAGGAGGGAATGCTAAAGGCATCCATTACACAGAAGAAATTAATCCTAACCAAAATATTTATGATTCAGCTTCTTTCCCCCTTGATCCAAATCCTTTTGAGTCTCAAACTCCCAATGACTTTTTCTAACAGTTTCCTCACCTTTAAAGTGGGCATAAGAGTAGCACCTACTTCTCAGAGTTATCTTGGGGATTAAATGAGATAACATTTGTGAAAGCCACTTAGCATAGATTCTGGTACATATAGGCACTTAATAAAAACTCATTTCCTTCCTTCCTTCATCACTACTAGTGTGATTCCACTAGCACAAGCCATTTGCAAACTTGTTCATTACATTCCTCACTGTCCAAAAATCACATGATAATAAGGAGATAATTGTTACGATATAAGCAGTTGAGTTTCTGCTTAGCGATTTGCGGAGAAGATGGCACGTCATTGCACTGATTGGAAAAGATAAGTGGAAAAAATGATTTCCCCGGGTGTCTGATGCAACATGGCTGTGTCAGGCTGGCCAAGTCACTTCTGGGAAGATCCTTAACACTCAATCTTGCTGTTCTTGAAGAGACAGTCACATTCTGCTTAGCCAGTTCCAAGCCTTAGCTTCCAGCACTCTGAGCTATGTCATGGGCCTCATTAATATCAGATATATGTGGTGGTGTAGTGGATAATGAGCTGGGCTTGGAATCAGGAAGACTTATCTTCATGAGTTCAAATCTGGCCTCAGACACTTACTAGCTATGTAAACTCAGGCAAGTTATTTAACTTTCTTTGCCTCAGTTTCTTCATTCGTAAAAAAAATGAGCTAGAGAAGGAAATGGCAAATGACTCCATGAAAACCTCAAATGGGGACATGAAGAGTCAGACATGACTGAAATGACTGAACAGCATGTGATAACATGGAAAACATTGCTCCCAGGAAGAAAGGAAAATTTTTATACTGCAAAGGAGGACTAGATGGAAAGATACTGGCAGCTTCCTCATGACATCTGCTAGGTTGGTGTTATCAAAGGTAAGTTAAGGGGTGGCCAGGAGGAACTAGTGGAATAAGGACAGTGACATCTCCAGGAAGGGTCTGTAGGAGTTGAGGATGGATGGTACATACTTGCCGCATAGGAGACTATGGATGTAGATCTTCCAACCTAGTCCATAGACTATCTGCAGTGGGGAACCTGTAGCCTTGAGACCACATGGGTGGCTGGGATGCACTTGAGGACCTAGAGGACCACATGTGGCCTCAAGGCTGCAGGTTCCCCATCCCTGGACTGTACCAATCACTTACACCTCTTTCTAACCACGTGGAGGGAAAGTAGAGATGCAACACTCTACCTTGAGTCACAAGAAACCTTGCATCTTGCCTTAATACTTAACTGACTGTGTGACCATAAGCAAGTTATTTACCTCTCTGACCCTCAGTTTCCTTATCTATAGTTGGGATGATGGTAATAACTAAAGCATTTACTTCACAGGGTTGTTGTAAGAATCTAGTGAGACAAATTCCATTTTGTAAACCTCGAAGCATTATGTAAGTGCTAGCTGTTATTTGTAGGGTACCTCCAAAGTCTTAGTGTAGTTTTAAGTTTTGATAGCTACAGAGGTGTCAACTTGCAGGCTAGAGAGAATTTTCTTATCTGGGAGTACCCTAAAGCAGTGAAATTGCAGGGCCAATCCCTATTCCTAACCCATTTTAGGTATTAACAAGGTTCTCATTTCCTCCTGAAGAGAGGAACCTTAACCTCAGTGGCTAAGAGTACCAGCCTGACCATTTCTGCAGACTGATGTGAGGCAAAGAGGATGTGGTCACATATGTTTTCTTTGTTTAGTTATTATTAGAATTTTTAGTTGTATCAACATCACTCTACCTAGTGGAAAATGAGATCAAAGAATTTCTGATTATGGCAATAAAAATGGTTTGCATTTCAATAGTGTTTTAAAGTTGCAAAGATCGTCCTTCCCAACAGCTTGTGCAGGTAGGTAGTAGAAAAATTATTATCTTCATTTTACCAACAAGTAAATTAAGGCTCGGATAGGTTAAGTGATTTGGCCAGTGTCAGGAGCAGGATTCGAAAGTCTCCTGACTCTAAATCCTATCCTATAGCAAGGTGGTACAGTGGATAGAACTTAGGACCTGGAATCAGGAAGACCTAAATTAAAATCTAGTCTCAGACACTTTCTAGCTGTCTGACCTTAGGCAAGTCATTTAACCTCTGATTCAGTTTCCTCTTCTGTGAAATGGGGATTATAATAGCATTTACCTTTCGGTATTGTTTTGAGGATCAAATTAATTGTTGTTTAGTCATGTCTTTGTGAACCCTTTTGGGGTTTTCCTGGCAAAGATACTGGAGTGGTTTGCCATTTTCTTTTCAAGCTTATTTTACAGGTGAGGGACCTGAGGCAAATGGACTTGAGTGACTTGCCAAGGGTCACATAGCTAGTGGCTGAGGCCAAATTTGAATTCAAATCTTCCTGCCTTCAGGCTGGGCACTCTGTCTGCTGAATCACTCAGCTTGCTATAGAAATGTTAGCTATGATTTTGATTATCACATGTGGCATTAATCTAGACTAGAGCATAACCTTGAGTCTGTTTACTACAGGTCAGCCAGCCTAGGCAATATCTGATCAGGATGAGATATGGCTCCCACAGGTTTGGCAGTCAGGTGGTACAGTATATAGAACTCTAGACCTAGAGTCAGAAATACTTGAGTTCCTGGGCAAGTCACTTAATCTCTGTCTTCATCCCTAAATGGGGATAATAATAGCACCAGAGGAGCTAGGTGGTACAGTGGTTAGAGCACTGGGCTTGGAATCAGGAAGACCAATCTTCATGAGTTCAAATCTGGCCTCGGACAATTGCCACTTGTGTGACCCTGGGCTAGTCGCTTAACTCTGCCTCCATTCCTCATCTGTAAAACAAACTGGAGAAGGTAATGGCAAACCACTCCATATCTTGGCCAAGAAAACCCCAAAATAGGGTCACAAAGAATTGTTCATGATTGAACCACAAAAAAGAATAGCATCTACCTCTCAGGGGTGGTGTGAGAATTAAAAACACTTAGCACGGTACCTGAGACATAGTCAGCCCTTAATCATACTTATTTCCTTCTTTTCTTCCATTGCCATCAGAAAACATCTATTTTTATTGAAGGATACACAGGATTGGTAGAAACCATTAGCACGGCAATCAGTTCCTGCTAGTCCTAAAGTGGCAGCCTCATTCAGCCCAACCTTAGACCAGCATGACTCAACTAAGCCTAAACTTCCTGCACTCTGAGGCACACAGTGGGCCCCACTTCTATCAAATGCATGCGGTGACCTTCAGGACATTACCCCAATATCAAACTGGTTCCCAGTCTTCTCAGAAAGGAAGTTTCTATACTCCCCAAAAACTTCAGCACAATTCAAACTCCATCAGGAGATCATAGATAGTGTTGAAAGCCAAGGGCCAATGAGCCAATCTCTTAGGGTGCTGGCTTCATAGATCTTTATTATTTTTATTTTTGACAAAGTACTTTTTTGTAAAGGATCTAGACTCACAGCAATATAACACAGAATAGTGAGGAAGAAGATTGCTTAGCTCAATACCACCACAAAGAATGTTGCTTCGAGGGGAAAAGGTTATATTAAGACAACTGGTCCTTTCTCTGACATCTATCAGTTCCTTTCTACAGTTGTAGCCTAAGTGTGGACTCCTTCTTATATCCAATCTTAATGTCTGTTTTCTTCTGAACTCCTTTCTGTTCTTTTTTTGTATATTTTTAAAGACAATTCAATGACCTCATTTCTTTGTTTGCACTTTTTGGGGGCAACATTATTAGTATACCTTCTCCCTTCCAAAAGTCTCTCACCTCACCCCGGCCCTTCCACCTAAATGATCTGGGTGCAAATCTCAACTCTGGTAACTGCTTTGTATGTAGTCTTTGGCAAGTCTGCAAAATGGAATGGGAGTAGGTTGGCGTATGCTGGACCTGATATCTTCCATTTCTAATCCTATGAAATTTAAAATCCATTAAACAACTTAATCTCCTTTACCCTAGGATGATTTGTGTTGACTGTTTTCTGGTGGAACACTGAATTCCTCATTCTTAGGCAGAGAGAAGTTACAAAATGGGAGAACGGAAACGTCTTTCTTTAGGGTCCCCTTGCTTGGTCTCCACAGTGAGGCTGGTCAGTTGTACTGATTGTCCCGGCACATAGTGTTGCGTCGAATGGTGTAGGACATGTCTTCATATACAGTACATGTTGGATTCTGGGTCTTTTTTAAATTGTGCACCTGGAAAACAAAAGCAATTTTTCCTATTTTTAGTTCACTTTGAGTGCCTCAGCTCTCCCTCTGCAAGTTGAGCTGTCCCCTTAGGACTAGATTAGATGCCTTTTCAGAAATAAAACACTAACTAGTAGTAGTCTGTTGTTATTGTTTTTTTTTCATTCCACAATAATGCCTTGTAATTGCTAAGGAAGGCAGTGGGGAGACATGATTGTGAGTTCAAATCCTGTTTCAGACACATCTGAGATCAAAGAGTTAGAGCCATAAAGGACACAGAAAATCATCACTTTACAGATGAGGAAACTGAGGCCTAAAGAGGTAGTGACTCGCCCAAGATCACAAAGTATTAAGTGGTATAATTTTAGCCTACCTTCTTTGTCTCTAAATCCAGTTCTGTTTTCATGATGCCCTGCTGTTGCAAGTAATTCATAGGATCATAGATTTTAGAGCTGAAAGCAATGTTAAAGATTGATCCAGCTCGAGACTTCTCAGTCTACTTTGCAGGTAGACTTTTATCCATGATTGTGTGTGTGTATGCATGTATACACACATACACACATATAATATACATACTTATGTGTATGTGTGTGTAAGATGTATGTGTATCTATGTATACATAGACACGTGTGTATTTGTGTGTATTTATTACATAACTATAACTATAACCATAACCACAACTGTGTGTGTGTGTGTGTGTGTGTGTGTGTGTGTGTGTGTGTGTGTGTGTGTGTGTATCTCCACTCCGGAAAAAACAGTTTAGTCACTCCCTACTTTCTCCTGCATCTCCTAGCTCGTAGTAAATTCTCCTACTGGAAATTCTTAGGTTTAGGGGTTTTAGGTCTCTGACAAAGTTGGAGAAACAAGTCAAGAGAGTAACATGAAATGAATTTCTTGGCAAACTCTCTCTTGAGGCACCCAAGCAAGATCCTGAGCAGCTAAGCAGTCTCCAAAGTCTCCTCGACAATGAATTTTTGGACATCTACATCCTCATCCATGTTTGTCCTATAGAATTCCTTTCGGTGCTTCATGATCTTTATAGCATTTCCACTAATGATTCCTAAACTCTGCTCCTCCCTTCCCCACACACAACTGGCTCTTCCTACCTGATGCTGGCTCTGACCTAAGTGTTCCATAGACATTGTAGTCTGAGGACCCCACTCTAAGGAGCCCAACAAAAAAAAATGAGATGGTATTTGGGATTTCCAAATGATTAGTTTTTCTGTATCTCATAATTGCCTCTTCTTCCTTCTGTGCTTCTGAGAGATCCTGTTGGTGGGGAAATAGCCAATGAAAAAATACAAGACAAGTCACAAGTCTGATTCACTTACCCACTTCTTCAACATCATGAACAGTGGCCACAGGGCCAGCCCAATGAAGAAAGATGCCACAATCAAGATCACCCCCACCTGTAGATTCTTCATGTCTCTATCCTCTTTTTTCCATTTTTTTTCTAGGAAGAGGAAAAAGTGAAGAGTGATTTTTAGGGCTCTAATAAGCTGAAGGTGAGCCCCATGGATAGATGGGGAATACTGAAAAAAAAGGTAGCTATCTCTGTGTCCTTAGCTGGTGACAACTCATCAGAGTCTCTGCGTCCCTAAATAGTAGAAAAAGCATTGTACTGGGGGTCAGGAGTTCAAATCCCAACTCTGATACTTATTAACTGTGCACTTACATGTTGTTTAATGTCTCTGAACCTCAGTTTTCTCATTTGTGAAGTAAGCGTGTTGGAAAAGAGGATCTTTAAGGTCTCCTTCTAGTTCTGACATTCTGTGATGCTGTGACCCTATGACCTAGTCACTATATTCCATTCTAGGGAAACGAGTGGAGATAACTTAGGCCAGGGTCCACAAGGAATCGACACCTCAGAACTACTTATCACATCCTATTCTTGTCTTACATTCTTTTCAGTCTGTGTCTTTGCTCATGCCCTCCCTCATGCCTACAATGTACTCCTCCCTTCCTTTTCCCACTGAACACCTTTTGTTTAAGGTCCAGCTCGGGCAGCTAGGCAGTGCCATAGTGCATATAGCGCCCATCCTGGAGTCAGAAAGACTCATCTTCCTGAGTTCAAATCTGGCCTCAGACACTAGCTGTGTGATCCTGGGCAAATCACTTAAGTCTGTTTGCTTCAGTTTCCTCATCTGTAAAATGAGCTGGAGAAGGAAATGACAAACCACTCCAGCAAATGCCAAGAAAACTCCCAAAAGGGGTCATGAAGAGTTGAACACAAATGAAAAAATGACAGAGCAAGGTCTGGCTCAGGGAGTACCTTCTCTAGTAAGCCTTTCATGCTCCTCCTAGCTAGAAGTGACCTTTTCTTCCTCTGAGCTCTAATAGCATGGGATGGATCTATCAATCATTGGGTACTTATTTAGCCCCTACTGTGTGTCAGGTGCTATTCTAGGTGCTAGGGATACAAATACAGACAACAAATCAATTCTTACTCACGATCAGAGAGTAAATAGATTTTAGAGTTAGAAGAGAATTTATATGTCCTCTAGTCCATTTCCCAGATGAAGGAAATGAGCCTGAGAGATTTTGTGACTTGATTAAGGTCACCCGAGTCAGATATAGCCAAGCCAAGATTTGAATGGAGATCCTCTAACTTTACAATTAGTACTCTATCCACTCTAACAGATGACTTGCTTCCTGTTTATATTTCTCTTACATACTGACTAAATTCTGATCTGCATTATTTGTATTCTGGTCTTATTTCTCCTACTAGTTTGTCAGTTCCTTAAGAACAGGGGCCATATATTTATTTTCTCCCCTTGGTACCTAGCACTGTAACTTACACACAGTAAATGCTCAAAATATTTGTTGATTGAATGAGTGAATGAATTGTTGAATAACAGAAACCCTGCTCTAAGGGAGATTATAGACTAGTTTGGAAGAATAGGCATATACATTAAATAAAAACCCTAACAATACAAAGCAATATATAATTGAAAGTAACTGTTGCATGAGTTCTAGGGAGGGCATTTAAAGGATTTAAAGATTAAAGATAAGGGTTAATGTAGTTCTTCATGAAAGGAATGGGACTGAGGTTGAGCCTTGAAGGGAGAATGGGACTTAGGCAAACAGAGAGCAGAGAAAGTATATTATAATTAAGGGAAACAGTGTAAGCAAAGACTCTGGGAATGGCATTTGCTTTTCTGAAGTATGAGTAGAATTGGGTACCTGTTACCATCACCATGGTACCATTTCCCAGAAGATTGGTGGATGCTATGGCTTGGCAAGCATAGACATCAGTGTCATTCAGTTGTATGTTGGTTATTGTGATCACTAAATTATTCAAGGACCCAGAGATGATGGTACGGTTCTCGTAGCTTTTTGTTATGATGGATTCGTTATTTCTTGAGTAATATAACACATTCACGGGGCTGACAATGTTTCGCTTCAAGTAGAGCCCAATTGATTTTCCAATGGTAGCGCAGGTGATATTGATTGTGTCCCCTTCTTGAGCCATGATGAATATGGGAAATTGTTTCACCTCTAAAAAGGAAGAGACAAAGAAGTCATTCCCATTGAGGTGAATGCTGTGCCTCTGGCTCAGTGGCAGTGGCATGCCAATCTCTGCCTGGCTTTTAAAGCCCTTTACATTCTAACTCCAACCTTCATTTCCAGCCGTACTGTATTTTACTCCTCTCAAGCTCTCTACAATCCAGCCAAATTGGCCTTCTTGTTGGTCCCTATACACAATACTCCTCATATCTCTGCTTTTACACAGAATGCACTCCTTCTTCATTTCTGCCTCTCTTTCCCTCCTGTCTCCCTTCTTTTTATTTTTTCTTTCCCTCTCTTTCTCCCCTGTCTCTTTCTCTCTACATATATGTGTACATCTATATCTAGCTACCTATCTATTATCTCTCTACCCTCTATATATTTATGTATCATCTATTTCTAGCATCTATCTACCTATCATCCATCCATCCTCCCCCCCTCTTGCTAGCTATCTACCTCTAGCATGTCTGTCTGTCTGTCTGTCTATCTATCTATCTATCTATCTATCTATCTATCTATCTATCTATGTATCTATCATCTCCCCAATAGAATATAAGCTCCTTGAAGGTGAAGACTGATACCAGGCATGTGAGATTATAGGACCATAGATCCGGAGTTAGAAGGGACCTCAGAGACCACCTAGTTGAATGATTTCATTTTATAGATGAGAAAATTCAAACTTATCTGCAAAATGACCTCGAGAACCCAAGGAATCTAAGAGACTTACCCAAGTTCACACAAGTAGTGTTAGAGTCAGGAACTGAACCCGAGTCTATGAATTTCTAGATTTAGTCATTGCTCTTTCCACTGTACTGTTCTCTCTCTTAAATAGTAGAGCCTTAGTAAACACTTATTGATTGAGTGATTGATTGCTGCAATCACAATGGCCCTTAACTCCCTTAATCGAGATGTATTAGAACAGGATGAGAGACCTTCAAGGCCTATATCTATCCATTTCTAGTCTAGTGCTACTACAGATGTGCCCAAAACCAAGATGGGAGAATCTAATCACAAAACAGATCAACTATGGGAAGGGACATGGGGGTAGCAAGATCTTAAAATATTTCCTTTTTAAAAAATGATCAAAATGAACCTTATTTATTTTGTTGCAGAGGTGAGGAACTACACTTGTGGAATATTGCATATGCTATTTTATATGGTCAAATTACTGGTTGGTTTTTCTGAACTGCTCTTTTTCTCTATTTTTACAAGAGAACAGGGGAGAGGGGGAAGGCTATAGTCAGGAATTAATAGAATATAATATAGCAACAATAAAAAATTCAAAGAGATTATTCTAAATTTTAAATAACCCAAATTCCTAATATATTTAAATATTTTTGAGAAATCAATAACAAAAGACACTGGTATATTGATGTCTTTCTTTTTTAATTGTTAAAGTTTTATTAATGTGTTTTGTTTTTATATTATGTACATTTGTAAATTATCCCCACTTCATGAGAATTTTCTTGTAACGAAGCAAAACAATTAAGTACAAATTATAATACAGTGAATGTATCTGAAAGTACATGCAACATTCCACATCTGTAGCACCCCTTACCTCTCTACTTTAAAAAAATTAATATTGATAGAAACCTCTTTTCTTTCCTTTCCATACCCCATACCACTACAAAGAGAAAAGAAAAACAAATTTATTGTAACAAAAAACAAATTTTGCCTCATGCAAAGGATATTCCCTCAATGGCCATGTACAAAAAATATTTGTGTCATATCATACTCTAAATACATCAGCTCTCTATAATGGTGAGCAAGTTTCATCATCAGTCTTCGGGAATTATGAATGAAATATTATCTTATAGATCATGCTTCTTACAGTTTTCAGAGTTGTTTGTTTTTACAGTGTTATTTTTATTGTATGAATTGTTCTCCTGGGTTGAATAAGTCGTGGTATATGAATGTGATGGAGCGCTATCGTGATGTAAGAAAAGAGGAAATAGATGATTACAAAAACGCATGGTAAGACTATATGAACTAATGCAAAACAAAGTGAGTGGAACCAGAACCCTTTACACTATCAACATTATAAAAATGAAGACTTTTGAGAACTTTTCTAACCTGATGGAGAATGAACTGGACAGATCTAGATTTAGAGAACATTTTTAGAGAAGTAGGCCCACTCTACTAGGTATGAGCTGGTTGGGTTTATTTGAAAATCATTGCTAGATTTCACAGCTTTTCTTATGAGGGTTCTATTCATGACAATGAACAGGTATTATATGACAATGAATAGAATTGATTCTGAGATGCCTGAATTAATTTATAAAATTCTTTGCGAGCATGAAAAAAATCAATTATTATAGAAATCATGTGCCAGGCTGTGATCAGAAATCTTTTAACCAGTAGCTCCATTTTTCTTTTTTTCTTTTTCTTTTTGATAGGGCAATTGGGGTTAAGTGACTTGCCCAAGGTCAAACAGCTGGTACATGTGTCAAGTGTCTGAAACCAGATTTGAACTCAGGTCCTCCTGACTCCAGGGCCGGTGCTCCACTCACTGTGCCCCCTAGCTCCATTTTTCAATGTAACCTCAAGTTTGCTGCAAAAATCAGACAACAGACTTTTGAAATCAAAGATGGCCAGTAACAACTGCAGACTCTGTTCAGTCTTACATACCCCAAATTAGTTCAGGTCCTCATAACCTCTTTGCTGGGTTACTGAGATTGCTTTTAATGGGTTTCCTTGTCCCCGGTCTCTCTTCTCCATTCCATTTTCCTGCCACTGTCAATGTCTGAGTATGTCACCATAATACCAACACTAAGACCTATTGTTAAAACTTTCAAGTTAGATGATGAAAGTCAATAGTATGGAACTATCCATAACAATTATAAGCAAAACAATAGGCTCAGTGAAAAACAAAATTATTTCAGTAGAAAACAAAATGGTAAAGACAATAGGGAAGAAGAAAAAATGACCTATAAAACTTCACATCCACAAAAAGAATCGACATTGACATAGGCAAAAGGATTGAATTCTTAGTAAAGAAACAAGGAGAGAAAATTTAAGAATTATCAGACTTCCTAAAAACCGTGAAGAAGAAAAATAACTGATATCACTCTTTCAGGAAATTATACAGGAAAATTTCTGAAATATTGAAAAAAATGGGATCGGTTACAGACTTTCAAAAGAGGATAACAGATCAACCTCAAATTCAAACCATCCAGACACACAATTTTCAAGACTACAGTGACAAGGATGCAAGTATCAGTAACCCAAGAACAAAAGCATCTCCTCAAAAAGCAGCAAGTACAATTGTATAAGATTTTCCTACATAAGTAAGAAATAAGAAAATCATTTTCAATGATATATTAAAAGTTAAAGGTTACAATACTAAATCAGCAAAGCTATGAATTCTTTTTCAAGACAAAAGATGGTAATTCAAGAAATTATATTAACTTGAAAAATTAGGAGCACACAGAGGTAATATGGCAGTTTTTAATCTACAAAACCACCAAGACCACAGACTGAGAAGCAGTTAGAACTTATGATTACCTAGTTGCCATATAGCAATGTAGTCATGAGAGAAAGATAACAAAACAATAGCCATTATGCCTTGATTAAGAACCAAATGACACAAATAGGCTTTGGAGAAAAGGGAGGAGGAAAGAAGTGTGAGAAAGAAAAGTAGAAATTAATAATGGGTATCACAGGCAAATAATGAGAGAAAAAGAACCAAAGCAAAGAGGGTGGAGTGGGGAGGGGGAGCAATCTTTGAAAGACACTCCCATTTCAAGGGGAACGGGATATGCGGGGGAATGCAGGTAGATTTTTTTTTTCTTTTGGCAAATACAGTGAATAATATTAAATAAACTAGAAAGCCTTTGCGTGTGCATGTTTAGGTTGAAATGAGACCGTCATTAATGAAATAAGGAAGACTGTATTCCTTTCTGATAAAAAAAATCCAACAAGTTAATAAAGTATAGAAATGGATGCCAAAGAGAGATGGATTTATTGTGTAAAAAAAAAAAAAGGGGTTTTACATAATAGAAAGCAATGCAGCCAAGATAAAGTGTGTGTGTGTGCATGTGTGTGTGTGAGTGTGTGTGTGTATGTAGCCAGATTCTCTGCTACAAAAACTTTTGAAAAATATGGCATGCAAAATATATAAGAAATTAACAGACTTTTATTAATATGACCTGTTCCCCAACATAGCAGATAAATTGTCAAAAGGTAAGGCACAGATAGTTCAATGACTATCTGAAAAAAAAAAGTTCAAGTTCTCATATACAGAGGAACGGAAAATTAGACAACTCTGGGCACCACCTTGTACCCTTCTACTTGGTGGAAAGGGGAAAAGTGATCAAATTCATTTTTGGTAGGTCTGTGAAGAAAGAGAGACTCTTCTGCGCTGCTTGTCAACCTATGCATTGGGACAATTTTTCTGGAAAGCAATTATCAAAAATGTTCCTACTTTGTAGTCCCACTACTGTAGAGTGCTAGGCCCACAGTCAAGAACTGATTACCAATGTAGCCTTAGACATTTCTTAGCTGCGTGACCTTGTGCTAGTCAGTTAACCTCTGCCTGTCTAAGTTTTCTCATCTGCAAAATGGGGATGGTAATAATACCTACCTCCCAGGGTTGTCGTGAAGGCAAAATGAAGAAATATTTGTAAAGTACTTTGCAAACCTTAAAGCACTTTATAAGCGTTGCTTATTATTATTGTTACCAGGATTATTACCAGACAGCTGGTGGCAGTGAATAGAGCAATTATCCTACAGTCAGAAAGAGTTCATATCTAGCTTTAGACATGTACTAGTTATGTGACACCTCTGGCTGTTTGCCTCAGTTTCTTCAACTGTAAAATGAAAACAATAGATAAAACTTTAAGGTTTATTGTCTTCCCAACAACCATTTCAGAAAAGGGAAGAGGATTGACTCTTTTCTGTCTAGAATTTCAGGCACAGAGATTCCTGTAGTACAAACATATCTCATACAGCAGCAGAGTCATACTGCTAGCCAGCTTTGACCCTACATAAAATCAGGTTAACAAGTATTTATTAAGTGCCTATTACATGTCATGAACCTTCTAGGGATTCAGGCTTATAGTTTTACTGAGGACTATGACCAGGAGTGGAGAGGTTGACATGGCACAGGGAGAGCTGGGCTAAATCATGATGATATAGAGACCAAATTAATTTGTGGTGTTACAGGGACAACTGGATAAATCTTTACCTGATGACAATGTCAGTGTTTACCAGATTATAGTGTTCAGTTACTAGACAAAAATATTAGCATATACACATGTATCGTGTGCTTCACATGTAATTGCAAATCTAAAGCTTATCTTGCTCCTTAAAATTTGCTCATATTTCTGTTCAAATAGCATTAAAACTGGTTGAAGATAAAGGACTGATCAGCCATAGCAATTTCTGGTCTATATGTGTTTCATTAGTGGGAATGATACATAACAATATTTTATACAAGAATGAGACAGAGAAAATAATCTCTATCAGAAACTACTAGCATCTTCCAAGCTGGGGATTCTAAACTTTAAATGAAAGATAATTTCAGATGACCATGTTTATTCACATATCGTGTGATTCACGTGTAATTTCACCTGTTCATTGATTCAGGTTTCTATTATTGTACATGCGCCTGTTATGGTATTTTCTTGTTCATGTTTATTTGCCTTTGTGCAGGTATCATGCATGTATTTTAGGTACCTAAGCCTGCTGAGTATGCATAGTTTTCATTACTTGTTTATTTGTGTACAATATGCTATTTTACATATTTTGTTATCTTGTAGGCCTGTTTGATTGCTATTATGCATATTTGCTTATGTTCTTTAGATATGTGTGCAGTTCTATGACATGTATACATAATATGTTCTGCATACAGTTTAGACCTTCAGACATTTAAATAGCCTGTCAAGTGATGCTTTCCTCTGTGGTATGTCTATGGCATGTATGGTTGATATATATTTGCTGTGAATGGCACCCTAAAGCCTGGCACTCTGGATTAATCATTCGTCTTCTGGAAAGTGCTGGTATGTTGATCCTGTGGTATGTAATTACAGATGTCATTAATGTCATAACTGATGATACAAGAGACTGCAAAATTTCCAACATTGGGAAGGAATGCAGAATTTCTTCTACCAAAGGATTTAAAGTAGATAAGATGAAGCCTGATGGATAGGTTAGAAATCTTCAGTTTCTTTTTCTCTTTGGATTCCCCTGTCTAAAGAGAGATTATGCCTTAAAGAAATAGTATTAACCTCTCCTTCCCTTGGAGTAGTCTCACAAGATGGCAAGTGAACATGGGTTCGGAAATGAGCTTGGACACCCTATACTTGAGTTTCAAGAAAGACTGGAGTGGAAATGAAGATAGGCAGGGCTGCTGGAGTCTGAGCAGCCCCTGGAGCTCAGATGCTCCAACCCCCACCCCCACCTACCACAGCCAGGATAGCAGCCTGAGAATTAGCCAAGGAGGATTTGTAGGCAGGCTGGTTATATTGTCCATTCTGGAAGACCAAAACCAGGCAGTGATTTTGCCTGTTCCTCTCTCCTTCCTTCCTACCTGCTCAGGGGAACACATGTTAAATCCAAAGCTTATCTGCTCTTTAAAATTTGTTTGTATTTCTTTTCATTTAGTATTGAAAACTGGCAGAGGATAAAGGCATCATTGACCATGGCAATTTCTGAAAAGATTAGCAATGCCCACATTCCAAGGTGGAGACTAGAGAGAGAGATGGAATAGAGAATCCTAAACCTGCCTCTCCTATAGCAGCGAGGCAGAAACTTTTCACTTTGTACAAATAATTCCTCACAAAGACCAATCTTTTCCTAGAGGAAACAACCCCTTACCTTTTGCCTACAAGAAAAATTGTATTCACACTTTTAAGCTGCTTTGGGAAATTATTAAGCATAAATCACTAAGATTCTTTCATTTAGCTCCAGAGTCTTCAGCCAAGAAGATTAGGGCAATTTCTGACCAAACTGATACTCTCTTTCTGATTCTTTTTCTCTTTGTGTGTAGCATACAGATGACTGCTCCACAATTCTATCCCCTTGCCACTAACGAAACACATACAAATCAAAAATTGCTAAGGTTGATCACACTTTTATGTTATACTGGCTTTCAATATTAACATAATAGAAATGTGAACAAACGTTAAAGAATAGGTCAACTTTGAATTTAATGTATATCGTCCTGGGAAGGCAAAACTAGTCTGGTATCAGTTTTTTCTGAACAGAAAGTTGAACAACAAATTGTCACAGATTCACCTCTTGTCCCAGTCTCAGGCTGCTCTCCTGAACTTGGTAGGTGGAGCTGGTGGAAACATCCAGGTTCTGGGGGCGGGGTTGGGAGTGGGAGCCGGGTAGCTCAAGCCTCATCATCCTCATTATATCCATGCCCACACTAGTCTCTCTGGAAACTTGTGGTTCCACTTCCTAACCTTTACCCAGTTTCAGCAGATACCGTGATCTCCTAAGAGATAATGGAAACTATTCATCACAAACCCCCTCGTCTTATCTATCTACATATCAAAACTCCATCACATTTTTACTCATTTTCTCTTTCTTTACCCCAGTCTATGAAGAACAGGTAACCCTTCTGTTTTTCAGTCAACTTCTCTTCTTAACACCCTCCCATCTCTCTGTCATCTATCATTCTTTCTTTGATGCTCTCACTCTCGCTCTCGCTCATCGGTCAGTAAGCATTTATTAAGCACTTACTATGTGTCAGGCACTGTGCTCTGGGGATGCAAAAACAAACAAACCAAAAATACTCTCCCTGCTCTCAAGGAACTCACTTTCTTGATGAGATTGACAACATGTCAAATGGTGTCCATAGAGGAAATGGAAGGTAATTTCTGATGAAAGTCGCTAGTAGTGGGGAAGGTTGGGTGTGTGTATGTGTGATAAGGAATGGGAAATGACCTTCAGAAGGTGAGATTAGAGCTTAGTCTTTTTTTTAAAACCTTTTTCTTTTATTTTAGACTTAAATACTAAAACTTAAATACACAATAGAGGAAAAAGGAACATATTGTAAACTTAAATATAAAATAAGAAAAGAAAAAAAGTATTGCCATGTGCACAGCAGAATGTAAGAGAGGATTCAAAATATACAACAACAAATTTCCATTTCAAGAAAGCCTATCTAATAAATGCTACTTGCTGTATTGAGAACTGTCCATCTTTTCTTTGCTTCTTTGGTTAGAGCTGAGTCTTAAAGGACATGATGGAAAACCAAGTTAAGAGGCAAAGTACCAGAGCAGAGCATTCCAGGAATGGAAGATGGCCTCTGCAAAGACATGAGTCAGGAAATGGAATGTCATGTGTGATGAATAGGAAGTAGATGTAGAGCATTTATAGCGAAGCGAAATGTAAGAAGACTTGAAAAGCAGGAAGGACCCAGATGTGAAGAGCAAACAGGGATTTGATATTTAATCCTGGAGATGATATAGAGCCAGGAAAATCACTTAGGCCCCTGAATAGAGGATGGATTGGAGTGGGGGAGAGATTAGAGTCATGGAGACAGAAACCTGTTGCAGTCCAGGCAAGAAATAATAGGGCTGAACTCAGCTGGTGGCCGTGTAATTGGGGAGGAGACACATGTTGATATGTCCATATCTATATAGATATATTTATCCATATATATGTCCATTTAAACTTTAATGGCTTAAAATTGCACTGACTTTTAAAACATTCTCTGTATGCATGTGTATCTGTATACAAATTTACATATATATAATATTGTGAATATAGAATGATTTTTATGAAAATGATTCACAAATTTATGTATTCACCTATACTATTTCAAATGAAATCAGCCTGTATTATCATTTGGCACACATCTCCTGGATGCTTCATTGGCACCTTAAATTCATTATGTCCAAAAGAGAATTGATTATTGTGCCCCTTAAACCCACTTCCTTCTGAATTCCCTTAATTCTATTTAGAGCACCATCATCTTCTCAGTAGCTCAGATTTATAACTTTGAATGCATTCTTGATTTTCCCCTTTCTTTCAGGCCTGATATCCAATCAGTTGCCAAGTCTTGTAAATTCTATTTCCATTACATGCCTTATATCCATTCTCTTCTTTCCAAGTCCCTAGTACAGGCATCTCATCACCTCTGAACCAGACTACTATAATGGCCTCCAAATTTATCTCGCTGGCCTCTGGCACTCCTCTTCCCAGTTTTCACACAGCTGCCAAAATAGTCTTCTGAAGACACAGGACTAACCACATCACTCCCTCTCTCAAAAACTTTCAGTGCTTCTAGGATAAAATATGATGTTCTCAGCCTGGTATGGAAGGTTCTCTGCAATCTGGCTCTTACCTACCTTTCCAGCCTCAATCTTCTTCAAGAGCTCTGTGGATCATCCATACCAGACTATACTATCTATTCCCTGAGCCCTTATTTCCCCCCACTATGCATCTGCAGTCTATCTATTTGCCCAGAATGCATTTCCTCTTCATCTCCACCTTTCAAAATACCTGTCTTCCTTCAGAACGCAGTTTAGGTGCAACCTGCTTCATGATGCTTTTCCTTACCTCCTTTCCCATTTATTAGTGCCTTTTCTCTCCTCATATTACCTTGCATTATTCTTATTTGTAAACATGTCATATCCCCCTTGCAGCCTCACAAATAGAATTTAAACTCCACCCGGGGAGCTGTTTAATTTCATTCCTTTGTGTTCCTAATATCTAACAAAATTTTCTTTCTTTCTTCCTTTCTTTCCTTCTTCCTTCCTCCTTCCTTCCTTCCTTCCTTCCTTCCTTCCTTCCTTCCTTCCTTCCTTCCTTCCTTCCTTCCTTCCTTCCTTCCTTCTTACCTCCCTCCCTCTCTCCCTCCGTCTCTTTCTTTCTTTCTTTCTTTCTTTCTTTCTTTCTTTCTTTCTTTCTTTCTTTCTTTCTTTCTTTCTTTCTTACTTTCTTTCTTTCTATCCCAGTCTGGACCAGATTTCATCAGTATAGGGAACTTCTAATCTGTTGACTCCCTTCCATAATACAGCTCAACCCCTTCTCTATATTTTATAGTCTTAGAAAGTTGCCTCAGGAGCTATAGGATTAATTAACTTGCTGATGGTCACACCCAGCCAGTAAGTCCAAAAGCATCACTAGAACCCAGGTTTTCCTGACTCTAAGGCTCTCCATACTTCCATCTGTCATGCTACATTGGATCGAATATGGAAGAGACTTCATAAATGTTTGTTGAACTGATCAACTGGAATAGAATGGGCAAAAAGAGCATAGGAAGAGGTTGAAAGCTACTGAGGTGCTCCATCCATAACCTGTTCTTGGTTCCTTTGTCAAATAGGAACCCAAAGATTGCTATGGTATTTGGGAAACACACATACCTTCTGCTGGGATCCCAGAGAGAAGCAAGAAGAGCACTGGGAGTATCAGCAGCTGGAACATCTTCACCCAAGTGTTCATCTTACAATTCTGACAACCTGTTCCCCAGCAAAAAAAAAAAAAAAAGTATGTAAACCACACATGGTTCCTGATTCTAACCACACTTTAAAAACTCATTCAAAACAAGTTAATATAAACTTAACTTCCTGACTTGTGACATCATGGTAACATTTTTATTTTATTTTATGGAAAGCATTGTGGTGATTCCCCATAATAATCTAACCTGATCCAGTCCAGCCCAGACAGCATATAATAGGTGCTTAATAAATGTTTGTTGATTGATTTATTAAACATCTATTATGTGCAAGGCACTGCCCTAACTTGCTGGAGAGACAAACAAAAAAACAACAAAATCTTTCCATTAAAGAAAATTAAATTTAACTAGGGAGAGAAAACTGTGTAAATAGACAAGTATATAAGTAATAATTTGGGTAGCATAGCAATAAGTAGGGGATCATGGAAGGATTCTCATAGGAGAGGGTATATGAACTGAGCCCTGAAGGAGGAAGCAAAGAGATTCTAAGACATGGGGGTGAAAGGAGAGAAGCTAATAGGCTTAGGAAACAGCCTTTCCAATGTTCCAGTCTTGATTCATTCAGGACTGGGGCTGACCCTAGAGTCTCAAAGGCATCAGAACACCAACTTTGAGTGTGAGTTTGGGAACATAATTGGGATATGTGAAATGAAGAGTATATAAACACAGAGGAAGTGGTGAGAATGGGCACCATATGAACCTCATGAAAATTTGAATCACATGAAAGAAAGTTTAACTTTCTCTCTCTCTCTCACACACACACATACACAAACATACATGCAGAGTCATGTAGAAATACATTAAATTTAACAGAGAAATAGATAGGGAAAGGGAGTGGGAATGGAGGGAAGTTAAGAAGGAGGATAGGATTGGTCACGAACAAAATGAACTCCAATAACAAAGGGTGAAACATGGAACTGAGATTAAAAGAAAAGAAAGAACTAAGAACCTGTGGTAGGAGACTGGGTGGCAGAAATGGATCACTTTAATTATAGATCAGGTGTGTTAACCGCAAATTTCCTTTCATCACCTTCTTTTTTGTAAAAAAGAACATGGCGAAGGGAAGACAGAAAAACACAAGAGGACATGATAGAAAGAAACACACAATTAACAATCATATCTTTGAATATGAATAGGATGAGCTCAACAACAAAATAGAAGAGGAAAATAGAATAAATTTAGAAAGGGAGATCCAACAATATGTTGTTTCAAAAATATACTTGAAATATTAAGATTCACACATCTAAAATAAGGGAATGGAAAAAAGTCTATAATGAATTATATGAATTCAAAAAAGTTGGATTAACAATCATGATCTCAGACAAGGTAAAAGTAAAAACATACTCAATTAAAATAAGGAAGCTATATTTTGTTTAGAAACATCATGGACAATGAATCAACGTCAACATTTAATATATTTGCACTTAATGACGTAGAATTTAAATACTTAAAAGAAAAGTTAATCAATACAGGAATAAATAGTACACTTCTAATAGTGGTGCATGTGGTGTGGTGTGGTGTGGGGTGTGTGTGTGTGTGTGTGTGTGTGTGTGTGTGTGTGTGTGTATAAACCTCAGTGTGCCTTTTTCAGACCTAGGAAAATCTAGCAAAAAAAAAAAAGCAAAAGAAAAGAAGAAAGATAAGTAAGAAAGAAGTTAAGGACCTGAACAGATTTTCAGAAAAGTTAGATATGATAGATTTGGTGATTATTTGAATAGGAATAGAAAGGATGTATTTTTCTCAGCTGTTCATGGCACATGTTAAAAAAAAAAAACCAAACACCTGACCAAGTATTACGGCATTAAAAAACCTCACACACAAATGTTGAAAAACATAAATATAAAAACACCCTTTACTGACCACAGTATGATAAAATTATATTCAATCAAGGCCTTTAAAAAGAGGGTTGAAAATTAATTCAAACCTAAATATTTAATCTTAAGGAATTGGTGGGTCAAAGAACAAATAATAAAAACAAGAGATCATTTCATCAAAGAAAATGAGAGACAATGTACCAAAACATTTGAGATGATGCCAAGCAGTTGAGAAGGGGAAATTTTTATCTCTAAACTCTTTAATCAACAAAAGAGAGAAAGAACAGATCAATAAATTTGATATGCAACTAAAGAAACTAAAAAGCGACAAATCAAAAAACCTTGATTAAGCAAATGAGAAATTCTGAAAATCAAAGAAGAAATTAATGAAACTGAAAGCAAAAAGAATAAGCAGATGAAACTAGGAGTCAGTGTTTTAGAAAAATAATAAAATAGTATGTCTTCTTTAGAAAAACAAACGTTCAATTTCAAAAAATTAAAGGGGAGAATTCACATAAATTAAATAAATGAAGCCTTCAGAAATGCCAGCAAAAGTCAAAGCTTAGAAAAAAATAATGATTATTTACATAAATATGAAATATTCAAGTGAACAGAACAAGAAATAAACATTTTAAATAATCCAGTTTCAGAAAAATAACCAACCCAAGACCAGATGGATATAAAAGTGAATTCTATAATACATTCAAAGAACTTAATTCCAATATTACCCAAACTGTTTACAAAAGTAGGAATAGAATGGATCCTCTCAAATTCTTTCTATGAAACAAATATGGGTTTAACAACTAAACCCGGGAATTACCAAGCCTCTAGAAAACCTATGGACCAACATCTCTAATGACTATCGATTCAAAAAATTAAACAAAATGTTAGCAAAAAAAGATTTGATTTACAACAGGAATGCAAGATTGGTTCACTGTTAGGAAAATTGTCAGTATAATAGACCACATTAAAAACAAATATAAGAAAAACCACATTATTTTTTTATCATTATGGCTTGGAATTGGGCCTATCTCATTGGCCTTCTCATGTTGGAAGTACATTCCATTCTTTTTTTTTAAGTATTTATTATTTATTTAATATTTCTGGTTTTCAGCATTGATTTCCACAAGAGTTTGAATTACAAAATTTCTCCCCATTTCTACCTTTGCTCCCACTCCAAGATGGCATATATTCTGGTTGCCCCATTCCCCAGGCAGCCCTCCCTTCTGTCACCCCACTGCCCCCATCCCCTTTTCCCTTACTTTCTTGTAAGACAAGATAGCTTCCTGTACCTCATTGCCTGTATATCTTATTTCATAGTTGCAGCAAAAACTTTTTTTTGAACATCTGTTTTTAAAACTTTGAGTTCCAAATTCTCTCCCCTCTTCCCTCCCTGCCCACCCTCCTTAAGAAGGCAAAGCAATTCAACATAGGCCACATGCATATCATTATGTAAAACCCTTCCACAATACTCATGTTGTGAAAGACTAACTATATTTTGCTCCTTCCTATCCTAACCCCCTTTATTCAGTTTTCTTCCTTGACCCTGTCCCTTTTCAAAAGTGTTTGTTTTTGATT
>CM053626.1:166766602-166782714 GCA_028646595.1 Phalanger gymnotis
CTTTCAAGGCACTCTTCTCCTCATTAGCTTTTTGGAGCTCTTTTGCCATTTGAGTTAGTCTATTTTTTAAGGTGTTGTTTTCTTCAGTATTTTTCTGAGTCTCCTTTAGAAAGCTATTGACTTGTTTTTCACGGTTTCCTTGCATCACTCTCATTTTCTCTTCCCAATTTTTCCTCTACTTCTCTAACTTGCTTTTCCAAATCTTTTTTGAGCTCTTTCATGGCCTGAGACCAGTTCATATTTTTCTTGGAGGCTTTTGATGTAGGCTCTTTGACTTTGTTGACTTCTTCTGGCTGTATGTTTTGGTCTTCTTTGTCAGCAAAGAAAGATTCCAAAGTCTGAGACTGAATCTGAGTGCGTTTTTGCTGCCTGGCCATGTTCCCAGCCAACTTACTTGACCCTTGAGTTTTTCATCATGGTATGACTGCTTGTAGAGTACAGAGTACTTTGTCCCAAGCTTGAGGGGCTGAGCTGTTGTTTTCAGAGCTATTTCTACACAGCAAGCTCTGCCATACCAGGGCTAATCCTCCCCCAACTTGGACTGCAACTTAGATCTAAGGTGGCTCTGCACTCCCGCTCAGATCTTCCACTTAATTCTTCCCACCAGGTGGGCCTGGGGCCAGAAGCAACTGCAGCTATAGCTCTATAAGCAGCCTCAGAGCTGCAGCACCTCTGCTGCCCCTGGGGCAGTGGCCAAACTGCAAACTGCTTTCACTCTGTCCCCCACAGTTTTTCCCACTAACCTTATCTATTGTCTTTGGTGTTTGCGGATTGAGAAGTCTGGTAACTGCCACAGCTCACCAATTCAGGGTGCTAGGGCCTGTTCTACCCGGCTCCCAGTCTGGTTAGTCCAGGGTCTGCTGTGCTCCATTACTAGCTCTGTGGGATAGACCTTACCTCATGACCATCCAGGCTTTCCTGGGCTAGAGCCCTGCTTCCCTCTGCTATTTTGTGGGTTCTGCAGTTCTAGAATTTGTTCAGAGTCATTTTCGTAGGTGTTTAGAGGGACCTGGGAGGGGGGAGCTCACGCAAGTCCCTGCTTTTGAGCTGCCATCTAGTACATTCCACCCTTATGGCTCCTTCCTCTGATTAGTTGGTTATCACCAGAACCTCCATTTAAAGGAAAGTACCCAGGCCAGCCATGTCTTCATTCTTCTCTGGATTTCTGCCCTCCCTGCCCCTTTTTGGGTACCTTCTCTCTCCCTCTCCCCCCAATTTCAGTTTCCCTTTTTATGTTGTCTTCCTTCAATAGAACACAAACTCCTTGAGGGCAAGTGATGAGGTGAGAGTTGGGAGAGCCAGTTCATCAAATGTGAAAGAATTCACTTAGACCTTCTCTGTAGCTACTGGGAGCTTTATTGACACAAAAGCAGTGGGCTAGCCCTGGAAGGACTAGCCAGGACTAGCAATTTTCAGAGGGGCAATGGCTTGTTTTTATAAGGACAGGATAAGGGAGACAAGGGAAAATTTATGACCCAGGATGGGGGGAGACAAGGAATTCCATGGTCCAGGATAAGGGGGAAGTTTTATGGTAACTCAAGATAAAGGGAAGAGACTCCAGTGTGCCTTTAAGTTAGAGAGTAAACTAGGGGCTTCACAGAGTCAGCTATTAATTTTAACTCTTAGGGCACTGTTTGTATCCACATCAGCAAGGATTGTCTTTTTGCATATATTTGTATTCCCAATGATTAGCACAGTGCCTGGCACATAATAACACTTAATGAAAGTGTTAATAATAATAAATATTTGTTGACTGTACAGAACTCCCATGTGAGGAAATTCCCTCTAAAAATGTCAGCACTTTCTCTGCAACTGATAATCTTAGAGAGTTGCCCAGAATACTGAGAGGTAAAGTCAGGAAAAAGAAATCAACTATTTTTGATTACTTTGATTTTTAGTTTGATTATAGGATTAAGCTTAGCCAGACTAACATAGATGATCTCTTAAATCTAGGTTACCTATAGATTGGGTGAATAGACTGAGAAGACTTTATCATTTAACAGCAGATAATTTAGAATAAGACAAAATAATCATAGGATTATTCTTTTGAAAAGCTTTTTTTAAAAAGCTTTCTGGCGGAAGGAGGTTGACCAGAGGCTAAGTCCTCCTTTTTGGATACTGGAGAAAGCTTAGCCAGAGGCTAAGTTCCTCTTGCCAGTCTTAGTGTACAAGCTTCTGTTTTTCTGGAATTAGAGTCTAAATTGAATAATGGATCCTTCTAAGGAAGATGGGAGGTGGCTGCTAACCACTAACCACAAGTTCCTCTTTCCCAGCACACTTTCTAGTTACAAAAGATTGTTGTTTGTCTTTCATTCTCAAAGAGGACCATAACATCAGGGAGGTGATGCCATGACTTGCAGGTGAGTTGGATTTAAGGGAGGGAGGGCTGTGTAAAGTCACCAGCTATGGATGTAGTGGGAGATGCCGGTCTTTTTAAGCGAAGGTCTTTAACAGGTCTCAGTTTGAAGCAACGTGCATTTAGTGATTAAGGCTAGGTAAGAAATGAGGCAGAGAATAGCCTCCTTCACCTAGTCAAAAAAAAATCTATCTGGGAGAGGAAGACCCTCAGGGTTTCTGGCTAAATAGAAACAATTTCTCTTTATATCTCTCTGAGCCAATCAGGGCCCAAACAATGACCAAATGGGGCTTGGCCTAGGACCTGTTATTGGTCAATCAATGAGAGCCAGAGGAATTTTGGTTTAAGGGACGGTCCTTAAGAGAAAAAATCTAGCCTATAATTCCCAAGATATCTTGCCAGGTTTCAGAGATCAAAATTTACATTCCTCTGGGCAGAGTGCCTGTAGGTAAGGTAAGTTTTCTATGAAGAAAGAGAGAAAGAGAGAAAGGAAGGAAGGACGGAAGGAAGGAAGGAAGGAAGGAAGGAAGGAAGGAAGGAAGGAAGGAAGGAAGGAAGGAAGGAAGGAAGGAAGGAAGGAAGAATTGTGCTGCCCAACTGGAAATTTCCGGTTGGGTCCCCGGCAGGGCAACTCTCACTACTACTCACAGAGGTTGTTGTTTGTCTTTCGTTCTTGAAGAGGACCATGGCAACAGGAAGGTCATGCTGTGACATGCAGTTGAATTGGATTTAAGTGAGGGAGGGCTGTGTAGAGTCCCCAGCCTCACTTTCTTCTCTGGAGCCATCTGGGTCCAGTGGCAAGATATAGATCAGGAGGATTGGAGATAACAAAAAGTACCACCTGCAGCAAAGGACTTCTGGCATAGGATTAAGAAAGTTTGGGAGAAGCTAACTAACTTGTCCAATAGAATTATGTTCAAAACAAGTTTCTGTAATTTTTCCAATTCTTTTTTATCAAAACTATCTCTATAAATCACTCCTTGTCTCTGACTTCTGAGCAGTCAGGTGACCTGGTTTGATTTGCAAATGCTAGCTTTGCAAATTAAATCATAGATGACTGGGTAACTTTGTCCTATTTCCTATGTATTTCAGATAATCAGTTTTAACAGTTGGCACCC
The DNA here is from genome assembly GCA_028646595.1 of Phalanger gymnotis. Taxonomy (NCBI): domain Eukaryota; kingdom Metazoa; phylum Chordata; class Mammalia; order Diprotodontia; family Phalangeridae; genus Phalanger; species Phalanger gymnotis. Next base: position 166,770,077 of record CM053626.1, read on the forward strand.
CAAGATGGGACCTGAGACATTGACTCCAGACTTCCATAAGTGGTCCTCTCTGAGGAATTTCCATGAGAGCTCTCTTGCCTCCAAGGGACTTCTCAGAGGGCTACCTTTGAGGCCCTGGACTATCCTCAGTCTAGAGCCTAATTTTTCCTGAGGCTAAGGTAAGCTTCTACTTTGAGAAGGAAAGCTGCAAAACCACCAATTTTTACTCTGCAGAAATGGTTAAGTGAAAAGTTCTAAGATTCTTTCAAGTTTAAGGTAGCCTCCACTTTGGGGGAAAAACATTTTATTAGAAGGTATCCTCCACATTAGTGTAGAAGAAAGGGTTTTGTTTTGTTTTGTTTTGTTTTAGAAAAATCCCATTGTTAGGTATCCCCTGGGGAAGAAAATTTTTAGGGAAGTAAAATAGGCATTTCATTTCTCTTTTAAAAAATTCTTTTTGGGGGCACCTAGGTGGCACAGTGAGTAGAGCACCAGCCCTGGAGTCAGGAGGACCTGAGTTCAAATGCGACCTCAGAAACTTGACACACCTGCTAGCTGTCACTTAATCCCTATTGGGCAAGTCACTTAATCCCAATTGCCCTGCCTTCCCCCTTCCAAAAAAGTAGGACATATAGGTTCTTTGCTAAATATCATAAAAAACTTTTAAAGATATATATATATATATATATATATATATATATATATATGTCTTTATATACACCTACAGCTAGGTGGTGCAGTGGCTAGATCACTGGCTCTGGAGTCAGGAGGACCTGAGTTAAAATCTGGCCTCAGACGCTTCAGCTATGTGACGCTAGGCAAGTTACTTAACTCCAATTGCCTCACCAAAAAAAAAGTACGTATACATATGTAAATATACATATATGTTTATACATACATACATATATGGGTATATATATATGCACATACATACATAAAGTGTACTTTAAATGGGTGAACCCAATTGGCAAATTAGAGTAAAGCAATTTGACATTGTTACTAAATTACATTTTCTTATTGGTAAAATTATAAAAACGTCAACACAAATAGTAAGCAGAAGAATTAATCTTAGGCTGACAAAAGGACTCCAGCCACAGGACTGTCAGAAGTTGTATACTTAATAGAGACAGATAAAATCTCCTAGGGAAAATCTGGGAGAAGTTCAGGCCTGATTTAATATTGTATCAAGTGTTGTCAAATGTTCTTTGTGTGTGTTTTGTGAATGATAGAACTAAGTTTAGGAATGGTAGGTTCCTTGCTTCATGTAAAAAGAGACCTTACACAATTAGGAAAATTTTTAAGAGAATGGGAACTCTGGGATGTCTTATCTGTGCTTTATACTAATCCATGCTAGCAGGGGCCTCCAAGTACTCATTTTGTTCCAAGTCCTTTTCCTGTGATCTAATAAACCAAGGGAAACAATAATAAATAATGAGAAGGTAAAATTTATTATTCTCTACTGGGAAATTCTAAAATTATGATTTGAAAACTTTTATGAGTATTTTGATGAACTTTTGAGGTACCAGCAAACTTTGTGAAGTTTAGTGCGAACATAAATTCGTAGATCAGTTATTCCATAAAAGGAACTTTAAAATGACTAGGGATTGATTTTAAAGTTGCAGTTTGAATTTTAAGAACTCTTTTGTTCATCATAGAATCTGTTCAGGAGAGATTCAGTAAAATAGAAATTCAACAAAATTCAGGTAAGAGTTAAAATAAGAAAAAACTTGGGAGACATTAGAATAAATTAGAAATTAGAATAAAACTCTTGTGAGTTCAAATAATTCCACAACTAAGAATTTAAAAAGAAACACATTTGCTGAGCCCTAAGCAGTGTCAGTTAGCCAGGCTCTGACTCTGAAATTTTGGGGTATCACTCTGTGAAATTGATTTTAATTTTGGTGTAGATTAAAGGTATACTTAAAAACTGTGCTTAAAGTTGTGACAAATTTATTGCAGGAAAGAAGTGTGAATTTTTGTTATTAGAAGGCAGAACAGGAAAGTTTTAGATCATCTTCAGATTCCAAAAGAATAAAAGGAAGTACAGTTGGAATATTTTTACCCTTCCGTTGCTTACTGCTTTTAAACAACCAACCTGAAGGCACCAAACAAGTCCTTAAATATTTCCTGTATCCTTGTCAAATATAAGTATAAATATAAAGCAGAAGTATATCTGTAATATTTGGACCTTTGAAATTTGAAATCTTGGCAATTAATGATCTTTATGAAAGTTGGAAAAACAAACTCAGACTCAAACGCAGACTCAAACTCAAACTCTAGATTCCTTTTTTGGTGACAAAGAAGACCAAAACACACAGCCAGAAGAAGTCAACAAAGTCAAAGAGCCTACATCAAAAGCTTCCAAGAAAAACATGAACTGGTCTCAGGCTGTGGAAGAGCTCAAAAAGGATTTGGAAAAACATGTTAGAGAAGTAGAGAAAAAATTGGGAAGAGAAATGAGAGTGATGCAAGAAAACCACGAAAAACAAGTCAATGTCTTGCTAAAAGAGACCCAAAAAATACTGAAGAAAATAACACCTTAAAGAATAGACTAACTCAAACGGCAAAAGAGCTCCAAAAAGCCAATGAGGAGAAGAATGCCTTGAAAGGCAGAATTAGCCAAATGGAAAAGGAGGTCCAAAAGACCACTGAAGAAAATACTACCCTAAAAATTAGACTGGAGCAAGTGGAGGCTAGTGACTTGATGAGAAATCAAAATATTACAAAACAGATTGAAGGGCTTGGAATATGATATTCCAGATGTCAATGGAGCCAGGATTAAAACCAAAAATCACCTACCCAGCAAAACTGGGTATCATGCTCCAAGGCAAAATATGGATTTTCAATAAAATAGAGGACTTTCAAGCTTTCTCAGTGAAAAGACCAGAACTGAATAGAAAATTTGACTTTTAAACACAAGAATCAAGAGAAGCATGAAAAAGAATCTGGTGAGAATTGAGTCACATCATTTCTTCTAGAAATGAGCATGGATGTGTTTTATTCCCTGGACAGAAGCTTAGATGAGTAAATCCAGCTATAGATCTGAAAGCTGGACATTAGAGCTCTATTCTTTAGAACTGATTTCTGAAGGAATCTACATTTCAGTAGGTACACAAATTCTACCCTCTCTGAAAAGTTCAATAAAAATCAGGAGGAACAAGTGACCAAATTGGGGGTGAGGAAAGAGAGACTTTTTGCTGCCTACCTTTAGGATGAAGGAGATTCCTTTGTATACCTAAAGGTTAGAATTTACAGTACAAATTGTAATGATTATCCAAAGTTAGAATAATTACCAACCATTCAAAGGGTGTCTTTTTGATCTGGTGAGGATTTTCATGTGTGTGTGTATGTGTGTGTGTGTGTGTGTGTGTGCGTGTGAAATTACTTTGCTGAAAATAAATACCAGAGTGTGACTTCAACAAAAAAAAAAGGGGGAGAGAGAGAGAGATATCTTTGTATGTGAGGTTCCTTAGGACAAGTCTTGCTTCACAGTGAAACTCTGAAGTGCTGCAGTTTAAGGAACTAGGACCCTTCCTAGCCAAAGTAGGAAATCTAGGAGTTAATTTTTAAATAATAAGTGAGTTTCATCTGAGATCATTTAGATAATCATGGCATTATATCTGAGTAAAGTTGCATTTTTGAACAACTAGTCACTCTATGTGTAAACTGGTATTCGCTGTGTTCATGTAAAACTCCACGATGTAGTATTTGCACTGCTTGTCCAACTTATCCAACATTCAGCCAGCTTGCCTCTCCATCATTTCCTGTGGTAGTTGCTCCCTTCAATTTACTTGGTGGGTTAAAGCTTTTCCTAGAACTTATAGTGGTTTTGATATTGGCAAGCTGTATTCTGAAGCCCACCTAAAGTAGCCAGATACACTTCCCGTTCCTTTATCTCATCTATAGAGCAGACAAAGGTGGGGGGGGAGTTTAAAATCTATCATGTATTTATTTAGATATACCTTAGGATTTACATATATATACATATAAATATACATATACATACGTGTGTATACACACATATAGTGAGTTTTGCCTCCTATGATAGTAATATTGGATTTATCATAAATCATTTGTGGTTCTCCTACAGTGGTCAGTGAAATTGGCCATGGAAAGACGAAGGGGAACATGGTTATAAGACAACAGAATTGTTGTAGAAGGCTTGGGCCTGAAAGTCACAAATTGACATGGCATAGGTATGACAGGATAACATTTCCTCAGCTCTTCTTTTATTCTAGGCAAAAATCATAAATCCCTTACCTCCTCTTCAGTACTTGCCACACCTCCCCAGATCAAAGTCTGTCTAGGACGATCTGGTGAGTTCTCCATAGGGACATTCCTTTACCCTTCTCTTTGCCACCTCTTCCCTCAGTTTGCCCAAAACCTACCTGAGACAATAGACGATGAGAAGACTTGCCACCATGGAATGCCCTTCTTCCCTTGCTTTCTCCTCTCATTCTCTCCTTCTTAACTCTGGGCCTCCCAGAGTCTACCCTAGAAGGGCAGCAGCAGCAAGAGCCATCCTCATGAAGGCTATCCCTCATCCCCAATACATCTGTACTACTTGTTTGCTAACATGGCTCAGATGAATTGAGAGTTACCAGCTCTATTCCTTTTGTTGAGATGAAGGACCACCACCTGATCCACCGCTGCCTCTTGAGGTTCTCCAGGCCTTACTAACTGCTCTGCTCCTAAGCCTTCCAGAACCCCAGCCCCTGTCATCTGATCTAGTATTGTAACCCAGAGACCGCTGGACTTAGCCATCTCACTCACTGTGAGAAGCTTTTGGCTTCTTTCCCTGAATGGGGGAGATTGCAGACTAGGCAACAGCATAAACACTTTTACCTGAATTCAAATTCTTATCAAATTAAAATGACAAGGAGTGGCTAAACAAAATGTAGTACATGAATACAATATTGCTTTGCTGTAAGAAATAATAAACATAATGAATAAAGAGAAACATGGAAAGATCTACATGAAGTGATATGGAGCGAAGTCAATAGACCCATAAGACAATGTATGCAATGACTACCATGATGTAAGTGGAAGAACTGACCACATTCACATACACACACGAATCAAAAGTGAAAGGTGCAAAATTGTAAATGACAAGCATAGCTGGAAAGAAAAAATATGAAAAGACATCCCCATCTCATTCTTTTGCAGAGGTGGGAGGTCCACAAATGTGGCACATTGCACATATCTTTCAGACTTTTTCAAAGTACTGATTAATTTTACTGATTTTTTCCTCTTCTTTAATTTTTTTTAAAATATTGTTTGTTACATGGGATGGCTCTCTGGGAGAGAAAGACAGATAATGAGGAAAATTATAAAGATGCAAAAAAAACCCATCGATCAACACATTTTAAATATCTAAATTCCTGTTCTAAGACCTTCTACCTCACATTGTAAATTCTGCCACTTATAACTTAAAGCAGTGTAGAATTGTTTCTCTGGTTCATAGTTGTGGTATAATACATGAGACATTGATACATGATACAATGATACATGATACATTGAAAACATCCATCTTTCTAACTTATTAGGCTCACATAAAATCTTTTTAAAAACTTAGAGTTTTTTTCTCTCTTCCTAGTTCAATACATGCTGATGTCATCATTAATCAATCATCCCAAATTAATAATCATAAAATGATACAATTACATTTTGGGATCATACATATAAAGTAAATATATGGAAAATCAGAAAAGCATGTATTATAGTTATTCTGAGTGGATTAATGCACTGCATATCAACTCCCATACCAAATGTCTTTTTTAAAATGTCTTTCCCAATTATTGTAAAAACAATTAAAATTTTTTTAAATTTGGAGTTCCAAATTCTCTCACTCCCTTTCTACCTCCTCTCCCCCTTCCTTAAGACAGTAAGTAATTTGATATAACTTATATTTGTGCAATCATGAAAAATATATTTCTATATTAGTCATGTTGTGAAAGAAAACACAGAGCAGAAAAAAAATCATAAAGAAAATTTTAAATGTGAAAAATAGTGGGGCAGCTAGGTGATGCAGTGAGTAGAGCACCAGCCCTGGAGTCAGGAGGACCTGAGTTCAAATCCAGCCTCAAATACTTGGCATACTTACTAGCTGTGTGACCTTGGGCAAGGCACTTAACCCCAATTGCCCTGCCAAAAACAAACAAAAAAGTAAAAAATAGTATGCTTTGATATGCAGTCAGACTCCATCAACTCTTTCTTTGGAGATGGATAGCATTTTTCATCTTGAGTCCTTTGGAATTGTCTTGACTCATTATATTGCTGTGAATAGGTAGGTCATTCACAGTTGATTATCATACAATATTACTGTTACCGTGTAAAATGTTCTCTTGGTTCTGCACACTTCACTTTGTATCAGTTCATGTACATCTTTCCAGGTTTTTCTGAAATTATCTTGCTCATCGTTTTTTATAGCATAATAGTATTCCATTATAATCACATATTACAGAATTCAGTCATTCCCCAATTGATAAACATCCCCTCCAATTACAATTCTTTGCCACCACAAAAAAAAGAGTACTATAAATATTTTTTATTGTACAAATAGGTCCTTTTTCCATTTTTTTGGATCTCTTTGGGATCCACACCTAGTGTATTGCTGGATCAAAGGCTATGCAAGGTTTTATTGCCTTTGGGCACAATTCCAAATTGTTCTCCAGAATGGGTGAATCAGTTCATAACTCTACCAACAATGCATTAGTTTCAAATTTCCTCATATGCCCTCCAACATTTATCATTTTCCTTTTCTGTCATATTAGTCAATCTGATAGGTGTGAGGCGGTACCTCAGAGTTGTTTTAATTTGCATTTGTCTAATCAATGGTGATTTAGAGCATTTTCATGTGACTATAGATAGCTTTGATTTTGATGAAAATTACTTGTTCATATCCTTTGACCATTTATCAATTGGAGAATGATTTGTATTCTTATAAATTTGACTCAGTCTCTACATATTTGAGAAATGAGGCCTTTATCAGAGCCTCTTGCTGTTAAAATTTTCCCCAGCTTTTTGGTTTTCCTCTAATCTTGGTTGCATTGGTTTTGTTTGTGCAAAAACTTTTTAAATTTTGTATGAACAAAATTATCTGTTTTACATCTTGTAATGCCTTCTATCTCTTGTTTGGTCACAAATTCTTCCCTCATCCGTAGAACTGACAGGTAAACTATTCCATGCTTCCCTGATTTGCTTATAGTATCACTCTTTATGTCTAAATCATGGACCCACTAAATGTCTTTTAAATTAGGTCTGTGGATTTAAGGTTGCTCATGGTCTGAGTCCTTTCAGGAGGTCTTTTCATCAGAATGCTTCAAGATTGTAACTCTCTTCGATAGCTATCTGAAGTGAAGAGTTTAGGTTTGGGAATAAAATCCTTTGCTTATAATATAAATCTTACAGCAATTGACAAACTTGTCATACACAAAGATGCACTATTATTTTGCCCTGTTTTCCAATATCATCCAACTAACAAGTTGGGGGTAGTAAGAAGCTGTGATGTATGACACTCAATTCCTGTTTTGTCCAGTTATTTTCCATAGATTCCATAATAATTAGTCAGACATATCACCATATAAATCATTTTTGTATTGTACAAACTTTTCAAACCATCCTCTTAACAAACTGTTATAGTATTAATATTTTCCCATTTGGTTTCTGAATGTGCACAGAATCTTAATTTCTCTGTAGACTAATTTACTAATTACTATGGTCTTAAGTTAGATCTTGCGAAGGCTCTCGCCTTTCATGTGCATTCCTGTAGCTTCTTATTTCACAGATCTGATAAGGTTTTTATGACCTGTCCGAGTCTGAAAATTTAGATGACCTGGCATATTTTCATAGAATTTCTCAAATATTATCATATTCCCCAAATCTCTTATTTGGATGGAGGTGGGGGCGGAGAAGACGGAGTAAAAATAGTGTGAGAGACAGCTTTGAGCTCAGAGACCAAATAGAAAATTGTAAATCATCCACTTCCTCTAACAGCAAAGAAATAAAAATCCCTCACTCTCTAGGAAAGGGTGGAAGAGAGAGGTCTGGGTGCATTTGTATAAGTGGAATGGGGGATTAGCTAGTTAGAGTCCAGCAATTCCCTATGTGGACTTTGGAGCATATGCATCTATTCTGTGAATCTTTCCTATCTGCTTATTATGTGGTAAAGAAAAGAATATTTTCAATTTGATATCGAACCAGAACTGAGAATACATAGAAAAGATTCCCATAAGGACCACTCATTCTGTCCTTTTTTCCTTGTGGTGAGAGAGGCAAAAATTGTTGTAAGTGTCAGGGTAGGGAGAAATGCAGATCCAGTGGCAATGGCCTACTCTTTCCACCTGGGGCCCACACTTGGCCATGAATACCTGATGCCTCTATTCTTTATGCCTTTTCCTTTGTTCTACCTTGCTGTTGGTGAAGGAGTATTGGAAACAGAATGGAAACAGTATGTGACCTGGTGAACTCTGAAAAGTCAAGAGAGTAACCAGAACTAGAGTCCATACCAGAGCTTAAAAACTACTCTAGGGGCAGCTAGGTGGTGCAGTGAATAGAGCACTGGCCAAGTTGGTCAGGAGAATCTGAGTTCAAATCTGACCTCAGACACTTGACACTTACTGGCTGTGTGACTTTGAGCAAGTCATTTAACCCCAATTGCCTTGTCTTCCCCTTTCCAAAAGAAGAAACCTACTCTGTTTCCTTGCCTTCATTCAGGACCTCAGGAATGCCACCCAGTGGGCTCAGGGATCCCTTTCTCCCAGGTAAATTACCAATCACTACAGATTTGCAGAGACAGCTTTATCTACACCCCCTTCTTCATGGTGGAGTGCCCTGATCAGACATAAGCCTATATGAAAATAGATATGGTCTATGAGAGCTTTGATGGTGGCTGATGTGGTAGTAGACTTGACAGAGTTCAGGGAAAGCTCTGTTATCCTTGAAGGACCCCAGGGGCAGAGAATATTTCTTCAGTGGATATTACATCAATGTAGATGAAGATTTCACCTGTGGCTCATAGCTCAGCCCACTAGGAGGCCTTTCCAGAACCTCCATTCCTCAGAGGATTTCCATTCCCAGAGTGGTGGATGCTAAAGTCTACTTGTGTATGCCTTTCTTGCATTATATAGAAGAGCAGTGAACCAGGCAAAAATGTCAATCAATTCTCAAGAACCAGGTTCACTTAGGAACCATTACTAGGACTGGAATCAGGAAGACAAGAGTTCAAATGTAGCCTTAGACACATACTGGCGTGTGACCTTGGGAAAGTCACTTAATCTCTGTCTGTCTCGGTTTCTTCAACTGTAAAGTATGGAAGATAATAGCATCTCCATGCCAGGGTTGTTGTAAGGAGCAAATGAGATAATAGTGGTGGCAGCTCATTGGGCTAATGGAGGAAACAGGATGCCAAGGGTAGAACTGGATATCTCAACCTTGGCAGAGTTGCAACTTGTTCACGAAGGGTACTAACAACTGAGAGACCTGGTCAAGTGTGATATTGATTGTGCCATTTCCATTCAACAATGACAGCCTTCTCTGCTCTACCCATTTTGTTAGGGGGACCATCTTGCATCATCTAATACATGATATGGAACTCTAGATGAAAGGTAATAGTAAGACCCTGCTATCTCAATTCAGTAGCAACTAGAGTGCAGTAAATGGGCATATTGAGGGCCTGTTTCAGAGAGCCTGCAGCTCCAGTAGCCTAATGGTTGTTTGATCTGGCCACCCCTCAACATTTGCCAAAGGTTCCAGTCAGCCTGGTCTTTACAGACAGACACCTCCAAAATCAGAAACCATATACGGTCGTAAGGATCCAGGGGAATTAGATCATATAAGATTGCTTTACTAAGCAGTTGGGAGGAGTCTTTTTTCCACTGTCTACACGGCTAAAGTCTTCTTCCAAGGAGTCAGCACTAGCCTCCCCTCACTGCATTCCTGTCTGAAGGAACATGGTAATTCCTTCATTCACAACTCCTGATAAAAGAACTATGCTGTAAGGAGAAGGGGACTCCAATCCCATCCATGATAATGTGCCCTCCCCACCAATAAGCCTGAGTCCTTAGCCTTTTTATTTGTTCTTTTCCATTCTATGTGCAAGAAGCTGATTCTCCAACCTTGGGGAATTTCAAAACTACGAGGACAAAGTCACAGGAATTCAGGAGTCCAGGAATCCAGGCCACATGTCACAACCAGCGTCTTTCCCAATGAGTCTTGCCTTCTCATTATGTGACCAAAGTATTTAAGCTTCAGCTTCAGTAGTTTGACCTTCCAGAGAATAGCCCGAATTAATATCTTTTGGTATTGACTAATTTGGTCTCCTTGCTGTCCAAGGGACTCCCAAAAGTCTTCTCCAGCACCACGATTGGAAAGTATCAATTCTGTAATGCTCAGCTTTCCTCCTAGTCCAACTCTCACCGCCATATATTTCTGCTAGCCATATATAGCTTTGACTATATGGACCTTTGTTGGCAAGGTGAGATTTCTGCTTGTAAGCATGCTATCCAGATTTACCATAGCTTTCCTTTCAAGAAGCAAAGAAGCAAGCATCTTTTAATTTCATGGCTGCAGTCACCATCTGCATTAATCTTTGAGCTCAAAAATGGAAAATCTGACATTATTTCCATTTTTTCTCACTCTAAGAGGAAGAGAAATTAGGCCTGTTATGTTTGACCCCATCAGGCAAAACCAGAAGCAGCATCCAAGAGGCAGGTTGAGCCTTGATGTAAGAGGATCTCCCTACAAATTAGAGCTATACAAAAATGAAATGCTCTGCCTTAGGAGTTAGTGAGTTGCTCCTCACTGGATAGCTTCAAACATAATGGCCACTTGTCAGCAATATTTTAGAGGGCGTTCTTGTACAGGTGAGGGTTTGGACTACATGGTCTCTGAGATCTCTTCAGATTCTTAGATTTACATAAGTGTTTGCATGTTGCCTCCCCAGATTGTTGTTATTCATCCTTCATTGAAAAGGACCAATGACATCAGGAAGGTGATATCTTGACTTGTAAGTGAACTGGATTTAAACGAGGCAGAGTTGTGCAAACTCATCAGCCTCAATCTCTCCTCCAGAGTCATTGGAGTCTAGTAGCAAGACATAGGTCAGGATGACTGAGATGGTCTAGATGAAGTGGGAGACATTAACCTTTTTAAGCTAAGGTCTTTCCTAGGTCTCAGTTTATCTGAGGCAGCACCCATTCAATAATTAAAATCTAGATATGAATGGAAGCAACAGATGGCCTAGTTTTCCTACACACACACACACACACACACACACACACACACACACACACACACACACACACATACCATACACACATACCTAAACAAAAAAACAAAAAAAAAAAACCTCCTTGGGTGAACTCCTTGGGAACAGGGACTTTCTTTGCCTTTCTTTGTATCCCCAGCACTTAGCACAGTGCCTCACACACAGTAGGCATGGATAAATGTGCTTATGACACCAGAATTGATAAGTGCTTGTTAATTTGACTTGACTGAAATTTTGTGATTACCAGAAGGAAAAGCAACTGAAGGGCAACCTGAGTGGTATGTTAGTACTGCCAAGATTTTAAAGAATGAGAGTATGGCCTTCAGTGGTTTTAATGGAGGCAGCTTTATGTAGCATTTATGCGTGTACAACTTTGCTTCACTTTAATCCCATTCACACACAAGTCAAGACATCACCTTCCTGATACGAATGATCCTCTTCAAGAGTAAAGGACAAACAACAACAATCTGGGAAGGCAACATGGAAACATTTCTCCCTCTATTTGTTGGAAAGTGATGGGTCCAGTTGATAAGATATTAATGTTTTCCAAGCTAGCTTTTGCACTCTCCTCTTTCACTCTCATCAAGAGGCAGCTTAATTCCTCTTCACTTTCTGCCATCAGAGTGGTATCCTCTGCATATCTGAGATTGCTGACATTTCTCCGAGCAACCTTAATTCTGGCTTTGGATCCATTCGATCTGACATTTTGCGTCATGTACTCTGCATATAAGCTAAATAAGTAAGGTGACAATATACAGCCTTATCTCACTCTTTTTCCAATCTTAAACCAATCAGTTGTCATGTTCAGTTCTACTTGCTTCTTGGCCCACGTACAAGTTCCACAGGAGACAAGTGAGATGATCTGGTATTCCCTCTCTTAGAGGACTTGTCACATTTCATATTGTGATCCACAGTCAAAGGCTTTAGTGTAGCCAATGAAGCAGAACTCCCTCACTTTCTCTGTAATCCAGTGAATGTTGGTCATCTGGTCTCTAGTTTCTTCGCCTCTTTGAAAACCAACATATTGTGGTAATTCTCAGTTCACATATTGCTGAAGCCTAGCTTGCAGAATCTTAAGCATAACCTTGTTGGCATGTTAAATGAGTGCAATTGTCCAGTAATTTGAACTTTCTTTGGCATTGCCCTTCTTTATGTTTGGGACATAAAGTGATCTTTTTCAATCTAGTGTCCATGGTTGAATATTCCAAATTTGTTGTCATGTTGAATGCAGCACTTTAACAGCATCATCTTTAAGGATTTTTTTTTAATAATTTTTTTTATTAACATCTTTAGTTTTCAGCATTAATTTTCACATGCGTTTGAATTACAGATTTTTCTCCCCATTTCCACCCCCCCACTCCAAGATGGCGTACACTCTGGTTGCCCCGTTCCC
>CM053626.1:166783214-166807168 GCA_028646595.1 Phalanger gymnotis
CGAGACCATCCAGGCAGACCTGGGCTGGAGTCCTGCTTCCCTCTGCCCCTTTGTGGGTTCTGTAGTTCTAGAATTGGTTCAGAGCCATTTTTTCATAGGTTTTTGGAGGGTCTTGGAGGGGAGCTTACGCCAGTTACTGCTTTCCAGTCATCTTTAAGGATTTTAAATCTGTTACCCCCACTAGTCTTATAGTCAGCATTGCTTCCTAAGGCCCACTTGACTTCATTCTCCAGGATGTCCGGCTTGGTAACCACCCCATAGTGGTTATAGGTGATGTTAAAATCTTTCTTATATAATTAATTCTTTTGTTTATTCTTGCTACCTCTTCTTAATCTCTTCTGCTTCTTTGCCTCCTAACAACTATGATTAGACATTATCTCTGATTCAAAGGTTTAAAGTAGTTTCTAAGGTTACAAATATAACAATAGAAGGGAATCTAAATAATTAAATTGACTTTAAATTGAAACTGCTTAGAGTGGGCATGGATGTGGGATTAGTAGGAACACACAACTGCCAACAATTATTTAAAACAATTCTTCTGCTGGATATGATGCAATTTTACAAGGAGTTGGAGCCTTTTTCAGTTACACAGAGGGATTGAAAGAATGACAGGAAGAGGGTGTACAGAGGTGATGTAGTATTTTATCTCTATTCTCAGATGTCTAAGATGGAAGCAGACTCTGGGTCAAGAGTTTTTCTTTAAGTTTTATTGGTGCTTTTATTTTTTTTTATAACATAACTGTTTGCCAGTAACCCTTATCCTCATTAAGCCCTCGCTTCCAACAAAGAAAATCAGTTATGCTAAAATGGACAAAATGCAACAAAATCGATAATACTGCACCTAATAGCGTATGCAACATTCCACTCTTGTAGCCCCTTATTTCTCTACCAAAAGGATCAAAACGTGTTTTATCATAGATTCTCTGGGATCAAGATTATGGACCTGGAATTTTAAAAGCAACATTTGATGAGCTCTAAATTTGCTTCTAGTTCTAACATTCTATGACAAAAGATAGAGTAGTTGAAAAGTTGAATTTGCAGGCTGATTTCTTTTAAAAAATAATTATTTATTTTTTACATTTTTTTTCTTTACATTTTGAGTTCCAAATTCTCTCCTTCTTGTCAGCTCTTCACCTACCTATTAAGGTAGTTATTAAATTATACAGGTGAAGTCAGGCAAAACATTTATTTATTAGCCACATTGCAAAAAAAAAAAAAGAAAAAGAAAAGTGTTTCAATCTATACTCAGAGTTCAACAGTTTCAGCCTATTCCACAATAACAGTAGACATTGTAGTATACTTGGGAGTCTACCTGCTGAGACAAAACCACATACTTCCTAAGTATGTGAACACAACTACAAATTACTTCAATAAAAGAGGGAAACATCAGGTCAATGAACTGAGTATACAACTAAAATTTTTTGAAAGAGAGCAAATTAAAAATATCTAATTAAATGCCAAAATAGAATTCATGTAGTTTTGGGAAATACAAGAGAACAAAGGACAGGAAACACAAGACAGAATGATTATTTACAAAGTGTGAAGTATCTTGGATGACGGAAAGTAATACAATTAGAGGAGAGTCGTGGATGTAGGAATAGTAGACGACCGTCTCTTTTTTAAACATCTGTAGATCACAATCAGAGCCAAAATCAGAACAGGAATTAATATAATTGCTATTATAGGCTGCTGTGTATTGTTTTGAATTGTTGTTGGAGTACCTGCAATGGAAAAAAAGCAAAAATGACGAGAGAGCCCTGGACTGGGAATCCAAAGAACTATATTTGCATCCTTGCTGGGCCAAAAAGTTGCTATATTACTTTGGGCAAATTATTTAATTTCTCTGGGTCTTAGTTTCCTTATTTGTAAAATAAAGGTGATGATAAAAAGATCCTTTTCCAGTTCAAATGCCTTATGGTTCCATGAGCCAAGGTTAAGGACTTAGGGGAAAAATTTGTCCACCTCAAGTATACTCTTCTGCTTCAATTCTTTACCGGTCCCTTGACCCGCTGTTCACAAAAGAACATGCAATAATTGTAGAATAAGTTTACTTCTTGGCATGGAATCCTCCACTGTGTCTCAAAATATGATTGGGCTGCTATGATAAGAAAATATTTTTAAAAATTCAAAGAATAGAGTTAGAAATAGTTTAGAGAAGCCACTTGGAAGACCAAAGAACTAGCAGAAATGGGTATGATGAAATCTCAATGTGAATGTTTATTTTTCAGACCTTTGGAAAGGGCAGATTTAAGCAGAGATAAATGCTACTAGTTTGGTAGTAGCCAGGATATATCAAGATAAGTCCCATTGCTATCCATCCTGTCAGGCAGTGGTGTACTTTGTGTGTGTCTGTCGCAACTCAGCTCACAGGCGTGGAGGTGGTGATGACCGATATAAATTCCTCCTAAGGTACACCATATCTCACTAGTGTCTAGGGTGGGAGAACCAAATTCTTTACACTGTCATAGTTGGATTCCATGTCTCTGAAATCATTACCTTTGAATGATATTCCTAGACTTAGATAATATTTTATTGACTGGCCAACCAAGGAGAACTTGAGGGAGTTCTCATTTTGGAGAGAGGTTGGTGTGGCAAAAATCCTTCATTTAGAGTTGGATGACCTGGATCCAAATTCTGGCCCTTGCACTAATGAGCTATATTCCCTTTCTCAGTCTCAGTTTCCTTTTCTGTCAAATGGCAGTGTGGGTAATAATATTCATCAGCCTGCCTCAGGAGGTTATTATGAGAGAAGCAAACTGTGAACCTTAAAGTGCTTTAAAAATGAATTATTGGGTGAAAATATATGTGGAAGTTATATGGGATTCCATGCCATCTTGGGGAGGGAGAGAAGAAAATCTGGAACTCAAAATTATGTAGAACCGAGTATTGTAAACTAAAAATAAAAAAATAATAAAAAAATGAATTATTGTCTCAAAGTGACAAAGTTTAGGATCCTATGCTATATTTCTGAGCTGCTTGCCTGGTCCTATCTCAGATACCACCGGGATTTCAATTGTTACCCTAAACAGCTAGAAAAATTCAAAAAGCTGTCAGCTGCCTCTGACCCATTCTTCCAGACCTTACCTGAGATCTCACCCATGATGGTACTGGTATAGCAAGTTTCTGCACAAAGTTCTTGGGAGCCCTTCTCATCCACAACTTTACAGCAAGGTGGATTACTAGAAAAACTATCATTCCAAAGTTGAGAACTGCTGAGATTGACTAGGCCTGTGGCATCCGGATTGGATGTGACCTCTGTCGGCTCTGTTGGCAGGTCATTGGACCAGATGATTCTTCTCCCTGACTTTACTAGCTGTGCTCGGCAGATTAGGTTGCCATTTTCCTTGAAGATCATAGGAGCGTCTAAAAGAAGCAGAATCATGAGGTCAAATAAATACTGGGAGGAGGAGTCACCCTCGGGAGGAACAGGAAGTGTTGGACAAGATACATTAGGGAACTCTGCTCCCACTCTAGCCCATGATATTAACAACAACATCACCACCAATAATGAGGATGATGGTGATAGTATTTATATAGTGCTTTAAGGTTTTGCTTTACATACATTATTTCATTTGATCTTCACATCAGTCCTGCCTATGAAGTGGATGTTGTTATCTCCATTTTATATATGAGAAAACAAAGGTTTAGAGGTTAAAATAACTTGCCCAGGTCCAATGCTCTATCCACTGTGTCACCTAGCTGCCCTCAAGAAGTACACAAAGTTCTGTGCTAGGCCTTGCTATAAAAAAGTAGCTTGGTCTAGAGGGAAAGGCAATGACTTGGGTTCCATTCTAAGCTGGAACTCATTGTATGACTTGTGAATTCACTGAATCCCCATCACCACCACCGCCACCACCCCTGCCAATGTTTACAGAACGCTTATTATGTGCCAGGTACACATAGAGGCAGCTAAGTGGCACAGTGGAATCAGGAGGGCCTGAGCTCACATCTGGCCTCAGATACTCACTACCTATGTGACCCTAGGCAAGTCACTTAACTTCTGTTTGCCTTTATCCCCTGGAGAAGGAAACGGCAAACCACTCTAGTATCTTTGCCAAGAAAATCCCATGGATAATTTTGGCATGCTATAGTCCATAGTCCACAAAGAGTTGGACATGACTGAACAAAAACAATATGCTAAGCTCTTTACAATTATTATTTCATTTGGTCACATGATAATTTATAATTAACTCATTGTGTGACTTTGAACAAGTAACTTTGCCTCCCTGAGCCCCGGTTTCTTCATCTGTAAAATGAGGAGGTTAGATTAGATGATCTCCAAGGTCCCTTCCAACTTTGAAATTCTGTGAACCTATGAATGAGATGATGTGATCCTTACTCTTGAGGGAACTTCCAATTTCATTGTGGAGGCTGAAACACAACCACAAAATGGCATGGAAACCTTTACAAAATACTATATCCATGGAATGGCCTCTCAAGGAGGAATAGGAGTCAGTCAATGAAGGCTTCCAGATGAGCATGGCAGAGAGCAAAGAGCACTTGATTTGGAGTAAGAGGACCTGACCTTGCCACTTACTACCTATGTGACTATTGCACAAGTCACCTGGACTCTCTGGTGTCTCCTATCTGATGGGTTTCTGTAACTGAGGCTGTTCTCAAGAGAATTTGTTTGGTTAGTCTTCTTGAGAGCATGGAGATTACTTCGGGAATGTCTTCTAGTTTAGAAAAAAATGAGCTAATATATGGGCAGCTAGGTGGCACAGAGCATCACCACTGGAGTCAGGAGGACCTGAGTTCAACTCCTGCCTCAGACACTTACTAGCTGTGTGATCCTGGGCAAGTCATTTAAACCCAATTGCCTCAACAACAAAAAAGAACTGACAGGCCTGTTCTACCCACTTCCTCCCCATTCTCCCCTTTGTTCTTATAACTTCCTTCCTTTTGGGGAGGGGGAGTGAAGGGACCTCTCTTCTCCTTCCAACCCAGTAGTCAATGGTAGTTGCCTTTTGGCAGAACCATCCAGCAAGTACTAATTCTCCTCTGATGACAGCAACGTCTGAGCCATAGCAGAATATCAAGATTTCCTGCAGAAGCACATGGCGGAAGGAGATGTATGCTTGCCCATATGACTCAAGGAGGGAATTCATGTCTGTGGACCCCAACATCCTGTGCAAAAGATGAGGCATCTTGATTTCCTAGACCGTGTGATCACAGAATCAATTGTTCTAGCAGAGAACGGAAATTTCTTGGGTAGTGCCAGCTTAAGAGTGAGCCCAATTTCAGAGTTTTAGAATTGTATCTTCTAGAGGAAAAAGAGGTGTTCTTGAGTAGCATGTCTCTTGGATAAAGAAAAGAATCACCCACATTGTCCCCCACATCTGGAGAAGCAGCAACAAAGAGATTAAAGCCATGCATGCGAGGTCAAGCAGTCAGCACCTTCTTTCCCTTCCCTCTAGTTTTCCACCCTTGACTTTACAGTGAATTATTTGGATGATCTGTAATGGGAAGGGAATTGCCTGTCCAGATGCTTCAAATTATGTTTACCTTCAAGGGACCTCAAATAGTAAGAGGTGCTATGAGTCCAGGGGACAGTGTGGGATCCCATGGGAGAGCTAGGGATCTCGTATAATGTTGGTGTGTGGCCTTGATGGCAAACCTAAGTTCGCTTCCTTTCTAAGGGGAGCTTATGGACTATTTTGGGTTTTTTTTGTTTTTGCAGGGGGGAAGGCAGGGCAGTTGGGGTTAAGTGACTTGCCCAAGGTCACACAGCTAGTAAGTGTGTCAAGTGTCTGAGGCCAGATTTGAACTCAGGTCCTCCTGACTCCAGGGCTGGTGCTCTACTTACTGCATCACCTAGCTGCTCAAGCTTATGGACTATTATAAGTATTTTAAGTGTTTTCTGTATTTGTTTATGAACTCTTGTGAATCCTTTACATGTTTTGCATTTTCTGAGAGGTAAAATAATGACTGTATCCAAAATATAGATATTCATTCTCTTGAGTGCTTATGTGGCAGCTAGAGGCCCACCATAAACTCTGGGTTAGAATATATGAGAATATAAGAGAAAATGGCCTTTTGGGGAGATTCACTTGTTCAGTCATTTTTCAGTCATGTTTGATTCTTCATGAACCCATTTGGGGTTTTCTTGGCAAAGATACTGGAGTGGTTTGCCATTTACTTCTCCAGCTCATTTTACATATAAGGAAACTGAGGCAAACAGGGTTAAGTGATAGTAAATGTCTGAGGCAGAATTTGAACTCATGAAGCTGTCTTCCTGATTCTAAGTTCAGTGCTTTACCCACTGCGCCACCTAGCTGAAGAATAGATACAGAATCACGGACTGACAGCCTGAATCACCTAACTAAAGCCTCTCAGCTTTTAGAAAACCAGCGTCAAAAGCTCCTCTGTCCAAATCCCATTACTTTCAAAACTCTTTCAATTTCAAAGGCTTTACTAGTCACATGTGAAGACTCACTGACCACAAGCGTGCCGATGGACTTCTTGGCAACACTACTCCCCACTAATGAAGCAGTTAGGTAGCATAATAAATAGAGCTGGACCTGGTGTCTGGAAAATCTGAGTTTGAATCCAGCTTCGGGGAAAAGGACCCATGTGTACAAAAATATTTACAGCAGCTCTTTTTGTGGTAGCCAAGAATTGGAAATTGAGGGGATGCTCATCTATTGGAGAATGGCTGAACAATATGTGGTATATGAATGTAATGGAATACTATTGTATTGTAAGAAATGATGAGCAGGTGGACTTCGGAAAAACCTGGAAAGACTTACATGAACTGATGCTGAGTGAAGTGAGCAGAACCAGGAGAACACTGTATACAGTAACAGCAACATTGTGTGATGACCAATTTTGATAGACTTAGCTTTTCTCAGCAATGCAAGGATCTAAGACAATTCCAAAAGACTCATGATGGAAAATGCTATCCACATCCAGAGAAAGAGCTATGGAGTCTGAATGCAGATTGAAGCATATTATTTGCTTTCTCTCTCTTTTTTTGTTTCTTCTTTCTTGTGCTTCCTCCCATTGTTTCTAATTCTTCTTTACAACATGACTAATGTGAAAATACATTTAATATGAATGTATATGTAGAGCCTATATCAGATTATATGCTGCCTTGGGGAAGGGAGGGAGGAGAAAATTTAGAACTCAAAATCTTATGGAAGTGAATGTTGCAAACTAAAAATTAATTAATTTTAAAAAATCCTGCTTCAGACACTTACTAACTATATGACCTTGGGCAAGTCATTCAACCTCTTTTCCCCTCAGTTTTCTCATCTGTAAAATGGGGATAATAATAGCACCTCTCTCCCAGACATGTGAGGATAAAATGAGATATTTATAAAGTACTTTTGCAAACCTTAAAGTACTATGTAAATTGCTAGCTAGCTTTTATTATAGGAAAACTAGTCATCAGGGATGGGGTGGGGTGTTCCAGCTAAACTGCAAAGTGCCTCTCATTGCTATCTGAAAGGGCTGGGCTTATGGCACACCAAGAGAATAATGACAGCAAATAAGGGGGTTCAGACGAGTGGCTATACAGCTGCTTATGGCACTCATTTCCAATACATCATTCTCAGGACCTATAGGAGAATTAGTCTGCTCCAGAATGCAGCTACGTAATTAGTGCACATTCTAGATCTTGATTGTCTGAAGTTTTCTTGAATGATGTGACTCAGCAAACTAAAGAAGACATTTTTCCCCTTGAGGTAAATATCTGCCCTTTGCTTTAAATTGCTAGATGTCTGAGAAGAAACTTCCCCAACCAGGAAAACCAGTTATATCTGTTTTATCTTTGAGAGGTGAAGAACACAGAAGTAGAGACTTGGCTTTGGAATCAGCAAGATCTGGGTTCAAATCATGCCTATGACAAAAACTAGTTGCATGACCATGGGCAAGTCATTCAACCTGTCAATATCCTCAGGCAACTTTAAGATCACAAGCTACAAATGAGTTGCCCGTCAGAGGAGGGAGTTTCCATACCAAAGAAATGCAGATGCCTCAAAAAGTTGCTAGTACTATAGCTATCTGTATTGAAGTGTATAATAACTAACTACATGTAAACCCTAGGAGATCAGGGATCTGTCACAGCTAAACTTTGTATCTCCTTCATGTTGTGCCTACTGTATATACATAGTAGGCACTGAATGAATGCTTGTTGAATTGAACAGTTGAACTTTCAATGCAACAGAGAAAGATCTTATAATGTTCCCTAACTTTATAGATAAAAAACTTCACATTCCTGTCTTTTCCTCACCTGAAACATGTAGTGTAGTGTATTCATTTGAGGATCCTCGACCTGAAAGAAGCCACCGGTAGGTTCCACGATGGGAAAATTGGGTGTTCGGAATCACCAATATAGCTTCTCGGGTTTTAAATGTGAGCTTCATCCCATGCTGATGGTGAGACTCTCCTACTGTGGTCATGCTGAAGAGCTGTTTAGCATCCTCACCTTTACCGAAATACAACTCTATAGCATCAAAGTCCATGGTGCTGCTGCAGATCATTTTAGCCTGGTAATTTTTGCAAACAGATACTTCTTTCTGGCATTCAAACTTTGCAAACTCTGCAATAAATGAACAAAGCCCAGAATCATGTCATCATCATCATTGCCACCACCATCATCATCGTCATCATATGTCAAGTGTTGAGGATATCAAGAGGCATAAGGCACCGACCTTATGTCTCTGACCTTGAGGACTTGCTTTCAAATAAGAACACATAAGCTCAGGGTCAAATGAATGATTGGCACAGATATCATGTACTCAAAGTTCAAGGGGAAGAGAGATTACTGAGATCTATGGGTTTGGGCAAGCTGGGAAAGGCTTCATGGAGAAGGTTGACCTTGAATTAGCCTTGAAAGATTCTCAGTTACTGACAAACAGGAACATCTTAGTCAGAAGCTTTTGAATGATAATTTCTGTAAGTGGTTCTGGCTCCATCCTTAAGTAAGCCTGACTCCCCAAACACTTGCAGATTCTTTCCTATTTTTTTTTCCTTTTTGAGGGTGGAAGGCAGGGCAATTGGGGTTAAGTGACTTGCCCAAGGTCACACAGCTAGTAAGTGTGTCAAATGTCTGAGGCCATTTTTGAACTCAGGTCCTCCTGACTCCAGGGCCAGTGCTCTACTCACTGTGCCACCCAGCTGCCCCATTTTTTATTTTTCTAATTCCTGTTTACTTCCACTCATCATCAAAAAAGAAAGGAAGGAAGGAAGAAGGGAAGGAAGGGAGAAAGGAAGGAAAGAAAGAAGGAATAAATAAAAGAAATAGGTTAAAGAAAATCACCTCTCTAGATCAAAAGCTAGCTTTAGGCATTCTGAATCCTTAAATGAAATTAAATGCAAAAGGCTAAAACCATTTTAAAAAAAAAAAGAATTTGTCATTTTCACAGAAAGCATATTGAAAATATGAAATGTTTATCTGTGTATGTATTTCTGTGAAAATGCAGTTTTTTTTTTTACAAAATTATTTACTCATGAAAAGGCTTATCACACTGAGAAAAAAAAAGATAAGAGAAAGGGGAAAACAAGAGGGAAGGAGAAGAGGCAAAGAATGAAGCATCCTTCATTTCTTGAGCTAAGAGCTCCAGCTCCCTCTCAGTCTCCTCCTTCTGTGATCCAGGTGCTTTTCATTCTTGGCTTCTGTCCTAAAGCAGCTATTTATTATGCAGGTTTCGACTATACTCCTGCCTTTGCCTAGATCCCTTCGCAAAGATGTGTAAAATGTTCAAAACGGTCCCTGGTATACAATATGTACTTAATAAATGATTATTCTTCCCCTTTTCCTCCTCCCTAAAAAAGGACTCTGAATAATGAAAAAAATATGGTGTCCAAATGAATAGAAAGGAATTTATTAGTCAGTCTGAAGATCACTAATGCCCTTCTCTGTGTTCTGTTCTATACTGGAACACAACAGAACTCAAAAGCCCAGAGGAAACTTTCAGCATGAAAATAGAGAGGGGCAGCTAAGTGGCGCAGTGAGTAGAGTCCTGGAGTCAGGAGGACCTGAGTTCAAATCTGGCCTCAGACACTTGACACACTTACTAGCTGTGTGACCTTGGGCAAGTCACTTAACCCCAATTGCCCTGCCTTCCCCCCTCAAAAAAAGTTAAAAAGAAAATGAAAATAGAGAGTACTTTGTTGGGCTAATGAGATTAGGTTTGAAGAGGACTTACTATATACCATGGAATCATAGAGCTAAAGTTACAAGAGAACTTAGAGATCATCAAACCCAACGTCCTCTTTTTACAGAGGAAACTGAGGCCTTTTTGTGACCTTGGGATTACAAAATGATCTGATTTTGAAGAAGGATTTGAATTCAGCCTGTAAACTTCAATTTTAGCACACTACTGTATCATGATACTGGTAGGAGTAAATCAATTTAAATCCGTAAGCATACTTTTCTATTGTCTTTCTTGGGCCACTCACCTTTTGTCATATCTTATAGTCATATAAAAGGCAGTGCTGTGGAGGAGAAAGTATGACTTGGGGTCAGGAGACTTGGGTTCAAATCTTCCCTTCAATACTTTATTGCCATTTAGTTCTAAGCAAGAGGTAGCAAGACATAGTAAACCAAGGGATGCACTTGAAGCAGGGAAAACCTGGTTTCAAATTTTGTCTCTGACATGATATGTGTGACCATGGCCAAGGTACTTAATCTTCCCCAAGTCTCAGTTTCCTCATCTGTAAAATGGGGAGCTTGGACTATATGGCCTCTTTAGTCTCTTCTAGCTCTAAATCTACGATTCTCCCAAACTCACAAAATCTATATAAACCTCTACTTCTTTTTCTGTAAAATGGGAATGATAATACTTGCATTATAGAGTGTTATGGGGAAAGCATTCCATATACATAAAAGAGCTATTTAAAAATATGAACTAAATTACATTTATGATTTAATGTATAACTTAAATTTATGCCATTTGAAAAGAACTAATATTTGGTATGCATTTTCAAAATCACCCCCATACAATCATAGATATGATTTTTTACACATAAATTTATACAAGAATGGGTTAAGATCAAAGGATTACAAGCATTATGAGCTGAAATATCAGCACTAAAAAAATAACATTAAATACTGAAACAAATAGGGAGGGAAAGAGGGAGGGGTTGTGTCATAAACCTCATTACCCTCTTACCACAGCATGCCAATGAATAGTATTCAGGGGCATGGTGAATAGGGTGATGAACCTGAAGTCAGGAAGACCTGAGTTCAAATCCAGCCTTAGACATTTACTAGTTGTGTGATCCTGGGCAAATCACTTAATCTGCTTGCTTCTGTTTTCTCAAATGTGAAATACTACTACTTACCTCTCTCTCTCAGTCCTTGTAAGGATCAAATGAGACAATATTTATAAATCACTTTGGAAACCTTAAAGCACTACATAAATACTACCTATTATTAGGTGCATTCTTATATGACAGCTAGGTAGTACAGTGGATAGAGTGCTGGGCCTGGAGTCAAGAAGACCCAAGTTCAAATCCAGCTTCTGACATTTACTAGGTATTTGACTTTGGGCAAAGCAGTTTGCCTTAGTTTCCTCAACAGGAAAAGGGGAATTAGAAGAGCACCTCCCTTGCAAGGTTGTTGTAAGGATAACATGAGATAATATTTGTCAAGGGTTTAACCTAGTGCCTGGCATGTAGTAGGTACTGTATAAATACTAGCTATTATTATCATTATTATTCCTACTTCTTTGAGCAAGCTGTTACTTGCCCACCCCCAGAGGGATCAGTGGATTGTTTTCCAAACATCAAGGCTCAGAGATTCTGCTATGTACTGGTGACCCAGTGCACCCATCATCGGGCCAAGTGTCCCTAACTGTTCTACCACAAAATGGGACTAAATGGGACCAAGTCTAGACTAGGGCCATATTAGACAAGGTACAGCTCCAGAAACACACATTGCTCATTTGTCTTGGAAGAAGTTTGATATGTAAATCTATCTCTCCTGGCAGGGCTGGCCCTAGGCAAAATTGCAAAGGGAGAAAAACATTTGGTATCTCCAGCTTCTCCATATCCCTGTTTATTGCTCTTCCAGGGCACTCTCAGTCCTCTTGCAGCCATAATAAAATTTGCCTTTAGAGCCTTCATACACACTAAGGTATAAATGAGGGATAACTTTAAGCATGAAGGATATTTAGGTTTTTTTCTTTTTTTTAATTTAGTATTTTATTTCCCCCCCAATTACATGTAAAAACAATTTTTAATATTCATTTTAAAAATTGAGTTACAAATTCTCTCCCTCCCTTTCCACCCCACGTCACTGAGAATGCAAGCAATTTAATATATGTTATACATGTATAGTCATGCAAACATTTTTCCATATTAGTCATGTTGTAAAAGAAAACATAGACCAAAATAAAAACCCACAAGTTCTTACTCCATCCATTCTTACTGGATAGTATTTTTCATCTTAAATCCTTCAGAGTTGTCTTGCATCACTGTATTATTGAGAATAGCTGTCACTCACGGCTGTTCATCTTACAAGGCTGCTTTATACAATGTTCTCATTTCACTTTGTATCAGTTCATGTAAATCTTTCCAGGCTTTTCTGAGAGCATCTAGCTCATCACTTCTTAAATCACAATACTATTCCATCACAATCATATACCACAAATTGTTCAGTTATTTCACCCCAATTGATAGGTACCTAATTTCTCCTTACTCTTTTTACAGAGGTAGGGGTCCATAGGTGTAGATCATTATTTCTAATGTGAGATTTTTTTTCCTGTGTTTCTATTCACTTTGGTAAATTTTTTGTCTTCTTCCTTTTTTTCTTTTAATCCTTTGTTGTAAGAGATAGTTCTCTTGGTGGTGGCGGCAGGGAACAGATAGGGAAGAAAGAGGGAAAATTTTAGGTAATGGAAAAACTACCCATGTGCCTTTGGGCCCATCATTTTCTTTTATCTGGATCTCGGGTTCTTCATTTTCCTCATCTATATGATGCACCTTATGCATAGGGCTCTACCAAAAGGCTTAGACATGGAATAAGGAATAGTGGGGCAGGGCTGCTAGCTGTCAATTAGTCTCCTTTCTAACATTCTCTAATAATAAGATTTTGCCCCTTGTTGAATATATTTATTTGACTATTTTGGATATACTGTTTATAATTTTAAAAATTAAGCTTTTATGACCTTGGGCAAGTCACTTAACCCCAATTGCCCTGCCAAAAAGCAAAAAAAAAAAAATTAAGCTTTTATTTCCAAAGCACCAATGTAGCACAGAAAGAAAATACTTTAAGTGAACGTGTCAATTAGTATAAACTTCCATGTAAACTGAAAGTTTAGTTTCTGGCCTTCTCTGTATGGTAACAAAAAATGTATTTGAAGGATTGTCATGTGTGAGAAGGATTAGATTTATTTCATTTGGTTTTGGGAGGCAGAACCAGGGGCAATTGGGTAGAGGTTTGAGTATAACAAATAATTAGCAACAAGAGTGCCTACTCTTGCTTTGTTTCTTTTTTCTTGTGGTTCATTCCATTGGTTATGATTCTTCCCTGCAACATGACTAATGTGAAAATATGTTTAATGCAAATGCATATGTAGAACCAATATAGCATTACATGCGTCTTGGGGAGGAGAGAAGTGAGGGGTAGAAAATTTGGAACTCAAAAGCTTGTAGAACTGAATGTTGTAAACTAAAAATAAACTAATTTTTTAAAAAAGTAACTAGCCTTAGGCTTAGTGTCAGGAAAAACTTCCTGTCAATTAGAATTGTACAAAAATATAATAAGCTTGCTCTGGCAAGGGTCAGATTTCTCCTCGTTGAAGTTGTTCATGCACAGGTTGCATGAACCCTTGTCAAGTTCATCACGGCAGTGCTATGTCACATATAGGCTAGACTCAGATGGCTGCTGAGGTCCCTTCCAAATACAAAATTATGTGATTCAACTCAATTGAACAAATTTCACTCAATGCCTAGTGTGTTCTGGGGATCAAAAAAAAAAAAAGGAAACATTATCTGCCCTCAACATTCTACTGTTCATGAGTAGGTGGTGGTGGAGGTGGCCCAGGCCTGTGATTTCATCCACTGGCCTATTTTAGCTCCATAAAACATGCTAACTGAAAGCCCAGCCCACCCCAGCCTCCAAAACTTCATCAGCAGACCTACAGAAAGCTGCGTCACACTCATTGTTTGAGTCTTGGACTCCAGGCCTCCAACCCTGTGTGAAGACTGGAGGACATCTTTTCGCTTTCTGACCCGCAAAAACCTATTCCTTTTTCTCCCTGAACCCCCTGCCTCCCTCGTATACCTGCTTCTTTTTTCATATTTAAGTGTTTCCCTTGGTTTCTATTTGATTTCATGTTCAGTTGGTTATCCTACTGGCTTAAACTCCTGGAGAGGGAACTGTATGTTTCAGAAGAGGAGGCTCTGCCCAGGGTACTGAGCTCTGTAGGCTGTCTTAGTATGACAGAACACAAGCAAAGAAAACACCTAAGGGGCAGCTAGGTGGTGCAGTGAATAGAACACCGGCCCTGGAGTCAAATCCAGCCTCAAACACTTGACACATGTACTAGCTGTGTGACCTTGGGCAAATCGCTTAACCCCAATTGCCCTGCCAAAAAGCAAAAAAAAAAAAAAACAACAACAAAAACAAAAAAAACACCTAGTCATGGGACTAGTCACGAGAGAATGTGTGTCACAGAGAGGTATGAATATAGAAGAATAACATAGGAGAGGTGGGATAAAGACAGAGAAAAACTCATTACAGAATCAGAGAAATCTTCCTTTTACAAATGGAGAAAATGAGGCATAGAGGGTGAGGTGACTTACCCAAGGTCACACAGTCTAAGCCATTTGAACAAGTTATTAAAAGCAAGGCACTGAACCTGGGTCTTCTAACTACTACTCTAGCAAGTTTCCAACACAGTATATTCTCCCGGAAGAATAGCAATGTGGACTCAGTCCAGAATTGAATATGTTCTATCTCTATTTCTGGATATTCCAGGTAGGGTGAAGAAGGCCTTCTTCACATGGCGTAATGGACAGAGCACTGAGCTGAGAGTGGAAAGACCCAGGTTTGAATCTCATTTCTTCTTCTTGCAACCTGTATGACCTTGGACAAATTACTTTACTTTTCTAGGTCTCAATTTCTTTGTAAAATGAAAGGAGTAAATTAGATGATTTCTAAGGATTCTTCTAGCTCCGAATCATATACTTTTTATTCTCTCTCCTTATTCTTTTCTTCAGCTGTTATTATGCAGGGAAGATGGAGAACAAAGATACCTGAATTTTCCGTGGCGCTCAAAATAGTCAAGAGCCAGAGGGCCTCAGCCATTCTCTGTAAGAAGCCAAAAGCCATCAAGTCAGCTCAGCTGCACCAGCAGGTGGAGATGATGGAGTATCAGGCCTCAGGAGTCAGTCCTCTTTGTCTCTGATTCTCCAGACACCTTCTGGAGAAAGAAAAAGCCAATGAGACAAAGGGAACTTTGTTGTCCCCATTATCCACTGTGAGAAGTGACCACTCCTGTCTTAGGAAATATACTACCTTTTCACCTTCCAGTGGTCATAGGATCATAAGATTCAGAGTTGGAAAGAACCTTTGAGATTGTGTAGTCAACATTTTAGAGGTGAGGAAAGTGAGGCCCAGAATTGGGACTTGTCCTCTGCCTCCTTCCCCCCATCCATTGCCAATTGATTACCCACACTTGTTTTTCACAGGTGAGGAAACTGACAGAGTTTTGACTCCCCTTGTATCTCCTCCCTACTATGCATGTTCACTCACCCTCCTCCTAGATTCCAATAGAATGAGAAAAGAATGTAACCTTATGAGCATTTAGCAATACGGTGTTAGAGCTGTGAAGGATGTTAATTTGAAGGTGAGAAATACCGAATCTACGATAGACACATACACAGAGGCAGAGAAAAAGAGACAAAGAGACAGGGTAATTGAGAGACAGAGAGAAAATGACGACCTTCAAGATCATTCTTTCCAGTTTCCTCATTTTACGGAGCAAATCAAGGCCTAGAGACTGGTATACCAGCAGTGGCAAAAATACACGATGGAGTTGAACACAAAAAGACAAAGACATGGGGCTAGGCGAGTCATGTAGTCATGCTATAGACTGATTTTAATGGAGTTACTGACAGTATTTTATACAGGTTAATTGCCGAGTCATCTAAACTTCAAAGAAGAGTACAATAAAGCATTGGTTAAGTTTTTTTTATCTCCTTGTTCCTAGGAGTGAGACACTATTTTTACTCAAGGCTAACCAAATTGAGACATTTATGTTCTTTCACGTATAGATAACCAGGCTGAAACATTTCTGTCATCACCCATGTGGGCAATCAGCTACAAAGGCAGGTTTTCTTTGCCAAGTCTTCTTGTCCTAAAATTGGCCTTGCCGTGCACAGGCCCATTTTCAATTGACCCTGCCTTGCAGAGGTCTAAGAGGCCTGAACAGAACATAGCTGGCTCCCCACAGACTGGCAAGTCACATAACGTCCAAAGTTACACAGGCCTGTGATTCGAACCCAGGTTTTCTAACTCTGAGTCCACTGCTCTTTCCAATGAGGTTGTTATTGAGTCATTTCCAGCTCTTCATGACCCCCTTTGGGATTTTCTTGGCAGAGATGCTGAAGTGGTTCACCATTTCCTTCTCTAGCTCATTTTACAGATGAGGAAACTGAGGTCACACAGCTAGTAAGTGTCTGAGGCCAGATTTGGACTCAGGAAGAGGAGTCTTCTAGGAGTACTTTATCCACTGAGCCACCTAGCTATCCCCAAGTAAAACTGTCATCGTTTCCCTGATGTCATGGTCTTCTTTGAGAATGAAGGACCAACGCAACTTGTGAGTAGCCTCTGCCTCTGCCTCTGCCTCCTCTCTGTGCTCCATTTCAATGGATGAAGGCTGCCTCCTTAACTTCTGGTGTACTGGCTAGATTTCTTTCTCAAAAACTAAGCCTTAAACCCAATTCACTCTGGAGCTCACAGATTGGACAATAGGCACCTGCCCTCCTAGAAAAGGGTGAATGTAAATACTAAATAGTAACTATTTCTGTTTTGGTCAGGCATCCTGAGGGTCTTCCCCTCCCAGTTTGATTTTTTACTTTTTTGAGTTTTGGGGGCCATCCCTTGATCAGCTTCTTAAGGAGGCCTATTCACTGAATGGGCATTACCTCACTCAAAGTGAGAACCTGAAAAGACCTTAGCCTGAAAGGGCAGGGTCTCCCAATGCATCCAAGGCCATCTCCAGTCTTCCTGGTGAATATCAGGCCACTGGTCCCAGATGGCTCTGGAGGAGAAAGTGAGGCTGGTGACCTTGCACAGCCCTCCCTCACTCAAGTCAAAGTCAACTGCAAGTCATGTCATCATTTCTCTGATGTCATGGTCCTCTTCTAGAAGGAAGGACAAACACGACCTAGCTGTCCCTAAGTAGAAAGATTTTCCTGACGTTATCATTCCAGGAGAATTTAGTCCGAAACCTGAATAGATCAGCTCCTTCCTAATGCCAGATCAAGTTCAGGATAGGCACCCTTTTGACAGCAGTTTAGCAAGTCAGAGCTTGTGATAAATTGACTTTCTTGACTGTGGCATGGAATTGCTTGAGGGAAGGATTACATACCTTGGAGGCTCTTGGGTTAAACTGAACTCTCCTCCTGAAGGAGTCTTGCAAGAAAAACCTATCCCTACTAATCACTGGTGAGGCAACTCATGCCCCCACCCTAAAGCCTGGGAAGGTCCTTAAGCATTGCTTACTAAGGTGGAGGAAAACACCAGAAACACCCAAACTTATTCCACCCATGGTCTGAGATTCATGACTTATGGGCCCATAAGAGGACCAAAGTGGGAATGTTAGTGCAAGAACCCTTCAGGGCTCAAGGGAAAGTAGTTTAATTTAACTTTACTCCTAAGAAAATCAAATCTAAAAGAGAACAAGTGGAAAAGTCAAAAGATCAAAAAAAAAATTTTAAAGGTACATTAAGAATACACAAGTCAGGTAGCTAGGTGGTACAGTAGAGAGTGTTGGGCCAGGAGTCAGGAAGACTCATCTCCTCGAGTTAAAATCTGGCCTTAGATACTTCCTAGCTGTGTGACCCTGAGCAAGTCACTTAACCCTGTTTGCCTCAGTTTCTTCAGTTGTTTGACTGAACCACAAGAATGCTCAATGGCACAGGATCTGATAGTAAAGAATTCACAAATAAAAGGATGGGCCTGAAACTCAGGCGCCGTTTGGAGAAGAGCAGAGTTTTATTTCAAGGAGCAAGACAAGCCCTTGAACAGAGGAGAGCTACAAATGAGCTAAATTCCTATATTCCCAGAAAGAGAGAGAGACTGTCTGGGCAATAGCAACACATAGACTACAGAGATGCATCGTTTTTGAGAGTTCCCAAGATTGAACCTTGTTCATCTGTTTAGGACTTCAGTTCTGATAATTCATGTTACAAGGAGCATTCATTTTCAGTTAAAAGTCAGAGAAGGTTATGAACTCCTTTCTTTACTTTCCTTTGATGAAAGTAATGTATAACACTTCTACCAGAGTAACTGATTTTAGAGGAACATACCTGTATCCTGGGAAAGAAAATGTGAGTTAGGGGAAACAAAATACAGAAGAAGAATCTTTATCCAGAGGAATGCGCTAGAACTAGCAAATAATAGAGTTGGAAGGTACAACAGAGGTCCAATTCCCTTTTTTAATAAGTGAAAAAATAGGTTTATGAGGAAGTGACTTGCTCAAGGTCATTCAGGTCTTGTTTTGGTTTGAGGATGGGGGAGCAGGTTTTATAGCCATGATTCCATTGTTATAGGGAACTCCTGGTGAGGAAATTCTCTCTACTGGTATGTGACTTTCCTGAAACTTAAATTTTAGAGAATTCTCTGGGAAACTAAGAGGTTACTATATATGTATCAGCATGTATCAGAGAGAGGATTTCTCCTACTAGCTCTTAGTGACTCCAAGGCTCTTTATCAATCATGCCATGATAATTCCCTCATCAAGAATTGATAAATCAATTTTATCAAATATTCAAGGAACAATTTATACCAGATTAATAAAGCCTATTTTCAATAATTGAGAAAGAAGGATTCTGAACAAATACATCTTATGAGATAAATATAGTCTTGATGATCAAAACATAAAGGGCTAAAGCAGAAACTATATGTGTACACATGTATGTATGTTATTTATATGTTATATGTATATATACACATAGAAACATAAGTATACATACACATATATATATAGACCAATCTTGCTAATGAATATTGCAAAAATTTAACATAAAATTTTAGTGGACAACAGCAATATATATGCATATATATGCATGTGTATACATGTATACACATACATACATACATACACACACATATATAATTATCCACTAAAACCACATCTTATTTATACTGGGGATAGAAGGATGATTGGAAAAAAAAAAAGCAAACATAATGAATAATGTAAATAACAAAACAGAATTGTCAATATATATAGAAAAAACCATTGACAAAACAGAATACTTGATTGTGTTAATATTGCTAAAAATCAAACATGTCGAAGGGCCTTTCTTTAACATAATAAAAAAAAATTTTAATGCCAAAAACTAGTATTTTCAACATTGGCAAAACACTGGAAGTTTTTCCAGTAAGCATAGGAATAAAGCAATGGGATCCTCTTTCTCAACTATTTGACATAGTTGTAGAAATGTTAGCTTAAACAATAAGTCAAGATGGGAAATTAAAGTATAAATATCTGTAAAAAGGAAATAAAATGTCTCTATTTGCAGATGACGTACTGATTTACTTAGAAAACCATAGCAAATCAATGAAGAAACTAATTTAGGTAATACTGGCATCAATAAAGTAACAGGATACATAATAAATCTCAGAAACTAGCAGCATTTTCATATAGCACCTTAAAAAACCAGAAGGAAATTATAGTAATTCAGTTAAAAAACTGTAAAATGTACAAAATGCACTCTTTAGAAATAAAGAAACATTTAAATAACTGTAGAGATCAATGATATTCATGGTTAGGCCATAAAAACAAGGCAAAAATGGCTATATTACCTAAATTGATTTACAGATTCAATTCTTTACAAATAAAATTGCTAAGGCAATTTACAAATAAAATTGCTAAGGCTAATTTCTAGAACTAGACAAAACAATAACAAAATTCATCTGGAGGAATGAAAACTTTTTTAAAAAGGAGCAAAGGGATCATAGCATTAGCAGGCTTCAAATTATTCTATAAAGCAGTAATACTAAAAAGTATTTGGTACCTATTATAAAATAGTTTTTTCTTTAAAAAGACTAGATGAGCCAGAGCCAGAAGTATGGAAGTATAGCAGTCTAATATTCAATAAATTCAAGAAAACAAATTTCTGGGAGAAAAGATTCTCCATTTGACAAGAGCTTCTAGAGACAATGAAGATAATTTGAGAGTAATTAAATTTAGACAAGCATCTTAAATGATAAATCATAATCAGCTCCAACTGGATATATGACCTAAATATAAAAGGTCACATTAAAAAAAAAAACTAGAGAATTGGGAGAATCTTTATCCAAATAAGAGAGAAAATCCTAAACAATAAAATACAGTTTCAATTACGAAATATCACAAAGTTTTGTATGAATAAAATCAATATAACCTATATAAGAAGAAAAACTGCCAGGTAGAAAAAATTATTTGCATTAAGTTTCTGTGACAAATGTCTGATATACAAGATATAAAAGGAATTGTCATAAACACATAAAAATGAGTCACTCTTCAAGAGATAAGTGGCTAAAGGTTTTGACCAGTCTTTGCAAGAAAAGCAAAAATTCATTAGTCCCATGAAAATAATCCCAAACCACTAATAATAGGAGAAATTTGAATAAAAAAAAAAACTATGAAATGCACCAAGACAGGCCTGAAACAACACAACACTTAAGTACTTAATGTGTATGGAACTATATTTAATCAGAGCAGACTTCTTGGAGGAGGTGAGGTTTGTTTGTTCTGAGGGAGGACAAGGCATAGATTTGCTCATATATCATAAGATCAAGAGCCAGGGAAGACTTTGGAGATTATCTGGTCTAGTTCTTAACTTTGTGTCATGGACTCCCTTTGGAAGTCTGGGGAAGCCTATGGACCCCTTCTCAGAAGAATATCTGTTACCTACATTCATAATTGGATGTTATATTTCAGTCAGAGATTAGTGAAAACAAAGATGTAATTTTTTCACATCCAAGTTCATGTACCCCTTGAAATCTATCAATGGACTCCCTTGAGGGTCCATCAACCTCACATTCAGGACCCCTGATTGAGGACAACTCTTTAATTTTATCAGTAAGGAAACTAAAATTCAGAGAGCTTAAGTGACTTGTTCAAGACTTGTTTTGAATTGTATTTTATTCCAGTTTATTCACTTAACATCTACTCCAGAAAACTTTATTAAGCACATACTATATGGAGAGCATTTTCTGAGTGTTGAGCAAGCAGCAAACTTGAGACAAAACATAATTCTTCCCCTCAATGAGATAAGAGTTTAGTAGCATACTGATTTCATCCTTAAAACCCTTTGTTACTTCAATATGGCTGACTGAACCAAGTTGGGAAAGTAGGAATTCTGACCAGCCACTGGTGGTACCTACCCACAGGTCAATCCTTATCACCTTGGATAGGGCTATTATATATAGTGGTATTCCCCACCCCTGACAGTTTTGCAAAATGTTGGAAATCACCAGCCAGTTAGATGTAATTGCTCTGGGCAGGATAGAAACTGTGGTGCCTCGTATTCTGGATTGCTGTGGTCATGAATAAGCATGGCTTTATGTTCATGCAATCCCTTGACCTGCCCTATGCCTGCAAAACTGATTGTGATGGTATCATTCAAAGGAAACTGAATTCTTTTTAATTACTCACGCAAATCAAAATAGAAAAGGACTTTGAAAGGAGTGTGTTGGATTGTTTCTGTGTTGACGTGTGTGAAGGTGTAGGTGTGTGAGGTTGTTTACAGCTAAGTAGGCAGAAAGGAAAATGAAACTTTGACAACTGGCCAGGTGGCTAGGCTTTAGAAGATATGTGATGTCATTCTCCTAAGAGATTTGGCTTGCTCAGCTCTTTTCCAAGATATCCTCGTGCTGGCTGCCAGTCCCAAGTGGGTAGAGAGTATCAGATACAGATAAGAATCCCTCTGGATCGAGAAAGAGGGGGAGGAGGTGAAGAAGAAGTAGCAAGGGCCATTCTCTGAAAGAGATTAATATGCCATCACAAGGCTTACTGACCTTTGAAACCTTAGCCATCCTATCTAGGAAAAAACCATAGGTCTTGAAATGAAGAAATTTGGAGTTGAGTTCCAGGTCTGTCCCTAATTCCCTCTGGGGGCAGTTGACATATCATTTGATTTCTCTGGTCTGTAGATTCCTCATTTGTAAAATGGAGATGAGCATACTTGTCCTCCACTTCATAGGGTTGTTGTGAAGACTAACCCAGGGGGGGAAAAGAACATGCACTCAAATATTAAGGGGAATTTCCTTCCCTATATTTCACTCAATCACAGAGGGAAAAAACCCACAAAAAAAAAACCTGATGATCAAAAGTAAAGGATACAAAAGGTCATCTTAGCCAATCAGTACCTGAATAGGAATGCTCTCTATAACATCTTGACAAGTGGTCATCCAGTATAAAAATTGCTTACTGAAGTCACAACCTTTGAGGTTAGCCCAATTCATTTCTGAACAGGTGTAATTGCTAATTATCTTTATCCCTATATACCTGAAATCTGCTGTCTCTCAGTAATTTCCAACAATTAGTCCTAATTCTATTCTCTGTGGTCATGAAAAATAAATCTAGTACTTCCAAATATGTCATAGAATCTCAGAATCGAAGAGGGAACTCAGAGGCATCCAATATATGCACATGAGCAGGAATTTTTTTCTGTGGTATACCTGAAAGGCAATGGGATAATAGGACATATACTACTTCTAGGAGCAGTAAGACATTTGCCTTTAAATATTTTAGATTTGACTAGCCAGCCATTCATAAGATACTAGGGAGTTGATTCTATTCCAAATAAATAATGTCCAGTTGAAAAAAAATGAAATATTACCCATGAAAATGTTTCTTAACTATATAGCACTTTGTATATGTGGGCTCAGTATAGATACAAAACTCCAATGCCACTCAGAAATTTTCCCCTGCAAAGCCCTAGAATTCTAGCATTCAAGATTTTTAGAGCTGAAAGATACCTCAGAGATCATAGAATGTTAGTCTAGCCCGCACATTAAGGACAATCTCCTCAACGATATATCCAATAAATGGTCCTCCAATCTTTGCATGAATATTTCTGAGAAGGACTTTAAACTCACCACCTCCTAAGGCAGCCCAGACCTTCATCACCTTTTACCTGGACAATAGCCTGTTGATTGGGGTCTTTGCCTCCAGTATCTCCTCACTCTATCTTCTTCTTAGCTATCACATTGATCTTAAAGCACAGATCTGATCGTGTTATCCCTCATTTCAGTAAATTCTAGCAACTCCCTGTTATCTTCAGGCTCAAATCCAAAACCCTCTGGCATTCAAAGTCCTTCGTGTGGCACCCTATTACCTTTCTAGTCTACTTACTCTACTATTCTATGATCCAGTGCTCAGCCATCTCTTAACTGATGGGTACCTCCTCAATTTCCATTTCTTTGCCACCACAACGAGAGCTGATATAAAATTTTTGTAGAAATTTATTCTTTCTTTGATCTCTTTGGGTTATTACCTCAATTTACAGATGAAGAAAATGAGGCAGACAAAGGTTAAGTGACTTGTCCAAGGTTGTGGTGAGGTATTGTTCAGTTGTGTCTGACTCTTCGTGACCCCATTTGGGGTTTTCTTGGCAAAGATACGAAAGTGATTTGCCATTTCCTTCTGTGTTGGTAAGCAAAATGGACTCCTTAGCACTTAGTTCAACAAGTGCCCTTGAAGAGTTTGGCTTTTGTTTGCTTTGAGTAATTCAGCTATTTCATTGAATCTTACTAAGTGCTAAGCCCCAGGCCCAAACCCCTATTA
>CM053626.1:166807668-166832297 GCA_028646595.1 Phalanger gymnotis
CAGCTGGGGGCTGGGAGCTCCGTGTGGGACAGACCTTACCCAGAGACCATCCAGGCTGTCCTGGGCTGGGGCCCTGCTTCCCTCTGCCACTTTGTGGGTTCTGCAGCTCTAGAATTGGTTCAGAGCCATTGTTTTATAGGTTTTTGGAGGGACTTGGTGGGGAGCTCACGCCAGTCACTGCTTCCCAGCTGCCATCTTGCGATGGTTCATTTTTCACTTTGCCAAGTTCTTATCCTTGAACTGAAAAAGCAGGAACTAAGACTATTTATCCCAAACCAGACATTTTAATAAGAAATAATAATCAATAAGAAAATATTTTTAATTAGTAATTTTCTCATTTAATCCCCACAAGAACTCTGTGAGGTAAGCTTATATGAGTGTCGTTTAGTCTGACTTTATACATAAGGAACCAGAGGTTCTTCAAAGTTAAATGACTTATCTTCAGTTATTTGCACACCAGCAAGAATGCTTAAGATTCTGCAAGCCAGACTTCAGTAATATGTGAGTCAAGAAGAGGCTGGTTTTCGAAGAGGCAGAGGAACTAAAGATCAAATTTCCAACATTCACTGAATTATGGAGAAAGCAAAGTAGTTCCAGAAAAAAATATGTATTTCTGCTTCATTGACTACACTAAAGCCTTTGACTATGTGGATCACTACAGAACGTGGCAAGGCCTCAAAGAGATCGGAGTACCAGATCATCTTACTTGCCCCTGATGAACATGTATGTGGGCCAAGAAGCAACAGTTAGAACCAAACAGGGAACTGATTGGTTTAGGATTAGAAAAGGAGTACACCAAGGCTACATATTGTCACTTTATTTATTTAATTTATATGCAGAGTACATCATGTGAAATGCCAGATTGGATGAATCAAAAGCTAGAATTAAGGTTGCTGGGAGAAATATCAACTATCTCAGATATGCAGACAATACCACTCTGATCGCAGAAAGTAAAGAAGAATTAAGAAGCCTCTTAATGAAGTTGAGAGAGCAGAGTACAAAAGCTGGCTCAAAGCTTAACATAAAACTAACAAACAAACTTGGTAACAGATCCCATCACTTTCTGACAAATAGAGGAAGAAATGGAAGCACTGTCAGATTTTATATTCTTGGGCTCAAAGATCATTGCAGATGGTGACTGCAGCCATGAAATTAAAAAGTGCTTGCTCCTTGGAAGGAAAGCTATGGCAAATCTGGACAGTATACTAAAAAAAAGAGACATCACTATTGGGGTTTAGGCTGTGCCCAGCCAGGTACACCAAAAGCTGTTGTGGATTCATGATGTGCTGTGTTGGAACCGTCTCGAAGAATTCAGAGTCAGACTACCACTAATCCAAGTACAGGCATTTATTGAGATTGATGCCTCTCATGAAGTGGGCTAAGTGCCAAGAGGAATCAGCAACTTCAGATAAAGCTAGATGGATTTTTATAGGATGAAGATACAATTACACAACAGAAATTATGAATGTTGAAAAAGCAGGAGGGGCTTGTTGAGGGATTAGGTAATGGGAGAGGGGTCCTAGCCACAGAGGAACTGTGCATATGATTACCCACAATGCATACAGAAAAACCCATTTGGGGGCTATGTATGTATGATAATGATATTATAGTAAGCCTCTCTACATCATAAGTTTACTGTAGGTCAGTTCTGTACTATTACTGAGCAGGTGCCTACTTAGGGAAAGTCCCTTCTATTGTTTTGGGGTCCACATGCTGCTTGGGCATTGTTGCAGTCATTGTGGGCATTCTGATTGGCTGACTATTGTGGTCCTGTCTGAGGCTAGATGGATGTGGTTGTTTCTGTGGGAAATATGAGGAATGGGTCTGGGGGTAGAGGCTAGTTAGAGGCAGTGGCTAGGATCCCATCACATGGACACACCTGTTGTTCTGTGAGAAATATTAGTTCACGGATATACCTGTTGTTCTAGTGAGTAGTGAAGCATATATGAAGAAGTTAAAATATTGAGTGAGGAGGGGGCATTGTGAGTGTCTAGGTAGGAGCAGTGGGCCTGTTGTTCAGTGGGGCCTATAAGGAAGTTAGAATATTGGGACTGAGGGGCAGCTTTACTAGGGTTCTATCATCACCTTGCCAACAAAAGGTCTGTACAGTCAAAAACTACGGCTTTCCAGCAGCATTCTATGGCTGTGAGAGTCAAACATAAGGAAAGCTGAATACCACAGAATCAAGGCTTTCACATTATAGTATGGAAGAAGGTTTTTGAAAGTTTCTTGGAATGCAAGGAGATCAAATCAGTCAAGACTTAAAGAAATCAATTCAGACTATTCATTGGGACATCAAGTACTGAAGCTGAAGCTTAAATACTTTGGCCATGTAATGAGAAGACAGGACTCATTGGAAAAGACCCTGATCTTGGGAAAGATTGAAGGTGAAAGGAAAAGGGGATGGCAGAGGATGAGATGGATAGATAGTATCATGGAAACAACAAACATGAACTTGGATAGACTTTGAGAGATGGTGGAGGGTAGAGGAGCCTGGTGTGCTGTGGTCCAGGGGCTCACAAAGATTCAGATGTGACTGAACGACAGGACAACCACAACAAAGGAGACAGAACTAGGACTTATGCCACATCATTCCCCTGCTCACGAAGCTTCACTTAAGAAATGCTTGTGACAGCGTATTCTGACTTTCTTCTCTACAGCTTCCATCCCTAGAAAGAGACTGAAACAGTGAATGCTGTGCTGCTTCTGAGGCCAAGGAGAGGGTTGATGTGCTGGTGCAGATCATGCCGGTGAGATGACCAAGAGCCCTATATGGACTCTCTCCTTTCTTCATGGACCAAGGGAGGATACATTCACCAATTGCTCTGCACCTCTAGAGTTTTGCTTCAATTTTTCTACTCAAGGGGAAGTTTCAAATAAATCGTGCCCTGCTGCAACTAGAAGCTCAGTGTTGACTTTGTATATCTGGCTTGTTTCCCTTCTCTTTACTCCCTGTTTCTTCTTTGCTCCCACTTATCCCACTTAATATAAAGAATATTATTGGCTGTTCATCTGCGTTGTTTGATTAATGTCATCAGTTCCATTCCCCTCCATCCCAGGAAATCAAAAATCTTTTAGTGTCCTCCTGCCATAGCAAGCTCAAGGTGATGAGAAAGACAGAGACGGACAAAGATAGAGTGATCCTGAAGCCCGTCAAAAGCCCTAAACATAGGAGATGATATTTCACAAGCCAGCCCAGGATCAAAGAGAGGAGAGAGAAGAGTGTCTATCAAGTGGATCCCCTTTTGAATCTTTTACTTGTATGTGAGGACTATCCCCTCACAGAACAGACACCTCTAGCTATGTCTCCTTCCACCCTTCTCCAAGGGAGACTTTAATTCCTGCCGGGAAGGGAAGCAAAAAGTTGGGGTCAGAAGCTTGACCACTCTGTTCTCCTTAGAGACAGGAAGTACTGGGCTAGAATTATATTCATCTGCTCCATCTCAGGGATGTGGTTTTTAGGTGCAATCTAACCTCCGATTATTCTTCCGTTAATGAGAGAGGCAGGACCCCAAGCTCTATTTCCAAGACTTGACTCCCTTCCCACTAAATCCAAGATTTCCAATGGACTCACAAAGCGGGTATCAAAGAAACTCATTTATCCAAGTCTGTAGAAAACAAATCAGATAGAGGATATATAGGAGGATATATAACAGACAGTAGAATGAAGGAGCTTTCCTATTTGTACTGAGGTAATTCAGCATAACCAAGGGTGACAGTTGCAGATCTCACCCAAGGGGAATTTTCCTGAATTCTCTAGCTGGGGACAGGGACATTATAGAGACCACCAGATCCTTTCATATTGTCTTTTTCCCAGAGTTTTTTTCTTCAGCAACCTGAAGTGGGGTTGCCATCTTCCATGTTCTCTCTCAAAGATAGAAGCCAGAAATTCCAGAAGAATTGGGACTAAAACTCAGGTCTTCTGAATAAAGAATAAAGCACAAAATATCCCTTCTCTTTTTCCTTGTTTATGTGAAGGGGTCCATTTTAGTGCTCTGTGATGGTTCACTTTTCACTTTGCCAAGTTCTTATCCTTGAACTGAAAAAAAAAAAAGGAACTAAGACTGTTTACCCCAAACCAGACATCTTAATAAGAAATAATAATCAGTAAGAAAATGTTTTTAATTAGTAATTTTCTCCTTTAATGCCCACCACAACTCTGTGAGGTAGGCTTACATAAGCATCATTTAGTCCCTTTTTATAGCTAAGGAATTGTGAATTACTCAATGTAGGAAGAAGCCATGATGCTTTGAGATCCAGCTCCCAGGGAAACCATAATCAGAAAGGTGGGAGTCAAAAAGTGAGAGTGATAAGAAAAATAAGGGAAAAAATACCGAAAGTATCAAAGATTTCAGGAAGAAGAAAACTCACAGACTTTAGGCATAATCAGGAAAACTAGTTAACAACAGAAGGAAATATGGTCTCCACATCTAGTGAACAGATTCAGGCATCTGTGAATAAATACTGAAAAACATCCCCAATTGATAAATAGTCAAAGCACATGAACATGCAGTTTTCAGAAGAATAAATCTAAGCTACAAAATCCATCATATGAAAAAATGTGCTAAATCATTAATATTAGAGAAATGTGAATTAAACCACTCTGAGATATCACCTTCACATCTATCAAATTGGCTAACATGACAGAAAGGGAAAATAACAAATATTGGAGGGAATGTGGAAAAATTGGGACACTAATGCAGTGTTGGCAAAGTTTGAACTAGT
Organism: Phalanger gymnotis; assembly: GCA_028646595.1. Classification (NCBI taxonomy): domain Eukaryota; kingdom Metazoa; phylum Chordata; class Mammalia; order Diprotodontia; family Phalangeridae; genus Phalanger; species Phalanger gymnotis. The sequence goes on from CM053626.1 coordinate 166,812,394, forward strand.
TCAATTGTTATGGAGAACAAGTTGGGACTATGCCAAAAAAAGCTAAAAAAAACTGTTCATACCCCTTGACCCAGAAACAGCACTACTAGGTCTGCAGTCCCAAAGAGATCAAAGGAAAATGATCCATTTGCACAAAAAATATTTATAGATGCTCTTTTTATGGTGGCAAAGATTTGGAAATTGAGGGGTTTCCCATCAATTGGGGAATAGCTAAACAAGTTGTGGCATATAAATGTAAAGGACTATATTGTGCTATATAAGAAACGATGAGGTGGATGGTTTCAGAAAGACTAGGGACGACTTATATGAACTGATACAAACCAGGAGAACATTGTACACAGTGACAGCAATATTATAACAATAATGGACTATGAAAGACTTAGCTACTCTGATAGGATCCACAATGATCCATAACAATTTCAAATAGCACATGATTAAAAATGCTAACCACCTCCAGAGAGAATCGATGGACTCTGAGTATAGATTGAAATTTATTTTTTTCTTTATTATTTTCCTTTTTTGCAACACAGCTAATATGAAAATGTTTTGTATGACTTTGCATGTATAGAGGCAGTTTTTGCTTTATGTAAGTCAACCATTCTATAGACCATTACATAAAGTGATTTTTACGTAATGTGACTTTGTCTCTGAAAGTGGGGAAGGGAGGGAGTGGGCATCATCTGTCTTTGGAGGAAGAAAGCAGGGCAGAGCCAGCCTCAGTGGCAAATACATGGGGACTGGACACGGACACAGACAGGAGAGGACAGGCAACACATGTGGCTAGGGACAGACATGGGTATCTGAGCACTGAAGGAGATCCATGGGGCTGAACACATGGGTGGTGGGCAAAATGGGTAAAGGTCTCCTCTCTCGATGCAGGGAGTTTCAAGCCAATTTGGCAGCAGCGTGAACAGTGGCAGACTCTCCCCTCCATCAGTCCCATATCTTTTCTGCTTTTACTTGGAGGTTTTGTTGTTGTTGTTGTTGTCGTTGTTGTTGTTGGCAGGGCCAGGGAGGACAGACTACCTAGCCAAGTAGCAGGAATGAAGAAAGAGCACAGTGCTATACAGAAAAACTAACATAGGTGAGATTTTTTTTTTGGAATATGTATTTCTTTCAGAATTCTTTGTGTAAAATCAAATTTGCATAATATGAATTTATATAAAACAAGAATTGTCTGTAATGAGTATCATATTACGTACCTTCTCAATGGATAGGGACTTTTTTTCATATGACTACTTTTGTAGCTTTAATTTATTCTTCTAAAAACTGAGTGTTTATATCTTTTGATGACTTGCTATCTAGAGATATCTTGCAATATTTATTCACAGATGTCTGAATTTGTTTGCTAGATATGGAGGCTATGCTTCCATCTATTGTTGTTGGTTTTCCTGCTGATTTATCAATTTATATTCAAGGTCTTTGATATTTCCTCTTCCTGGAATCTTTAGTTCCTTCAGTATTTCCCCTTCTCCATTTTCCCTTTTTGTCACTTCTTGAGTGTTCATATTTATTTGAACTTCTCAATGGGGTGGTAGGAAGGAAGAGAATTTGGAACCAAAAGTTTTAAAAATGAGTGTTAAAAAAATAAATACTGAGAAATAAAGGAATCCAACACTTGTTGAGAGAGGACCCTGTGGAATTTGAAGAGAACATGGAACCCTAACACACTATTCCTAAGTAGTTTAAAAGAGAAATGAGAATCATGAGAGCAGAATTTATGACCTGCCCAACAAAAATAATGAGCAGGATAGAAAAACTTACATCTGCAATAGCAAATTTCACTAGATAAAGAACAATAGATTAAGAATTCAAATACACAAAAGTGAAGGGAAATCAAGAAGAAAAGAAGCAAAAAAAAGATTAAAAGAAAATATAGTCATAATGCAAGAAAAAGACACTGATCTAAAAGACAGGATGCATAGAGACAACCTAAGATCATAGGTCTCCCAGAAGAACATTTCAGGACAAAAATTTTTAACATCATAATTCAGGAAATAATAGGAGAGAACTGCTGAGAACTTCTGAACAGAAAAAATGAAATTCTGATAGAAAGAATTTACAGATCACCTCCAGGAAAAAAAAAAAAAACACATGTGGCCAGAGACAGACCAAAGCTGCAAACTCTAAAATACATAAGGGGTAAATAAATACCAGCTCAGCTCAGAAAACAAGTTCTTCAAGACATTAGGAGAAAGACTTTCAAGTACAAAAAAAGGGCATTCAAATAATGCAAAACTATTCCACACTCACTAGAAAAAGGAAGAGGGAATGGTATAACATTCCCTGAAGAACAATGGAGCTCAAGATGTAGGCCAGGGTGACCTGTCTTGCAAATCTGAGCTTAACCATACAGGGCAAAAGATAATCATTTAATAATACTAATAAAAAAAGAGTTTGGAACATTTTTAGAAATAAAGCTAGAGCTGAAGAGATTATTTGCTTCCTGAACATGTGAAAGAATAGAAATGCAGGAAAATGCAACAGACAAAGACAACAACACCAATGAAGCAACAATGGAGAGACCAGTAAGAGACTTCTTTCTAAATGTACATAAGACACAGAGGTAAAGGTGAAATTCTAGTAGAGGTATCAGTGAAAAGGTTAATAGGAGGCATTATGGATAGAACCTGGTGACACTGTCTACGGGTGAATCAAAACAATTTTTTTTTTGTGGGACTACATTACAACAGGGGAAGGTACATGAAAGGGGAAGGAGGGCAGCAGGAGGAAAGAGAGGACTGTGTGATGCTTCTGTGTCAAAATAAGTCCTAGCGATGAGAATGTGACCTCTGTAGTCTCAGAAAGAGAAGAGCCTACAGGGGAGTGAGTGAGGAGGAAAGACTGAAAAGGGAGGGCTTACTTTGGGGGTGGGAGGAAGTTCTACTGATGAATGCTCCTATGGGTGAAAAGAGATGATCAGTGAAGGGAGATGGAGATGTTACTCTGGGTAAGATATGAGGCATTCAGTGCTTTCAAAATCTTCTTGTCCTAAGGTAGGGTTCGGCTTGCAGGGTTGGGGCAGGAGGAGGATCTGTAATTCCTGGGATCAACTGACACCTGTGGGAGTGGGAGAGCATTGACCCAAGAAAGGAGATTTTGAAGCAAATGTGGAAGGAAAAAAAAAGGTAACTAGGGGAGGTTAGAGATCAATAGTAGGCTGCATAATCAGAGACAAGGTGGTCCAGGGAACCTACCATGGGGCAGTGTCTTCTATGACATTTTCAATAATTAACATTGGTCTGTGTATAAGGCACAGTGGAAAAGCAAAATCCATGGGACAAGCTCTATAAGGCAGTGTCAGTGAGCACCTAGAGGGGAGATCCTAGAATGGATACCTTGGAAGCTTTGATTACATGAAGAATATAGAGAAAAGAGAAACCAGATAATTATAGGGGTCATGAATCAGAAAATGAGGGTCTACAGCAGAAAGAAAAAGGGGATGGATAATGAAGAAAGTCAGAGAAATCCTTTTTGAAAGAGGTACAAAAATGAAATTGAAAAAACTAATGAATAGGACTAATTGAATGGAAGAAGGAGCAGGAATCTACTTGACTTAAATGAGAGGGAAAAAGAGGAGAGGAAGAATTATATTACTAGATAAAAGCAGGAGAGGAAAAGGAACTAATAGAACCCCAAAAGCAAAGAGATAACAAATAAGAAGAGGGCATTAGAGGTGAGGGGAAGAGAGCCAGTGGGAACACAACTACCTTTAAAAAAAAAATAAAGTAACTGAAAGAACATAATACTGTGTTACACTAGAAGAGAAAAAAATTATAACTCGAATTTTAAAATTAAATATTAAAGACAGGTGGAGAAAAATATAAATCTAACTTTTATAACTATTTTTATAGTATTTTATTTTTCTAATTGTATGTAAAGACAATTTTAAACATTCATTTTCACAGAATTTTGAGTTCCAAAATTTCCCCCCTCTGTCCCTTCCTCTCTTCCTAAAAGGTAAGCAATTTAATATAGGTTATATATGTGCAATCATGTAAAAAAATTCCATATTAGTCATATTGTGAAAGAAGAAACAAACCAAAATGAAAAAAAACAAACAAAAAGAAAGTGAAAAATTGTATGCTTCAATGTGCATTCAGAGTCTTTCAGTTCTTTCTCTGGATGTAGATAGTATTTTTCCATCATGATTCCTTTGGAATTGTTGTCTTGTTTTGTTTTTTGGAGGGGGGAAGGCAGGGCAGTTGGGGTTAAGTGACTTCCTCAAGGTCACACAGCTAGTAAGTATGTCAAGTGTCTGAGGCCGGATTTGAACTCAAGTCCTCCTGATTCCAGGGCCAGTGCTTTACTCACTGCACCACCTAGCTGCCCCCTGGAATTGTCTTAGATCAGGGGAGGAGAACCTGCAGCCTTAAGGCCATGAGTGGCCTTCTAGGTCCTTAATTGTGGCCTTTTGACTGAATCCAAATTTTACAGAACAAGTCCTTTTATTTTTATTGATACATTTTTGCTCATCTTTTATATTTTTATTTTATTTTTTAAATGAACATATTTAAAATACAAAAAAATAAAACAAATTTCAGTGAAATAATCTTCCTGGATTGACTGTCATAATTTGAAAATTAGTAAGCCATAAGGACTGAATTGATGGCTGCTATGTACATTATTTAATTCTAACTTCCTCCACCTGACTGGCACATACCACATGAGGCTGGCTGGTGAGAATTTATGGGGGTCCAGTACACCAAGCTGTTATCGGCTTTTGACAACAGTGTACTGTATTTCTGTTCGAAGTAGAATTTGTGAATAGTTACACAGCTCAACAGTATTTTTTAATTCCATCTGCTTAATAGCCCATCATGTCAAAGAAGACCAAGAGAATACTGAAAGAAGAAAACATTTTTAGAAGAAAGATTTTTAAATAAGGATTTTTGAATTTCAGTATTATCTTGTTTTTGCTAAAGATAAAATGATTTGCTTGGTTTGTGATACTGCAATATCAACATTAAAAAAATTCAAATCTCATCAGCATTATAACACTCATAAGGTCCACGAATATTTTAAATTAGAGGGAGAGGTGTGAAAGGTTGTATTGAAGAAATTAAAAGATGAAAAGCAAAAGCAAAGACAATTCCTTCAAGTAGCAATAAGACCTGGAAATAAAGCCATTGAAGCAACTTATAAAGTAGCTTATGTACTCAGAGAAAAATGCAAGCTATTCAGTGATGTAGAAATTATGAAAGAATGCATTGTCAAAGTCGTAGGATGCTTAGACCCTAATAATGTTTCAAACAACTACTTCTTGGGAGAACAATAACTAATCAGCAGCATGAATTAGCCTTCAACTTAACAGAACAACTTCATGCAGTACTTCAAAAGGAAAATATATTATTATTCAATCACTTTGGGTGAATCAACTGATACTACTGATCCGGTGCAGGTTTTATACCTCATTTGGGTCATAAGAGAAGATTTTCTTTGCTACAAAGACTTACACACTTTGGGCACTTGTGACTAGTGCACAGGGAATAGATATCTTCAACAGCTTTCAAGTTAAATGTCATGAAGTTGGACTGAATTTGGTAAATTTAATTAGTGTATATACAGACAGTGCGCTTTCCATGACAAGAAAACATGAAGGATTTTTTGCAGATAAAAAAATTATTAATGATCCAGAAGCTCTCATTTCTTTTCATTGTATCTTGCATCAGCAAAACCTCTGTACAAAAACTGCTATTATAAAGGACACATTGCAAGAAGTTGTAAGTGTTGTTAACTAGATTTGTGCAAATGCAATACAGCATAATCAATTTCATAACATGCTAAAGTTGAACGATGAGTTATTTGGTGTGGATTTGCCACATCTAGGTGTTAGCCAAAATCTTATCTCTGTGAGAAAGGATAGTTAAATTCTATGAAGAACAGAATCAGCAATGTGAATTATTGAAAGAAGATTTCTATAGAAATACTGCATTTCTGTGTGATATGTCAAATCAAAATGACTTGAATATTTCTTTGCAAGGTAAAACTAAGTCTATATATCATATGTGGCAAAAAATCCAAATATTTAGGAAAAAATTATCTTTTTTCAAAACATTTCTTCTTAAAAAGGAAATTTTGGATGAACATTTTCCCCAGTTAGCAAAGGTCATTGATGAGCAGAATGTAGTACACAAATCATTGGAAGAATATGCTGCTGTTATAGACCCATTAATTGGAGAATACAATGAAAGATTCACTGAGTTGGAAAATCATGACATCACACTTGAATCAGCATTTCAGCTTTACCTAGTTGATATCACCAAGGCACCTAAAGAACTACAGATGGAATTGATTAAGCTCTCAGTAGATGGCATATTAAAGTCATTGTTTGATGCTAAGAAAGATCCAATTGAAATATGGAAAAATGCAGTAGAATATTCACACCTTTGACAACATGCTCCCCAAAATGCTTTCTTGCTTTTCGACCACTTATTGCTACAAATCTACATTCTCCTACCTAACCCAAATAAAGATGCCCACAAGGTCATAAATGACTAATACCCATCTAGAGGATCAACTGAAACTGCAGACCTCCATGCTGCAACCAAATATTCCAATTCTTTCCAACAAAAAGCAGACTCAACAAACAAACAACTAACATTAAAAGGTTAGTTATCTTTAAAATTAACAAATAGTTTTCATTTTTTGAAATGATTAAGTACAGAGTAGCTAGATTTTTACAAAATAATGTATGTTTTAAAAGCATATCTAATTGAAATTTTTTGAATATGGCTTTATTTGATTACAGCTACATATTAATGCAGCCTTCCAACATGAAAAGTTTCCTACCCCTGTCTTAGATCATTGTATTGCTAAGATGAGCTAAGCCATTCATAGTTGATCATCACACAATGTTGCTGTTACTGTGTACAATGTTCTCCTGGTTCTGCTCATTTCACTTTGCGTTAGCTCATATAAGTCTTTCCAGGTTTTTTTAAACCATCCTGCTCATCATTTCTAGTTGCACAATAGTATTCTATTATATTTGTATACCACAGTTTGTTCAACCTTTCCCAATTGATGGGCATACCCTCAGTTTCCAATTTTTTGCCACCACAGAAAGAGCTGCTATAAATATCTTTGTACATGCAGGTCCTTTCCCCTATTTAATGATCTCTTTGGGATCCAGGCCTAGTGGTGGTATTGCTGGAACAAAGGCTATGCACAATTTGGTTGGTCTTTGGACAGAGTTCCAAATTGCTCTCCAGAACGGTTGGGTCAATTTACAACTCTACCAACAGTTCACTAGTAACCCAATTTTCCCACATCCTCTCTAACATTCATCATTTTCTTTTTCTGTACTTTTCTAACTTTAAAAGTGAATGGATTCAATAATCCAATACAATGAGAAAGAGTGACAGTTGTATAAGAAAGCAAAACCCTACAATCTGTTGCTCACAAGAAACACATTTAAACAACAAAGACATACCAAAATCAAACAAGGTGATAGGAAAAATCCAAAAAAAGCAGGAGTCAAAATCATTCTATATAATAAATCGAAAATATTTAAAAAATAAAAATAGACAAACAAGGAAGCTATATCATGCTGAGAGGAAACATAAACAATAAAGCGGTATCAGTAATAAACTTATATGGTCTAAATGCCTTAGCATCCAAATTCATAAAGGAAATACTATCTGAGTTTCAAGATGACATAGAAAATAACACAATAGTGACAAGAGACTTCAATATTCCTCTCTTAGTTTTGGATAAGTCTAACAGAAAGATTGACAAAAGAGAAAATATGGAATTGAACAATTTCTGGAGAAACTAAAGTTAAAAGATTTAGGTCATCTCCTAAATGGGACAGCAAAAGAATATATGCATTCCTAAGCACCATATGGAACTTTTACAAAAATTTACCATGTACTAGAGCACAGAAATATTACCAACAAGTGTAAAAAGGTAGAAATAATTAATATATCCTTTACAGACCATAACACAATAAAACTAGAAATTGATTCAGGGACCACAAACAAAATATGCAGACCTAACTAGAGTCTTAACAATGAAATATAAAATAATGAGTGGGTCAAAGAAAAAATTATAGAAATGATAACTATGTAAAAGAAAATTAAAGCAGCTCTGAGGTGTCACTTTATGCCTATCAGACTGGCAAATATGACAAAAGAGAAAAATTATGAATATTGGAGGTACCATGAATTAGTCCAGCCATTCTGGAAAGCAACTTAAACTATGGCCAAAAAGTTAACAAAATGTGCCTACTTTTTGACACTACAATATTACTCCTAGATCTATATCCCAAAGAGATCAAAGAAAGAAGAAAAGGACTATAAGTAAGAAAAAGTCTTATCGCGGTCCTTTTTAGAGTACCCCCAACTAAGAAACTAAGGAAATGCCCATTATTAGGCATGTTTATATTATATATATATACATATATATAAATATACCATAATATATTTTATATGTTTATATTATGACATATGAATATGGTGGGATATTATTGCGCCATAAGAAATGATGAAATAAACTGTTTCAGAGGAAACTGGGTAGATCTCCATGACTGCTACAAAGTAAAGTGATCAGAACTAGGAAAATAATTTATACATTCAATCAATAATGTAGAATTTATTAAACACGAGGTACCAGGCAGTGTGTTAATGATATTATAAAGAAAAATAACTTTGAAAAACTTTAGAACTTGGATCACTACAGTGGTAAACCATCAGTTCAAGAGGATTAAAGATAAAATATACTACTTACCTCCTGCCACAGAGATGATGAACTTAAAATGAAGAATGAGACATAAGTTTTGGATATGACCAACTTCTGAATTTGTTTTGCTGTATGATGTGTATTTTTATGAGAGTTTCCTTTTCTTTTTTATCATTCAATGAGGCAGGGGGTGGTGGGAAGGAGAGATAATAAATGCTAGTAAAGTAAGCACATTTTTTTTAAAGATAGCTCTCTGGCAGGAGTACAATGTAGGAAATATAGAAATGAAAGACATTAGTAATTAAAAATAAAAGGAAGGAGGGAGAATGACTTGCAGGGCCCCTTGATAATAGATTTTATTTAAGAAGGGGTTCATAGCTGTGGTTTCATTGGTGTTGGATTAGGAAACTCAGGAAGACACTCAGCTTAGCAACTCACTGTAAATTATGTTCCTAGAAAGTTTGTTTGCTGGGTAAGTGACTTGGTCTTCCCTGCCAGTCTGTGTCAGAGGCAGGATATAAAAAATCTTCCTAACTCCCTTTATCCACTCAGTGGTTCTGTTTCTTGATTGTGCACTTAATGTGGCCACAGAGGCTGAGATGCAACAAAGTATGGATCAATTCTCTGCTGCTTGTGCTAATTTTGGCCTAACAGTTAACACCAAGAAAACACAGGTGCTCCACCAGCCAGCACCACACCATCCATATGTGGAACCATTGGTAACAGCAAATGAAGAAGTTTTGACTACTGTGGATAAGTTCACTCCCCTTGGCATTGCCAGAACTAACTCAGTGTTTGGGAGACTCCAAAGAAAAATATGTGAGAGAAGAGAAGACTGCCTACCAAATGGAAGGTCTACAGAGCCATTGTGGTGACCTCCTTGTTATACACCTGTGAAACCTGGATGGAATACTAGCGCCAGGTCAGGAAACTGAATTGCTTCCATTTGAATTGTCTTAGGAAGATTCTGAAGATCACCTGACAAGATAAGGTACCAGACACTGAGGTTCTTTCTTAAGCTAAACTGCCAAGTGTTCAAACTCTACTGCAAAGAACCCAATTTCAATGGGCTGGCCACATTATTTGAAAGCCAAATGGATGTTTGCCTAAAAGACTATTTTACAGAGAACTCACACAAGGCAAGTGCTCACACAGAGGCCAGAAGAAACAATGCAAGGACACTTTCAAGGTGTGTCTGAAGAACTTTGGAATCAATGGGAGTCAAGGCAAAGGACTGTCCATGATGGCATGCCTGCATCAAAGAAGGCACTGTGCTCTATGGGGGAAGCCGAATTGTAGTAGCTCAAAAGAAATATGAGATGCACAAATTTAGAGACATCTCCACTCCAAATGTTCATGTTGATTATTTGTGCTAGACCTATGGAGCCTTTGTGTGGAGCCTTCTGAGCTTATATTGGTCTGACGAGCCATAGTCAGACACACTTTACCTTGCCTCCAACATAGTGATGTCATTTTGGCCCTCTTGGAAAACAAAGGACAACTGACTCAGTTTCTGCAATTTTTTTTCTTTGCCACCTAAATTTCAACACCTCTCTGACTTTCAGTGTTTCATCAGCTGGACATAGTTTTCTACTGATGAACAGATGATCTGAAAACATTCGTCCAATTGCCTGGAATTAGTTTTGTCAAGACATGACACAAATTTCATTGCACTAGGACCCCTGAGATATTTGATTGAAAAGAGGAAAAAACTAGAAGGGTCCCCTAGTTATTTTCTTTTCTTTTGGACCCCATTTGTCTAATTAAACCACAAGTTGTCCTTTGTTGGTCCAACATCATCAATTCATTGTTGGCCATCAAACCTTTCTTTCTTCAGACCTTCCTTAGGAACCTATGTCATTATTCCAGACAGGAACAACCAAGGGAAATAGATATACAATGATTATACTTATGTAAATGAAAACAACAGTAGAAGGTTATTTAACTCAGTTTAATAAATCTTGGTTCCAAATGACAGTTGATAAAAGCTTCCCTACCATTTGTAGAGAATCAAGAGGCTATAGGGCTCAGTTCTGTCAGGCATAATTGGCGAATGGGTTAGTTTTGCTTAACTTCTTCTTTGTGACATGGGAGTATTCTCTGGGTGGTGGGGAGAGATCCCAAAGGTCTGGGTTGTAAGAAACCAAACTGCATTGTTAAGAAACAGAGGAAAAAAAAAAAAATCCTAATGAAATAAGTTATATAAACACTTCACAGTCATCAACACTTGCAAGAATTTCCATTATTTCCCAGACGTCACTTTACTTTGGAAAATAGATGCCTTCGCACTCTAGTTAAACAAACTGAGGGCTACTCCACCTCTACGCTCAACTACTCCTTGGGCTCTTAGCTCCTCCCTCCCTCCACTTTTTAATTGTTTCTCTATTCCTCCGGCTCGCTGACGGCTGGAAGCATGCTAGGGGAATGCGGGGGTGGTTGCGGGGAGAAGTAGGGGGAGACGGGCAGCTGAAGGTGGGGTAGAGGAAATTTTCACTGGAGTGGGAGAAATAGAGGCTAGTGGATCTCATCTTCCCATTCTGCGCTGGAAAACCTGAAGAGCACTGTTCTTCTCGTGGAAAACGGACACTACTTGCCAGAGACACCCACTTACGGAAGCCAAACTTCAGGGTTTTGGTTTTGTTTTTCTCATGCCCAGGTAAGCCTCTCCGACCCTTATTTCTGCACCCAGTGGGTGCAGCAGCTGCCCACAATACTAGACTCTTCTCGATCACTCTTCTCTGGCACCTCTTCTTGTTAGGAAAGGGATTTCTCTAGGACAGAAGTAGTGAGGGGGAATAGCATTGTTGTCTATGTGTTGCAGTGTTTTTTGGGGGAAGAAAGAAAACGTGCTGTGTGTGGCAGGTGTAGTGATTTGCTAAACCACACTGTCCTAAATGCCAGGGATAGTGTGGATGCTCTTTCCTTGAAGGGGCGTTCAGCACTGGACGTTAAAAGGAAAGCGTTTCCGCAGCTTCCCGGCTTCCTGACGTGAATTCCTCTGCTTGCACTGGACTGTTTTTCTCTTTCACTGGGCTTTATTATTTTAATAATTACGTGAAATCTGTGTTAGAGACAGCGGGGCTTGACTGACGGAAGATTGACTTGGGAATCAGGATGAGCGGGGTCGTGTCTTGGCTTCTGAAACTAACTGGCGGCGTAACGCTGGGCAAGTCTTACATCGGGGGCTGTCTGAGCTGGCCATGGGAACGTCTTTGTCTATGTCAATTAAATGGCAAAAGCGGGGGAATCCCATGTAAAGAAGATTTTGGTCCTTAGAAAGGGTGGTCTGGGATGGCGTGTGATTGGGAGGTGGGGTGGGACGCGGGGAAGAGGGGAGCGAAGCGGAGAGGAGAGGAAGGGAAGGGAAAAGTCAAGGTGATAAGAGGATGATAGCTTGAGTGGAGAAAACGCTAGTAGACTCAGTTACCGAAGGGGCCACTTTTTAGGCACCTCTTTCACGATCTGTCCAGCAGAAGCGAGAACAACTCGCGGTTCTTCCCCTTGAAGGACTGTAAGAAGGCAAATTAAGATAAGGAGTGTTGCTATTGTGAGAATGAAGGGAGCTGATGAGGAGGAATTGTCAAGGTGCTGACATCCGCCTTATACAAGACCTAGGGGAATGCCATTCTTAGGACACAGAAAGGGAGAGGAATGAGGAATGCTTCAAATTTTCTTTGTAAGGGCTTGCTAGGGGACGGGATAAAAGTCCGGGGGCAGGACGACTAGTCACAACTGGCCACTTGGCGAGATAAAAATTCCAACAATCTACTCAAAGCTCCTTTTCCTATTTCTCAAGTCTCAGTCAGTGCCTGCACTGTACAGCATATGGAAGAATAAGGATGATGAGAAAAACAGAGATTTAAAGTTTTGCCAAGCGTTTTCCTTGCAATAGCCTGTACGGTAGGTGAAAGGTGACAAATTGACTTGAAACTTAACAAAAATACTATAGGAGTGATTTCCTAGAATCAGTGTCAGCTACTAACCGAAAGTGAAAAAAAGAAAAAGATTAGGAAATGGTTCCTTTTTTTTTTTTCTCTGAAGGCTGGTATTTGAGTGTATTGTTTAGAACATGAAAGAGTGAGAGAACAACACATGAGACCAATTAATCAACAAGCATTTATTAAGTGCCTGCTATGTGCCAGTATTGTGTCTGAGAAAGAAAGGAAGAGACAGAGAGAGAGAGAGAGAGAGAGAGAGAGAGAGAGAGAGAGAGAGAGAAAGGTACCCTATCTTCAAGCATTCATTGTCAGTAAAGTGAAGTACATAGGGTGAGTGCAGAGGGAAAAGCTAGCGAGAAATTAGGGTTCTCACGGGAGTGTGTCTTCTGATTGGACAAATGGATCAAATTATTATAACACCAGTAAAATGAAAACACCTTGAGAGATTTCATTTTTTGTCTCTATGAAGTCTCCTGATTTTCGTAACTGTTAGCACTCTCCTATTCAATTTTCCTTACATTGATTTATTTTTATGTTGTGTCTCTCCACATCCCTTTCCCCCCTCCCCAAAAAAAACTTCCTAAAGGCTTTGTAGCCCCAGAACTTAGCTTAGTACCTGGCACAATAAGTACTTAATAAGTGTTGAATTAAATTGAAGCACCCTGAAACACATTTAAAAAAAAGAAAAGAAACACAGAGATTTCTCAGAAAGTTTTGCCTATGGCAAACCAAAACTGAAAATAAAATCGAATGGGGAAATCATTTCTTATTTACTTAGATAGCTGGTATTTGAGGAAATGTAGGGTTTAATTAGAACACCTGGTTTAAAGATACTCAAGGACATTTCAGGTTCTGGGGCAGTTCTGGGGCAGAGGCAGCAATAGCAGAGGCAGATACAATGGATAGAGCATTAGACCTGGAGTCAGAAAGACCTGAATTAAAATTTGACCTAAGATACTTTCTGGCTGTGTAACCCTGTGTAAATCATTTAACCATTCTGTGCCTCAGTTTCCTCATCTGTAAAACAGAGGTAAGAATAGCACCCACTCCCAGGGTTGCTGTGAGGGCTAAATGAGATCATATTTGTAAAACATTTAGTTTAGTGCCTGGCACATAGTAGGTGCTTCACAAATGTCTGTTTCTTTCCTCCAAAAGCTTTAGAAGCTGGTAGCACCAGTCTACTTGGGATACTTTTCTCAAATATTTCCAGGGAAGTCTGAACTACTGTCTTCTTTTTCTCAAGGTGAATTTCCCTTCAACCTGGGATAGAATCTTTGACTGTGCCAAGCCAGAGGTTGACAAAATCTTGAGGGGGTTGGAGTCATCACATATAATGCCTTGGTTCCTTCCAGTATTCAAGAAACCTGAGGTTTTTCTCTAGTTGTGAACTTTGGGGGTAGCAGTTATCTTGGCCCACAGTAACTTTCCTTGCCTCTGACTGCATGAAGCAACCAATGGACGAATCCTCTCTGGATGTGAGTCCAGCCACCACTTCACGCCTGCCATTCAAAATCAATGTACTTTCAAACCCTGTCAGTTATTTGTTAAATGCTGTTCTTTGGAGTAACATTAAATCCATTAGGCTTTTTGTTTTCCTTGACCTCAAGCTATGGTTACTCAATATTTTTCCTTATCATAACATGAATTTTACAATCCTTCAAGAACTTCCCTAATCCCTCCCAGTTGCTTATATTTCTCTCCCTTGGTGTAGCAACAATCTGCTAGCAGCTGCTGTAGGGGTGTAAGATCCACCAACAACCAGCACACAGAAAGCTGCCAACACAGGTTCTTTGATCTGCTTTACTAAGGAAAGTAACTTTAAGGGGTTAACAATATCAGTTTAATCAAACATACAAATATCATTCACAGTTCAGGGATAAAAGATCAGCCCCCTGAACTTCAAGGCAAATACACACAGAAATTACAAACATCAACAGACAGACCTGGTCTGATTCACATCACAATTCGTAGTTACCAGAGAAACACCAGTTTCTGTGTTGCGAAGCTGGGGGGCAGTTGCAGCTTGCCCAGAGTCTCAACACTCCATCCATGAGTGTGCCCCAAAAGTCAAACGCCAAGCTCTCTTCAATTATATCCTGTTCAGAGCCATGAGGGCTCTAACCTCACCCAGGCTGGGTGTGGGAAAGTTCCCTGTCCCCAGTATCACATCATATACAAATCAATGACTCCCACTTGTCTCAGGGCTGAGAAATACTCCAAGACAAAAAGATCCCACTTTTTCTGTGCCATTCAAACAAAGGCCAGAATCATTAAAGGCACTTAAGAGAAGGACAGCAAAAAGTCTCACCTTAATTATTATTACACTTGGTTCCAAGGCAGTCCCTTTTGCATTTCTTCCTGTTGAAATTCATTTCAATTCAATTCAGCAGCACTAGGTGCAAAGGACAAAAAGTCAAAGATGAAAAATGAGGGTGTGGTGACAGAATCAACAAGACCTGGTAATTAGTTAGATTGGAGGAAGGAAGATAGAAGGAAGACTCATCTTCCTGGCTTCAAATCTGGCCTCAAACACTTATTAGCTGTGTCACCATTGGGAAATCACTTAACTGTTTACCTCAGTTTCCTCATCTGTAAAATGAACTAGAGAAGAAAATGGCAAACCACTCCAGTATCTTTGCCAAGAAAACCCCAAATGGGGTCACAAAGAGATGGCTACAACTGAAAGATGACTGAACAGCAACAAAGAAGGGAAGGGATAAATGAGAATGGTTGGAAGAATGATAGTGCCCTTCACAGAAATTGGGAGGTTATGAAGAGTGGGGAAAAGTAATCAGTTTTTCGTTGGACATGTTGAATTTGAGACACTATGGAAGATTCAGTGGGAAATAACCAACAAGCAGGCGCTGATGCTGGATTTGAGCTCAAGAGAGAAATGAGGCCTTAGGAATCATCTCCTAGAGGCGCTCCTAGAGGTGACATCACCAAGGGAAATTGTGGAGAGGGAGAAGAAGAGGGCTCCATTGGGGGTATACCCACACATAGCAAATGGGACATAGATGAGGAGGCTGAAAAGGACACTGAGAAGGAATGGTATGGGCAGAAGGAAAATGAGGACTGATTAATATCATAAGAACCCAGGGAGCAGAAAGATCTAAAAGGATCAACAGTGTCAAATATGGTGTGAAGATGTGGATAGAGTGCCGGGTCTGGGGATAGGAAGACCTGAGTTCAAATTTTTCTTCAGACATTTACTAGCTGTGTGACCCTGGCAAGTCACTTAACACTGTTTGCCTAAAATGAACTGGAGAAGGAAATGGAAAACCACTCCAGTATCTCTGCCAAGAAAACCCCACATGGGGTCACAGAGACTCGACTGGACATGACTGAAAGCAACTAAACAAATTGCAATAAAATAAGCAGGGGCAGCTAAGTGGTATGATGGGTAGAGCACTGATCCTGGAGTCAGGAGGACCTAAGTTCAAATCTGGCCTTAGACACTTACTAGCTGTGTGACCTTGGACAAGTCACATAACCCTGATTGCCTCAAAAAACCATAAAACACCCCACCTACACATGGGAATACCCTTAAGTCAGGTTCACTTGGGAAAATAAATTCAGTGGTGGACAAAGTTCAGTACTCCTTGGAGCTCTGTGGATGGAACATAAGGAGGTAGCAAAGCCTCCAGATGGGCACAGAGAAAAAGGCACACAGCAGTGAAATGAATGCTAATTATGAATCAGCAATATGGAATAAGATAGCCCTGCCCTCTCCAGGAACAAAGAGCAGACTATTTGAAAGCTTCTATAGACTGTCACTGAAGCATAGTGGAAACAGATATGGAATGGAGAAGGGAATAAGCATTTAGATGGTGCCTACTATATGCCAGACTCTTTGCTAGGTGCTTTACAAACATAACTGGAATTGGAAGACCTGCATTTAAGGGCCAATTCTGTTATTTACTGGCTAAGAGATCTTGGGTCAATCATTTAGCATCTCTGAGATTCAAGCTCCTCATACAAAAAGTGTGACGTAGACACTACCCACCTACTTGACAAGTTGCTGAGAGAAAAGAGCTTATATATGATATATGATCATACAGAGTCTGGCTTTTTAAGCCAATGCAACATCAGTGCTCAGAACAACAAGGAGTGACTTTCAGGAATTAGGCCAACAGAAAATGAGACAAGGATTTATCCAGCAGTCAAGTCATATCTTGACGTGGACTTCTTGATATTTTGGACCAATGTTATATTGGAAAGGAGCTAAGAGGATGTCCCTGAGGGGAAAAGTTTGTAATTTGTTCCTGCCATATCTTTGACATAAACATCCTTCGTAAAATCAATTTTATGTCAAGTGGATAAGTAGAACCCAGGCTGTCACTGGAGTCTTACAGTGGAAGGAAGCAGAGCCATTAGAGGCTTGAGCCTCTAATGGGAGTAGAGAGGAGAGACATGGTAACCCCCACGGGGTACCCTAGAACCCTGAGGGCAGATGTAGCCTGTTGGATCTAGGAGAATGAGACAGAGAATGAACTTCCTACACAAGTATCACCTTGGCTATTAGTTGGATCCTTCCCTCTCACCTACAAACATGCCCAGATCACCTCCATCCTGTACAAAAGCCTTAATTTGACCCCAACATCCCCACAAGTTAACATCCTATACCTCTCCAACTTTCCACAGCAAAACTCTTAGAAAAGCTGTTTACACACACACACACACACACACGCATTCACACACAGTAATAATAATAAGATTAACAACAACAATATTTATATTTTGAAGTTCACAAACTGCTGCACATGTTATTTCATTTGACCCTCACAACAACCCTTCAAAGTGGGTATTACTGTTATTTCCACTTTACAGACGAGGAAACTGAAATAGAGGAAGTTCACGTGACCCGCCCAGGATCACATAGACAGGTTAGTATCTGAGATGATAGAATTTAAACTCAGGTCTTCTTGACTTCAAGAAAAACATTTTAAAAAAGGAACAACAGTTTATTCATTTGGTCACCTCTTTTCCTTATTCATTGTCTGTTTTATTATCTTCAAGCTCAGTCCTCGGGCTCTTGAAATCGGGCTTCCATCCCCACCACTTAATTAAAACTGCTCTTTTTGATGTCACCACTCAAATCTTTATTGCCTCAGACATTTTGGAGGGGACTTCAGAGACCATCTATTCCAACCCAGCAAGAATCCTCCTCCGACAACATACCCAACAAGTAGTCATCCAGCTTTCCCTTGAAGAACAAGGCACCATTTTATGCAGGGAAAGAACAATGGACTTGGAGTCAGTCAGTTTGAGATTGAATCCTGGTTTGGTCACTTATTACCTGTTTGACCTTGAGCAAAACACTTGGTTTCTCTGAGTCTCAGTTTCTTCATCTGTAAAAAGATGGGATTGGACTAGATGACCTCTAAAAAATTCCCTTTCGGCACTAAATATGTGATCCTCCCATCAGAGATAAACCTGTTCCATTTTTGGATGGCTGTCATTGTTAGTTTGACTTACTTTCTTCAGTGGATTAATCTATCAATAGTAAGCATTTATCAAGGACCTACTATGTGATTGGCACTGCGCTAAGCAGTAGGGATACAAAGAAAGGCAAATCACAGTCTCTGCTCTCAAGGAGTTCATAGACTAATGAAAGAGAAAACATGCAAGCAATTATTTGCAAAAAAGATGCATATGGGACAAATTGAAGATAATCAGCAGAGAGAAGATATTTTCCTTAAGGGGCATTGGGAAAGGCTTAAAGTACAAGGTGATATTTTAGCATGGGCTTGAAGAAAGCCAGGGAGGCCAGCAGATGGAGATGAAGGACAGAATTTCAGGCATGGGAGACAGCCAGAGAAAATATCAAGTAAGAAGGTGGAGTGTTTGGGGAACAGCAAGGCCAGGATTATTGAATCCCAGAGTACTAATGTAAGAAGACTAGAAAGATAGGTGGGGAAGGACAAGTTACCAAGGCCTTTGAAAGCCAAACAGAGGACTTTATTTAATCATGTAGATAATGAAGAACCACCAGAGTGACATGGTCTGATCTGTGCTTTAAGAAGATTAATTTCACAGTTGAGTGGAGAGCAGACTGGTGGGGAGAGATTTGAGGCAGAGAGATCCACCAACATGCTATTACAATAGCCCAGGTCTCAGATGATAAGGGCCTACAACAGGGTGGTGGCAGTGAGAGGAGAGGAGAGGGTGTGTTGGGGAGATGTTACATAGGAAACTGAAAGGACTTGGCAAGGGACTGGATGTGGGGGCTGAGAGAAAGTAAAGAGTCAAGAATGACATCTTGGTTTCAAGCCTGGGTAACTGGGAGGATGCTGGTGCTTGACAGTAAGAGGGAAGTTAGAAAAGGTAATATTTTAAAGATCCGGAACAAAGGTATAAATAAGATCATTCAGTGACATTGGCTCAGTACTTCATGCTGTCAGTTCTGCCCTCCTCCAAGATAGAGTTTAACTTGGCCTGGTGACTTGTGCTTTATTCATATCTCCCCACTAATCTTGGGTTTCAGTTCTCTATTAGTAATATTTGTTCTCTCCTTGACAATCCAAACATCAATCTCCTGGCAGAAAGAATTACTTAAATGGATCTGTGGTCTTGCTGATTTGGGAGTTCTTTCTAATGCTTGAGATCAGGACCCATCCAGGCCTGTTCTTCCTGTGTGACTCTTGTCTATTGTCTCCTATAAGTTCTCCACAGTGGAGTCCACTCAGCATACCAAGAGGGTTGAGAAGGTGTCAGTGGAGCCTTCAACTGTGTGACCAACCAACCATCTCTTCCTATCATTATTTGAAAATTAAGGTAAACTGAGGCAATAAAGTTCTGCAACATGTTCATTTTATTGGTGAGACCAGTTGTTCTAGTTGACAACAAAATGGGTCTTAGACGCATCAGCAAGCCAAGACCACAAAGGTAGGGCTTACTAGCCTTCGTATAGTGTTGGGAAGTACAAGAGAACAAAGAACATTTCACAGATGGAAAACAATATGATTGGTTACAAAGTCTGAAGAATCATAGGCAGCAAAAACAGTATGATTGGCTAGACATTGGACTCCATCTGTTCATTAGTTGAATACAGATAACAGATTTCTTGGTGCTTACCTGCATTCCACAAGGTTTGTTAGTAGGATAACAGATCTCCCTTAATTGTACATGAGTATGCAAGTGTGTTGGTAAGCAAAATGGGCTCCTTAGCACTTAGTTCAACAAGTTGCCCTTGAAGAGTTTGGCTTTTGTTTGCATTGAGTAATTCAGTGTATTTCATTGAGTCTTACTAAGTGCTGAGCCCCAGGCCCAAACCCCTATTAGGTG
>CM053626.1:166832797-166852670 GCA_028646595.1 Phalanger gymnotis
AAGACAATGTGAAATATCTCATTGGAAAAACCACTGACCTG
This sequence comes from Phalanger gymnotis, assembly GCA_028646595.1. Lineage (NCBI taxonomy): Eukaryota > Metazoa > Chordata > Mammalia > Diprotodontia > Phalangeridae > Phalanger > Phalanger gymnotis. Next base: position 166,832,839 of record CM053626.1, read on the forward strand.
GAAAATAGATCAAGGAGAGAGAATTTAAAAATTATTGGAAAGCCATGATCAAAAAAAGAGCCTAGATATCATCTTTCAAGAAATTATCAAGGAGAACTACTCTGATATTCTAGAGCCACAGGGCAAAACAGAAATTGAAAGAATCCACTGATCACCTCCTCAAATAGATCCCCAAAAGAAATCTCCTAGGAATATTGTCACCAAATTCCAGAGCTCCCAGATCAAGGAGCAAATACTGCAAGCAGCCAGAAAGAAATAATTTGAATATTGTGGAAACACAATCAGAATAACCCAAGATCTAGCAGCTTCTACATTAAGGGATCAAAAGGCTTGGAGTATGATATTCTAGAGGTGAAAGGAGCTAGGATCAAAACCAAGAATTACCTACCCAGCAAAACTGAGTATAATCCTTCAGGGGCGGGGGAGGGGGGGCGGGGAGGAATGGATATTTAATGAATTAGAGGAATTTAAAGCATTCTTGATGAAAAAACAAGAGCTGAATAGAAAATTTGACTTTCAAATACAAGACTCAAGAGAAGCATGAAAAGGTAAACAGGAAAGAGAAATCATAAGGGATTTATTAAAGTTGAGTTGTTTACATTCCTACATGAAAAGATGATATTTGTAACTCATGAGACCTTTCTCAGTATTAGGGTATTTGGAGGGAATACACACATACACACATACACACACACACACACACACACACGCACACAAACACACATATGCATGCACACATGCATACATGCACACATGAACACATATAGACAGAAGGCACAGGGTAATTTGAATATGAATGGAAGATATCCAAAAAATAAAATTAAGGGATGAAAGAAGAATGTGCTGGGAGAGTAAGAAAGGGAGAGCTAGAATGGGGTAAATTATCTCACATAAAAGAGGCAAGAAAAAGCTTTCACAGTGGAGGAGTAGAGGGGGAAGGTGAGAGGGAACGAGTGAACCTCACTCTCATTGGATTTGGCTTAAGGAGAGAACAACATACACACTCAATTGGGTATGGAAATCTATCCTACCCTACAGAAAAGTAGAGGGGAAGGGCATAAGTGGGGGATAATAGAAGGAAGGGCAGATTGGAGGAGGGGGCAATCAGAAGCAAACACTTTTGAGGAGGGACAGGGTCAAAAGAGAGAAGGGGGGGAGATAGGATGGAGGGAAATATAGTTATTCTTTCACAACATGACTATTATGGAAGCGTTTTGCATGACTACACATGTATAACCTATATTGAATTGCTTACCTTGTCAATGAGGGTGAGTGGGGAAGGAGAAAGTGAGAGAATTTGGAACTCAAAGTTTTAAAAATGAATGTTAAAAATTGCTTTTAAATGCAGCTGGGAAATAAGATATATAGGCAATGGGGTATAGAAATCTATCTTGCCCTACAGGAAAATAGAAGGGGGAGAAGACAAGAGAAGGGGGGTAGGGATAGAAGGGAGGGCAGATTTGGGGGAGGGGTAATCAGAATGCACACCGTCTTGGGGTGGGGGGAGGGGAGAGATGGGGAGAAAAATTGGAAATCAAAATCTTGTGGAAGTGATTGTTGAAAACCAAAAATAAATATTTTGTTTAAAAAATAACAACAACTTTGTAGAGAGAAAGAAAGCCAGAAAGAAGGGTGGTTCCCTCTCTCTACAAAATGGTTTAATAAATTTCTTTCTCAAATTATTTCTGATTTTGGAGTTTGTTCTTATGAATGACAATTCTGATGGCTCTAAAAATTTCTTACAACTATCCAGCTTTCCTGGGGTATCTCTGGCTAAGCTTTTTGGGATAGATGATTTTCTAGCCACATAAAGCTAGATTTTTAAAAAATTAATAAATAATAAATAATAATCCACAACACTAAAGGACCATTCCTACATAGAGAGCTGTGGCCAGGACTATGGCTCTGTGTGTCCTTGGACAAAAACTTCCCTTTTTCTAGTTATCAAAATGAGGTGGTTGGATTCATATTCATTAAGTTCTCTCTTAGTTTCAACATTCCATGGGCCTAAAACCTATTATTTATTCCACATGAGTTACTCCAGATCTGTAAGTTAGAGAATTGTCCTGAGGCCAAGGTCTGGCTCTGAGATGGGAACCTCAGAAGCTGGGCCACACCCTCTCTGCCTCCTGGGCAACGTGTTAATGAAGGAATCCTAATAAAGCTGCCCCCAGCTCCGATATTCTAACTTCCAAATATATCTCATTGAACAGTAGGCATGTCCTAATTTGACCACACAATCTGGCTTTAACCACACCACAGAACCCCATACCCTACATATCCCAAATATGCCTTACTAGAACAGCCGGCGTGTCCATGTGATGAAATCCTAGCCACTGCCTCTAGCTAGCCACTGCCCCCGGACTCAATTCTCCTATTTCTCACAGACCCAGCCAGTGTGTCTATGAATTCATATTTCCCACAGAAACAGCAAGTGTGTCCATGCACTCAACTACAACCACATCCACTTAATCTTAGACAGGACCACAACAACCGACAATCAGAAAGCAGCACCACCAGCATGCCTGAGCAGGATGTGGGCTCCAAAACAATAGAAGGGACTTTCTCTAAGTAGGCACCTGTGCAGTAATAGCAAAATCTGTCCTTTAGGCTAACTTACAATGTAGAGAGGCTTATTATAATATCATTATCATACATACATGTCCCCATCAGTGGTTTTTTCTGTATACATTGTGGGTAATTGCATTCACAATTCCACCAACGCTGAGACCACTCTCCATTACCTAATCCCTTAACAAACCCACCTTATATTTTAATATTCATCTATTCTGCAATGATATAATTGTATCTTTACCCTATAAAAATCCATCTTGCTTTCACTAAATTGCCGGTTCCTCTTGGAACTCAGTCAGCTAGAGAGTGTAATTCTCAATAAATGCCTTTGCTTGGATTGGACATGGTCTGAGTCTATAAATTCATTCATAGTCATCAAGTCATCAAGATGACCCCCACAGCAAACCATGAAACTGCAGTACTAAGGTAGGAAGTCACCTTGTCCTGAATCAATGGAATGCGAAAGAAAACCGGAAAGGTCTGGACAAACACAGGAGATAATGGAAGTAGGAGTGTCCAAGAGGATAATGGGATACCTTGATTGGTAGGAGGTTCTTTGATATTAGAGGTTGTCAAGGGGTGGGAGAATCACTTGGAGATCTTTAAACAGAGATTTCAATTTTTCTGTGAACTGTTTTAAATGCCTTTTGAGGTCTCTTTTAACACCGAGATTCAGGCACTGAACTGGCTTTAGGGGAAAGGACAGGGGCCCTGGTTCTCTTCTCCTCATGTCCCTTAGGTAATGATAGCTAGAATTTATTTAGTGCCTTAAGGTTTGCATTCAATTTATCCTCACAACAACCTGGGAGGTAGGTACTACTATAAACCCCATTTTACAGTTGAAGAAAGCCAGAAGTTAAAAGACTTGCCTAAGGTCACACAGCTAGTTAGTGTCTGGGACCAGATTTGAATTGCACCTTCCTGACTCCAGTCTATAGATAGCATTTTATAGATACACAACCTAGCTGCCTCAATTGGGGTCAATCTAGGAAATGGCCCTTTTGATTTCTGCCCTGGAGAGTTGGCCTCTAGATAAGAATACAGATAAGAGATTGCCTAGAAAGAGCAAAGCTCAGTGGAGAGAATAAAGTACGAATTTACCTTCTCACATGATCCAATCACCAACAAAGAACTCCAGAAAGTCAGGGGTGGCACGTTTACTGGAGATCAGCTGATATAGAAAGAGACGCTGAGTCTTGTAGCAAAGAGGATGGACAACAGATCCAGTTCATAGACTGAATCCCACAGGAGCACAAACTACTGAACAGCCAGAAAATCTGTGAGATGAGCTAATAGTCTAAATGTTTGGATGAAAAAGCAAAAGACTGTCCCTTGGATATTCACTGGGTCAATCAGATGGGAATGAGTAATGAAAATCAGGCACTGGGCCAATGCACCCTAAACCAGTCATTGTAGGGAAGAAATAGCAATTCCAGTGCTTTGGAAGAGTCTCAACCAACACAACGAGTCAATAAGCATTTATTAACTACCTATTATTCCAAGGCACTATCATTCTAAGCACTGAGAATACAAAGAAAGGCAAAAGAGACAGTCCTCTAGGAGATCACAGTCTAACTGAGGAGATGATGTGTACAAACAAGCTATAAATAGGATAACTGGGAAATAATTAACAGAGGGAAGGCACTAGAATTTAGGATTGGGAAAAGGTTCCTGTAGAAGGATTCAGTTGGGGCTTTAAGGAAGTCAGGGAAGCCAAGAGGCAGAGATGAGGAGGGAAAGCATTCCAGGCAAGGGAGATAGAGAAAATGCCTAGAGCCGAGAGATGGAGTGTCTTGTTCCTGGAACAGCAGGAGGCCTCGATCAAAGAGTGTGTAGACTGATATAAAGTATAAGAAAACTGGAAAGGTAGGGGAAGGGGGGATAGGTTATAAAAGCCTTTTAGCACCAGAGTATTTTGTTTTTGACCCTGTAAGCAATAGGGAACCATTGGAGTTTATTGAGTATAGAGATGACATAGTGGGACTTACGCTTTAGGAAAATCACTTTGGTGACTGAATAGAGCACTGAGGAATCTTATTAAAATACTTAGAACCAGAAAGGACCACCCCAAATGCAGTGGGATCCCATGCTGATTGTCTAACGTAGGTGACAGGACGCAGATGAAATGATTAGAAAAACAATCATTCCTTACAAAATAAGTGCATATATGCTTCTGGGAACATAAAGTTAAAGAGCGAACACTCAGGAGATTAGCTGATAGTGGAAAAATATAGAATAGAACAGAACTAGAAGGGTTCTCATTTTACAAATGAGGAAGTTAACAGCCAAAGAGGGGAAGTGATTTGCCTTCGGTAAGAGGAAGGGGGTTAGTGGCAGAAGTGGGGCTAGTATCTGAGCTTCTTGACTCTCAAATCCAGTGCTCTTTCTGTGACAATGTCATGTATCCTGGAAGATGTACATTTTTACACCTTTTCAAAGAATGTAAAAGACAGTATGGAAGACAGGAAAAGAAAGGACCTTCTAGGAAGGCCTTGCCTCTGTGCCTAAGTTTACTGACCCCCAAGATTATTTTTGTGCTTGTAAGATAAGCATTGGCTTCAAATATAGAAGTCTTGGTTGGAGATCCCTAGAGGGCTATGGGAAATAAGAAGTGGCTTCTAATTTTTAATTACATGCTGGAAACTTCCCCCACCCCCTCCAACAAAAGCATTTACAGCCTAATGGGAGTATGGTTCTGGTTTCTCTGTTAAGTAGACTAAAACTACATTCTTCCTTAGTTGCCCTTTGCTAGCCTTGGGATTTCACTGGAAGGCTTGCATCTGGCCCAAACCCTTAGAACACATTCTTCATTCAGATGTGAGGCAGATGTGCTTTTGTGGGAAAAGGAAAAAGAAAATATGCAGCCCAAAGATCTCATCAAGACTCCTCTTTCTCCCTTAGATCTTCCCCACCACTTTCACTACCCCTTTAGAATTCAAATCGCTCCAACACAGGCCTCTGAAAAACGTGAGACATTTCTCATACATCTTCAGTGAAAAACATGTTGTATCAAAAATTCGATTAGACTGGCAGGCTGATTCTGAAATAAGAAGACAAATTCTCTTGGAAATCTTGAAAAAGACAAGAGAGACATTGATTTGTGAGCAGCCTTTGTGTTAGGTTTCCTGATTGTGAATCCCACCTGTTTGTCACCTCAGATCTTTGAACTGGAAAACATCTTAGGGGTCATCCAGTTCTATCTTCTGCCCTTCACATGAATGCCCTCTGCAACATTGAATCCTAGCCCTGTTGCTTCAAGATCCCTTTGCATTTTGGTCCCTCAGTTTCTGCATCTATAAAAAGTCCCTCCAATAATCCTAGGGAAAAGAACACCAGTGAAGTCTAATAAGCTATACAGCTTTAAAGAGAAAAAAAAACCCAACTCTCAGTGCCATTGCTATACCCCCAAAAGAAAATGCGGAGCGACATTCTTGGGACTCAACTTGCCAGTACCAATGGGGCTTCAGAGAATAGCTCCAAAGGACAGGCTTCAAAAGAAATATATAGAAGATAGATGTAAGCAAGGCAGTAGAGAAGTATCTTCTAATCCACATCTCTCCATCTTCTTCACAAGAATAGTATTTTAGCCTTTCCCACAAGATGGCACCGAAGGCGAAGAAGGAAGCTGTTGTCTCCCCCAAGACAGAGGCCAAGTCCAAGGCCTTGAAGGCCAAAAAGGCAGTGTTGAAGGGTGTCCACGGCCACAAAAAGAAGAAGATCTGAACATCCCCCACCTTTCGGCGACCCAAGACACTAAGACTTTGAAGGCAGCCCAAACACCCTTAGAAAAGTGCCCCTCGGAGAAACAAGCTGAATCACTATGCCATCATTAAGTTCCCCTTGACCACTGAGTCTGCTATGAAGAAGACTGAGGACAACAACACCCTAGTCTTCATTGTGGACATCAAGGCCAACAAGAATCAGATCAAACCGGCAGTAAAGAAGCTGTATGACATCGACGTGGTCAAGGTCAACATGCTGATCCAGCCTGATGGAGAGAAGAAAGCCTATGTCTGACTTGCTCCAGACTACAATGCTTTAGATGTTGCCAACAAAAATGGAATCATCTAAACTGTGTCCAGCTATCCCATTCCACCTACAATAAAAAGTTTTTGAGTAAAAAAAAAAAAGAATAGTATTTTATCAAAAATAATATTTTATCAAAAACTGCTAAAAATCTAGGTAAACTATATTGACAGTATGGCCCTCATCTATGAATTTAGTAATCCTGTCAAAAAAGGTGAATCTGGAATAACTGGTTCTTTTTAAAATTCAATTTTAGTTTATTTTCAGTTCTAAATTCTCTCCCTCCTCTTCCTTCTCCCCTACAAGGCAAGAAAAATGAAGCCCATTAAAAATATGCATAACCAAGCACATTAGTGATGCCAGAAAGAAAACAAAACAAACCAAAAGAAAAGAATATGCTTTGATCTGCACTCTGAATCCATCAGACAAAGAGGATTTGTTTGGAGATGGATAGCATGTTTCCTCTTGAGTCCTTTGGAATTGTAGCAAGTCATTGTGTTAATCAGTTACTTGTCTTTCAGAATTGATTGTCTTTACAACATTGTTGTGATTGTGTATAAATGGTGCTCCTCACTTCAGTTCGAGTCACTTCATACAAGTCTTCCTAAGTTTCTCTGAAAACATCCCCTTCATCATTTCTTATAGCACAATTGTATTCCATCATATTCATATACCATAACTTTTTCATCCATTCCCCAATTAAGAAACATTTCCTCGGTTTTCAATTCTTTACTACCACAGAAAGAGCTACTCTAGACATTTTGGCACATATGTATTATTTTCCTCTTTGTGTGATCTCTTTGGAGTATAGACCTAGTAATGGTTAAAGAATGATCTGTTCTTCATGAAGCCATGTTGGCTTTTTACTATCATCACTTTCTCTCCTAGATATTTTCCAATCAACTCTTTAATGATTCACTCTCAATTTTCTGATTTAACTCATTGGTCTATAATTCGAAGACTCTTTAAAAGAAATCTTTGGAAATCGAGATATTTGCCCTTCTTCAATTTTATGATAACACTCTCATTTTCCATGATCTGTCATGGGACTCCACAAACACATCTGTCATTTCTTTCAGCACCTGTGGATGTAGTTCCACTGGGCAAGGTGACTTAAATTTCATGAAGGGCAGCTAGGTGCTCACTCTTCCATTTGTTTTTTCATTTTTATTTATTTATTGTGAACTTAAGAAATAAAACAAGCATTTCTATAACAAAGTAGAATAGGAAAAAAAGAGGATTGCACATGAAACTGTACAACTTGCTTTTCCTTTTAAATATATAGTAAAGTTATCATGTAACTTCCTTTTCCCCCCTCCCTTCACCCTAAAGATGGCTACTATTAGACACAAATATGTATATGTGTAAAACCATACTATACTTCTATTTATCAGTTGTCTCTCTGAGTGCTGCTGGCATCTTCCTTCATAGGCCCTTTGTAGATAATTTGGGTATTTGTAATAGTCAAAATGAGTCACTCAAAGTTGTTCTTAAAACAATATTGCTATATCTTTTAAAAACCCTTTTTGTTGTTAACTTCCCTCGCCAGTCTCAGATTACTCTGAACTTTAGCATTGTGACACTATGTTAAAGCAGCAGAGGTCTTGGAAAATGATATTCTGGAAGGCAAACAAGATAGGATTCAAACCAAAAATCATCAATTCAGCAAAATTGAGTATAATCTTTCAGGGGAGGGGAGAGGAGAATGGATATTTAATGAAATAGGGGACTTTCAAGCATTCCTGATGAAAAGACAGTGCTGAGTAGAAAATTTGACATTCAAACACAAGACTTGAGAGAAGCATAACAAGTCAACATGAAAGAGAAATCATAAGAAACTCAATAAAGTTAAAATGTTTACATTCCTATTTAGAAAGATAATACATACAATTCTTAAGAACTTTATCATTCTTAGTGTAGTTAGAAGCACTATAAATAGACAGAGAGCACCAGTGTGAGTTGATTATATTGGAATGATCTCCAAAAAAATTAAGGGGTAAGAAAAAGGGATGCACTAGGAGAAAGGGGGAGTGAGAGGAAGAAGGGGGAAATTTTTTCACATAAAAGAGGCATTCAAGGAAGAGATTTTACAGTAGAGGGGAGTGAAGAGGGATGGGCAATGCTTGAACCTCACCTTCATCAGAATTGGTTTAAAGAGGTGCATAGAAAGAGAGAGAGATACACACCTATGCATGTATGTATACATACACATATGCACAAACACATACATACATACATACTCAGTTGGGTATAGAAATCTATTTTATCCAATAGGGAAATGGGATGAGAGGGGAGGGACATGGGAAAAAGAGAGGGCAGATTAAAGGAGGCAGGGGTGAGAACCAAAACAGAATTTTGAGGAGGATAAAAAGAATTTTGACAGGACAAAAAGAGAGAAAGAAGGATAAAAAAGAAAATAGGATGGAGGAAAATACAATTAGTAATCATAACTGTGAATGTGAATGAGATGAACTCACCATAAAATAGAAGCAGATAGCAGAATAGATTAGAAACTAGGATCCAACAATGTTTTGATTATAAGAGACACACTTGAAACAGAAAAGTGCACAAAGGGTTAAAATAAGGAGATGGAGCAGAATCTATTATGCTTCCAAGGAAGTTTAAAAAAAAGGCAGATATAGCAATCATGATCTCAGACAAAGCAAAAGCAAAAATAGTCCTAATAATAATAATCAGGGAAACTACATGTTTCTAAAAGGTACCATAGACAATGAAGTAATATAAAAAATTTCTACAGCAAGTTTCTACAGCCTCATTTCTCAACTATATAGGTGCAGTGGGTAGAGTCAAATTTATAACTGAGTCAAATTTATAAGAGCAACCAAATATGATAAAAGGAAGACCAGAAGTCCCAGGACTTGCCCCTCCCAAACCTACTCTCCACCATCTTCTAAAGAACTGAGTCCCAAAACTAAAAAACTGGTCCATGTGATAGGTAATGCCAAATTTTTTATGGGTTTCCCAATATAAAAAGGCAACAATGAATAGCACCTGGAATATCAGGACCACAGCAAAGATAATTACAGCTTTTGCCCAAGTACCACCAATCCTCGTCAAGATCAAGGTCATCAGGTAAATTAGCTAAGAGATCATTATTCTCTTGCATGCAGCTTATCCCAGTGCCATGCCCAATACTGAGATTTACCTTAACCATCACTCATTCCACATTACCTGGATCCATAACCAGGAAACCCCTCTTTCTGGGATCCCAAGGAAAAGTGGCAGAGATACCAAATTCTTGCCCCCCACGCCCCACCCCGAGAGCCCTCTGAGAGACTACACTTCTTCCATGGGGGTTAGAAAAACAGTTTCATCTACCCTTGTCACAAGAAACAAACCACCTCTCAATGCCACCAGTTGTCCTACCAATTCACTCCTAGGGAAGTGACCACTGAGTATTATTACATCAGCAACATTTTGGAAGTGTCTCATCAGATCCAGATTACAGTAAGCAGAGGGATATCCTAGGTCTGCCTTTCTCACTGCCCATGCCAATGCCTACTCTTCTGGGGATCTGTGTCTCTGTCTATTCTGATGCCATTGGGGCCTCTGATGATGCCCACTGCCACTGAAGCCCATGCCACTCCCACTGCTTCTGTCACTATCAGGCCCTTGCTGCTGTCTACTGAGGCTACTGCTGGGGTCTGAGGGTTGTTATTTCTCCCCTAGGCAGGGCAGGTCTCTGACTCTACCCATTGCTCTGTACTGGGCTGACCATTGTTCTCCTGTGCTAGGGCCTGAGTACTGCCACTACCACTGCTGGGATATGACTTCTTCTATGCCAAGGCCAAGTGATAGGCCAAGTGATTCTTCCTATGCCACAGCTTCAGCCCTACAATGGGTGCTTCCACTGTTCTTCCTGCACTAGACCTAGACAACCTACTGTCCATATTGCTGGCCAGGTGTTCCCACCCTTATCTGGTTCCCAGTGTTGATGTTAGGAACATAGGGTGCCTGAGGAAACTCCAACTAGTTCTGGCCAGCCAGATTAGAGTTTGGATTCTTTCTTCTGACAGTGGTCATCCTTTTCAAGGCAGGAAATTCCTCCTACTGCCAGTCAACATCCACAGAGGGACCAGGAAGTTCCCTCCATCTGGAAATCACAAGGCTGCCACCAAGGATATCCACTCAGAATTGCTCACCTGTGCTCAGGGAAAGGGACAAAGAGTCTCAGGTCAGTCATGAGAATGAACCCCAAAATCTGAAATAGTTTTAGGAATTTATTAGGTTGTTTGGTAGGGAAAGAGCCAGAAAGAAGGGGTAACTTTCTCCTCAAGTCTTTGTGAGATTATATTATATAGAATTCAGACAAGGGCATAAGGACATTTGCCTAATTGGTCTCACATAGATAGTAGGTAGTCTCCAAAAGGTCAGTTTGAAATGTATATCAGCAGGTAAGTCAATCTAATTTGGGGGATCCCAAACACAAGCTTTGAGTGGACATGAAACAAGACCTAAGTAGAGGTCAGCCTGACTTCTACTTTTGGGTTTAACAATTTTCTAGCCACATAAAACTAAATCCAAGCAACATTAATAAATGATAAACATTTTCTCCACAAGAGACTTCTCTAGGCCAGTACATATGCTCTATTTCATGGTATATACAAGCAGTCAGTGTTTTTGCCAGGATGCGGAAGGGTACCTGGGTCCTGAACTCAACAGCGGAAGTAAGAGAGGGGGTGGAATGGGAGAGAAAGAGAGAGAGAGAGAGAGAGAACACAGTTCTGGAGCAAAAGCAGAAGTTGCCTTTCCTTTCAAAATATTTTGGCTGACATGTCCCCATCCCACCCACACATCTTCTCCTGCCAAAACTGGGGCGCATTTGTCCATATTCCAATTCAGAAGGATTTGTGGCGTTCTGAGGAGATCAGTCACTATACCCTCAAGTGTCTCTCCCAGTGCCCTGCACCAAAGAAGTACACCAAAGCATACATGGTTCCAATTCCAAGTGGTTTCCCAAATGCTATCTAAAGAGTCTCAACCAGTTTTTAAACAGTTCCCAAAACCCCAGTCTGGTTTGGGGCAGGGCAGAGAAAGTACAAGGCACACCATAGCTGGTGGTCTTGGAAATCATTCTTACCCCCAAACACAAGTTTAGCTTGGGCACGACATTGACCTGAGCTCTATTCTTGTGTTGGAGATCAATTGCTTGCTCCATCTAGATCTATATTAACAAGTCGAGGTGGAACATTCAGAATGGCAGCCACTTGGCTACCAGGCCCTCTCAGGGTTACAGTTTTACTTTACTAGCAGTTGCGTATAACTTATATCCTCACAGTAAGTTATAATTAAAACCATTTTAAATAACACCTCATTTAATGATTGGTACAGCTTATTAGGAAACTAGATAGCCCAGTGCATAACATGACAGCATTAGAATAAAAGAGAAGTTGGCTCCCTATGCAATCTCACATATTTTAAAAGCTGAAACAATTAAACATGTTTCCACATAGCTTTACACAAACATTTATTCATTTTAGAACCTTAATCAGTAACAAGCAACAGTTATGTAACACTCACCACGACAGACACTATGGTGAGCACTTTACCCTGATGGGAAGAAGAAAGTACTATGGATCTGAATCCCTCTTTTAAAATTCCAACAAAACTTCATACTCTAACTTTATTTATCAATAAGGCTTATAACAAGCACCTGGAGAATCATTTCCACAAAGTATAATTTGTACTGTTGAAGCTAATGGTTAAGTAAAAGCACATATTTCTTCATCCTTTTGGGAGGAGCTATTTGTTGGAAATACCTGCAAAGGTTTAGTGTGTTTAGGAGTTTAACTGTTCTCTGAGGTCTTTTGGGCAATTCAAATTTGTTACAATCACATAGACTTTAAGTGATAGTCAAATAAACTCATTTAAAACTCAGCATAGCTTCATTCAGGATTCCTCCTAGTTCCTCATTGTAGAGTGTCACAATGTGCAGTAAGGAAGCTGACTTTAGAGAAGTCATCTGTCTCCTCAAAGTTAACCTCTTCTGAGCTAGAGAAGCATTCATCTACTTGTTTCACAAAGGAATTTAGCAGTAACCAATAAACAAATTCCAGAGCTCCTGGGGTCAAAGTAAGAATACCAAGTGGCCAGAAAGAAACAATTCAAATACCATGGAACCATAGTCAGAATTCCACAAGATTTATCACTTACCACTTCGTAAAGGTGTGGATGGCTTAGAATATGACATTCTGACAGGCAAAGGAGATGGATTACAGGAGATGAGATTACAACCAAGTCATCCAGCAAAATAGTATAAATCTACAGGGGAAAATGGATATTTAATGAAATAGAAGACTTCTAAGAAATCTTAATGAAAAGAAGAGCGCTAAATAGAAAAACTGACATTCAAACATAAGACTCAAGAGAGGAATACAAAGGTAAACATGAGTGAGAAATTATGAAGAACTTTACAAGTTCCAGATAGGAAGATGAAACATGTAACCCCCAAGAACTTTATTAAACATCATTAGGGAAATTAGAAGGAGTCTACTTAGATAGAGGGCACGGTTGTGAGTATATTATGTTAGGATGATCCTGAAAGAAGAATGGAAGGCTGAAAAAGAGAGCTATTCCAGGAGAAGGGGAGAGGGAGGGAAAAATGAGGGAAATTATTTCACATTAAAAAAAGTGTGCAAGAAAGAGTTTTTACAATGGAGGGGAAAATGGGCAGGGACTGGGCAACATTTGAACCTGACTGTCACCTGAAGTGATTCAAAGAGGGAAGAATATACATACACACTAAGCTGGGAGTGATAGGAGGGAGGGCAGATTAAGGTCAGAAGCAAAACAGATTTTTAAAGAAGGACAATGTACAAAAGAGAGAGAAGGATAAATAGAAGAAAATAGGATAGAGGGAAATACCCAGTTACCAGTCATAACTGTGAATATGAATAGGAAGATTTTGTTGTGTTCAGTCATTTCAGTGGTGTCCAACTCTTCATGACTCCATTTAGGATTTTCTTAGCAAAGATACTGGAGTAGTTTGCCATCTCCCCTAGATCATTTTATAGATGAGGAAACTGAGGCAGACAGGGTTAAGTGATTTGCCCAGGGTCACACAGCTAGTAAGTGTCTGAGGCTGGATTTGAACTCAGGTGTTCCTAACTCCAGGCCTGGCTCTTTATCTACTGTACTGTCTAACTGCTCAAATAGGATGAACTCATGTATAAAACAGAAGCAGATGGCAGAATGAATTAGAAACCAGAATCCAACAATATGTTGTTTACAAGAAGCACACTTGAAACAGAAAGTATACACGAAGTTAAAATAAGGAGCTGGAGCAAAATTTATCATGTTTCAGTTGAAGTGAATTAATTAGGTGAAATATTAAGGAAAATTTTTTTACAACATGGTTCAGAAAGTGCTTTTTTATTATTCTGCCTAAAAGAAACAAGTTTTTCAATAAGTATATTAATATGAAGCTCTCTAAAAGCATAAAAAATGATACTCATTGACTTAGACTTTTATTTTTTTATTTCTATATTAGTCATGTTGAGAAAACAACATGAAGAAAACAAGAAAAATAAAGTTTTTAAAAAGTATGTCTCAATATGCATTCAGACTTCATCAGTTCTTTCTCTGGTGATGAAAAGCATTTTTCATCATAAGTCCTTTGAAATTGTCTTGGATCATTGTATTGCTGAGAATAGCTGTCATTCAGAGTTGATCATTTTACATTATTGCTATTACTATATACAATGTTCTCCTGGTACTGCTCATTTTACTTTGTATCAGTTGGTATAAGTCTTCCCAGGTTTCTTTCTGAGAGCTCTTCATTTCTTTTAGTACAATACTTTCTTAGACTTTTAAAAGATATATACAGAAAATGGAAGGAAGAGCAAGTCTAAGGCAGAGGTAGCCAACCAAAAGTAGGCCTCATGAATCCTTCAGGGATCAAAATTTTTAAAAAGTTTTTTTGAATAATCATAGATTGCTAAAACTGGAAGACTAAAAAGAATTTCTAGAGGAGGTAGCATCTGAATTGGGCTTTAAAGGATAGGCAAAGAGGGACTTCCAGATCACATGACCAAACATTATTTCCAATCTTCAAGACCTCTCAAAACTCTCAAAAATAGGATTTATCTTAAAATAATATTTTATTTTTCCCAATTACACATAAAAACAATTTTTTAACATTCATTTAAAAAATTTTGAGTTCCAAATTCTCTCCTCCTCCCCCCTCTCTGAAACGGTAAGCAATTTGATTTGCAATCATGCAAAATATATTTTCATATTAGTAGTGTTGTGAAAGAAAACTCAGAGCCTTCTCATTGAGAAGGCAAATAATTTGATGTAGGTTATACATGTTGAAGTCATGCAAAACACAGTTCCACGTTAGTCATGTTGCGAAAGAAAACACAGACCAAACAACAACAAAAAATTTTTTTTAAAATAGTGTGCTTCAGTCTGAATTCAGACTCAAACCCAAAGAGCAGCTTTTTGTACAGTCATCAACCCCCTTTTATCTTTCACTATAGCCTGAAGATTCACTACACCCAGGGCCTATTAATCCTATTCTGGCACCTAACACTCAGTTGTATCTTTCTTCTTTCAGTGACTGAGACTCAGATATATCTTTGTCTGAAGCCTGATGGATGCTTTTCCCTGAACCCTCTTCCCCTGTCCCTGTTCCCTCAAGCTCCTGGGTATTTCAAGCCTTTCTTGGTGTCAGTTAAAATAAAATCACAGTATCTTGCTCTTATCACCACTGACAGATCTGTCACTTTGTGAAAGTCACTGAACTCCGAAGCTAATTCAGCAGCCTGCAAGACAGAGAGAGAATGGAGGCAGAGACAGGAAAGTCTGTTAGGAGATTACTTCAATAATCCAGGGGGAAAGTGATGAAAGCCTGGGCTAGGGGAGTGGCAGTAGAAAGAGAGAGTAGGGGTGAAATTTGAGAGATGTCGCAGAGAAGGAATCAAGATTTGATAATTTATTGAATTTGAGAGATGCGGGAGAAAGAAGTCAAAGAAAACCAATCCTAAAGTTGCAAACAGGAGAGCATAGGTAAATATTGATTCCAGAGGCAGAAACAGGGGGTCTCAGAAGAAGCAGCAAGGTTATAGATAAAGGTAATCAGCTCGGCTTCAGCTCGTTGAGTTTGAGGTGCCAGTGGAAAACCTAGGTGGAGATGTCCTATAGGTAAGTAGGGACAGAGATGCAAAGAAAGATGTGGTAGTCGAAGCCATAGAAATGAATAAGATTGCCGAGGGAATGGAGATAGAAAGGGATTAAAGACCAAGGGATGGAAGGAAGAAATGAAGGAAAAGAGAGGAGAGGAAAGGAAAAGAAAGGAAGAGAACGAAAGAGAAAGGGAGGAAGGAGAGAAGGAGGGAGGGAGGAGAGGAAGGAAAGAAGGAAGGAAAGAAGAAAGGGAGGAAGGAAGGAAGGAAGGAAGGAAGGAAGGAAGGAAGGAAGGAAGGAAAGAAGGAAGGAAGGAAGGAAGGAAAGAAAGAAGGGAGGAAGGAAAGAAGGGAGGGAGGGAGGAAGGAAGGAAGGAAGGAAGGGAGGGAGGAAGGAAGGGAGGGAGGGAGGAAGGAAGGGAGGGATAAACAACAAATAAAGAACTCCTTTATCACTTAAGCCCAATCAAGCAAAAACATATAGGTCATTTCTAAAAATGCACTTCTTATTCTGCATGTTTGTTCATCAGCTCTCTGTCATGAGGCAGGCATTGTTCCTCTATTCCAGTCTTCTGGAATCAAGGCTAATGATTCAGTTGGTCAGAGTTCCTAAGTTTTTCAAAAGTGTTCTTTTTTTTACAATTTTGATGTTATGACACACCATGATGTTGTTCTGGTTCTGCTCACTTCGCTCTGTGATGTGAGAAAATTGTGGAAATTGAGTGATCCACATTAACTCCGTCTTGTGACTCAGTTATGGATCTAGCTCAGTTCCCTTTCTGTTCAATTATGGGTCTAGTCCCATTTTCTGTCTTGTGAGAAAACTGCGTTCAATTATTAGAACTGCGAGAACACTTTATTACATTGTTTGCACCCGGCCCTGCGCGGCTGGGAAGCTGAATCACCTCCACCTACTGCTTAGAGACCCTTAACTAAGGACCTAGGTTGTGCTGACCAGAAACTTAGTCACATCTGACGACTGACGCGGGGAGCTTTCTCAAATTACACATCTCAAGCAACTCAGGTGTTTTATCTGAAAACTGGCTATTACTGCTTAATCAGTTACTGTTTCCTTGTCCTTTTGATGGAATACAGACACTTGGTAGGGAGCAGAATGCCTCTTTTTCTGATATCAGGAAATTGCATCTGTTCCCTTTCCCACTCCCAAACTGGAAAGCCCCTCGTCTTCCCTCCAGTTAGAAATCAGACTTATATTCTAGTTTATATCCTGTTAATTTTTTTCTTATTTTCATGATTTAAAAAAATATCTGTCTCCCTCTGTCCAGGGCCAAGCTGAGGAGGTCTGGTCCCTGTTTGTAGAGCAATTGTCATGAATTGTTTAATAAATAGATATGCTCAGAAGCTTGAACATTTATTTCTTCAGTAATTTCAGATTTCACCCACCACAGTTGGTTGGTTGTTGTCCTTCATTCTTGAAGAGGACCAAAATGACATCTCTATGTCAAGTTTCAATGTGTCCTACTATGGCTGATAAGATCAAAAGGAGCTCAGAAAGCTCTACCACAGGTCAGGCACAAATAGTCTGTGTGAACATTTGGGGTAGATACTCCAAATCTGTGCATCCTGCATTTCCCTTGAGCTGTTTCAATTCTGCTTTTCTCATAGAGTAGAGCACCTTCTCTGATGTGGGAACGCCATGCTGAGCAGCCCTGCGCCAGTGTCTCCCATGTCGATTCCAAAGTTCTTGAGAGACACCTTGAGAGTGTCCTTGTGTTGCTTCTTCTGACTACCATGTGAAAGCTTGCCCTGTGTGAGTTCTCCATAAAATAGTCTTTTTGGCAAGTGTAGGTTTTGCATTCAAACAACATTGCCAGCCCATCAGAGTTGGGGCTCTCTGCAGCAGAGTTTGAATGCTTGGCAATTCAGTTCGAGTAAGAACCTCAGTGTTTGGTACCTTATCCTGCCAGGTGATCTTCAGAATCTTCCTAAGACGATTCAAATGGAAGCAGTTCAGTTTCCAGGCATGCACTGGTACACTGTCCAGGTTTCACAGGCATACAACAATGAGGTCAGCACCACAACTCGATTTCACCCACTACAGTTGGTATATACAACTTTTCCCACATTTCTTTGAAACCATCTTTATGGTTGAACCTAGATTTAGAAAGAACCTAGATTTTAGAAAAATTAGAAAATTCAGATAAAGTATTTGGTACTATTATGGTGGGGAGAGATATGGGTTTGAAAATAATCCAATTAGATGGATTGAGAACTAGTTGGATGGCCAGACACAAAGAGTAGTTGTTAATGACAACACGAGAGGCATATACCAGGGATTTGTTTGTTTGAAATCAGTGACTTGGCTAAAGACATAGATGGCATGCTCATCAGATTTACAGATGACTCGAAGTTGGGAGAGATGGCTAACACATGACATGTGGCACAAAGATCCAAAAGGATCTTGACAGGCTAGAACATGGGCTGAATCTAATAAATACCAAAAAAAAAATTCAGTTTCACAAGTACAAGGTGAGGGAGGGATAGACAGCAGTTTATCTGAAACAGATCTTGGAGTATTGTGGATCGAGAGCTTAAGATGAATCAGCCGAGAGACTAGGTGCAGAAAATGGTAATGTAATCTTGGGCTGCAAGGAAAGGCTAGAGCTTCCAGGAAGGGGTGGGAGTGGGGGTTGGGGAGGCATCACTGTCCTCACTGTACTTTGCTCCCATCAGACTTTCTCTGAAGTATTGTTTTTCTTCTGGACACCAGTTTGAGGACCCTGTTATGCTACAAAGTGTGAGAGGGCAGTCAAGATGACAAAGGGCCTTGAGTATATCCTAAGAAGACAGGTTTAAGGGGTGGCGGTCAGGTGTTGAGCCTGGTAAAGAGAAAACTAAAGGGAACATGATAGCTGTGTTCTCGTGTCTGTGGGACTGTCCTAAAGAAGAAGAGTTAGATTTGTTTGGCCCCAGAGGACAAGGAGCGACGAATAGAAGTGAAACCAGTTAGACCTAAATTCAGGCTAGATGTCAGGGAAAACTTCCTAACAATTAGAGCTGCCTGAACATGAAAGGGCTGCCTTGAGAACAATGGGCTTCACTTCTCAGAAGTCTTCAGGTAGAAGCTGGATGACCACTTGTTGGGTATATTTATGCTTATATTCCCAGAAGTTCTTCTTGCCACACTTTTGTTCCCTCAAATTTAGGGAGTCTCCTGTCCCCCAGTTCCATTTAACCACTTAACAGATTTGCTTTTATGAAGGAATATTTACTTCAAAGGTGCAGCAAAAAGAAACATATAAATGTTTCCCCCCAACACCTAGAAGGAGCATAATGCTCTCTAAACCCCTTGATCTCTGGGAAATGTTCCCCTTATAGTTGTTGTTTAGTTGATTAGTTGTGCCCCACTCTTCATGCCCCTATTTGGGGTTTTCTTGGTAAAGATACTAGAGTGTTTTGCCATTTCCTTCTCCAGTTTATTTTATAGACAAGGAAACTGAGGCAAACAGGGTTAAGTGACTTTCTCAGGATCATACAGCTAGGAAGTATCTGAGGCCAGATTTGAATTCAGGAAGATGAGTCTTCCTGACTCCAGGCCCAGTTCTGCATCCACTGCACCACTTAGCTGTCCAATATTAGGTTCACAGCTTAACTCAATTCCTGTATAGCTTCAGTTCCACTAAATTCCAAATCCAAAGCTCCCTTGGACTTATGTCCTAGCGTACTGAATTCTCAGGGCCTCCCTTCTAAGCTGGCAGCAACATCCAGCCTGGAATCCTGTCTCCAACGCCACCCTACTCCTGAAGCTGAGGACTCCACTCCATGTACCTAGAATGGAAAAGAAGAATTAAACAAAACAAAATCCCAAGCACATTGCTGGGGCCTAAGGGGAAAATGAAGGTGACCCTCTCCCCACCCACCTTTGTGAATGATGCCCATGCTGTGAGTGAGCAAGACCTACATCTCTGGATGCTACTGGGGAAAAAGAGAGAAACAGAGATACAGAAATAGAGACAGAGAGCAAGAGGCAGGGAGGGAGGAGAGAGGGAGGAGGGAGAAAGGGGGAGAGAGAGAAGAGAGAGAGGAAGGGAGAGACAGAGAGACAAAGAGAGAAGAGGAGGGGAG
>CM053626.1:166853170-166890317 GCA_028646595.1 Phalanger gymnotis
TCTTCTCTTCATTGGCTTTTTGGAGCTCTTTTGCCATTTGACTTAGTCTATTTTTTAAGGTGTTGTTTTCTTCAGTATACTTTTCAGTATTTTTTTGAGTCTCTTTTAGCAAGTCATTGACTTGTTTTTCATGATTTTCTCTCCTCTTTCTCATTTCTATTCCCAATTTTTCCTCTACTTCTCTAACTTGCTTTTCTAAATCCCTTTTGAGTTCTTCCATGGCCTGAGACCAGTTCATGTTTTTCTTGGAGGTTTTTGTTGTAGGCTCTATGACTTTGTTAACTTCTTCTGACTGTATGTTTTGGTCTTCTTTGTCACCAAAGAAAGATTCCAGAGTCTGAGACTGAATTTCGGTGTGTTTTCGCTGCCTGGCCATGTTCCCAGCTAACTTACTTAACCCTTCAGTTTTTCAGAGGGGTATGACTGCTTGTAGACTAACGAGTTCTATGTTCTACGCTTGGGCGGATGCGCTGCCTCACCAGCACTCCTCCTTCCCCAAGAACCCCCTACCCAGACTGGGCTTAAATCTTCAGCAGGCTGTTCACTCCTGCTCTGATCAGCCACTTAATTCCTCCCACCAGGTGGGCCTGGGGCCAGAAGCAACTGCAGCTGTAGTTCTAAAGCTGCCCTACCTCCACTGCCCCAGGGACAGTGGCTGAACCGCAAACTCTGTCCCGCAGCTTTTCCCACTAACCTTCTCTGTTGTCTTTGCTGTTTGTGGGTTGTGAGGTCTGGTAAATGCCACAGCTCAGTAATTCAGGATGGCTAGGGCACTCTCTGCTCGGCTCCTGGTCTGGTCGGTCCGCGGTCTGCGCCACGTGCGCTGGGCTCTGCTTGGCTCAGCTCCGATCCCCTCAGCTGGGAGCTGGGAGCTCCGTGCCAGACAGACCTTACCCAGAGACCATCCAGGCTGTCCTGGGCTGGAGCCCTGCTTCCCTCTGCCACTTTGTGGGTTCTGCAGCTCTAGAATTGGTTCAGAGCCATATTTTTATAGGTTTTTGTAGGGACTTGGTGGGGAGCTCACGCCAGTCACTGCTTTCCAGCCACCATCTTGGCTCCGCCCCCGAAAAAGCAGAATCTTAAGAATAACATTGCCAGAATGTGAAATGAGCACAGTTATTCAGTTATTTTGGAAATTAAACAGATCTTTTCCAAACCAGTGACCAATAAATGTTCTTTTAAAAAAATTTTTTTTAATTATTGTATTTTTAATTTATGAAAGGGAAAGATCAAAGGCAAAAGGAAAAGGGGACAACAGAAGATGAGAAGGGTAGACAGTGTCATAGAAACAGTGAACCGAATGATTGAACAATGACAACAACAAAATGGAACCACAGAGTTCTTTGAACATGGAATGGCCCATTTGTGAGAGGCAGAGATTGCATGTATTATAGTACCTGCAATAAAAGGCTTTGTTGTCATGAATATCAAGGGGCAGAATGATATAATTAAAAGAGTGCCAGGTAGGAGTCAGAAGACCTGAGTCTTGGCTCTATCCCTGAAGATTTGACTTTGGACACATCTTAGCACATAGAACTATCGTGACACTACAAGGTGGCTATGCGGTACATTGGATAGAGCACTGGGCTTGGAATCCACTCTCAGACACTTGCTAGCTGTGTGACCCTGGGCAAGTCACTTAACCCTGTTTGCCTCAGTTTTCATCTGTTGTTGTTGTTGTGATTATCCTTAGTTCTCAAAGAGGACCGTGACATCAGGGAGATGATAACATGATTTGTAACTGACTTTGATTTGAGTGAGGGAGGGCTGTGCAAAGTCACCAGCCTCATTTTCTCCTCCAGAGCCATCTGGGTCCAGGGCAGATATCTATCATGACAACTGGAGATGGCCCAAGAGGCAATGGGTGACCCTGGCCCTTTTAGGCTAAGGTCTTTTCAGGTTTTCACTTTGAGTGAGGCAATGCTTATTCAGTAAATAGGCCTCTTTAGGAAGTGAGTGAAGGAATGGCCCCTTTAATAAAAAAAAAAATCAAACTGGGAGGAAAGACCCTCAGGATTGCCAGCCAAAAGAGAAATTGTTACTATTTACATTTACTCTGAGCCAGGAAGGCCCAAAAAATAGTCATTGAGTGGTGCTTGGGCAGGGACCTATTGTCCATTCCCGGAAATCCAGCATGAATTGGGCTGAGAAAGGGGCTGAGGCAGAGGCAACAAGCTGAGTTACCCAACTGGCTGGTTCCCCATTCTCAGGCAGCTTGGACTACTCATAGGTTGTGTTTGTCATTCATTCTCAAAGAGGGCCACGACATCAGGGAGATGATGACATGACTTATAGTTGACTTCGATTTGAGTGAGGGAGGTCTGTGCAAGATCACCAGCCTCACTTTATCCTCCAGAGCCATCTGGGTCCAGTGAACAGATATTCATCAGGATGACTGGAGATGACCCAGGATGCAATGGGAGACATCTGTTAAAATCAGCTGGTGAAGGAAATGGCAAATTACCCTAATGGTTCTTTGCCAAGAAAACTCCAAATGGGGTCATGACTGAACAACAGCTGGACTAAAAAGAGACATAGGAAGTCCTCATTAATTGAGAACCATTAGCATCAGAAAAAATAAATCCTCTAAAACCAGAATATTTCATAGTAAACAGTTGGGGGAATGAGGGAGGGGTATTTGATTGGAACTCCATGGTCCCTATTTGCACATAGTAGTTAGAACAGGGGCTCAGCCAGGTAAGTTTTAGCTTGGGCATCTGCTGCCTCTTTTGCTGTGTGTTTGTTTTTCCTGCGCAAAGTTGACCGAACCAAAATCCTTGGAGGGATTTGGTTGCCTTGGAGGTAAACTTGTGAATTTGAGAGGTCAAGAACTTCTGGGTGCCTCAGTCAATGCTGGCTGTACTTCAGGAGAGAACTTGCCAAAAGCTACTACACATAATTTTCTTTTTTTTTAAAATAAATTTGCCTTTATACCACCTACATTTAACCCTGCATCCCTTCTCCTTTCTCCCAGAAAGCTGCTCTATTATAAAACAAAGACTATTTTTAAATGAAAAAGAGGAAAAAGAATAAAAATAATTAGCAAAACTAATCAAGACATGAAAAAATTGTGAAAATATGTGCAAAGTTCCACATTGCTATAGCGCTTCTTGAAAATGATAGCCATCAGAAGGATAAGGCCAAACCTTGCCCTGGCTTGCCAGAAGATATGGACTTAGAAGGATTTGTTTAAACAGTGCAGATCCGAGGTGAAGGTGAAATACCAATCTAGCAGTCTCATGAGATGTTGTGTGCTTTAATGTTTCAAACATCAAACTTCTAGGAGTGTCTAACAGTAGCTATAAGTTACTGTTGCTTGAGATGTTACCAAAAATGTTGACAAGCCTTTTGTCTGTTAAGTATTTCTTTTGTGTAGAGAAAATAAATTGTTCTATATCTTGACTTACATTGTGCATTGATTACCATTCTACTCCCTTGGGGTGTTCAAGGAAAACTAGCACCTCTGGTGTGAGGGCTTGTTGAGCCCTCTTCAGGGCTGCTTTGGTGTCTACCTGACACTCTGCTCTCACTGGTAAGTAGCATGCATAGCAGCCACATCCTGGTAAAATCATCTTGGCAGATGTACTAAACCAGGTTGAAAGGGAGTTGCTAGCTATTCTTTCGTCTGTTTTTCTAAGAAAAGGAACTTTAAGGGGTTAACAATCTTACTTTAATTAAACATATATATATACCATTCACTTAATTCAGAGGGGAAAGCCAGCACCCTGAACTTGAGAGAATATAAACAGAAATTACAAGCAGGAATTATATAAACAGAGCAAATAACACAAACTAGTCTATCCATAGCAATACATACGTAGTTACCAGAGAGAGAAGCAACAACATCTGGGTTTTTCAAAGGCGGTAGGGGCTGGGGTGGGGTGGGGTGCTCCTTAACAATGGCTACTCAGAGTCTTGTCTGCTCAAATCACAGACACTCTTCCAGTGAGTGAGAGACCCAAGCAAAATGCTAACCTCAGAGTATATATACCCTTTTTTAGAATCAGAGGGCTTCACAACTATTCAACTCAAACCCATGTGACCTAGGTCTTCCTGTGACTTAACCAGGTCATCAAAGACTCCTGATTCAATCAAAGACTCTTGATTGAAACAAAGGCAAGACTCATAGAAGGCACTTGATTACCTTAGTGCTGAGAAGCACCCAAACAAAAAACAGAAAAATGTCCCACTTTGCTTGCCATTACATTTGAAAGGTACTTGACTGCCTTAGTACTGAGAAGCACTCCTAAAGAAAAACAAAGGCAAAAAGTCTCACCCTGCTTGCCCTCACAGCAGCTGAAGCAGAGCTTGATGAGATACAGAAAAAGCCAAGATGGACGTTGATGACTCTGGAAGAAAGAGTGAGGCTGATGACTTTGTACAACTCTACCTCACTTAAATCCAATTCATCCACGAGTCAAGACATCACCCCATGATGTTATCAGTCCTCTTTAAAAATGAAGGACAAACAACAACTGCACCCTAGACATGATCTAAATCTCAAGGTTACACAATTTTCCCAAGAGATTTGAAGAGCTGTAATAAGCCAGAGAGTTCTGGCCTGAACTTCTTAAAAGGGAGGGTTCCTCTCTGGCCTGAATCCTATCTGTGTGGAGTTCTAAAGATAGGAGCCCCATGAAAGGAAGAGGGTGAGTGCTCCAGACCCTCTGGTACTAGCAGCAGCCCTGTGCCAGTTGTTACATTTCAAGACATTTAATCTTTCAGTGCCTCAGGCAAATCTCTCATATAAGTATAACAGCTACTGATTTGCATTGGTAGAGTTTCCTCCCTAGGAAATCCCTACACCAAGGCAATCAAGGTCCAGAACAGAACCTAATTTAACCTAGTACTGGCAGAATCTGGGATTATAAATACTCAGATAATGAGGACCTCTTCTATTATATGCTCTTCCTTGTCAGGAATTCAAGTGAAACAAAAATTTCATTAACCAATGGAATAATCACTATTCATACATAGCCTTCCTTACCTCCCCTCCTTCTTTCTCTTCCTCTCTCCTTCCCTCCCTCCTTTCTTTCTTTGTTTCTCTCTTTTCTCTCTCTCTCTCTCTCTCTCTCTCTCTCTCTCTCTCTCTCTCTCTCTCTCTTTCTCTGTCCTTTCATTCATTCTTCCCTTCCTCTCTCTCTTTTTCTCTCCCTTCTTTCCTCCCTTCCGTCCTTCTTGTGCTGTTTCCTCTCTAGAAGCAAGAATGAAGAAAAACATCTCTCCTCTTTAATTCTTGCTTTAAATTTACCTCTCATTCAGGCCCCCACTGTGAATGTGTGTGTGTATAATCATTCTCTCTATACTATCTTACTTTCCACAGCAATTATTCCAAGACTTCTCATCTCTCCTCAAGCCCAGTGTCCCTCCACCTTCTCATCTGTGGATCTTGCCTCATACTCCCCCCGCCAAAACCATCAATTGAGGTCATTTCCCAAAAAGTCCCTCTTCTGTCCTCATCTTCATACCACATTGCTCAAGACCTCTTCCTCAGCTAACTCCTCTTTGCTCTGAAGTAGAGAGCAAGAATCTCCGTTATGCATGCCTGGAAGCAGGTTCACACAGACACACAGAGATTGCAGCAGAGAAAACACTGGGCATGCTCAAAGGATGGGCCGCCTATTATCTAGTGCCCCATCATTTTTACATGTTTTCCTTCTTAGAATGTGAACTCCTAAAGGACAAGGACTAATTTTTTGGCCTTTCTTTGTTATCTCCAAAGATAATGTCCTACACACAGCAGGCACTTAATAAATGCTTACTTACTGGCTGATTGAATTATTCATTAACTTATTGTTCAAACATGAACATGTAAGCTCATCAGTACAGATTGTTTCATTCTTTGTCTTGAGAGAAATGATTATTTCTCTCATATTAATAATCAATTATTTAATTAGGACCAGGATTTTTTCAGAAGCCTATAGGTTGTTCAGTCTCTGAAGGACATTGTTGATGGATGATATTGCCCAAAGTGGGAGAGGTGGGGGGATGGAGGGGTGGTTTACTTTGAATCCTGGGCAAGAGACCCCACCCAACTAGAGAACCTTACAAGAAATTTAATCCAAGATGAATTCTGGCCCATTGTGTTCCACTCAGGCATGCTTGGATAGAGGTGGACCCCCTTTTGTCTAGATTGCAGGGTAGTCTGGATAAAAGATAATTCTCTTTGTCCAAGACCAAGTGATCCGAGTCACATCCTCCCCTCCTCATTAGAATAAGCCCACCTCTCATTATAATATTTATTTTTCTCATTAATTGTTAACCAAAGTCAATTACTACCCTCAGGAACACCCATTCTTCTAATCACATATAATCACTGAGTGGGTTCCTTAAGGAGTCTTTGGCATTCAAGTGTGTCACTGACCCCTTTTATTAATTATCTGCTAGCATGATTAATAAAATAACTAATTACCCAGAAACTATGTCTCTCAAACTTTTTATACATCACATTAGTTTTATCCTCAATGCCCAGCACAATGTCTGCCACATAGAAATTTACTTTTCTTGGTTGATGAATGCTTGTTGAATTTAATTGAACAGCAAATGATAAGACTGGCCCCTTAACTACCAAAAAGTCCCAGTGGCTGACAGAGACTAAAGGCCCAACATAGTTTTCAGCAATTTCCTTAACTTGCCCCCACTAATAAGTGTCCGATAAAAGTGGGTACCCTTGACAGCAGTAGTTCCTGTGAGATTTCACACAATCCTTTATGTGAACAAGTGGGTTGGGAAGAGATAATGGGAAGGTAGTTCCTTTTGTCTTAGACTCCTTTGGTGCAGCCAGGGAGCACAGTGGATAGAGTGCCAGGCCTGGAGTCAGGAAGACTCGTCTTCCTGATTTTAAATATGGCCTCAGACACTTACTAGCTATGTGACCCTGGGCAAGTCACTTAGCCCTGTTTGCCTCAGTTTCTTCATTTGTAAAAGGAGCTGTTGAAGGAAATGGCAAACCACTCCAGTATCTTAGCCAAGAAAACCCCAAATGGAGTCAGGAAGAGTCAGACATGACTGAACAACAACATAGACCCCTTCTCAGAATAACGTTTTTAAATTCATAAAATACATAGGATTCAAAAGGAAATCAGTTATATTGATTGTCAAATATTTTATAAAAGAAGTTCATGGACCCCATGTCAAGAAACTCTACTCTGGATCTAGGTAACTAGGTGGTATAGAACATAGAGTACTAGGCCTGCAGTCAGGAAGTCCTGAATTTAAATCCAACCTCCAATACTTACAATCTATGTGACCTTGAGCAAGTCACTTAACCTTTGCCTCAGTTTCCTCAACTGTAAAATGGAATAATATTAGTACCTACCTCCCAAGGCTGTTATGAGGATCAGTTGAGAAAATGTTTATTTAGTTATTCATTTATTCGTTCATTTATTTTTGCCCTTTCCTCCCCCACTTCTTTGTGTGTGTGTGTGTGTGTGTGTGTGTGTGTCTGTGTGTGTCTGTGTATGTGTGTGCATTCTCTTGCAACATGGCTAATATAGAAATGTGGCTAATATAGGAATATGTGCAATCATGTTAAACATTTCCATATTAGTCATTTTGCACAAGAAAACTCAAATAAAAGAAAAAGAAGGAAAGAAAGAAAGTAAAAAAATAACATGCTTCAGTCTGTATTCAAACAATATCAGTTCTTTCTCTGGAAGCAAATAGTATGTTTAGTCCTTTATTCCATCATTAGTCTTTTAGTCCGCCATTAGTCCTCTGGGTTTGTCTTGGATCATTATATTGCTGAGAATAGCCAAGTCATTCACAATTCTTCATCAAATAATATTGCTGTTACTGTGTATAATGTTCTCCTGTTTCTGTTTACTGTGCATCAATTCATGTAAGTCTTACCAGGTAGAAAATATTTATAAAGCACTTGGCACATAGCATGTGTTATTTAAATGCTAGCTATCATTATAGTATGGTCAACTCTAATGGGCTAATCTGACAGATTTAAAATGACTCCTTGTTTAAGTCTGAAGCCATAGTAGGAGTAGTTTCAATCAGGCCTTTCCCAAGAGCCTATTTAAGCTGCATGATGAAGTATTTTTGGCCGTGCAGAAGCTTCTCGAGGCCTGGGATCTTCAAGGGCAGGCAGAGAGATCCACTTGAAGTTCACTGAAACAGCAACTATGAGCTATTCCAATTGGATCTATGATCTCATCATAGATCATACACAGATCACACACAAGGAGGCATACTCCCACCAATGATGCAGATTGCAACCCATCTATGCCTGTCCACCCTGTGCAATAAAGATACCGTTTCACAAATCTGAAGGAAAGTTCAAGTTTATTTATTGAAACACTCTTCATTCTTCCCCCCTCTCCCCTCAAGCAGGCCAATAGCCACCCGGGAGAGGGAAACAGCTCTAGTTAGGTATGCAGATGGAACTCCAGAACAAAAGTAGTAGAAAGGGCATCTGCCCGTCTTAAATACAATACAAAATAATTTGGTGATGTAAGCAAGAATTTCTGTAGCAAGGAATAAATTAAAGAAAAAGAATTAGTAAGAAATTTAAATTTGCTAAAAGAAAAATACTTGCTGGAGGCTCGCTCTATTATAGCTTCTGCCTTTGAGCCTTCATTGAAATTGAAGGGGGGAAATAAAAGAAAAAGAGTAAAGAAACATGCTTAAGAATGCGCTTCATTCAGTTTACTTTTTAAATGCTATATGTTTGCCCTGTTCCATAAGAGCCTTGTCTCCACACTATTGCATTCCCAAAGAGTCACCCTCCATTGCCAATAGCATGATTGTTTTTCCCAGTCTGGGCATATCAGAAGGAGCCACCTTTCTCTGGTCTGACTTGCACTGTGTATTTCAGGAGAGACAAAATTTGCACAAAACGGTGGGCCCTTTGAAGGATGAGAAGGAACATGTGAAAAATAGGCCCCAAAGGTTTAGGACCTTTATCTTAGAACAGGCAGTTTACCATAAAATTAGAAATGTTTCTTTTTTATGTAGACACTTTGTAAAGTTCTCTATCTTTGTACAAGACAAAATATTCAAGTTTCAAAAGACCCCCAATGGACCGTGAACAATGAACCTTCTAATTCTGTTCTGTTTTTCCCAAGATCTGGGAAGTAGTGACAGTAAGACCCAACTCCTCTGGGGAGGGCTAAAGTGTGAAATGGAATGGGACCCAGAATTTCTAGCAGCACTTTTCTTTCTCTAGAATCTTTGTAACATTTCAACATCACACACACACATACACACACACACACACACACACACATGCACACATGCACACACGCACGCACGCACACAGAGGGATGGGTTTGAGAAATGACGAGTTGGCCCGAGAAAAATCACTGTTTGTGAGAAGAAACCATCAGATTCATGAGTAAGTACTACAGTACTCTTGGGATACATGGAAAATATCTGTTCATCTTCTTGGAACATCAGGGATCCACATCTGTAATTGGTTTTCTAAGTTGCATCAGGGGAGCCTTCTATTCTCTGTTGGTGACAAAAGACAGAAAAAGAGTTAGGGTCACGTATATGGCTCCTTACAACAGCTAGCGTGGGACAGTGAATGGATGTCATATCATGTCATAGCTTCAGACATTCATTCAGCCTGTCCAATTAGACAGAGTGGCAGAGGTGCTATACAGCAATGGACTTGGGAGTCAAAAACACCAGGATTCATTATCTTATCTTTGACATCAACTGTATGACCATAGCAAATCATTTAAATTCTTCCACCCTCAGTTCCTTTATCTATAAAATAGTGATGGCAATAGTGGTTGTACCTATAGACCCTCAGAACCTCACTAGACTGTTGTGAGGCTCAAATGTAATGAGTACATAAAGCATTTTATAAACCTGTATAAATAGTCTATTATAATCACAATTTTTAAAAGATAGGTTTATTTTATTTTAAAAAATGTTAATCAACAAATGTAAATGAAGGAAAAAGAAAGGCTTATTTGATTTTTTAAATTTAAAAAAATTTAAATCGAACTGAATTAAAATTAATTTTTTAATGTTTAAAAATTATAATCAATAAACACAAATAAAAAAGAAAGGCTTATTTGATTTTTTTTAATTAAAAAAACTTTAAATTAAACTAAATTTAAATTTAAAAAAATTTCAAAATTATAATCAACAAACACAAATGAGGAAAAAATAAACAGAATTGTAAAACTTTTTCCATTTTTATGTGTTGTCTTCTCTCGTTAGGATATAAGCTCCTTGAGTGCAAGTGCCTGGCATGTGGGAAGCATTTAATAAATGCTTTTTGACTTGACTCCAAAAAGGTGTCAAGTTTGTATGAAAATACGGTAAGATAAATAAGAGGGAAAAAGAAAGTCTTTAAATGATTTGCATGAAACTATAAAACTTTATTTGCAGTTTGATTCCAAAATGTGTTGGTTAAGTTTAACAAGGTGGTAAGAAAAATCATCTTGTTTGTTTCTGGGACCATTTCTAAACTTGTTTCCCCCGATTTTCTTGAGTTTTCCATTAGTTCTAGCGACTTCTTGGCTTGTCTCTCACAATCTGTCTTGACTACAATCATACCCTTGCCAGGTGAATGTAAAACTGGGACAGGATTCTTTTCTGCCTTTGCAGGCCTCAGGGCTGAGAAAGGCCTTCTTCACTTGTATGCTGGAAGGAATGAATTGGTTTGGTTTGGTTTGGTTTGTTATTGTCATTCATGTTATGGTAAATCTATATGACTTCCCTCTCCTCCACAAACTCGACATTCCCCTAACCTATTTCTGTCTGCCACTCCTTCCCTCAGGCCTTGACTCCCCACTTTGGACATTTACTAGCTACTGTTGGTTTTTTTTTATTGTGTTTGTTTGTCCTTCATTTTTGAAAGGGACCATGACATCAGGGAGATGATGACACGACTTGCAGTTGACTCTGATTTGAGTGAGGGAGGGTTGTGCAAGGTCACCAGCCTCACTTTCTTCTCCAGAGCCATCTGGGTCCAGTGGCCAGATATTCATCAGGACGACTGGAGATGGCCTAGGATGTAACGAGAGATCCTGGCTCTTTTAGGCTAAGGTCTTGTCAGGTTCTCACTTTGAGTGAGGTAATGCCCATTCAGTGAACAGGCCTCTTTAAGAAGTTAATCAAGGGCTGGCTCCTTTAATCAAAACTTAAAAAAAAAAATCAAACTGGGAGAGGAAGACTGGTGTGCCTGTGGGCAATTTCCTCATCTGTAAGATGAGCTTAGTAAAACCTGTTGTAACTACAGGAAGAAACAGTAGGATGTATGGCCCTAGCATCAGGACTACTGGAATTCAAATCTAAGAGTCTAATACCTAAGTGACAGAGGGCAAATATTTAACATCTCAATGCTCCCAGGAAATTCTAAAACCATAAATTATTATGCATTGATAGAGGGAGCAGCTAGGTAGCACAGCATATAGAGTACCCTTCCTGGAGTCAGGAAGACTCATCTTCCTAAGTTCAAATCTGACCTCAGATACTTCCTAGCTGTGTGACTCTGGGCAAGTAACTTAACCCTGCTTTTCTCAGTTTCCCCATCTGTAAAATGAACTAGAGAAGGAAATAGCAAACCACTCCAGTGTCTTTTTCAGGAAAACCCCAAAATGGGGTCACGAAGAGTTGGACACCAGCTGAACAGCAACAGAGGGATCAGAGCAAAGAAGTTCTCAACACTTATAAAATCACTGGTCTGGAATGACAATAATTAACAAAGAAATACTTACTTGAATGTGAGCTCAAATGAGGCCTAATTTAATATATAATATACATTATTTATATTAAAAAATTATATATAATATAAATAATATAATATATTGTGCTATAGAAATACATATTTGGTTTGTGAGCCACCCCGCTTTCATTTCCAAATTCCTTGAGGGCAAGGACTAATTCTTAGTCATTTTGGTATCCTTGAATAGAGGATACTAGACCTACTATGTGTGAGGCAAGTTTCTACAAGACTACCCAGATAGTCTAGCAGCACTTCACCTTGCACATAGTAAATCTTTAATAAACATTTATTGACTAGAATTTTAAAGTACTTTATCGAATGCTTTTATGAGGCTTCACAAAAGAAGTGACCTTTGATCCTGGCCTTGAAGGTAGAGATAGGGTTTTGATAGGTAAGGGAGCAGGACATTTCAGCATGGCAAAGCCACTGTGGTGGGAGTGAGATGGGATATTGGCATTAATATCCTTGTAAATTCAAGACTGAAGTCTTGAATGAGGTTTTTGCATCTAGGAGCCCCCTGCTTCGGGTGATAAGCTGTTAAGTTTGATCCTGCTGGATGGGTTCCATTGTTGGCTCTGTCACTAATTAGTGACAGCTGAAGCAAAAGTCTTTGAGCTTCCATTAATTCGGTTGTAAAAGGAAAATACTGGACGAGAGCGAGGATGCTTAACCTTTTGGGGTTATGGACCCTTTCGGCAGTCTGATATAGCCT
This sequence comes from Phalanger gymnotis, assembly GCA_028646595.1. NCBI lineage: Eukaryota > Metazoa > Chordata > Mammalia > Diprotodontia > Phalangeridae > Phalanger > Phalanger gymnotis. The sequence continues at coordinate 166,865,575 of CM053626.1, forward strand.
ATGGATCCCCTCAAAGTTATGTTTTTAAATAATTAAAGGAATGCTAAATTTCAGGATTCATGAAAATAAAGATGTAATTTTTTCCCCATTTAAGTTCACAGACCCTTTGAAATCTGTCCATGAGCCCCAGGGTGAGAACTCCTGAACTGGATGGTACCTTCTAATTCTATACACTTTCAAAATACTAAATGACAAGCTCAGACAAGACAAAATGGGCTGTATTGAATTGCTTTCTAATTGTTTCAAGAAATATTTATAGGATGCTTTATATTTGCTATTAGGTACAAGAGTGGTTGAAGAGAGCTGGTTTTTAAATTTTCAGTGTAAGCTTTTACATACACCACACTGTAAATCAGGGCTTGATTTATTTGTTTTATTATTGTCTAGGACTAAGAAAGCAGTGAAGAAAATATTAATAATGCAGATTAAACTTAAAAGTGTATTCATTTTTTCCCTTCTAAAAGGCATTAAACATTTACCAGCAACCCACTGTGTAGGAGATATGTAGATTCATAAGATACAGTCCCTGTCTTACAATCTAGGAGAAAAGAGATTTATATAGAGATCATAACACAGTGAAGGTTGTGGTAAATACATTAAGAAAGATATAACCAAAGAACTAATGGAATTTCAGAAGAGTAAGAGATCATGTCTATCTGATTTTCTTAGGAGACGCTAGGGAAAGTAGCTAGGAGATGAAAATGGGGGGCATATTTGGGGTGTGATAATAATAGCTCTTACATTTCACTTTAAAGTTCTCAAAATGATTTATAAACATTCCCCTTATTTGAGCCACACAGCAGTCCTGTGAACCCCGCAAACATTAGTGTACCCATTGTGCAAATGAGAAAACTGAGGTCCAGAGAGAGTCTAAGACTGCACAGCTTGTTGTTCAGTCTTGTCTGATTCTCCATGACCTCATTTTGGGGTTTTCTTAGCAGAGATATTGGGTGGGGGTGACTTATCATTTTCCTCTGCAGTTCATTTTACAGATGAGGAACTGAGGCAAACAGGGTTAAGTAACTTGCCCAGGGTCACACAGCTAGTGAGTGTCTGAGGCCAGATTTGAACTCATGAAGATGAGGTTTCCTGACTCCAAGACCAGTGTGCTATCCCCTGCATCTAGTAGGTGTCACAAATAGGATTTGAGTCTTTCTTCCTCCAAGTCCAGCATTCAGTCTTTGGATGAGGATACTCTTAAGGTAGTCTAACTCAGAGACTCAAACTTTTTGGGGGGGCATGGATCCCTTTGGTAGTCTGGGGAAGCCTAGGGACCCCTTCTCAGAAGAATGTTTTTAAAATCATAAAATAAAACACATAGGATTATAAAGGAAATAAAGGTAAATTTTTTTACATGAACCCCCTGAAATCTATCTATGACTGTGTGTCTTATTTAGAACCCTGTAGGCTCCTTAAGGGTAAAGACAATGCATTATACATACCTCTACTAAGGCAGCTAGAAAATCTAAGGAATAGAATGTCAGGCTTGGGGTCAAGAAGGCCTGAACTAAAATCCAACCTCAGATACATACTAGCTCTATGCCCTATGTGGGCAAGTGACTTAACCTCCTTGTATCTCAGTTTCCTCATCCGTAAAATGGGGATCATGCTAGCACTTACCTTCTAGTATTATTGTCAAGATCAAGTGAGATAATATCTGTAAAGCACTTAGCATAGTGCCTGGCACATAGTAGGTGCTTCATAAATGAATATTTCTCTCCTTTCTCTGCTAATGTACCCTATAGTTCTGCCTACATATAGAGGAGGCATTATATCAACTCTCATTGAATAAAAAGAGGTGGGAGTGAGGTGAGGCATGGGTATAAATTCTTTGGAAACATGAGCCTGGGGCCAGTACTCTTTACATCATGTCTCTGTCCTCGCTGCTCAGTGGCATCCCTCTTGTGCCTCTTTGAGGATGGGGGACCAATGGTCTAAGATGCCTTACCAAAAACTCCCAGGCCATCTTTGTGAGCAGACATTCTCAAAAAGATGCTAGGGCTCGTGGGCCCAAATGGAAAACCTGTACCTTTGGCGTCTGCAGTCACAGGACACTTAATTTCCACCATTTCAGTCTGATGAAAGACATTGTTCTTGGTTTCTTGCTTTCGGTTAGAATGTGATAAAGTAGATGGCTGGCCAGCCCTACTCAGATGTGGCCGCTTTCCTTTTTTGGAGGAAAGGAGACCTGGGTACCTTTGATGAGCTAGTACTGGGGGCTTGGTTACATGAACAACACTTCTTTCAGGATTCTCTGGGTTTTTTAATAGTATTAAATAAAATATTTTAAGAATATAATATTTTATTTTGCAAATAAAATAATTGACATATGCCAATTTTTATTTATAACTTGACAGTTATATTTTAAAAATAATTGACATTTCTATGGGAACAAGGAAAAAGAAAGAGGAATTTATTAAGTACCTACTGTATACTGTTTGCTTTACACACACTAACTCGCTTTATCCTCATAACAATCTGAGGGAGGTAGGTCTATTATGATCCCCATTTTACATTTGAGGTAACTGAGGCAGAAAAAGGTTAGGTGATTTACCTAGGGTCACATAGCTAGTAAGCTGTTGTTATTCAATCATCTTAGTCCTGTCCAACACTTCATGACCCCCATTTGGAGTTTTCTTGGCAAAGATCCTAGCGTGGTTTGCCATTTCCTTCTCCAGCTCATTTGATAGGTGAAGAAACTGAGTTAAAAAGGGTGACTTGCCCAGGGTCACACAGCTAGCAAGTGACTGAGAAGAGATTTGAACTTAGGTCCTCCTGACTCCAGGCCTGGCAGTCTATACACTGCACCACCTAGCTGCCCAGCTAGTAAATACCTGAGGTCAAATTTGAACTCAGTTTTTCTAGCTAAGTGGATAGAGAGCCTAAGGAGGGCTGAACAGGCCAGGTCTAAAATGGAGCAGGTCAAATCTTCCATGCCAACAGCAGTGGGATCTGCCCGTAACTGGCCTGCTAAACTTACAGCCTGAGTGAGATAAGGAGATCCAGTCTCAAAAAAAAAAAAAAAAACCCACATAAAAAGTCCTAGAGTCTGCTGCTTATCTCCATCTCCATTCCATCTCCAGTCTAACTTGACCTAGATGAAGCATTCTCTTTCTGTAGGCAGATGATTGCTTTGTAGTGGTCCACAGAGAGGAGGGAGAGGGCATCTGGGACCAAGGAAATTTTGCTGTAGGATTGTGTGTTTTGTTGAACAATAGGATGAGCTACACTGATTCTAAGGGAATGAGGCCTCCATGTCGGAGAGATTCGGGGCCAATATAAAGAATGATACAATAATATAATTCTCTGTAGAGAAACCATTATCCCACTGGAACAAATCTGAGTTTTGGCACTTCTCCTCCAAATTGCCTGACATCCTGTCCCTGTTACTCAACCTCCCAAATAAGGAAAGTAACAAGGCTTAGCCACTTGGTAGGCTGATTTGAACTCCTTTAGCTAAGGAACGTCAGTCCAGGGCTGTGTAACATCCTATATACAGGCTCTTTTTCTGTTCTGGGCTGTTGCTCTCTATCCACCTGGCAAATGTCCATTAGTTGATTCTAATTAAACTTTTTCTCTTTTAGCCTCGCCTCCTGATGGACTGATCTGTAGTCAAATGGTCCAACGCGGGAACAATTCCTTCCAGGGAGGATTTTAGAAATCTGGGTTGAGGAATTCCCCTACAACAACGATAGACATTTGTTTATATTGCTTTAATGTCTGCAAAGTGTTTTACAGACATATTGAATGACCTTCAGAACAGCTCTGTGCATTAGGCAGTACAGGCATTATACCCATTTTCTGAGGGGACTGAGGCTTTGGGAGGTAAATGATTGTAAAACACTGTAAAACAGTTAATAAGTGTCACTAAGGAGGCTTTGAACCTAGGTGTTTCCTGACCCCAAAGAGCAGCACCTGGCTACTCTTAATAAAGTCACTTTCCTGTTCTCTCGCTCTGAAACTGCTGCATTTAAGGGGAAGAGGGAGATGTGGGGAGGAAGGAGAGGGAGGGCAGGCAGTGGAGATCTTTACTATAAAAATCAGAAAATATTTGGGAGACATGTACCAGAGTCAGAGTGATTGAGGGGTCAGGAACAAGGAAAGGGGCTGTCTCTAAGACTGTGCCCTAGTCTGGAAGCCACCCCTCTGGCACAGTACGCCCTGTTTCTTATTATCTGTCTGCCTTCACCATAAATACAATTTATAAACAAGGCTGAAACGGCAGAGGAAAAATGAAGTCAGAATGGACTTAGTCAAACACAATACCAAATTAACATTTTGGCTAAGTGGTTATCTCATTGTTAAGATATTTCCTTCAATGTGTTTTCAGAAGCAGGGGCTATTAAACAAGGAAGAATGATCGCCAGTTTTGATTTCAGGAAGGAAATCCCCTCCCAGTTCCCTGAGGGGCCATTCAGCTAATTTGCTCCTGACCCTACCGGAGGATTATTAGGGAAATTATACTGGCTTATTTTATAAACAAAATCCACTGGCTTAGTTCCTCGCGTGTACCCCGGGTCCACAGCAGTCAGCATCTCTTTGGGAGGATCTAATGTGCCAAGTGATCTTGAGCCTGTCACTTCCTTTCTCTAGGTTTATTAATCTATATAATGAGGGGGTAAACTAGATGCTATTTTAAGTTCCTTCCAGCTTTAAATCTATGATTCTGTGATCAATAACCCTGCTCTTCAGTCTTCTTGTTCCCAGAATTCTGCTAAAGTGTTCTTCCTAAAGTATACATCTAACCATACCACTCCCCTCCTCAATAAACTCCAGTGACTCCCTATTACCTACCGGATCAAATATAAAAATGCTCTCTTTGACAGTTAAAGCCCTTCACAACCTGGCTCCTTTCTACCTTCCTGGGTTTTCTTATACTTCGATTCCCTCCATGTACTTTATGATTCAACTGCATTGACCTTCTTGCTGTTCCTCCAATACAATGATCTATCTGCCAAAGATGGGGCTTTTCACTGGTGGTGGCCCATGTCTGGGAATAGTGTCCTTTCTCATCTTAGCCTCCAGGCTTCCCCGCCTTCCTTCCAGACAGTTCAAAGCCCATCTTCCACAGGAGGTCTTTCCCAGTTAAACCACACACACACACACACACACACACACACGCACGCACGCACGCACACGCACATATGCACACATATACGTGCACACATATACCCTTCCCCTTCCCTTTGAATTTATTACACTGTATACATTTTGCATGTATATTGTTTTTTGCATGTTGTTTCCTCCATTAGCAGGTGAGCTCTTTGACAAGGGGCTTTTTTTTTTTTTTTTTGGCATTCTCCATACCAGGCACAATACAATTGTGCTTGCCTCTCAGGAAGCCTCAATAAATGCTTGTTGACTAACAATGTGAGAACACCCTTGGGGAAATATTTTAGCTGTCTTCACCCATTTGAAAAGCTGTCAAATGGAAAGGAGATTAGGCTTTTTCATTTTTGGCCCTGAAGAGCAGAGCATTAGATAGAAATCTCAAAGAGGTAAAATTAGGCCTTGTGTCAGGAAAAATTTCCTAATAATTAGAACTAATCAAAAGTGGATTGGGCTGAGTCACTGGAGATGATAGTTTCCTTCTTGTTGAAGGTCTTTAAACAAAGGCTAGGAGACCACTTGTGTCCACTGTGTTATGGTGGAGATCAATGGGTCACTGAGGTCTCTTCTGACTCCCAAATTTCGAGGGTCTTTGGGAGTCAGAGCCAGTACCCAGAGCATCTATCTACTACACTGAATATAAGGTAGGTAAGGTAGGGACTATGGGGCGTTCATCTCACACTAGCAGCAGAATCACTATTAAAACAGAGGTGTTTACAGGACCAAAGACTCATTTTTCTCTGAGTCTCACAATGCCTAGTAGATCAGAATTCTCAATTTTGCATTCATGCCAGTCTGTGAACCTAACGGCAAGAAAAGATTTGGCTCATCTTTTGTTTCATGTTGCTTTCTACCGAACCTAGAGTATTCCCACCATAAGCACAGCTGGTATCTTTCTCTCCTCTGAAGGGATATGACTAGAATAATTCCACTATTGGAATGAGACCTTACCAGAAGGTCAAGTTCACAGGAAACAAATGGGTTCCTGGATAGCCATCACCAGAATGGGGCTTGTGTCCCAATGAAAAAGCTTTCTCATTCAGCAATTCCTGCCAAGTCTTGGAAAGGACATCATCGGATCATACATTTTGAGCCAGAAGGGAGCTCAGTGGCCATTTAGTTCAGCTCCCTCATTTTACAGAAGAAGAAACTGAGGCCCAGAGAGAGAGAGAGTGCTGTTCCCAAAATCACACAGGAGTAAGCAGTCAAACCCTGGTCCTCTGACTCCTACTCTGAATGTGTATCCTGAGGCCCTTCACCCAGGCAAGAGCATCCTTACCCAAGATCATCACTCTTATATTGCTTGATAGTAAAGTGAGAAAGAGATGTTCAGGGCAAGGTTGTTCCTACAGTGGCAAAAGGAAGAGGGCCCCAAATCTGGTTCAGGGCCTACGATGTAAACTTTTGCTCCTTTCCACTTCTCAGGCCCTTTCTTCCCTTCATAGCAGCTTCTTCAATCCACCATGTCCCTCCTGATGCGCCCTTATTCCAAGAAACCAACATACCTCATTTGCACAGTCCCTCCTATCTCAAATGCTTTCCCTCTCCCTTTTCCTGTGAAATTCCTACTCTTCTTTCAAAACCCAACTCAGACTCCTCCTCCTCCATGAAGCCTTCTCTAAGGCAGTGGATACTCTAAATTTGTGCATCCTGTGTTTCCTTTGAGCTGTTTCAATTCTGCTTTGCTCATAGAGCACAGCACCTTCCCTGATGCGGGCACACCATGCTGAGCGGTCCCATGCCAGTGTCTTCCATGTCACACAATTAATCCCAAAGTTCTTGAGAGAGACCTTGAGAGTGTCCTTGTATTGCTTCTTCTGACCACCATGTGAAAGCTTGCCCTGTGTGAGTTCTCCATAAAATAGTCTTTTTGGCAAGTGTAGGTTTTGCATTCAAACAACGTGGCCAGCCCATTGGAGTTGTACTCTCTAAAGGAAATAGATTGTCCTGTGACAATCATAGGTAGATCTCTTAGTCATTGCTGGCAAGATTCTTGCCAGAGTCCTCCTTAATAGGCTAATCCTTCACTTGGAAGGATTCAGAAAGGGCAGAGGAACAGCTGATATGGTGTTTGCTGCCTGACAACTCCAGCAGAAATGCCAGGAGCAGAACAGAGGTCTGTACACAACGTTTGTAGATCTGACCAAGGCCTTTGATACTGTCGGTTGTAAGAGCTTATGGAAAATTATGTCAAAACTTGGTTGCCCAGAGAAGTTCATCAGCATTGTATGTCAATTTCATGATGGCATGCCTACGCAGGTTCTAGATAACAGACAATACTCTTGTGCCTTCCCGGTCACCAATGGAGCGAAACATCTCTCCAATACACTTGCTCTGGAAAACCAGGTTTCAATAGGGCCCACTGAGATTCAAATGGAGCTACTTGACCATGCCTTAAACCCAAATCACTGTGGTTCTCACTGACTGGCCAATAATAGGCTCCAGCCCAAGCCTCACTTGGTCATTGCTTGGGTTTTGATGGCTCAGAGTGAGTGTAAATAGCAGTTCTTTCTGTTCTGGCCAGAAACCCTAAGGATCTTCCCCTCCCAATGTAATTTTTTTTCTTTGAGTAGTCAAACTAGGACATCTTTTGCCTCATTTCTTACTTAGCCTTAAATCACTGAACAGGCATTGCCTCAGACAAATTGAGACCTGGGGAAAAACTTAGCTTAAAAAGGCCAAGGTTTTTCACTGCATCTGGAGGTCCTCTACAGTCGTCCTGACCTATGTCTTGCCACTGGACCCCAGTGGCTCTGGAGGAGAGAGTGGGGCTGACGACTTCGCACAGCTCTGCCTCACTTAAATCCAATTCACTTGCAAGTCAAGACATCACCCGCCTAATGTCATTGGTCCTCTTCCAGAATGAAGGGCAAACAATACTTGTCATATAATATTTGCACAAGATAGCTCTCTGTATCTTACCCCTCTTTTAGACAGTGAACTCCGTGAGGGTGAGGACTATGTCTTATCTAAACTTTGTATCTTCTTCTAGTACCTAGTTCAGTGCCAGGAACACAGAAGGTAATTAATAGATGTCTTTGAATGAATAAAATTTTTCTATTATTTAGAACCTGCTGGGAAAAAGACTTGGGGCGAGAAACACCTGGGTTTGAACCCCAACTAAGAGACTCTTAGCTGTGACCCCTAGTCACCTAACCTCTCTCAGATTCTGTTTGCTCATCCGCAAAATAAGGAAAATAATACCTAAGCATTTAACTCACAATGTTGTTGTAAGAGTAAAATGAGACAATGTATGTGTAAGGGAAGGGCTTCCCCTCTCTATGTCAGTTAACTCAAATAGGCATCACAGAAGGCTCAGAACAGAATCATAAAATGTAAAGGAGGTACTGAGCAATTTCCTGCAACCACAAAAGTGTGTGAATAAGTTATTTAACCAACTTGAGAGTATTACAGGGCTTTGGTCATTGGATGAGGACAACTGACACCACACAGAAAACATCTTTTGGCTAAGAAAATTAGTCATATCCCCTTGGGATTATATTTAAAAGAAGTAATCTATCTAGCAGCTGAGGAATGCAGGATTGGGAGCTCCCTCAAGATTCAGGGAGAAGGGGTTTCTCTCATTTCATCAGCCTTGTCACTGGAGCTGTTGTTCAGTCACTTTTCAGTCATGTCTGACTCTTCATCACCCCATTTGGAGTTTTCTTGGCAAAGATACTAGACTGATTTGCCATTTCCCTCTCCAGCTCATTTTACAGAACAGGAAACTGAGGCAGACATGGTTAAGTTACTTGCCTAGGGTCACACAGCCAGTGTCTAAGGCCAGATTCAAACTCAAGAAGATGAGTCTTCCTGACTCCAGGGCTGACACTCTATCCTGGCTACCTGTGACTGGACCTTACTGGAACAAGAAAAGGAAATAGCTTCTAAGAGTGTGACTTTCACAAAGCAGAGAAGAGTGCTGACTTTGGACCCAAGAAAGGAACACTCTCTGGAAACACAGTAGAGCTAAGGGTAACAGAGTAGGGACTTTGCAAAGAGAAAGAACTTCTAAGCCCTGCAGTACCAGGAGCTGTAAACTACCCTTTGCCTTCATATGTGCCTCACTACACTACCATTGTACTGTTGAGACAGTGTGCTCTGGGTTTATGGAGGGAATATTTTGTACCAACTGCTGTTACTATATCACCTTAGTAAATATTTTTACTAAGAGCTAATTGCATCTACTGGCTGACTATTAATGGGATGCACACTGGTGGGGGTTAAGCTGTTGCACAGGGGGAGTCAACCACAGGGTTGCCCTCTTCGACACAAAGTGACAGACATCCAATGGGGACCCAATGTACAAGTACAAGTTGGTAAAGTAACGCAAAGGGAGTATTATATTTTTAAAGTACTTGCAAATCTAAAAGTGCTACATTTCTTCCTTCTTTCTTTCCTCTCTTTTTTCTTATTATAGATTCAATTATTTTTATAGCAAAATAATGAATAATTTAATGCACGACAAATAAAAGAAATGATATAATTATGGAAGCTTTCATAAATATGACAGACTACTACAATAGTACTCTCCAAATGTCCTTTTCTAACATTTATTCTTTTAAACAAGGTATTGTCTAAATAGATTTCCCAAGAGACTTACTACAAAGAATTTGAAAAAAGAAAAATAGCATTCTTATTTTTATAATTTGTGTTATTAACTGCTGTAGCTCCAAGGGAACAACAGTTTTACTTTCTGGATTCAGTATAAGGCTACTCTAGCATCCCAAAGTCTCCCATTTAGAAAGCACTGCCCCCTCCTATTCCCTTCAGGAACATGCTGGAGCAGAAATGACAGCAGCCAAGTTTACTGATGTTTTGACTGGTTTGGGGGGAAGGGGAGGCAGACTGAGATGAGAGAGCCAGAGGACAAGGGATACAAAAGGGTAAAACAGTTAAAAAAAAAAAAAGTAGATTTCCCTGGTACAGATTAGGTTCTCAGCAAAATTCCAGTCTCACTAGAGACAGAACTCAACTTCTAGTCCCTTCTTGAGGCCCTCTCCTCAGAACAAGTCTGCATCCTATAAACTACCTAAAAATCTATAAACAAAACTATGACACCATCAGCCCCTTGGGCCATTCAAAATGATCTGCTTACCCAAAATAATTGGAACTTGAAGGCACTCCCATCCCTGTTTTTTGGTTTTATTTTTGGAGGGGGGAAGGCAGGGCAACTAAGTGAGTTGCCCAAGGTCTGTGTGTCAACTGTCTGAGACCCTATTTGAACTCAGGTTCTCCTGACTCGGAGGCCAGTGCTCTACTCACTGTACCACCTAACTGCCCCACTCCATCCCTGTTTTCTAAACATTCCAAATCGCCAAAAGGCTCTTTTTCTCTTTCTCTTCTGGAAGCAGGTGGTTTTGAAGCTAAATACCTAAGATTCAGTGTACTGCAGGGGGAATCTCCACATGCTTGAAGGACCACAATAGCTTTTGCCCTCCATTTGAACCAATGCCCAAATACAGACAACCAAAAGGTCTACATTCCTGTTCCCTGAGATAGGCTAAGGAAGTTAAAAGCCTAGGCCTGGAGCCCAAACATTCACGCAGTACCATAGCCTCAACTGACTCTGCTGAAAGAACCTTCTTTGGATTTTATCCTTCTTACAAAGGCACTGTCTTTGTCATCGTATGGACTTTCCGTCCAGTGGGTACTTTGATGACTGCTGGATCATGACGAGGGTGATATCAAGGTTACCCAGCAGTGTAATCATTTGGATTGTTTAGTGCTAGTTTCCACTAGACCCGGAGCCGGGGGGGTCATGATGCTCTCAAATTTCCGTGGAATTTTCCCATTGTTCAGAAGCCACCGAATTAATCCCATCTCCTAGCTGTCTGCCCGAGGTTCCTTTTGTCCACTGTCTAAAGAGCTGTAACAATCGTGCAATCAAAAAATGTCACTTATTACAATGTCCTCATTTTTGGTACTGTTGCTAAACATAATCATCTGAGAGGAAGAAGAATACATGGATGGCTTTGATGACACTGTGGAGTCTAAGGATTTTGTCTTTTTTTTTAATCATGCAAATGGAATGTGTACTTACAGAATGCCTGTTCTCCCCTGAATCTGGAAGGAAAAAAAAAGTATGACATTCATGTAATTAACAGGAGGCAACCTCATCTTCACACAGAAAGAAGGCATGCACATTATGTCTTCATCCCCTAACACCTAGTTATGGAAGGGAGTTTCCAACACCCAAGAGAGCCAATTTAGAGCTTTCCAAATCAAGGAAAGGAAGTCAGGTTAAGTTTGACTTTAGCTATAAGGAAGTAGCATGGGGTGTTTATTATTCACCCAGCTGTTCCTCTGATTTTTGTGGCTCCTCCCGTCCACAGAAAAACCGTGGCCTCATCACTAATCTCTCATTATATAACAAGGAATCCCATGCTCAGGTGTGGACCTCACCTCAGATTTCTAGGTTCCAGGTTCTCCCTTGGGGAGGTAGCTCCCAAGAATCTAAATGATCATTTCCCACAACCAGTCTTTCTAGGCCATTTTAGGAATGGCCATCTGTTGCATAAATGAAATCTATCCTCCCCTAGGACCTCCCTCTGCCAAACAGCAAGAGAGCTGGGGCCAGGGAAACCATTTTCTGTTATGGAGAGACAATATGGTATATTAGATGGAGTGCTGGAACTGGAACTCTCGTTTAAAATCCCACTCTAATATTTACTAGTTGTGTGACCATGGACAAGTCATTTAACTGCCTTGAGCTTCAGTTTCCTCATCTACTCAATAGAGATAGTAATGCCTATGCTACCCATGTCACAAGATTGTTGTGAATCTCAAATGAAGGAATGTGTGTCAAAAGTTTTGCATACTTTAAAATGCCAAAAAAAATCAGTTGTTCCTAAATCTATGCATGTACAGGTCCACATCCATTGTACTGGACAGAAGAGAGGCAGGAATCCCCAAAGACCTCAAAAAGCCTAGAGCCACAGTAAGGAGTGAGCCCATCCATTAATAAAGGGCCATTAGGAAAACTTCTGTGCATTGAGCAGGCCTCTGAGTAGAGAGAGAGACTCATACCCATGCCTGACCTATGACAGATCCAAAAGAGCCCCAGTTTTCTCAAGGGAAGGTTCTGTAACCAGGCACAAATGCAGTCTTAGAGGAAGGGAAACTGTGCCTCGTATAGTTCTCAATTTTCATTCTTCTCCCAGTGCCTTGTACTGAGGCCTCTACTTGGAAGCATCTCCCCCTAGCGTGTTGGTGAGGCCAACCATCCCCTCCCCCTCAAATCTTACCATGGGATGGGAAAGGCTGGCCGTGGTTGGTTTGAGTAGATAGAAGGGAAGCCAAGGTTAAATAGGGAGATTATGCTCCTTTAAAAAAAAAAAGTCCTGAATCTTAGAGTTCCATAGAGCTTTAGAGAAAGCAGAAGATGGAAGAAAGTAGGCTTCAGAGAAAACACTTACAGTCTCCTGTGATTCTGAAGCCACAGGACAGAAATGTAGATCCTTACCATGGAATAACTAAGGCCTGAGCCTATGACTTGGTGATGACATTGAGTCATCGGGCAGGCTTACTTCATGCTACCATCCAAAGTCTGGGCCCAGAAAGGTTAATAACTGCCCTAGAATCTCAGGAAGGTAAATAAAGGACTGAAGGAAAAAAATGTTTTTAAGGAAAATTATGTCGATATCTCTATTGCTGGCAAATCACATTTTTGGATTAAGCTTCCTGTTTAGATGAGGTGATTATAATCAAGCTACCTTTGCTCATTTAGGAACAGCCTGCCCTGACTGCAGACAAAGAGTTTGTACTTAAAAACATTTAATATAAAGTAAATAAATTATCAATACACTGGCTCATGCCCTCTCTTTTCTCCCAGGAAAATTAAAAGGTTAAAAAGTTTCCCATGCCAAGATGGCAAAGTAAGGAAGGAACCTTCTGAAGCCCTCTCAAATCCCCCTTCAAACAACTAGAAAACTGCCTCAGAATTGCTCTAGGAGCAGGGAAACAGCTTCCCAGTCTGGCAGGAAAGGTCTGTCTCACTGGGGTGAGAGGGGAAGCAAGGTCCAAGAATAGCAGCAGCCAGTCTCATAGCAGGTGGCATGCATCAAGATTCCAAGTCTGGGACAATCCACCAGCAAGGGCCCACCTTCCTACAAACCAGCAGTCCCCTAGGCAAGTAAGCACAGCAGCACAGCAAGGCCCCACCCCTGGAGCAAGCCAGCAGCTAAATCTCATACCCAGAGATGGCCAACAGGGAGACCCTACCACCCCATCCCCACCAGTACAAGCCAGAAGGGAAGTGTAGCCTCCAGAGAAAGCAAGCAACTAAGCCCTGAAGCCCAGTGAAAGCCATTAGTGAGACCCAGAGCCCCAGCCCAAAAAGCTTGGGACAATGCAGGACAAGAACCTAACTCTCCCATAAAAACACCAAGTCACAAAAAAAGGAGGGCAGGAAAAAAATGAGCAAAAAAAAAAAAAAAAAAGAACTTGACTATGGAATGTTACTGTGGTAATAAGGAGGATCAAAGCATAAATGTAGAGCAGGACAATAGTGTCAAAATGGTTACATGTGAAGCCTCCAAAAAAAAATGTGATTTGGTCTCAGGCCTAAAAGGAATTCCTGGGAGAATTTTAGAAAGATTTTAAAAAGCAAATTAGAGAAGTAGAAGAAAAATTGGGAAAAGAAAGGAGAATAATGCAAGAGAATCATGAAAAAAGAGTCAATAGCATTGACAAAAGATTTACAAAAATTTACTGAGGGAAATAAATCCCTAAAAAGGATAATTGGCCACATGGAAAAGGAAGTACAATAGCTCACTGAAGAAAATAATTCCTTAAAAATTAGAATTGAACGAGTGGAAACTAACGACTCTGCAACATCAAGATACAATACAATAAAATTTAAAAAGTCTAAAAAATAGAAGAAAGCGTGAAATTTCTTATTGGAAAAACAACAGATCTAGAAAATAGATCCAGGAGAGATAATGCAAAAATCATTGGACTGCTTAAAAGCCATGGTTAAAAAAACAAAAAGCCTGGCCAACATCTTTCAAGAAATTATCAAAGAAAACTGCCCTAATCTATAAGAACCAGAGGGCAAAACAGAAATTGAAAGAATCCACATATCACCACCTGAAAGAGATCCCAAAATGAAAATTCCCAGGAACATCACAGCTAAATTCCAGAGCTCACAGATCAAGGAGAAAATATTGCAAGCAGACAAAAAGAAACAATTCAAATATCATGGAGCTACAGTCAGGATCACATAGGATTTGGAAGCTTCCACATTAAAGAACTGGAGGGTTTGGAATGTGATATACTGGAAGGCAAAGGTGTTAGGATTACAACCAAGAATCATCTACCCAAAAACACTGATTATAATCTTTCACAGAAAAAAAGACATTAATGAAATAGAGGACTTTCAAGCATTTCTAATTAAAAGACCAGAGTCGAATAAAAAATTTGACCTCCAAATGCAAGACTCAAAGCAAACACAAAAAGGTAAAAAAGAAACAAGAAATAAAAAAACATAAGAAATTCAGTAATAAGGTTAAGCTGTTTATATTTCTATGTGGCAAGATACTATTTGTAACTCAACTTTATTACTATGAGAACAATTAGAAGGAGTATATGTAGATATAAGATGTGAATATAGGATGACTTGATGGGATGATAATTTAAAAAACAAAATGAAGTGGTGAGAAAGAAAATTGCACTGGAAGGAGGGGGAAGATTGAATGGGGTAAATTGTCCCATATAAAAGAGGCATAAAAAGAATTATTATAATGGAGAGGAAGATTGGAAGGTTGGGGTGCCGGGGAAAGCTTAAACCTTACTCTCATCAAAATTGGCTCAAACAGGGAATAACAGTCACACTTGGTTAGATATAGAAATCTGTCTTACCCTATAAGGAAGCAAAAAGGGGCAGGGATAACAGAAAGGGTAGGGGGGGCTGATAAAAGGGAGGGTATATTGAGAAAGTGATCAGAAATAAAACACTTGTGAGGAGGGAAAGATGGAGGATAATAGAGGGGGATAAAGAAGAGAAAAATGGCATGGGAAATACACAGTTATCATAACTATAAATGTGAATGGGATGAGCTCACCCACAAAACAGAAGTAGATAGCAGAATGGATTAAAAATCAGAATCCTACAATATGTTATTTACAAGAAAAACATTTGAAGCAGAGAGATACACACAGGGTAAAGGTAAGGGGCTAGAGCAGAATCTATTTTGATTCAGCTGAAGGAAAGAAAGCAGGGGTAGCAATCATGATCTCAGACAAAGCAAAAGCAAAAACAGCTCTAATTAAAAGATATAAAGAAGGAAACTATATCTTGCTAAGAGCTACCATAGACAATGAAGTCACGTATGCACCTAAAGGTATAGCATCTAAATTTTTGAAGAAGTTGAATGAGTTACAGGAGGAAACAGATAATAAAATTATACTAGCAGGGGACCTCAACTTTCCCCCTCAGAACTAGATAAATCTAACAAAAAATAAACAAGAAAAAAGTTAAGGAGGTGAATAAAATTCTAGAAAAGATAGAGATGATAGATCTCTGGAGAAAACTGAATGGGAATGGAAAAGAATATACCTTTTTCTCAGCAGTAGAGGGCACCTACACAAAAACTGACCATGTATTAGGACCTAAAAACCTCCTTTTCAGATCATAATGCAATAAAATCACATTCAATAATGGACAATGGAAAGAGAGATTAAAAATTAATTGAAAATTAAACAATCTAGTCCTAAAAACAAGCATGTCAAAGAACAAATCATAGAAAAAATCAATAATTTCATTAAAGAAAACGCTAACAATGAGACAGCATACCAAAATTTATGGGGTGAAGCCAAGTAGTATTTAGGGAAAAATTTATATCTCTAATAAACTAGAGAAAAGCACTTCAACAAATTGGGCATGCAATTAAAAATACTAGAAAAAGAATAAATTAAAAATCCCCAATTAAACACCAAATTGGAAATCTTGAAAATCAAAAGAGAGGATTAATAAAATCGAAAGTAAGAAAACCATTGAACTAATAAATAAAACTAGAACCTGGTTTTATGGGGGAAAAACCCAATAAAATAGGTAAACCATTGGTTAATTTGATTTAAAAAAGGAAAGAAGAAAACCAAATTACTTGTATCAAAAATGAAAAGAATGAATTTGCCACCAATGAAGAGGAAATCTACATATTCAGTCTTGTTCTCTCTCCTTGGCTTCAGTTCTGCATCACCAACCACCTCTTGGACATCTTGAACTGGGCAGCTTGTGGACCTCTCAAACTCACCATGCCCAAAACAGACCTCAGTGTCTTTTTTTTCCCCTGAAACCTTCCCTTCTTCTGAACTTCCCTATTACTGTCCAGGGCATTGCCCTCCATCCTTCCAGCAATCCAGGTTTGAAACCTGAGTTATTTTCAACACCTCACACTCATCCCAATCTATTGCTGAATCTTGTCATTTCTAACTGTGCAGTATCTTTCATCTAAGTACCCTTCTGTCAATGCACACAGCCACTGCCCTAGCTCAGCCTGTTGTAACCTTTCACTTGGATTATTGAAATATTCTTCTAATTGGTCTCCCTGGCTCATATATTTCCCCACTTTAATCCATCCTTCATTTAGCTCCCAAAGTGATTTTCTTGAAGGGCAGGTCTGAATATGTCACCCTCCCACTCATAAAGTTGGCATTTAAAGCTCTTCCCAACTGAGATCCTTCCTAACTTTCCAGTCTTCTTACACTTTCTTACCTCTACACATCCTGCACATTTCATTCTACACCAGCCTATTTGCTTTTCCTCCCATAGGACACTCTCTATGTCTTTACATTGGCTATCCATGTCACCCATGCCTGGAATGCTCTCCCTCCTCACTGGCTCTCTTCAGGACTCAGTTCAGCTCCCACCTTCTGCAGAAGGCCTTTCTGGTCTCCCCTATAGCTAGTGTCTCCCTTCTGAGACTACCATCTATCTCTATATATCTTGCACTTATCCAGTTATTTTCATATTGTGTTCAACACAGTGATGGGTGTATACAATAAGCACTCAACGAATGCTTGTTGACTGACTGATTGTATGCCAGGAACTGGACATATAAAGACAAAAACAGAATAGTGCCTGCCCTCAGAAAGCTTATGTTCTATTGGAAGGCTAAGAGTCTGAAAGCAAAACAGAAAAAGGTTGTCATCTCCACCTGTTCTCTACACACAACATAATAGCTTCAGCCCTCATCCTCTTCCACTCAAACAGCCCCAGATCCCTCTTCTCTCAGGGCCATTTGTCCTTCTCCTACTCCCAGGCTAGGGCCTCTGCTTTGCTCTTTATCGGCCAGATTACTCGGTGCTTAATTGCTTATCTCCAGAGAACACTTTTCCTTTTTTCACTCAGAAAAAGGCCAAAGCAACCAGAACAATCGGAACAATGTGTTGTTAAGATGTTTCCCAAAATAACCAACAGTAAAACTCCCTGAGTTGGAGGGAGCAGGTGAATTGAAAGATTAAGTGACAGAAGAAAGGAACTAAAAATACTAAAGGATTTAAAGTCAAAAGGGACCTTAGAAATCTTATAGTTCTGGGGTCTCGGATATTTTTTATTTCGATACCTGTATTTCAATATTGTTGGTTTCCTTGTAATCCTCCATAGGTTATTTTACACATTTTAAAACATTACTTGGCACAGCTACTTCAGATAGAGGGCAGGAAGACCTAAGTTCAAATATGGCCTCAGACATGTACTAGAGCTGTGTGACCCTGGGCAAAGTCACTCCACTTTTGTCTGCTTCAGTTTCCTCATCTGTAAAAGGGGGATAATAAGAGCACCAACCTCCCAGAATTGTTGCGAGAATCAAACAAGAGAATATTTGTGAAGTATCTAGCACAACAGTTGTTGCTCAGTCATTTCGGTTGTGTCCAGCTCTGGGGTTTTCTTGGCCAAGATACAGAAGTGGTTTGCCATGTGCTTCTCTAGCTCATTTTACAGATGAGGAAACTGAGGCAAACAGGGCTAAGTTACTTGCCCAAGGTCACACAGCTCCGACTCCAGTCTGAGGTCACATTTGAACTCGGGTCTTCCTGACTCCAGGCCAGGCACTTTATCCACTTTGCCATCTAGCTGCCCTAATAGTAGGTGTTTAATAAATGCTTGTTTCCTCCCCTATTCCCTTAGGTGGAGAGTGGCCCCAGCTATTGCCTGGAATCATCCCAGATCATAGACCGAGAGCTGGAAGAGATTATCAAAGTCCCACCCCCTTATCTTACAGATGAGAAAACTAAACCGCAGAAACAGGAAATGACTCGTTAGACCGCGTGAGTAACTAAGCGGCAGAAATGGGGTCCAAACCCAGGTCTTCTGAATCCACCCCCAAGTCTTCTTTGCCCCATATTGTGCTGCTTAGTACTATGGGCTTTTACAAAGCGAGACCACTAAAGAAACAGGCAGGCTAATCTGGACCCTGGGTTTGACTTCCTGATAGTCTGCTTTCTAAACCTTCATCTTCCCCTTGCTACCCATCACTGAAGAGACTGCTCTCCTCTGTTGCCTGTGCGGAGATAAGCAACAACCAAATATTGCAAAAGAATGATACACAATTATCAGAGAACACCAGATCTTACGGGTCATTTAATGTTATCCCCTTCACTTTATAGAAAGGAAACCAACACTTCAAAGACAAGAGACTTGCTCAAAGTCCCAAGGACCCCAAGTATTAAGATTTTGCCCTGGGCCCTGGGCCAGGGCTAGCAGAAGCTCGTGCCTGGCTTCCCATGCCAGAGGGACTAGCTGTGGGCATGGATGGGCTACCAGGCAGCAGTGAGCCGGCACTGTTGTGAAGAAGTTATGGCAAAGGAACCATCCCATTGGGCTTGGAGCAGGGAACAGCCATGGGTGGGGCTGGACCCCTAGGGGGTCCAGCACTTCCCTGCTGTCATGTCCCATGTCTCAAGCCTCTCTCCATTGGGCTACTCTGTTTGTGGTCACCGGGTCAGGTGCGACTGTTTCCCGTTTCTTCCCAAACATCTTTCCCCCAAGCAGAATTTCCTTAAACAGCGTCTCCCCACAGCAGCAGTCCCCCGGATGGCCTCTTCAAACTCAAGGAACCTTTTCCTCCTCCTCCCTCCAATGCTGCAACTAGAACCTGGAAATTACATTTTGCAGATCATGCCAAAGCTGGCGGCTGCCACTCCCACCTCCCCTGTTCTTGGCAGTCGGTGGGATCGAGAGCAGTCAGGACTAGCCTGCTGGCCCCTCTCTGCAAGATGCCCCTGTGAGGTGACTGCCCTTCCTGGCTTCAGTCTGGCATCACTGCTGCCCTCCTCCTTCCTACTCTTCTTCAGCTTACTAGCTATTAAACATCAGTCCTCCTTGCTGTATAAGTCCTATCCTTCTTGACATCACAATGGTCTTGGTTCCTTCTTTAATTCATTGGAAAAGAGAGAAAAATGACACAATGAAAAACAGAAGTCAGACTGTCTTCCTTTCATATAGAACAAAGGTTCCTAACCCCTTTCGTGCAAGGAGCCCTCTGGCAGTCCAGTGCAGTCTATAGACCCTTTTGCAGAATAATGTTTTTAAATCATTCAAGGAAATGTTAAATTTCAGTTAGAGGTTAACAAAAATTAGAAGTAATTTTTTATCCATCCAAGTGCATGGACTCCCTGAAATCTATCCACAGTCTATGGACTCTGAGTTATGAAACCCTATTTTAGAGCCCTAGATTCAGAGTCAGGGGAGCTAGATTTAAATCTTACTGACTGGCTGTGTGACCCTGGGCAAGTCATTTAATTTCTTTGAATTCACTTTTCTTATCTGCAAAATGAGGTGTAAATGTGGCAGCACTTCCACTATGCATGGTTGTGGTGAGGAATACACCATGTAAAGCTTCAAGAGCTATAGAAATGTGAGCCTTTGATAGCATATTTGTGCCATATTGCCTCCCCTGTCTCCAAAGGATGACTCAATTGGACTCTCTTAAAACTCCAACTTAGAAAAGAGGGAGAAAATAAAAGTTGGTTTGGTATTTAGAAAAGAAATAACAACCAGAAAGGTTCTGGTGACAAGAAAGGTGGAGTTTAAAAAAGGAGGGATGTCATTATGTGTAGGTCAAAGCTTTATGAGGGAAACAGTCTTCCTCAAAAGGGAGGAGGGAATTGGCAGACCAAAGTGGCAGCCAGCCACGCTTGAGGAGGTTTTGATATCATTGACTTCTAGCATGACAAAAAGGAAACATTTCTTGCCCGCCTTTTGTGAGAAGGAAAAAAAGGAAGGAAAGGAAGAAAGATTTTGGCTTAAAATTTTTTTTAAAAAGGACAGATAAAGGAGGAAATTAAGATTAAGGGGGACAGAGGATAGTCTCCCAGATTTGACATTTACCAAGTAAGAGGAGAGGAGACATTTTGGGGTAATGATTTTTTTTGTTGTTGCTGTTAAAAGAAGTCAAAGGAGATGAGTAGATTGGGCTTGTGGCCTTCCAAGGGCACATTTCCATTACACATAGCAGCTGAGAGAAAGTTCTCTTTGTAAACAAGGCTAGGCCAACCAAAATGAAACACTCTTTGTTTAATGAACTGAGAATCAGAGAAACTTCTGAGAGCGGCCAGTCTGGATTCAGGGTTTAAGAGAACTCCAAGGTCTAATAGTAAGCAGAACAGCTGATGCTGTAAAATTTTGAGGGTGGAGGAGAGCTTCCCTTTGGGAAAATAAACTTGTCCCACCCACAAGATGCGTTATGCCTAGAATCCCATAGTGAGGCATTCACTCTTTTGACATTAAGGAAGACAGCATTGTGTAGTACGCACAGTGGTCCCCAAGCCTTTCAAGTCAGGTGACCCCTTCCAAGTCAGGTGACCCCTTCTAATCATCAAAAGATTCCTCAGACAACACTCCCAGTGCCTTACCAGGCACACATAGCATTGTAATTAATGCTCTGTCTGCTAACTCAGACAATGCATTAGTGACAAAACGATATGGCTCAGTACACACGTGGATTCGTGGACTCCCTTGCAATAACCAGGAACTCCCTCACAAGTGAGTGATTTGTTATTGAGAACCACGGATAACAGAAGAGGAATGGAATCAAGAGGCAAGACTTTGGTCTTTCTCGGTCTTTTTCCTTATCTATAAAACAAAGGGCTTGGCCTGGGTGATCTCTAAGTTCCCTCCAGGTTTGTCTTTTGTTGAAACGCCAATCCCTCTGGGACATGCAAACACATGAAACCCTGTGAGTCACTTATATTTCCGTGTCAGGGAGTGTGTTGGATTCTTTCCTGAGAATGGTTTAGAGAGTGGTAAGGGCTACAGGAAGTAGAGGTGGGGGCAGGAAGTATTACTGATTGGAGGAGGGTGGGGGAGGAAAAGGGTACCCAAAGGGGAGAGTGGAACACTAAAGACAAACTAACTACTTCACAGTTTTTCCCCAAGGCACTGTCTCTTTTAGGACTTAGCAGGACAGTCGGAGGAGGGAGATGGGAGGAAATGTTACAAATCTCAAATAAGGACCAATTCCCCAAACACTATAGTGCAGGCAGTACGGAAGCCACGAACACTTGATTTATGAACATCCTTGAACACAAGAGATCCCTGTAGGAACTCATGTGACCTCTGCTGTCATTGTAGAGACCCCACCCAGTCCCTGCTTCCACGAAGGGCTTACTAGACTCTTGTTTGATAGCAAGGAGAGCAAGAAGCTCCCTTGCCATTGAGGAGACACTAAAGGGGGTAAGGAGAAGAGAGAGAAATCCCCTTGTTCTTAGGATAAAAGGGGATTGGAATGGGTCATTATACCAGAAAGGGTTGGGAACCACTGTTGTATACTTCCCTCTGTCCTTTCATGTTCCTAGTGAATACCTAACTATGGCAGCTGGTAAATGGGAGAGGTATCTGCTGGGCAGGGGCACCTTCCTCAATCCTCCAAATTGCTCAGAAGGAGCTGTTCTGCCTGGCGACCCCCCTTCTACAGAGGGAAATACACAGACTCTTGTTGCTGCTGATTGTTTGCAGAGCGAATTATTTTCTAGATACTAGGGATGTCTGAGGGAGAGGTATAGCCCAGCTTCAGCTTAGTATGTAAAGGACCTAGTAGTTACTCTTGCTCAAAGATTTAACAGGGCCATGCCAGATGTCATGTAACTCAGAAATGGAGATGTTCGAGTAGAGGGAGAACAACCAATTAATTGTCCAAGAAGTCAAAGAGTTGGGTTGGACCTCTGAAGTGCATTTCAACACTAGGATTACGGGAGTGTAACATGGATACTAGTAATAAACACTGTACAGTGCTTTAAAGTTTAAAAAATTGGCTTTCATATGCATTATCTTATCTGATTGGTCTGAGAATTCTGTGCACTTGTCATTATCCCTATTTTACAAATGAAGAAACTGAGAATCACAGTGGTAAGGTGTGTTGGTAAGCAAAATGGGCTCTTAGCACTTAGATGGCTTTTGTTTCCTTTGAGTAATTCAGTGTATTTTATTGAGCCTTACTAGGTGCTAAGCCCCAGGCCCAAACCCCTATTAGGTGTAAAACCTATGTGGGCGTGGATTGGTAACTAAGGTGGGGCCCAAGGTGGGGCTAGCTCAGGGGAGGGCCTAGTTTACAAATGAGTTTGAGTGATGTTTGGGGCATCAGAGGTTTTTAGACCACATGGGTTTAAGTAGCCTCTTTGTGACGATTCTAGGTCACATGGGTGAGTCGCATGTGTGACTCACCCTGGACTCTGAAAAAGATATAAAACCAGGGGTTGGCTTAAGCAGTGGTGGCACCATTGACTCTGGGCCAGCCCACATTATGAGCTCCCAGGCTAAACCTAGATGTTGGTAACTATGAATCTGTATTTGGTCTGTCTGTCGATGTTTGTAATTTGTTTAGAGCTCTCACTCATGCTGGTGTGCTGATGAGGAGACTCTGCGCAGCTGTAGCTAGGAGCCCTCCAGCTCGTCAACCTAGATGTTGGGACTTTGTTAAACTCTGGTAATTATGTATCGGGATTTGAATCAGACAAGGTCTGTCTGTTAATGTTTGTAATTTGTTTGTATTTGCTCTGAAGTTCAGGGTGCTGGCTTTTCCCCCTGAACTAAGTGAATGATATTTGTATGCTGAATTAAAATAAGCTTGTCAACCCCTTAACGTTGCTTTCCTTAGTTAAGCAGATCAAAAGAACCTGTGCTTTTGCAGCATGCTGGTAGCATGCTTGTTGTTGGGCTTCTGTTGGTCTTTCACCCCCACAACAGCCGCTAGCCGGATTGTTGAAACATAAGGTGTCCTATCTAAGGTCACAGAGCTAGCTAGTAAATGGCATAGGTAGGACTCAAACTCAGGTCTTCCTGCACAAGATTCTTACACTCAGAATATTATTCGTATGTGAGCTGCAGGGCCACTGAGAACAAAATGATCTATGTACTTTAAATATGTCCAATTATTTGGATGGATTAAGGAAGAAAAAATAAAATTGAGACCTTGAAAAATGGACCTCTAGGACATGAGTAAAAAGGAGTCTAGCTCATTAGAATAAGACTACACTTAGGGTTCCTTCCTTTCCTTTAGAATGGGAGTTCTACTGATGGGCCCTGGATGCAAATTGAAGCATATTTGTTCATTTTATTTTTCTTGTGGGTTTTTTGTGGGTATGTTTTCTTTTATAATATGGAAAAATGTTTTACATGACTTCACATGTTTAATTGATATCTGTAGTAGGAAGGACGAATTTATGATCTCAAAAAAGATCATATATATATATATATATATATATATATATATATATATATATCTGAATGGTTCGAAATTGCAAGGTATATAGAATTCTCTAAGCAGAAGGCATCAAAAAATTTATTCAGGGCCCACAGCGACAAATTAGCGAACCAACCTCCCCATTCCAATATTGTGATCACAAGCCTCCAGGCCCAATAAGCCCACCTCACAAGAGTAGCCAGGAGGCCACAGAAAAGCATGATGGCATAAATCATATTCACTGGCCTCGAGAGAGAAGGGTGAATAGCCAGCGAATTCAGCGCCACAATAGAATAACAAGAAAAGAGATGTTCACTGCTTTATTGAGAGCAGGGGTAGGCTTTAAAATAACAGATGACATTCCCACTAACGAACTGTACAAATTGTACCGAGATAAAGGACTCGGTAACAGAAACAAGAGGGAAGAAAGAACTGCTCCTGCAGACCCTACAGTGGTTGAACCTCCATTAGCTTCATAGACTAGTGTGCCAGTAAGGCAAAATGGGCTTAGTTTAACAGGTGCCCTTGAGGAGTCTGGCTTTTGTTTATTTTGAAAGTACTTTCAGCTGTTAAGTGCTAAGACCCAGGCCCAAAGCCCTGTGTGAAACCTGTGTGGGTGTAGATTAATGACTTAAGAAGGGCCAACTCGGGAACCAATGTTCTCTGGTCGTTGAGGCGGGGCTTGAGAACACCAGAGGCTTGGCTGCGAGGAGAGGCAACAAACTACAGCTGAAGCCAAAGCAGAGCCGACCCGTGTGCGGACCCAGGAGTTGGAGCGAGGTCTTGAGGCCAGTGAATATGATTTATGCCATCTTATTTTTCTGCGGCCTCCTGGCTACTCTTGTGAGGCGGGCCTACTGGGCCTGGAGGCTTGTGATCACAATATTGGAATGGGGAGGTTGGTTTGCTAATTTGTCGCTGTGGGCCCCGAATAAATTTTTTGATGCCTTCTGC
>CM053626.1:166890417-166950335 GCA_028646595.1 Phalanger gymnotis
TTTTATGAATTTGAAAACATGGTTCTGAGAAAGGATGCTCAGGTTTTGCTAGACTTCCAAAGGAGAAAGGTTAAGATCTCTTCTTTTAAAGACAGTTCTTTTCACTCAGTTTCCCTTTGGTGTCAACTAGCTGGTGTACTTAAGATGCCATAACAGGATTAGGCAGTGGGATTCAAGTTGGACAAGGGAAAAGAACTTTCTGGCTTTAAAGAAGCAATTCTGTGTTACTGAAAGAGATTAACAAAGGACATTGTGCCATCTTCTTTATTAGATACTTTTGGAATCCAGGTAGATATCCGCTAGTCCAAGCTGAGAATTGGTATGGCTCTGTCTGATGGCAGAGGAATAGGTCCAGTGGCCTATGGTAAACACTGTTAACCTGAGAACTCTGTTTCTTGGGAACACTCAAAGAACTATTCATAGGACAGCAAAATTCAGAGCAACAAGGGTCATTAGAGTAAATGTAGTCCAAACCTCCCATGTATTACAGATGAGGAAAAATAGGCCTAAAGCAGTTAGGTTTGCCCACAAGTAGTAAGCAGCAGAGCCAGGGCTTATACCCATTCCCTCTGATTATATTATATAACTGATAATATTTTATTCAATATCATACCTTCTAGAAGAGGTAGAATGTCATAGTGGATAGAGGGCTGAGCCAGGAAGATCCGAATTGGGTTCAGATTCCATCTCTGATATTCACTAAGCCATGTGATCATCAGGCAACTCCTTGTTTACAAACTACAGCTACTTGTCTGCAAAATCTTATTCAGTTTGTCAGTTTCACAAGGGAGGTTCTCTCTTTGGCAGCTCTACAGAATGATGAAATCTTGAATCTTTCTCATGTTTTCCACTGGGCATTTAGCGTGCAGGAAAAAACTGAATGTGTTTAGAATGGAAAAGAGATGACTGGGAAAATATGACAACCATCTTCAACTATTTGAAGTATCTTTCACATGAAAGATGAAATAGACTTGTTCTGCTCAAGTCTATTCCTCAGGAGAGAAATATACATATGCACATATATATAGTACGTCATATGTATATACCCACATATGTAGATTTTATATAAGGAAAAGTATCCTATTTTTTGTTGTTGTTGAATTGTTTCAGTCCTGTCTGACTCTGAGACCCCATCTGGGGTTTTCTTGGCAGAGATACTAGAGTGGTTTGCCTTTTCCTTCTCCAGATCATTTTACAGATGAGGAACTGAAGCAAACTAGGTCAAGTGACTTGCCCCAGGGTCACACAGCTAGTAAGTGTCTGAGGACAGATTGAACTTAGGTCTTCCTGACTCCAGGGATATCACTTTATCCACTGAGCCACCTAGTCACCCTATTCCTAACTATTAGAGCTGTCCAGAAGTATAATTCTTCAAGCAAAGATTGGAATACCACTTGCTTATGGTGTTATAGAAGGAAATCTTTTTCAAATACGGTTAGACTAGATAATTCCTGAGGTCTCTTCCAACTCTGAGATTCTATAATTGCTAGGACTCTCTGATGTTCAGACTGATGGAGTGGAAGGGGCATTGGCCTGGGAATCAAGAGACCTGGTTTCCCTTCTCAGATCTACCACTAATCTCCTCTCTTCTAGTCTTGGTATCTTCATCTGCTATAAGGGAACTGGACTAGCTCTCTAAGTTCTCCACTAGCTTGATCACTCTTGATTCTTCAGCTGGAAATATTTCCCTAGAGTACAAATCACCTGTGGTAACCAGAGTTCCACTCCATTCTGTGAGGTACTTTGACAGAAATGACAATTACATTCTGAAGAGAAATAATGGATTTTCTGAGGGGAAAAGAATTAATGTGTTAGTGAATATTCTGAGAGGGAAGAGTCTATTAACAGATTGCTAAGGGAGAAAGCTGTTGGCAGTTGGCATTCTGAATGAGGGAAACTTGCCCTAAATTTTGGGAGCAACACAAACAATGAGATAAAGAGATAGAAGCAGATGAGATTAGTGATCAAATATGCAAATCAGGAATAAGGGATGAGAAGAGAGGGTTGCTGGTATGCATGGCCATCAAGTCCCTGGTGATCTTCGCTCTGGTTTCTGCCAAGAGCTTTTGGGGTATAAACCCAAAAAGCTTTTCCCTGGAGCTGGCTAGCCAGTCTCCAGGACTCCATGGGTCTCTGCCTTGACCACCGCTACTGTTGTTGCACCATTCTTTAAACAACATCATCCAAAGGTCACGCCTGGGAGAAGTCAACATACTGGGCTCAGCTCTCCCTGACAAAGGACTGCACGCTATCTTCATGACTTCCCAAACCATAACTCCCTTTGTGGTTATGGGTTTTTTTTTTATATACTGTTTCTCTGACCAGAATTAATCTCCTTGAAGTCAAGGACTGCCTTTCTTTTGTATTAACATCCCTAGCACTCAATACTGTGCTTAGCACACAGTAAGTATTTAATAAATGTTTTTCAGTTATTCATCCATCATCTGTCCTACAAAGTAGGTATATCTACGTTATTTTTTCTACCTCTTGCTCAGTGTGACTGATAATCAAAAAGATATTACCTTTCCCCCTAGTGAAAGGCATGATAACTAAATACTGAAAGGCTCCACTCACAATACTGTGATTTTGAGTTTTAGCTGGCTGTCTAGGCTGAAGCCCTCTTTCCTGGCCACCAGTCACCATTCCCACAAACACATTCATGTCAGCCCTGTCCATCCCTATCCCACTCTAACTTCCCCTTTCATTGTGCCATCTGGAAGTTGTCTTCTTTTGTTCAGAAACAACCCTTCATCTTGGACATGTGACCTTTCCTAGGAAATTATGTGTCCATGTATGTATATGTGTGTGTGTGTGTCTGTGTGTGTATTTCATTGTCTATGTACATGTTGCTTCTGCCCAGTAGAAGCTAAACTCCTGAAGGCAGAAACAATTTCATCTTTGTTTTTGTACCTCTGGCACTCAGCACAGCACCTGGTACACAAAACTTTCTCAATAAATACTTGCTGAACTAAATTGTAGAGTAGCTTCCCTTCCATCCTCCTCCCCCATAAGGGCATCTGGTTTTCTTACCCTAATCCTTTCCCATAGTTCCACTACTGGATTTCCTCATCTGGGAGAAATGGGATTGGTAGCATATATATATAAAAGTATATGCATTTCCCTTCTCTTCTGATCTTTT
The DNA here is from genome assembly GCA_028646595.1 of Phalanger gymnotis. Lineage (NCBI taxonomy): Eukaryota > Metazoa > Chordata > Mammalia > Diprotodontia > Phalangeridae > Phalanger > Phalanger gymnotis. Next base: position 166,893,557 of record CM053626.1, read on the forward strand.
CACCTGCCTACTGAAATTCACTCCTTCCCTTTCCCCACCCATCCAAGCCCAGCTCACTTCCTCAAACCTCCCGACCCACCTCCATACCACTGTTCACTAGGGACTTACCAGCCTTTCTGATTTCACTGTAAACGGTCTCAGTTCCTTTCCTTTCAGGAGCTGGAAAAGGTATGGGCACAGATTCAGTGTCTTTTCTTTAGACTGACAAAGTTACGATACTCTATCAAATCGTGTGTGTGTGTCCTTGTAGATACGCTTGTCTGAGATATCAAACCTATTTCCCATTCCCTATGGGCACATCCTGATGAAAGGAGAGGCTATCAGGGTTATCCAGTTTATTTCACTGAAAGGTTACCTACCTACAAGACTATCTCAGATTCTCTTTACTGAGGAAAGAATAAACTCTTTTTCCTTAGCCAACTTTTCCGTAATTGGGAACATTCACAATTCAGGGCTACTCAGTACACTGCACATTTATGGGAGAACCTAAACCCTAAGGAGATATGGATTTGAAAGAAATCAGCAAACTTTTATTAAGCATTTACTATATGCCAGGAACTGCACAAAGCACAGGGAATACAAAGACAGAAATGAAACATTCCCAGCCCCCAAGGAATTTACATGTTTATAGGGAGGATATAACCTGTCCAAATATAAGTAAATACAAAATATGTACAAAGTAAATATATGTTAATTTAGTTGTAAAATGCTTTACACAGGGCCTGGCGCATAGTAAATGCTATATAAATGTTATTATCACCATCATGATTGTTAGGCAGAGGGGCAGGACAGGTGGTTGTGGGGAAAGAAGGGAAGAGAATCAAGAGAAATTTGGAATCAGAAATCAGGCAACAGGCAACTTGGTACTCCCAAATACCTGCCTGAAATGCCAGGACCTGTGTTTGTTCCCCATCTGTCACTTAGCCTCCTCCTCCACCCCCAACACCTATTACTCAGAATTGTCATTTAAGGCTTTCAGCTTTATGATTGTGAAATATCATGAGAATGACCTGGACTTTCAGAGCAGTAGATCGATAACAGAAAAAAAATCAAACCCAAGACCCTGAACACAACCACACTGTACTTCTTTCCTGCATCCTACTGCTCCCTACCCCACCCCGCTTCACACACAAAATGACCTAGCAAATACTCCCTTCTGCCTAAAAAATTGCCCAAAGTATCTTACAGGGGAAGAGGAAATGGGATGTTTCTTTCTGTTCTTCTCTAGGATTTTCCTCCCAGTCCTAGTTCTCGTGAATGAATGTTGTCACTTATCCTTGACATCCTTTCTGGGGGGAGTGACCACTCTAAGGTCCTCAGTGGTCTGTCACCCCTTCTTCCATCTGGTGTTCTTTGTGAGTGGTTCTAAGTTTCAAGGCTACTATTTGGGTTCCCACTTCCTATCACTAGAATTAAAAAAAGGAAACTCCTCCCACAGGCAATTTTGCTAACCTTGTGAACCCCTAAGCATGTATCTGCCTGGTCTATGAGTTAATCTGGCTCTGCCTGAGCAATAGGAAAGGTCCTGAGGTTAACCCTATCCCCTGTCTCTTTACATTATATCTATACAGATGTCTCCTGACACTGAAGAAACCAAGGTTACTTGGAAAGAGACTGGTTTCTTTAGGGCGGAAGATGGCAGATGGCTTAGGGAAGAGATGCTGCCTACTTCTCAGGATTCTACTCCATCTCCTTCATACTACCAAAGCATCATACCTGTGCTGCCTGCACAAGGAAAATAGTCTATCTCTAGTGTAAGAGCTGGCAGAGCTATTCAAAGAGACTCCTCTCAAACGAAGGGACCTCTATAATTATCCAAGCCCCAGAACCCATTAACTTACAGACAACCTAGAGATAATCACCCCACACTCCCCCTTCCCCAAGTCTGCTTTCCTATATAAACATTGACAAAATAGAGACATTAATTTATAGGAACTGCAACAAAGCAGGGCTTAGCAGAAAATGCAAAATTTAGAGGGCAATTGATCACTACATGGTGGAAAGATTGCTAGACTTGGAGTCAGGAAGACCCAGGTTCAAATCCTGCCTCTGACACTTATTCTCTAGGTCAGCATGGGCAAGCCACTCTCTGAACCTCCATTTCCCAATCTGTAAAAAATATTAGGGTCAAGGCAACTGGCACCTACTAATTGCTTGATATGTGCCAAGCACTGTGCTAAGTGTTAGAGATACAAAGAATGGCCAAAAGACAGTCTTTGCCTTCAAGGACCTTACATTCTGGTAAATGCTTAGTATATTGGAAACACCCTGGGAGGGGAAGGCTGGAGGGACCAGAAAAAGCCTCCTGGAATAAGTGGGATTTGAGTTGAGTCTTGAAGGAATTCAGGGAAACTAAGAGGCAGAAGTAAAGGGGAGGTGGGGTGGGTGGTAGTAGTCTAAACACCCTCTAAGATTCCTTTCCAGATCTAGTTCTATGATCCTGATGTAATGGGAGGACTGGCCGATGAGGGCCCATTCCTTAGAGCATGCTCAGATGTACCCTTTATGTGCAGATGTTCTCCGCCTAGTTCTAATCCAACCAGTTCTGGCCATGAGTGACCAAGGGACAGGTATTGTGTGGTGATAGATAAAGAATCTTTTGATTGGCTAATGAGCTAGAAGGACTGATGGATCATGAAATGTGGAGTAGGCCCTTTTTGCTTCTTTTCCTTCCTCAAATCACTTAATTTGCATAATCTGTTCCATCTCAGCAGCCAATGAGCATCAGTCCTTCCAGCACCTTGGCCAGCCAAAAGGCTCTTCATCACTACACAGTACCAGCCTCTGAGTCACTCATGTTTCAAAGAAGGACCACCATGCCTCCACTGATTGGATTGGAACTAGGCAAAGAATATCTACACTTGTTCTATAGGGTCCCTAAAGTCTGGACACATATGCAAAAATGCACATTTCAAAATATTTAGAATATTAATAGACCTTAGCCCCTTTGACTTCTTTTTCTGAGGTATGCTAAAGGAGAAGGCATACTCAGTGAAAATCACAGATGCAACACACTTGATTGAATGCATAAAGAGTGAATGTGCTAAAATTGACAGCAATGTTGAATTATTGCATCGAGTTCATGTGAATCTTGCAAAGCGTGTCAACCTTTGCATCGCAAATGATGGAAATCATATTGAAGATGTTATTTGTTAATATTCCAATTAAATAAAATGTTGTTGAAAATGTCATCTATTTCCTTTCTTGAAGATATGCATTTTTGCCTATGTGTCCAGACCTTAGGAACAACCTGTACATAAACTATCAGAAAGAGCAAATCTGAGCATGCTCTAAGGCCTGGGCCCTCATTGGCCAGTCTTCCTATCACACTGCCCTACTATGATCCTTCAGCAACTTAAAAAAAGAAAACCAGAAATTAACATCTAGTTAGAATAATAATTAAAATTGAAAGCTAAAGGAATAGAAAAATGGGAAGCTTATTCCTCCCTACCTCTACCCTTTACCCTAGGTAAGCCATACTGCTCAGCTGAGCAATACCCTGCATCCCCTCCTCCCCTCTGTTGTATCAGCTGTCCCTCCAGGCTGCTACCTACCAAAGGTGTAATAAGCGCTAGGTATGGCTCTAGAACCTCCTATTTCATGAAGAAGCTTCTTTGGAGATGGATAATGTACATATACTCTTGAGTTTTATGATTTTTAAAAATCACTTCGTAAACCTTAAAGTGCTTATATAACAGTTATGACATTTTTAATTAGTCTGAATAATTAGAAATTAGATAATGTAGCTAATAGGCTTCTAGGAGAATCTTGAATACATGTTTTAGAACTGTTTTAGAACCACAGAATGTCAGAACCAGAGAGGCCTTGGATGTCAACTTGTTCCCACCCCCTTTTTGCAACCAAAGAAGCCCAAGGTCCAGAGAGATCCATATCTTGATCTGCTGGGGTGTTTGAGGAGTCAAGGGCTCTGTTAAGAGTCTGGCAATCATGGCAACTGCCCAACAAGCTAGGTCCTCAGAGAGAATAAGTCAGTAACCAAAATAATAGTTGGGACACAGAAGGAGATGTAAGACTGAAATATAACAAATATGTATATATATATAATACACACACACATAGCTATAAAGTTTGCAAAATGATTTACATACTTTTTATCATTTGAGATTCAAAATATCCCTGTAAGGCTGGTACTATGAATATTAATATCCCTACTTTACAAAGAGGAAACTGAGTCTCAGAGAGATTAAATGACTGTCTCATAGTCCCACAGCTAGTAAGTGTCAGAGTCAGGGTCTGAGTCCAGGTCAGCCTGGTTGCAGGTCCAGTTCTATACCCACTACAGCACCCTCATCATAAACTCAAGATTCATAACAACCATATACAGCAATGTGGTACTTTAAGGATTAAAAAAAAAGTGTTTGTTCCATTTTACAAATGAGGAAAATGAGTCTCAGAGAGGGGCAATGATTTGCCCATGGTCACCCAGCTAAGAAGTGCCAGAGCTGCGATTCTAGCTCAAGTCTCCTGAATCCAAATAGTGTCCTTTCTAGTATAATACCTTGGTGAGTACATCTTCAAGAGAGAATCTTCCTTCCCACTCATGTTCTGAGAGGGAAGGGAAAACTTATGCTGGGGATTTTTTGACCGTATCTTTCTTCTAATGTTTTTAGCACAAACAAAATTCTTCACATATCATCAGTTGTTTGGGAGCTCTGATTTGCCACATGGAGATTTACAGACACAGACTATGGCCACATGTTTTATTTCCCAGATTCATATGCCCAGCCTTAGTTTTCCTCTTGAATTCTAGGTCTGCATAATCAACAGCCTATTGAGTTCTTCAGGCTTCTATTTGGCATCTCAAACTCAATTTGTCAAAACAGAACTTATCTTTTCCCCTCCAAAACCCACACCATTTCTGAACTTATTTCTGGCCAATGACACGGCCATCCTTCTTTCTAGTCATCTGGGTTCATAACCTCAGTGTCATCTTCAACACTTCACTCTCCTTTATCTCTAATCACTTTCCAAACTTTATTGATTCTACTTCCACAGCTTTCATATTTGTCTTCTTTTCTCCACATAAACTGCTGCTACCCTTGTTCAATCCCTCATTTCTTCCTGCCTTCTAATTGGGCTCCCCAGCTCATCTTTTCCATTCCATTCTCTGCACAGCTGCCAAAATGATTTTCTTAAAGCATGAGTCTGACCATGTTACCCCTAACATGCTGACCTCTTGATAAAATGTAAGGTCCTTGAGGGTCAGATCTATTTAGTTTCTGTCTTTGTATATCTAACACCTAGCACAATGCCTGGTAGTAGGCATCTAATAAATGCTTGTTGATTAACTAATTTCAATTCTGTATTTGGCACTAAGACTAAAGTGAGGCAATGGGGCATTAAAAGCTATTCATTAAATCTGGGATTTCTCTTGGTCTGGCACACATTCCTCTAGAACAGGGGGTTCTTAACATTTTTTTGTCATGGACCCCTTTGGCAGTATGGGGAAGCATGTGGACCCCTTTTCAAAGTAACATTTTGAGATACATATAAAATAAAATACATGGGAAATTAATACAAAAATACAAAGGAAACCAATGACATTGAAATATCGTCATCAAAATAGAAAAAAAAAAGTCCATAGACACCAGGTTAAAGAACCACAAACTTCAAAAAGAGATTTAGCTAGAGATTAAATAATTCGTTTTGGATTGGTCATATTAAATTATTATTTTTATTATTATTATTGGCCATATTAAATTATTATTATTATTATTATTTTGACAAGTGTGGGTTCAACAACCCAATGCATTCTGTATCCCAAACTCAGACCGGCTATCTCACTATATTCCATTGCATGGTATCATGGAAAGAATACTGGATTCAAGGGGCCTGGGTTCACATCCCAGTAATACCATTTGTTATCTGTGTGACCTTAGATAAGTCACTTCTCTCTAGACCTCTAGATAGATAAAACTAGATAATTTTACCACCTATAAAATGAGAAGGTTGGGCCTTCTGGGTCACATGACCAACAAGATGGAAAACTAGACATTCTTTAGTCTTCACTAACTCTCAAATATCATCCAGAAAAGAAATAATGTGCCATATGTAGAGCAATTGCAACTGAATTCATAGGACAAGAAAGAGGGAACACCACCAAGGTAGAAACTTTGTGAATTAGTACCAAAAAATGCTAATCTTTAAAACACTCACTTTGCACCCCTCCCCCACTAGCTTCTACACTCTGATCAGGGATATACAAATTGTCCTGCAGGTTTCTGTCTGGGAGTTACACTGACATCCCTCTCCTGCTACAGAGACTGTCAGCATACCCACTCTCCACCCTGAAAAGCAGATATTGATTCTGACCAGTCATGTTGGGGGAGATAGCTGCCTTCTTCCTAGGTAAACTCTAGTTTGGGGACCCTCAAAACTGCAGAGACTTTGTTCAGAACACCTATCCTATACTCCTCCAACAGTGGAAAAAAGGACTGACATTGATTCAGCCAAGTCAGAGAGGAAAAGGATGGAAGGCAAGGGTAATTGGCATATGAGGCCAGTTTGAGCAGCTGCTGTTGGCCCAAAGAAAAGAGACCTAAAGCACAGCTGAGGCCAGTCATACCTTCTCCAGAGACTAATAAGTACAAAGAATGAAGCTGGTGAAATGAGAATTATATGGTAGGAGACTGAGGCAGCTTTGTAGTCCAGCTCTTGATATGTACCCACAATCAAAGGGGATTAAGTCAAAAGGTTAGTGATGCAGGAATATAAAGTGGGGGGCAGGGAGAGCTAAAGCATCAAAGATTTTATGGCAAAAAAAATTCAGCTAAAAACCTAGAGCACAGGCAGGTAAATGAACAGAGGAACCTAAAATTAGAAGGAAGAAGAGTACCAAACCCTCAAAAAGAGTACAAAGCCCTTTTAACAAATATCATAAGACAAAGGGAAGTGAAACAAAGCCTGTTGAAATATAGAACCCTGTGGATTTCTAAGAGAACATGAAACAAAAATAAGAAATTCTAAAATGGTTCAAAAGAGAAATGAAATCTGTAAGAGAAGAATTTAGGAAGGAATAACTGTTAGAATGTATAGCTCTCAAAATAGAAATAATTAGCCAAATTAGAAAAAACTGAATCCATTGTGATGATTTTCTTCAAAGAAACAAAAGAAAGAATCACAGATATGAGACACAAAAATATTGAAGTGGATGAAAATTTGGCAAAAGAGATACAAAAGACAGCAATGTTAATAGACTATGTGATCTCTCTATAAGCCAAAACTGTTGACTTTAAAGAAAAGATGCATAAAGACTACTTAAGACTCATAGTTCTCCCAGAAGAAGACAGATTAAAACAAACAAACAAAAAACAACCCTGAACACCAAAATTCATGAAATAAAACAAAACTTCCCAGATCTTCTGAATATAGAAAATAAAGCACACACTTTTTCAAAAATTCAAAGATCATTTCTAGAAAACCCTTATACTTCAAACTCCAAGATACATAGTATTTAAATTTAGCAGTTTGAATGACATAAAACTCTGCAAGCAGATAGGTGGCAGACCTTCACATCTGAAGGAAAGAAAATTCAAATGACACAAGACTATTCTATATCCACCAGAAACCACGGAAAGAAATAGAACAAAATATTCCAAAAAGCAAAAAAGAGCTCAACATGCAACCCAAAATGACATACCCACCCTACAAATTTGAGCCTAGTCCTTAATAGAAGGGATGGATTTTCTACAAAATAAAGGCATTTAGAGCATTCCAGCAAATTAAAAAAAAACAATTCACACACAAGCAGACTATTCAACTTGCAAATATCCTAAACAACAGAAACATAAGAAAGGTAAATAAGCAAAGAAATATCAGGCAAAGAAAAGTAATAAAGTGTACTACCCCATCTCCAGAGGTTATTTTATTTAAAAACACGAAGAAAGATACTGACCTATGGGATTAAAAAAGATTTTAAAAGTACCCAAAGGGATAAAGATGTAAGAAAAATAGGAGAAGTGAAGGTAGAAGAGCAGAACAGTAGCACCACAGACTAAATGATATAATACCTCCTGCCCCTCCCTGACACACACATAGACACACACACACACACACACACACACACACACAAGTGAATCAAGGTATTCTCACACAAAATTTGAGAATGAAAAGGGGCACATAGGTGAGCATCAAAAGGCTGATAACTCCTTTCATCTCTAAGCAAGGAGAGGGGCTACAAAAAGGAGAAATTGAAACTGAAGGAATGAAAAGGGGGTCTTAACTCAGCATGGTGGAAGGGGTTCTATGCCTTTTATGGGAATGAGGCATAGGTTTACTCCAGAAAAAGTTGGTACAAAGGGAGACTGCCTTCTCTGAGAGAATGTTGCATTCTCTAGGACAGCACCCTGCCACAGAAAGAGAAATGCAAGCATCTAGGGGCAACTGGCACCCACGACTGGGGCAAGGGATGAAATTTAAAGATGAAATGTCAAGACTAATGAATGGAGAGGAGAACATTTATAAGGAAGTCAATCGGTAGAACTGAGCTGAATGATTTGTGACATAAGAATTTCTACCCTGAGGTACTACTTCTACACACATTTCCCTCATGATTTGATACTTTTAAGAGTGAGGGACAACAGCAACAAAAAAGAATGATGGGGCAAGATCTATAAAGACAAAAATAGAGAAATTGGTTAAAAGAGGGATCTCAAACCTGACATTTCAGGAACTTCAACTCCATGAGTAACACAAAGAAATTAAAGAATGAACATACATAGACCACAAAGCAGAGAACGGAAGCTTAGAAGAAACAGGAAAGAAAGAGAATTCATGAGGAAAAAAAAGCAAAGAAAATCCTTTTAGAAAAAGGTACAGAAAAAATCCAATAAATAAAAAGAAGTTAGAAGATAGAAGCACAGTAGATTTTAAGCTTATCACTTAACAGACATAAGAAAAAAAAGAATGGAAAAAGGAAGGAGAGAAGAAAGAAAGAAAGAAAGAAAGAAAGAAAGAAAGAAAGAAAGAAAGAAAGAAAGGAAAAGAGAAAGAAAGAAAGAGAGAGAGAAAGAAAAAAGGAAGGAAGGAAGGAATAAAGGAAAGAAGGAACAGTGGAAGGGAGGAAGGGAGGGAGTAATGAAGGAAGAGAAATTAATAATTTAAGTAAAATCTCCAAACTAGGGAAAGGGCTATCAAATGGGACTGAAGATAGGGTTGGGAAGAGAGGGTTGCATATAGAGTTGCATCAATACAGTTTAAGCAAAAGTAATTATATGGACAAAGTACTGACAAAAGAGGAAAATGAACAAAAAAATTAAGCAATACTAAGACAAAAATTGGGGGAAATATAAAGCTAAGTAACATAATTTTAGAAGTTAATGCAACAAACAATATAATAAAGTGAGAGTGGCAGAGTGAATAAGAAAACAAAAACTCCACAATCCATTGCCTACAAAAAACACATCAAATGACTAAAGACATATATGAAAAGTTAAAACAAAATTTACTATGCACCAGGTGTTGTTTTTTTAAGGAGTTGTGATAACACAATCAGACAAATCAAAAATAAAAATTCAGTACCAAAAGAGATAAATGAGGAAATTACATTATGCTTAAAGGAACATGCAATCAATATTAAACTTGTATGCACCAAATGCATAGCTTATAAATTCACAAATGGAAAATGAAACAAGTACAAACAAGTATTCTCTACTTGGTTCCAGTCCTTGAACATACACAAATATTTTTTTCTACATGATTCCAGTCCAAATAGACATATGGAAAGTTGAAAGGAACCTATTTTCAGTCATTAGTGCCTAAGTAGCTGGAATGGTGCAATAACAACACTTTCCAATTGGCTGAGGATCCAACAAGATTAATGACTTAAAAGGTAATGAGCCAGAAATGAGTTCACATACAAAAGGGACAACCTACCAATTTCTCAGTCTTTTCCTTCACGGCAAGAAATGGTCCACAACTGGTGTGAGTTGCCCAGTGGGGAGAAGAACAATTGCCCTATTGTTTTCTCAATCACCACCATGTCTGTGAACCTCCATTTCTTTTGTATTTATTCTTTCCTGATGATAGGGAATGAGTATGATGAGGAGGGAGTATTCAGATGACTGTACAATCTGGGATGATCCATTAGAGCCATCAGAGATCCCACCAGCAACCAAGTTAGTAGTAAAGTCCACTAGAGGCAATAACAGTGGCCAATGAGAGAGGAAGTGCCTGCAGATGGATGTGGAAAGATAGTCATCACCTGAGGATGGTAGTGCCTCCTATGATAGGTGCCTTTCTAAAGTCCATAGCCAACACTTCTCTCCATCATGAGGTGGTCACCATCCCAGAAGCTGCTGTCATATAGACCATAAAGCAATAAAAATAGTAATCAATTCAAAAAGTACAAGCAAAAGACAGAGACCTAAATGGAGATTTAATGATGGAATCTTAAATAAAAAGAGGGTCAAATAATATCATGGAAACAATAAATGTGTGAAAGATAATCAAAATGACAAGACAACATACCAAATTTTCTGAGATGCAGCTAAAGCAGTCCTCAGAGCAAAAACTATATCCCTAAAAACATACATTAACAAAATAGAAAAATAAAGGATTAACGAACAGAATATTCATTTTTAAAAATTAGGTCAACAAGTAAACCCAAAATAAGCACAAAAGAGGAAATCTTGAAAGTTGGAAGAGAAATAGACAAATTGGAAACCAAAAAGACTAGACAACTGGTTAAACAAAACTAAAAACTAGTTCTTTGAAAAGACAAACAAAAGTGATGAATCTTTAGGAAATCTGATCAAAAACTGTTTGGACTAGTACCAAAAGAAAAAATGAAAAAAGTGAAACCACATCAAACCCAGAAAAAATAAAAAGAGTCGTAAGAACCTATCACAGTTATCTGCCATCAAAACTGAGAGCTCCAAAGAAAGAGGGGATTACCTACAAAAATATGAAATACCCAAATTAACAGAACCAATGATAGAGATCTCAAATAATCCAATCTCAGAAAAAGTAAAATGAACTAGCTATAAAGAAATTACCAAAACAAAACAAAACCCAACTCCTGTTCCTGCCTGACATATTTACAGAATTGTATCAAATCTTTAAAGAACAATTAATATCTATTATACACAAATTATTCTCAAAAATTGGGAAAGAAAGCACCTTATCAAACTCCTTTTCCAAGAAAAATATAGTCTTATTAACTAAACCAGTAGAGAAAAGAAAAAGAACTATAGAGCAAGGTTGCTATTGAATATCAATTTTAAAATTTTAAATAAAATCCTGTCAAAAGGACTACAGAAGTTTATACCAAAATATCACTCTAATCAACATGAATTTATTTGAGTAATGCAAAGATTATTCAATATTAAGAAAATAATCAATATAATCATATCAAAAACAAAAATATCCAGAATTCATAATTATCTCAATAGATGCAGAAAAAGCCCTTGAAAAAAATATGATACTTTATATGTACTCAAAAATGCTACAATTTAGAGGCACATAAAATCTTTTTTTTTTTAGTGTGATACAAGGTATCTAAAACTAGAAGCTAGCATTTTATGCACTGGAGAAACATTAGAAAGTTTTCCAATAAATTCAGCAAAAGTAAAAGAAAAAGACACCCCCTTTTCTTGCTGCTGATGTTACGATTGACTTAGAAAATCTATGAGATTCAGCAAAGAAACAAATTGAAAGAATAGCTTCAGTAAAGTTGCAGGCTACAAAATAAACCCACAAAAATGAACTGGATTTTTATATAACAAAATCCAAGTAACAAAAAGAAAAAGGGATATCTCATTCAAAATAATTATAAAGTGCACAAAATATCTGGGAATCCATCTACTAAAGCACATCCAAAATCTATAGAAATATAAAACACTCCTTAAAAAAACAGGGAATAATTTAAATAGCTGGAGGAATTTTCAGTACTCATTACTGGGCCATGCCAATATAATAAAAATGATAATGCTACCAACATTCATTTACATACATAATGTTACACAAATCAAACTACCAAAAGGATCATTTATAAAGTGATAAGAAACAATAACAAAATTCATTTGGAGAAATAAAAGATATAGATAATTAAAGGAAATAATGAAAAAAAAATGTAGGAATAAAAGGGGAATGGCACTTCCCAGCCTCTAACTATAATATAAATCAAAACTCATCATAATAATTTTCTGGTTAAAAAATAAAAAAGTAGAACAATAGAACAGACCTATCAAAGAAGAGCCAGAAATGATTTACCTCAAACCCATTGGATGATAAACCTGAAAACATCAGAATTAACTAGGAAAGTACTTAACAGACGATAAGTACTACTGGAAAAAACTGGAAAGTAATCTGGCAGAAATTTTGGTTAGGTCAACATTTTATACTATCTTCCACAATGTGTTCAAAATGCATATGCAACTCTTAGAAAAGAATAGCATATAACTTTCATAACTTTGGATGAATTCCTAACCAAAGGACAGAGTCAATTATGAAAGATAAAATACATAACAAGACAGACAACTAAGAGAAATATGTAAGGCTGAAATAAGCAGCTAAAACATGGGAACAAACAGTTCTCAAAAGAATTGCAAAATATTCACAACCGAGAATTCTCCAAATTGCTAGTAATAAGAGAAATTCCAATTAAACAATCCTAAGATTTTATCTCCCATCCAGAAAGTTGTCAAGGAATAATCAGTGATGGAAATGTATAATCATATTCACCTAGTAGAGCTGTGGAGCTGTGACTTGGTACGACCGAGAGCAACTGGAGAATTGTGCAAAAAAAAAGTGACTAAAATATTCATACTCTTTGATTACAGATTCGACTAGTGGGCATATATCCCAGAGAGACAAAAAGAAAGACCTCACAAACACCAACATATTTATGTATCGGAACTTTTTATGGTAGCAGAGAACTACAATCAAAGTAGATTTCCGTCCCTGGGGAATGGCTAAACAAATTGTGGCAGATAAATGTAATGGAATACTAAGCTATAAGAAATAATGGGCAGCTAGGTGGTGCAGGGGATAGAGTCCTGGCCCTGGAGTCAGGAGGACCTGAGTTCAAATCTACCCTCAGACACTTAATAGCTGTGTGACCCTGGGCAAGTCACTTAGCCCTGTTTGCCTCAGTTTTCTCATTTATAAAATGAGCTGGAGAAGGAACTGGCAAATTACTCCAGTATCTTTTTTCCTAGAAAACCCCAAATGGGATCGCGAGGACTCAGATATGACTGAAAAACTAAACAAAGTCTGTAAGAATTCTAACTCCCTAAGAGGACGGGAAAGAATAATGACACTTCCAACTCTGCAGCTGTGACCACACACTTGTTATATGTGACCACACACTTGTTATAGAATCTCTCCACTTGCAGGATGGTCTGCACGGCTGTACTAACTATTCTTTCTGTGACTTTCCCCAAGTTTGGTGTCTATAGCTGTGTGCAAAAGATTAAACCAGCTAAGAAGGTAAGATATTGTTTCTGTCTTTTCCTGACAGGGTATTTCCTTGTCCAGCTTGATTTTGGCTCCAGTTTGCCTTATGTTCACAATGGAAGAGCCTGCTTTACGTCACGGGATTTTCCCAGCAATTACAGACAAAAAATATGCAACGGGCTGGGGCTAATTAAGAACACTCCCTTCCTCACTGCACAAACGGACCCAGCCCTAGCTCAAAATAGCATCCTGAACCATCCCAATTTAAGCAGAGACTGCACACAGACTGCAAACAGGGAGGCCTGGAGAAAACAGGCCTTGTTAAGTTTGGGTGGCTTCACTGCCCATCTGGCAGTCTGACAAGGAGCACTTTTTACCAATTAAATGGCCTCCTAATCCCAAACCAGAGAGTGACTGAGGGAGACCCATACCTGACAACATCTCTTACTGCCCTAGGAGGCTGGAGCTATTCAATAAAATCATAGCTCTCAGACAGGGGGCCATCTCAGTCATCCTGATTTATATCAGGCCACTGGACCCAGATGGCTCTGGAGGAGAAAGTGAGGCTGGTGACCTTACACAGTCCTCCTTCACTTAAATCAAATTCATTTGCAAGTCATAGCATCACCTCCCTGATGTCATGGTCCTCTTCAGAATGAAGGACAAACAACACCAGCAAAGGCTCTCAGACATGTTTGATTGTGTATCTCTCTCAATTCAAGTCAACAAGCATGCTTACGTTAAGTACCCACTTTGGACCAAGCACTGTGCTAAGTGTGCTAAGTGTGCATTAAGCACCTACTTTGTAGCAGGCATTGTGCCAAGTGTGCATTAAGTACCTACTTTGTAGTAGCCATTGTGCCAAGAATACTGAGAAAAGCAAAACCAGTGCCTTCCCTCAAGGAGTTCACAGTCTCCAGGGGAAACACCACAGAAACAGCTTTGTACCAGCAAATACATACAGAATAAATTTGAAATCATCTCAAAGGCAAGACACAGTATTAAGGAGGACTGGTAAAAGTTTCTTGCAGGGGATTCTTGTGGAGCCTTGATGGAAGCAAGAGAAGCCAGAAGAAGGAAGAGGTGAAGAGGGAGAGGAAACAGATAGTAAAAATAGGGCAGGAGTGTCTTGTACAAGGCACAGCAAAGAGGCCAGAATCACTGCATCAGAGTAAGTGAAGAGGAGTAAGATGTAACAAAGACTGGAAAAGTAGGAAGCATTTAGGTCATGGAGGACCTTAAAAGCCAAACAGTCGGTTTTTTTTATTTAATCCTAGAAGATAAGATATAGGGATTCAGGCCCTATAGTTAAATATGGGGATTAAATCCAGAGAGCCACTGGAGTTTATCAGTCAAATGATTTTTAGCATGTATTCCTAATATTCTTATCAATATTCTTATCAGTAGTACCCATAGAAGCCTGAGATTACAGGTGGTAGAGACTACAGCTACTGATTGAAGAGCGACCCCAAGGAGTACAGAGAGCCATCCAGTTGAAATGGGGCATCCTATAATATGAGTAACTTTGTTTTTTATTATTCATTTTTCCTTATTGCTAAGTAAATGGTTATGTGTATGATCTAAAAAAAAAGAGAGAAATGGGGCACCCTGTGTATGTAGGTGTAGTTCAGACAATAAGGGGCCTACCCAGCCCAGCCTAGCAATAGATTGATCTGTCCAGCAGAAATGCCCTTGGAGGAAGAAGCCTGGCTGAGCTGCAGGGTGACTAGTCAATCATTGTTACCAACACCCTCTTCTGCAATGAACTTGGTAAAGATTTTCTGAAGAAAGAGATGGAATCAAGGCTGTCTAGTTGCCTTGGTCACGTGGGTCCCCACCAGTTGTGCTTCATTACCATTGTACTTTATGTTTGTACCCCTCTTCCTCCCTCATCCCCAATTCTATGTGTCTTTGTGAGAGGAAGCACCCAGGTTTGAGACAGGAGGGAGGTTTCTTTGTAGCTATTGTTCTTGCTTTTCCATTTGAGTAAATGCCTTTTCAAGAGCTTATTGAGTCTGTTGGCTGATTGTTTGTGGGAAACACACCAACGGGGGCTAGCAAACTACTATGTTGGGAATAGTGACCCACTAGGTTACCCCTAAAACCTGAGGTAGTAGCTGCCCCTCTGGGGACCCAAGTTGCCAATGAGAATGTAAATTGGGGAACAAACCAGAGGGACTGCTATATTTTAAAAGGATGAGATAACAATGAGATAATATTTGATTCTAGAATCATTGGCAGATCACTGGGGTTTATTGAGTAGAGGAGTGACATAATCAAACTTGTACCTTAGGAAATTATTTTGGCAACAGCTCTGTGGAGGTTGGGGTGGAACACTGAGAGATTTGGGACGTGGAGAAAATTAGAAGCCTATTACAATATTCCAGGCAAGAGGTGATAAGGGCCTGAACTAAGGTGATCACAGCATAAGTAAAGAGTGGGGACAGGTATGAGATATATTGAGGAAGTAGCAATGACAAGAATTGACAACTGATTGATAGAGCGTATGAGTGATAATGAATAGCCAAGGATGATACCATGCTTTCAAGCCCAGGTGACTGAGAAAATGGTGGTGCCTTTGACAGTAGTAGGCAGTAATAGGCCATCTCAGAAGGGAGGGAGGTTTTGGAAAAAAATCTAACTTAATGAGAGCTGCAATGTAGATCTCAGCTCCTTTGTGCTTTCTCATCCTGTGCTGACTCTATCTCACTAAAAGTGAAAAAGGGTATAGAAATTATTTACCAGCCATTGCCTTGGAGTGAACAGCCACCCAAGAGATACAGAACCAACCTACAGGCACCTGTTGTAGCCAGGAGCTTGTCTGGGGAACAGGCTGTGTGTACACTGATTAGGCTGGGATTGTCCTAGTGACACTTGCAAATTGTGGGTGTGTGGGTTACCAGCAAGGTTAGTTTATAACTTCCCTGAGGCACCCACTTTAGAGCAAAAATGGAGAGATTAGGAGCTTGCACTACCATAGGAGGCTGAGTTTAGGGAGTTTGCTTATGTTGAAGGCAAGTCCTGAAATTAGTATCAGGAGAGTGGGACGCCAACCGTCTTCTACTCTCTGACTGATTGGTCATGCTCTTCTTGGCATAGGGTTAGGACCCCCATTTCAGAGCTAACTGCCTAAAACAGGGAGGCAGAAAACCTGCGGTCAAGTCCGGAGTCTGTTATTTGCTACCTGGGTGACCCTGGGCAAGTTTTTTTAACATCTTTTGGCCTTGTTTCCTCATTTTTAAAATGAGGGGATTAGACTCAGCAGCCTCTAAAATTCCTTGCATTTCTAGATATATTATCCTCTGGACTCTAGTCCTCATTTTCCTCACCTATAAAATTGGGGATTGGACTCAGTGACTTCTAATATTCTTTCTAATGCTAGATGATCCTACGATCTTAGAACTTAGCCTTTTTGGCATCCAGGAAGACCTAAATTTCCAAGCCAATGTGACCTCCATCTTGGCCCACCTTCCCAGATGCTCCAGTGGTCTAAAGAATTTCCTTCCTTTCAACCTCCAAGTCAGAGAAAGAGATCTAAGCTCTACTGCTGAGATGATAATATTTTTGAAGAACCAAGCACTTGCCTTCTCAAATCCCAATTCTTCCAATATTTTAAAGCCCTTTCATAATTAACCCCATTCATATGTGTGCCCTTGCACATCCTTTGACTAAGACTGTCAAGTTGAACCTGTACCTCTAAATTAGTACAGGAATCACTTTTAGGGTCTGGACTCAGCTTTGCAACTGAGTGATTATATGACCTAGGTCACATGGCCTTACTTATCTGTAAAATGAGAAGTCAAACTGGATTTCTAAGGATCTTCCAGCTCTCAGATTCTATATTTTCTGGTTCTCTGGCTTCTGACTTCCAGTTGCCCTTGAGGTAGGGCATGGTCCTCACTTAACATCTATAAACACCTCCTCCCCCCTTTCCTCCGTCAGGGCAGTTTGCAAAGGCAGAACCTAACCTGTCAGTGGTACTTTTTCAAAGCACATTTTGAAAACGAATTTCTACCCTGAACAGTTCTGCTCAATAAACAAGCATTTATTGAGCAACTGTTCCTTCTAAAAAAGAAGTCCACCTCAAAAGCAGCACTTTATAAGTAGGAGGCCAACTCCACAATATACTCAGTCCCCAAGTAAGGTGCTAGATTCAAATATTCCAAGTTCCATACTAGACCAGGGAGTTGGTATGCCTGTGGCAGGCATTTCTGATATTGCCATCCAAAAAGAAAAAAAAAACAGGAAGGAAAAGATAATCCTAGTCCCCTCCCTATCTCAAGCTCACACCACCTTTCTTTATCCTTCACCATTAAGGATCTGTGAATTCAACAAATTAAATTGATGGGATATTGAACATAGATAACAGGAAGAAAGCAGGGGTCAAAAATGCTAATCCAAGTATATGACAGAGGAAGAAGCCAAATGCAGAACTGCAATCTGCAATCCTGGCACACACCATACTTAAGCAAATGCTGCCATTCCTCTTTAGGTGAACAGACATAGATAGACTGCCCTTGTCCTGAATGAAGGTAGGTCAAGGAAGATGGGTGACTAAGGGCCTTGTTTAAATTTTGTTTAGTCATTTTTTAAAGGTATTTGGATGGGTTTGAGAGAGAACTCAGATGAATGCCTGCCTTTACTCTGCCATCTTGGCTCTGCCTTGAAGCTGTAAAATTTAAACAAGGCCCTTAGTCACCCATCCTCCCTGACCTACCTTCATTCAGGACAAGACAAAAAAAAAGTCAAAGCTCCTACATCCAAAGACTCCAAGAAAAATGTGAATTGGTCTCATGTCATGGAAGAGCTCAAAAAGGATTTTGAAAATCAAGTTAGAGAGGTAGAGGGAAAATTGGGAAGAGAAATGAGAGTGATGCAAGAAAATCATGAAAAATGAGTCAACAGCTTAGTAAAGGAGACAAAAAAAATACTGAAGAAAATAGCACTTTAAAAAACAGACTAGGCCAAATGGTAAAAGAAGTCCAAAAAGCCAATGAAGAGAAGAATGCCTTAAAAAGCACCATTGGCCAGATGGAAAAGAAGATATACAAGCTTCCTGAAAGAAATAATTCCTTAAAAATTAGAATGGAGCAAGTGGGAGCTAATGACTTTATGAAAAATCAAGAAACAATAAAACAAAATCAAAAGAATGAAAAAATAGAAGACAATGTGAAATATCTCATTGGAAAATCAACTGACCTGGAAAATAGATCCAGGAGAGATAATTTAAAAATTATTGGACAACTTGAAAGCCATGATCAAGAAAAAAGAGCCTAGACATCATCTTTCAAGAAATAATGAATGAAAACTGCCCTGCTATTCTAGAACCAGAGAGTAAAATAGAAATGGAAAGAATCCACTGATAACCTCCTGAAAGAAATACCAAAATGAAAATTTCCAGGAATATTATAGCCAAATTCCAGAGTTCCCAGGTCAAGGAGAAAATATTGCAAGCAGCCAGAAAGAAATAATTCTAGTATCATGGAGCTACAGTAAGCGTAACACAAGATTTAGCAGCTTCTACATTAAAGGATCAGAGGACTTGGAATATGATACTCTTGAGGGCAAAGGAACTAGAATTACAACCAAGAATCACCTACCTAGAAAAAAAAGTGTAATCAATGAGGGGGAAAATTGATGTTCAATGACATAGAGGAACTTAATGCATTCTTGAAAAGCCAGAGCTAAATGGAAAAATTGACTTTCAAATACAAGACTCAAGAGAAGCATGAAAAGGTAAACAGGAAAGAGAAATCATAAGGGACTTGTTAAAGTTAAACTGTTTACATTCCTACATGAAAAGATGATATTTGAAACTCATGAGACCTTTTTCATTATTAGGGCAGTTGGAGGGAATATTATATAGACAGAGGGCACTGGGTGACTTGAATATGAAGGGATGATATCTAAAAAATAAAACTAAGGCATGAGAGAGGAATGTACTGGGAGAAGGACAAAGGGAGAGGTAGAATGGGATAAATTATCTCACATGAAAGAGGCCAAAAAAAAAAGCTTTTACAGTGGAGGGGAAGAGGAGGGAAGTGAGGAGGAGTAAGTGAATCTTACTCTCATCAGAATTGTCTCACACATACACACTCAATTGGGTATAGAAATCTATCTTACCTTACAGGAAAGTAGGAGGGATAGGGGATAAGAGAAGGGACCAGGGCAGCAATAGGATGGAGGGCAGATTGGGCGAGGGGGTAGTCAGAAGCAAAACGTTTTTGAGGAAGGACAGGGTGAAAGGAGAGAGAGAATAGAATAAACAGGGGGAATAGGATGGAGGGAAATACAGTTAGCAATAGTAACTGAAAAAAAGCAAGTTTCTCTGATAAAGGCCTCAATTTCTCAAACATAAAGAGAACTGAGCCAAATTCATAAAAATAAGAGCCATTTCTCAATTGATAAATGATCAAAAGATATGATCAGTTTTCAGATGAAGTAATCAGATTTATCAATAGCCACATGAAAAAAATACTCTAACTCACTATTGATTGGAGAAATGCAAATTAAAACAATTCTGAGATACCACCTCATACCTATTAGATTGGCTAATAGGACAGAAGAGGTAAATGACAAATGGTGAAGGGGATGTGGAAAAAATGAGACTTTAATGCACTGTTGGTGAAGTGGTAAACTGATTCAACCATTCTGTAGAACAATTTGGAACTATGCCCAGAGGGCTATAAAACCATACATACCCTTTAACCTAACAATACCACTACTAGGTCTATATTCCAAAAGAGATTTAAAAAAACAAAAAGGAAAAGGACCTACATGTATAAAAATATCTCTAGCAGCTCTTTTCTTGGGGTAAAGAATTAGAAGATGAAGAGATGCCCATCCATTGAAGAATGGCTGAACAAGTAGTGGTATGTGATTATGATGGAATACTATTATACTATAAGAAATGATAAACAGGATGCTCTCAGGGAAACCTGGAAAGACTTGCATGGGCTGGTGCAAAGTGAAATGTACTGTGTACAAAGTAATAGCAATGTTGTGAGATGATCAGCTCTGAATAACTCAGCCATCCTTAGCAATGCAACAATCCAAGCCAACTCTGAAGCACTTACGATGAAAAATACTGTCCATCCCCAGAGAAAGAACTGATGCTGTCTGAAGATTGAAGCATACTTTTTTTAACTTTATTTTTCTTGAGGTTTTTTTCTTGCCTGTGTCTTCTTTTACAATATGACTATATATGTATAACCTAAATCAAATTGCTTGCCTTCTCAATGGGAGGTGAGGGTGGGGAAGGAGAAAGGGGGAGAATTTGGAACTCAAAGTTTTAAAAATGAATGTTAAAAATTGTTTTTACACGTAACTGGGGAAAAATCAAATTCTAAATAAAAGGTAAAAAAGGTATAGATACATAGATACATAGATAGATACATAGATAGATTTTACAGCTTCATGTGCCAAGCAGAAATGGAGAGCCCTGTAGGATTATTTCCTTCCAATATATGTCAGTAGGCAGTGAATTGAAGTAAAGATAGTTTCTAGTAAAAATTCTTTATGATGTTCAAAGTAACTAAAATTGGCATTTGAATATTTGCTCTACCCTTACCAAGCCCAAATTCCATCCTTTAAGCTGATCTGTTACCAAGCTGGTGCCAAACTGAGGAAATAAGAAATGGCTGTGGGCCCCATCTAAAAAAAATAGAAGCCAATCTATAGATGAGAATCTAATATGGAGGGTGGTGGTGGAAGGAGGGGGAGGTAGAATTACAGACAGGCAAAATTTGGCTTAATATGAGGTGAAATTTCCTAAGAATGAAGGCTTTACTTCCCCAAAATGCCTCTGAAAGTGGATTCATTGGCAGTCCTTAGGCACAGGCTGGATCATAGAGCCATAGAGCCAGAAGAGAACTTCAGATGCCACTGATTCCAACCCCCTAATTCTACAGGTGAGGAAGTGAATCCCAAGAGAAAGGAAATGGTTTGCTCAAGGTCACACAGTGGGTTAGTATCAGAGCTGGTTTCTCTACACTCTAAGTGTGTACAGTGAAGAATGTATGTACCAAGTCAAAACATCTGTTTCCCTCCCAGGAATGAAACTCGTTTTTACAAGTTCCTGCTGGACAGCAGTCAAGTTTTGTAAATTGCAGTCTGAATTGAGGGTTTGGCTAATCACTTTTTATTCCTGTTGATTCCCCAAGGACTAAGCTATATATATTCTCAGAAGCATGGGCCAGTGGACAGGGGGTCAGCCCTGGAATGAGGAAGACCTGGGTTCAAGTCTTGCGTCTGACACTACTCACTATGAGCATAGGCCAGTCACTTAACCTGACAGTGACCCAGGTGACTCTAAGATTATAAAGTGGCTGAGCCAACAGTTACCCTCAACCCTGGTGTCTTTGCTCAGCTATTCAACAAACTACAGTGATCTATTAGCATCATATGGTCAGTTACCTCTGTGAAGATCGGGCGTCAAGACTTCAACTTCAGTGTATTCCACATCCACATTCGAATGGTCAGGCTCTGTCACAAAGAAATCATAACACTCTGTATTAGGCAGCACCTATCTCCAAGGAGCTCAAAGCACACCACATATTCTCACCGTAATTCTAATTCCTAAGAGACAGGCAGGATGCAGAGCTCCCAGTCAGTGTCAAGGGTACATTATAGTGCCCTTCAAACATTTGAAAGACAGACGTACAGATCAAATGGGTTATGTGTGTATATATCATATCTATATGTATATATGTAATTATTATATTGTTATATGTGGATATATGTGCACATATGCAAATTTTTGGTTTTTATTACATACAAGATATACACATCTACATATATAGTCCATTTGATCATAACTATATGTGTGTTATATGCACATATATGTATTTGTATGTACATACAAACATTCATATATATACATACAAACATATATATGTATACATACACACATATATTTTAATTCTGTGCAGGAAGATTTTTCAAGGGCTATGTATTAGAAAGAGAAAAGAATGGTTTGAGCACCAGAACATATCAGGCAGCTATTACTTTTCATGTCTGGATTAAGACTATTTAGTGACTTTTCCAAACACAAAAGGGATTAAGGTTGGATAACAACCCAGGAACATAAAATTCTATGAAAAGACAATCCCCTCACCCTGATAAAATGAATGAAATCTCCCAGAAGGTTCTCATTAAATCTGGTCAGATTTATCCCATTTCCCTTTCTTGATAAACATGAAATCCACAAATACTCTTCTGGAACAAAAATATTAGAATGGCATCTTGAAAAATTTCATTTAGAAAACCTATTGGTTATCAGAAAATATCCTTCTGGCTTCACCAAAGGATCAGGATGCTACACTTGCAAACAATGTGATATTTTGCCACAGATGTCAAAAGCCTTTTGCAAAAAAATTTGATCATTTATACCCTCTAGTTTCTATGCTATCCCAAGGCTGGAAAGAACTCTAAAAATGCACTCAGTCTATCCCCCTACTTCCAGGCATAATGTCTTTTCTGTTATCTTGAGTAATTAGATAAGAACACAGTTTTTAAAGATTCTCCAAAAAGTACATTATGCAATTTCTCTATTGAAGGAATTCCTTAACATCCCTAGACTTCAGTGTTCTCATCTGCAAAACGTGTGGGTTGACCTCCTAGACAGAAAGACGCCATACACAACTATAGAATAATACATGTATTTTTGGATATGACCTACGTGGGAATTTGTTTTGTCTGTGCATATTTGTTACATGGGTTTTGTTTTACAATGGGAGGTTAGGGAAGGGGAGATGGGAAGTAGGGAAAATAAATGTTCATTGAAAAAACAGAGAAAAGTTTTGCGTTTTTTTTTTTAAGGAATTGGCTAGACAATCTTATCTATAAGGTACTGTTTTTCAGAGAGACAAAAGGGACTTTGATTATTTGTTAGGTAATATTTGTTGTGTCAAAAAAAACCATATCAGTAATTTTTTCAAAATTGCATTACTTATAAGATCACTCTAGCGATAACAGTCTGCGATTCAATAGTCCATGCTTAGAATTTGAGATGGAGACTACCAAGAAATTTTTGTCATAGAATCACAGTATGTTGGACCTAGAAAGAGCCTCAGAGATTATCTCTTCCAAATTTCATTTATAGATGAGAGATGAGGAAAATGAGATGTATCTAAACCACATTACTCCTTTCAGTATTTAAATCAATCCTCTCTTAGGGAGAAGTAACTTGTGGTTATATTTTACATAAAGAACAATCAATAAACAATCAGTAAACAATCAATAAACATTTATTAAGTACCTACTTTATGCTATTTACAGTGGGGGAAACAGAAAGCAAGTAAACATAGATAAAGCAAGCTACATACAGGATAAATGGGAAATAATTAACAGAGAGAAGGCACTAGGCTAAGAATTAAGAGAGGTTGGAAAAGGTTTTTTGTAGAAGATCAGATTTTAGATGGGACTTAAAGGAAGCCAGAGAAGTCAGTAGGCTGAAGTGAAGGAGAACATTCCAGAAATGGGAAGATGCCAGAGAAAATGTGTAAAGCCTAGAAATAGAATGTCTTCTTTGTGGGACAAAGAAAGGAAAAGTATGGATTTTTACAGATGAGGAAACTGAGGAATAGTCATTGACAGAAGTAAGAAAAGAATCTGGGAGTCTTGATTAAGTTTTTCTTTTTTGTTATAAATGAATAAACATTTCTTATGAAAAACACGACAAGATCAGGAATTTAGAGTGGGACAGGACCTCAATTACCTTTATGTTCATTTGTTGGTTTCATTGTATGGTTCCCAATATCATCATTGTATCCTAGTTCAAAAATCAGTTACAATTTAATTAGTATTCATGGCAAGGGAAACTTGGTTTTATATCAACATCTTGATGAGAAATGAAAGGGTGGGGTTTTTTCCCATTTAGTTCAGTTAAACAGAAAACAAAACAACTCATATTAGTAAGGCAAACCATTTAAGGTAAAACCTTCCGCCCTAGAAGAAATATCAAGATTTGGATTTGGAGGAGACCTCTAAGGTCATGTAGTCTAACCTCTTCATTTAAAAAAAAGAAGTGGAAACTGAGTCCCAACAAGACTAAGTGACTTGCTTTGACCAACACAGTGAACTGAATAGTCTTCTAGGTATCTCAAACTTAACATGTTCGAAATAGAACCTGTTATCTCTTCTTACTGAAAGTCACTCTTCTCCTGAACTTCATAATCTCTGTCAAGGGCGCCATCATCTTCCCATTCACCCAGGTTCAAAAACTTGGCATTATCCTTGACCTCTCACTTTGCCTCAAGCCACATATCCAACCAGTTGCCAAAGCTCATTGGTTCGACCTCCATGTCTCTTGTACCTTGGCCTCCTTCTCTCCATTCACACAGCTAACATCCTTTTGGGCCCTCATGAATTCTCTCATGGACTATTCTAATGGTCTCATGACTGGTCTCCCTGCCTCAATTATCTCCCTCCTCTTTCCAGTATATCCCCCATACAGTAACCAAAGTAATTTTTCTCAAGCACAAGTCTGACCAGGTATACTTCCCTGTCCAGGAAACTCCGGGGGCTCCCAATAAACAAGCGTTTAGTAAGTACCTATCATTGTCAGACAGTGTGCTAGATGCTGGGGACAGAAACACAAAGAATGGAAAACCCTACTACTTTCAAGAATATTAAGTGTATCTTTAAGTATATTCAGAAAAATTATGAAGAGAACAAAAATAGAAAAAAAAATCAAAACCAGACTCTTTGGTTCATCACTTAAAGCGCCTCACAACCCAGCTCCAAACTACCTTTGCTGGCTTATTACAATATTTACATTATTTCTGTAGTAGCCAGACGTGTTTCTTGCACACTCTTCTCCACATCCCACCTCCATGCTTTAGTACAGGCTTTAGTACCGTGATCATGCTTGGGATATACTCTCTTTATTTTGTATGTAATTAAATCTGGTAAAGATATTTCCTCAGATAAAATGGAAGGTTCTGGGGGCCAAGGACTATTTCATGTCTGTCTTTGTATTCCCAACACCTAGTACAGTTCCCGGCATCATAGTTAGGATGTTTAATAAATGCTTGAAGTTTCAAAATGAATTACCATTTCATCTCCCACTTCCAAACCTTTGCATAGGCTATTCCTGATGCTTCCTCACCTCTACCTCTTGGAAATCCTGTCTCTCATCAAGACTCAACTTAACTGCTATCTCTCTTTCAAGAGTTCTTTCCTAAGTCTCCTTTAAATTATTTCATATAATTTTGTATCTAGCTTATATCTACTTCTCTGTAAGCATGTTATATCTAGGGCAGTTAGGTGGCACACTGGATAGAGTGCAGGGCCTGAAGTCAAGAAGACTCATCTTCATGACTTCAAATCTGGCCTCAGACCCCTACCAGCTATGACCCTGGGCAAATCACTTAACCCTGTCTACCTCAATTTCCTCATCTATAAAATGAGCTGGAGAAGGAAATGACAAACCACTCCAATACCTCTGCCACAAAAATCCCAAATGGGGTCATGAAGATTTGGACATGACTAAAATGACAGAACAACAACAAAGTATGTTGTATTCTCTCCCTCTACCCCCAACTCTAGACCAAAACTCCTTGAGGCCAGAGACTTTTGCCTTTGAATTTATACTCCTAGTATGATCACTGGTACCTAATAAGCATTTAGTATATTCTGGTCGAATGCTTGCCCAAAATCACACAGATAGATGAACTCAGCTTCTCTGACTCCAAATCATCTCATCATACAGCTTCTCCATCAACCAAAAGTATTTTGTATTTTCTCCTACCTATTTCTAACCTCAGTAGTGTCTTCATTATGAAGGATGGTTCAATTTGCAATTCAGAATTCTGATAGGGGAGATAGAGAAGCACGGCAAAAATCTAACCAGATGAGACAATTGCAAAGGGGAAGCTTTGAGTACAGCATAATAGAAAAGTGCTGGACTTTTACATTCAGAAGACCCGCTTAGAGAAAACATACTTTGTTAGGACGGAAAGTCAAGATGCCCATACCAGAGTGACTGTTAGCTTCCACGTTGGGATCAGATTGCGTCTTCTCAGTGTTGGAGTTCAGGGGTGGTCCTGGCCTTAAAATTAAATTAAAAAAGAAAAGGAAGAAAAACATATGAGGCCTTTGGCACATCAACCCAGAGTCAACAAAATATGACCTAGGAGATTGTCTTGGGAAGACCAGGAGAGTTTTCTCATGTGGAAAAAGAATGTTTTTTTCTAATCTAGAAAATGGACTTTAAAAAGCTCCAACCAGTTGCCAAAACTTTTAGCATGTTGCTAAATGCTAATGCTAATTTAGCTAATTGCTAAATTAGCTAAATGCTAAATGCAACATGCTAAAAGATTTCAGTTCTTCCTGCACATGTGTCTGACAGAACTGAAGATCAAACACCAGAAAGCAGAGAGAAGTTCTTGGAATCTATTCCCCCGCCCTGCTCTCCCTACCCACCCCTACCCTGTCCCTTGATCTTTACCTCTTAAAATTCCATTCTTCCTTCAAGGTCTAATTTAAATTCCACCTGTTCTATGAAGCTTTCCTTGACCTCCCTTGTTAAAAGGGATCTTCTCCTCTTGTGAACTCCCATCCCAATGGCTCCTTGTTCATATGTCTTCTAAGTGCTATCATATTTTCTTTTGTATTTTGGTTCATCTCAAACATTTCACTTGGCATTCTGGATCAGGGGATCTTTCATAGGAGTGACTGTGCCTGACTCATCTTTGTTTTTCCTACAGCAAGTAGTATGGTATCATGCACATAGCAAGCATTGAATTGTTTATTGAATGATTTTATGGATCAAGGTCTTGCTCATCTTCCTATTTCCTAAGCTACTCATTTTTCTCGAGTGAGATATTTCACCTGAATATGGCCTGGATTGACTATAAGTAAATGAAAATGTGCTTGAATTTCTGAATCTATATTTGATGATGATTCTCTAGAGACTCTATTGCCATCAAGCTTTCCTACGTTAATATCTATAATCCATGCAAAGTGTTGGAAATAAGAATTGTTCAGCTTTGAAGTATCAGCACCAGATTGGAAGCTCCAAGAGTGCAAAGGCTCTGTTTTAGGGACTGGCCCTATGATTTCACTGAACTCCCAGGTGAGGAAACCCCCTCTTCCAATGCAAGTTAGCACATTTTTCTGCAACTTATAGTCTTAGAAAGGAGCCTAGAAGGTTGAGAGGTGATTTGCTTGGAGTCATGAAGCCAATATGTGTCAGAGACAGGATTTGAACTCAAGACTTCCTGGCTCCAAGGCCAGCTCTCTATCCACTAAGATACATTGCTTCATGAACTTGCTAATTGTCAGAATACATGATATATGTAAGATCCTGTGCTAGGTATATTCTAGGGATTACATAAACAAATATATTTTACACAGTAGACGTTTAATAAATGTTTGTTGAATTGGAGTGACACGTCTCTTCACTCAAGGAGGCAGGAATACAGGAGTTCTCAATTGAGGCCTGGGGACTTCCTAGGGATCCCAGAGACTCTTTCAGGGGCTCTGCATGGTAAAAAGCCCTTAACATTCTCTAGCTCTGAGCAAAAGTAACAAATTATTCCCTCTCTAACTTCACTTCATATATCAATTTCAACCCCTTTCACCAAAATAAGCAAACTGACCTGGACATCTCCACTGGCATCTGTTTTGCTTTGAAGGGGAAAAGAAAAAGCATGTTAAAATTTTTTGTATCCCAATAACAGATAATAATAGATCATATTTACACAGTGCTTTGAAGTTTTCAAAGTAGTTTACATGTAAAATTTTATTTCAAACTCTCAACAGCCCAAAAGGCAGATCATTATATCCATTACATCATTTTACAGATGAGGACAATGAGGTTAAGAGTATAACATAAGTGACTTGCCTAGATAGCAATATATTGTATCTAAACCATGTTTGGCTGGCTGTGAAGATATCAATAATGTTGAAGGAAGAGGGAAAAGAAAGTCCAGTACTCCAATATTTCAAAGTCAAATTAATTTACAGTAAAAAAAAGCAAATAAAAGACTGTCATCCTTTTGGCCCATATATGACTGAGCTTCAAGAAGGCAGGTAAAATCTAGCACTAAGAAGTTAATTTCCTGTCTTTTTTCAAATAGATTTGTAATAAAAAATTCTTTCCTTCTGACTTCCTCTATCTCCCAATCAAGAAAATAATACCTTTAATTCTATCCTATCAACATCTCTAGACTGTGAATATAAGATTTAAGAACCTGCTCAGGCTAAACTCACAAAACCCCAGACCTATTTGAACTCCTTTCATCTTTTTAATGGATGAGGAAGCTGAGGCTCAGAAGAGGAAGTGATCCCCCAAGGTCACGCATTAAGGTAATAACCAAGATGACACTAGCATCCAAACCTCCTCGCTCCCAGGCAGTTGGCTACCCAAGTCACACACTAAAGGTTACCATCAGCATAGAATCACAGATTGAGGGCTGGAACTCATCCAGTCTACAAATGAGCAAAATAAAGGTCAGAAAGGGGAAGGGAATGGCCCAAGGACACACTACTAATACATGGTAGAGAAAGAACTTGAACCCAGACCCTCTGAGTCCAAAGTTTTCTTTCTACTATCCCATGCCGCAAGAACATGAAATACTGTACTCAGCTCCCACCATATGCACCACAGAGTAGTATAATTACCAAGGCTCCTGAGAAGTGGAACCCCTTATTTATAATATAAATCTACTACTGCTGGGATAGCTAGATGGTACAGTAGGTAGAGTGCCAGGCCTGAAGTCAGGAAGACTCATCTTCTTGAGTTCAAATCTGGTCTCACATTTACCAGTTGTTTGATCCTGGGCAAATCACTTAACCCCATTTACCTCAGTTTCCTCATCTGTAAAATGAGATGGAGAAGGAAATGCCAAGCCATTCTAGGATCTTTGCTATGAGAACCCCAAGTTTCTGAGTGGAGAGGTTTCCAACATGAAGAGTTGGATATAGCAAAAATGACTGAAGAAACAACCAAACTACTGGGCTTAGTTAACAAATCTTTTCAAGGGTAATTCATGGATGAAACAAAAGGCACACTACTCACCCTTTGCTTTCTTAAGAAAGTACCATCTGGCAACAAGAACCAATGTAATGATTATGGCACCAATGACGAACAATGCAATAAGACCCTTCATCCATGCAGCAAGAGTGACTGAAAATGAAATCAATAATAACTCACACTTGTATAATGTTTGAAAGTTTGTAAAGTATTTACATTTGTTATGTCATTTGAGACTCATGACAACAGTGTGGGGTAGATATTATTATTATCATGACTTAGCCCCCTCCTACCTTTCCTACATCTTGCTCCTAACATTGTGCTCTTCAATCCAGTGACAGAGGCCTCCTGGGAGTTCCACAAACAAGACCCCCCATCTCTGAGCTCCAGGCATTTTTTCTGGCTGCCCCTTATGCCTGAAACACTCTCCCTCCTTAGTTCTGCCTATTGAACTCTAAGAAGTCCCAACTAAAAATCTCATTTTTTATTGAAAAGTTTCCTCCCTCCCAACTCTCTATTCTAGTACCTTCTCTCTGTTAATTATTTCCTATTGATCCAGCATACAGCTTGCTTTGTTTCATGTTGTCTCCTCCAGTAGATTGTAAGCTCCTTGAGTGTCTCTTTTTCTATTTCCAGTGCTTAGTTAGCATAGCGCCTAGCACGTAGTAGCATTTAATAAATGTTTATTGATTGGTTATCCCCATTTTACAGAAGAGAAAACTGAGGCATGTGGTGGTTAAGTGACTTGCCTATGGGTATACAAGTAGTCAGAGGTGGAATGTGAACCTAGGTCTTCCTGACCCCAGCTTCAGTTCTCTAACCGCTACATTACGCTATCTCTCCAAATAGACATGAGGTTTTCTGGATTTTCAAGAAACTGCTTTAGAGGAAAGCAAAAAATTAAACTCACTTTAACGGCCATTGCCACTACGTTCAAATTTAGCATCTTTCTCTGAAGTACTCAAGGTATATAGACAGCACACAAACCACCTTCCCTCTCAACTTTCACGACAAGTAGATTTCAGCTTGTCCTTGCCATTTCCCAGAGAGGACGACCATGACTGCCAAAGTGAAAGTGGGTCACTGGATCATTGGATTTAGATCCAGTCTTAGGATCTTAGATCAGCTGCTCTAGATGGCTCATCGAGGGGGAAATGGAGGAACATCAGGATCATCCGCTCATTTTTCACACATGCGAAATGAGATCCAGTGTCATGCTTCGGGTTTCTAGCCGCACCTTCTGTTTTCAAATTTAGCACTTTAACTGCTCTACTGCACTGGCCTGTCCTACTTAGCAAGTGGCAAACCCACACATAGGAATCGGGTCTCATAATTCTCTTGAATATACTCTACAACAGCGATTCTCGACTGTGGGCTGTGGATCACCTGAGTTATTGAAAGGGGTCAATCTCGTTAAATGACTCACTATTCTACAGAAGTAATACACCTGCTATCATACAATGAATAAATAATGTCTTGTACATATATGTATCACTATTTTTCAAATGTATGTAGATGCCATGGTGATGAATAAAATACAAATACATTTATCATTGTTTTGTTGAAGTTGTAATGATTCTTTGTTATTTTGCATTTCTCTTAACCACTTTGTGGAGCATTAAAAAAGAATTCCCACTGTTGTAAAGACCAAGAACTTTTGCTCTAATTATCTCCCAGAAATAGTGCCCTCATTGTTGGTAATGCCCTTCAGAGGTCACAAACCACTGCGTGGGTGCTGACTTACCTTTGACAGTAATAATGTTACTCTTTGGAATCTTGCTGTGCAGGTTGGCCCTGTTGGAAGCCAGACAGTAATATTGCCCTTCATCCTCCTTGCTGGCCTGTAAGGTGTGCCAGATCAAGTGGGTGTCATTTAAGGTTTCTTCATAAAAAGGGACTGCAGAGTTGTGTCTGTAAAACCTATAGTGAATTGGCCAAGACCCTTCATCTGTGCTGCACCGGAGCACAACCTCTTTCCCACTCTCTACTTCCTCATGGAGCAGAATGGATAAGTTGACCCTGGCAACTGGAACTAGAAGAAGAGAAATAGGATAAAGATCTTCAAAAAAGGGGGGTAGGGGAGACAAATAATAGGCAATAGTCATCACTGGTAGTTGGTTGTAACAGAGGCCTATATTCTGGAAGACCACCTGATGGGAACGCTTTAGAGGGGATTCTTGGTCAAGTTCAGGTTGGCCAAGACAGCCATCGAGGTTCCTTCCCATCTCTGATTCTGAAGTAATAACACTTGACATCTACCTAGCACAAAATACTTTACAAACAATATCCCATTACATTATTACCCATTGACTCTGTGAGACAGGCAGTAAACATATTGTTATCCCACTTTACAGATGAGGTAGTCAAGGAACCAAAAAACTTTAAATGACAGTCAAGCTCACACAAATTTTCAATGGAAAACACACAGAATAGTGGGGTTGCAGGTCAAGAACTCAAAGGGAACTTGGAGGACGTTGAGTCTACCCAACCCCACCCCTCCTCACTTTGTGGATAAGGAAAGTCTTCATGAGATGAGGAGACTTCCCCAAGGTCACACGGGTAGAAAGCAGCAGAGCTAAAGTTTTAACTCAGTCATCTGACTCCAAATTCATCACTTTTTACTGTACCACACCACCTCCTCCCCAGGCTTGTTGTTAGCTTTGGGATTGTTTTCTTCTCTTCCAATTCACTTCTTTCCTCAAACTAAGTCATTCCCATGTTCTCTAGACTTTCCCCAGCTAAGCTGACTCATTTTCCTTCACTTCATACTCTTCTTCAACAAGCAATGCTCTTGGCGTCTTCTTCTCTCTAATCACTGTGCTGGCATGTTACTTTATATCATTTGATCTATGTTCTTATATTATGGAATATTAGAGTTGGAAAAAAAACCTTAGGCCGCCAGGTTTTGAACTACTTTTTAGTACTATGGTGGAAGGAGTACCCACTGTAATGAAATCATGGGTATTTTCAAGTATTTCTCAAGCTTAGGTCAACTCCCTCCAGACTAATTACATGCCACTCTCCTTAGGTTCCAGTCAAATTGACTAACTTGTTGTTCTCTATATTTCCATGATATTCCATCTCCTATTGCCATGGCTTTGCCCAAGCATGCCTACATTGCCTTCCCTATTAACCTCTGACCCCTAGAATCCTTAACCCTTCAAGATTCAGCTCTGTTGCCATTCCTACACCAAGTCCATCCTAATCCTCCATATTGACTGATACAACTGTTCTAACATTCATTACATCAAAGGTACACAACTTTCTGTTTCCTGTCTGCTTTTTTGTTATACTGGGCTTCTTGTAACCACAAATGATAACAAGAAACTTTCTCCATCTTTTTTTGGGGGGCCAGGGGGGTTGCTCTCTTTCTCTGATTTCTTTGCTTCTCAAGCCTCTGGAGTGAAATTTAAAAATCAGTGTTGAATTGATTATGTTATTCATTGTGCTTACTTCAACTTCCTGATTTTGATTTCAGGAAATCTAGAATTCCTAATGCACTTTTGTTTTCCCCCCATACTTCTCTGCACGTTCCTTTTTTGTCGCTTTATTTTGGTAAGTTAAGTTTCCTCCTACACATAACTACTAGGCAGTGACGTAACTTGGGATGTCTTTCCTCAGGTCCTCCGTAGCTTTCTCAAATCATTCTGCCATGGGAGTGGGGTAGGGCTGATGATAGCTTTACCTTTCACCTTGTTGTTCTTGCCAAGGCAGTGTTTACTGCATGTAACACTGCTGTGCAAAGTCCTTGAATTCAGAGTGGGACCCCCCTGCAACCTTATGACATCATGCCTTTTTTCTTTAACTCTTTTAAGCCATTGCAACACATTTACCAGGTTGCTAGCTCAAGTGCCATCGTCAGAAGCTACTTCAGCAGTATTCCAGTGCTCTGGTGAGGCTTTTGTAGCTACTATAGTGATCTAAAATTCCCATTGAACATTATCGCCTTGGCCCCCACTTTGAAGTTTGCCCCCCTCCCCATAGCATGAATGATACCTTAGGTTTTGAAAGAGTTGTCGTCGTTATCATTATCATCAATCAATCGGTAAACATTTAGTAAATACCTACTATGTGCCAGGCCCTGTGCAAGTGGTACGTTCCTTCATGGTAATATTTTATTTTTTGTCTTTTAGTTACCAGTAGAGGGCAGCGAAGTGGTGCCATGGATAGAAAACTAGGCTTGGAGTCAGGAAGATCTGAGTTCAAATCTAACTTCAGATACTTGTGGTTGTATGACCCTGGGCAAGTCACTTAACTTCTATTTGTCTCATTTTCTCATCTGTAAAATGGGGACACACCAGAGAAGAAAATGGCAACCACTCCAGTGACCATGCCAAGGAAACCCCATAGACAAAAAGTCCTTGGAGTTACATAGAGTTGGATACGACTGAACAGCAGCAACAAATAGTGCCTTGAACGTATCAGTCATTTAACAGATAGCTGTCGTCCAAGATCACACAAAGAATAAATGACAGAACCAGAATTCAAGCCCACTTTCTTGGACTCCAAAGTCAGTGTTCTTTTGGCATCCCCAAACCTCTGAAAATATCATTTAAACCCCAGGAATAGCCTCCAAATTTTGTTCTTTTAAGGATATCAAAGCATTTTCTTTACTTCTTACACATCAACTTACCTATCACCACGACATTCAAGACATCACTAGCCACTGACCCTTGGGAGTGGTGGTTTTTTGCGACACAGGTGTATTCTGTTGTTGCAGTGGGCCTGTCCAAGAATCTTGCTGGTTCATTGGAGTACATTTCTTGCTGATTCTTGCACGCATTCATTTTACAAAGATGGTACCTAATAGGCGGTGTCCCATTTATCGACTGGCAATAGAGTTCTAAGAGCTGCCCCTTTATTACTTCAGATTCTGAGTTATGAAAAATTCTGGGCTTAGAGACAATTTCTGAGGAGAAAAAATAATTGAGAAACCACCAGGGACACTATTAAAACTCATTCTTTCTAATACAGAATACTACAAAAGTGTACTTAATTAGTTGCTCAAGGCCAACTCTACAAACAAGGATTCAGTTAGGATAAGTTCAGAAAGAGAAAAGCAAATCTTTATTGAATTAATATAAAAGTAGTACTTCAGACCTATCAAAACATCCCAATTAGTTTTATCATTTAGAAAGATGACCCAAAAAATGCTCCTCCCAAAAAATATTATGCTAAGTTTTTAAATTGATTAATTAACTAGTTTTTAGTTTTCTATGTTCACTTCTATAAGATTTTGAGTTCTAAATTTTCTCCCCTTCCTTCCCCTTCCCCTTCCACAAGACAGCATGCAATCTAATATAGGTTCTACATACACATTAATATCAAACATTTTCACATTAGTCATGTTGTAAAGAAGAATCAGAACCAATGGCAGGAACCATAAGAAAGAAGAAACAACGAAAGAGAGAGCGAATAGTATGCTTCAATCTGCATTCAGACTCCATAGTTCTTTCTCTGGATGTGTATGGCATTTTCCATCATGAGTCTTTTGGAGTTGTCTTAGATCCTTGCATTGCTGAGAAGAGCTTAAATCTATCAAAGTTAGTCATCATACAATGTTGCTGGTAGTGTGTTCAACGTTCTGGTTCTGCTCACTTTACTCAGCATCAGTTCATATAAGTCTTCCCTGGTTTTTCTAAAGTCTTCCTGCTCATCATTTCTTATGGAACAATAGTATTCCATTACATTCATATACCACAACTTGTTCAGCCATTCCCCAATTGATGGGCATTCCCTCAGTTTCCAATTTTCAACCACCACAAAAAGAGATGCTTTAAGTACTTTTGTACATGTGAGTCCTTTTCCCATTTTTATGATCTCTTTGGGATACAGACCTAGAAGTGGTATTGCTGAGTCAAAGAGTACGCACAGCTTTATAGCTCTTTGGACATAGTTCTAAATTGCTCTTCAAAATGGTTGGATCAGTTCACAATTCCACCAATAATACATTAGTGTTCCGATATTCCCACATTTTCTCCAAAATTTATCATTTTTCTGTTTTATTATGTTAGTCAATCTGATAGGTCTGATGTGGTACTTCAGAATTGTTTTGATTTGCATTTCTCTAATCAATAGTGATTTAGAGGATTTTTTCATATGACTCTAGATAGTTTTAATTTCTTCCTCTATAAACTGCCTGTTCATATCCTTTGACCACTTATCAACTGGAGAATGACTGGTAGTCTTATAAATTTGACTCAGTTCTCTATGTGTTTTAGAAATGAGGCCTTTATCAGAGACACTGGTTATAAAAATTGTTTCCCAGCTTTCTGCATCCCTTCTCGGTTGCATTGGTTTTGTTTGTGTGAAAACTTTTTAATTTAATGTAATCAAGATTATCCATTTTGTATTTCATAATGTTCTCTATCTCTCGTTTGGTCATCTATTCTTCTATTCTCCATAAATCTGACAGGTAAATTATTCCTTGCTCTCCTAGTTTGCTTATAGTATCTATACTGAGTTTTAGATATTTCTTCATTCTTTAAAAAAATTCAATTCAATTTTGAAAACCATTCATTTCTTGCTATATGTCAGGCACTAAGCTGGGTGCTAGGGATACAAAGATAATAACGAAACAATCCCTGCCCTCAAGAAAATTACATTGTGCTTCAGGAAAACAAAATGTGAATATATTTATAATGATGCCTTCCTTATCCGTCTTCCAGGATAGCTGTGGGGGTGAAATGAGATCACGGTTAGGACTTCCAGACCAATGTAAAGCTCCCTAAGGTTGGGGGCTCTCCAAATTTTGGCTTTGTGTCCCTGGTGCCTAGCACATAGGCGCAAAATGCTTACATTTTATTATATGGAATCGATATACTTTGGGATGATAGAGCACTCAACAAATACCTGGGAGACGATGTCATCTATTTAAAGAAAGTCTGTACAAATATGTCTATGTATTCACACGTGCCCCCTTATTGACACAGAAATATATTGACAACACATCCTTACCAGTGCCCTATGGGAAGGTAATACAGTAATACAGGGGAAAAGATGATCATTTGCTCCAATGGAGCCATTCAATCATTTAGTAAAGTCTGTAAATTTTAAGGATTAATATTGACACAAATACAATCTCATAGAAGTGGGGAACAGAGGGCATTGGTGATAAATATTCAAAAGCACAGGGCTAATGGAGTCAAGGTCTTGGCTTCAATCATAATCATCATCATTACTACAGGGGAATTATTATTAGGAATGTCATCACAGATGGACCCAGGTAAAAGAGCAAAATCAGTAGAAACTGCTATT
The DNA here is from genome assembly GCA_028646595.1 of Phalanger gymnotis. NCBI lineage: Eukaryota > Metazoa > Chordata > Mammalia > Diprotodontia > Phalangeridae > Phalanger > Phalanger gymnotis. The sequence continues at coordinate 166,930,209 of CM053626.1, forward strand.
TGCTATGCTGAGAACACCCCCTCTTCCTCACCTCCTTCTTTTACCTGTGGAATTCCTATCTATCTTTTAAATCCCAAATCAAATGAGAATCCTTCCCTGATCTCTCAGCTTCCACCCACTAGCTATAACACCTTTCTCCTCATATAGCATTAGATTTGACACTTCTTGATTCATTTTCATGTAATACCATGTAGGAATTATCTGTGCTGGTGGCTCACCCTCCACCCACCTCTCTAAGATTGTAAGCTCCCTGAAAGTGAACCTGTATCTTACCTAAACTTTGCATCTCCCCCAGGGCTTGGCATAGCAGGTTCCACAGACAGTAGGTGCTTAATACATGCTTGTTGAATGAATGAATGAATTTTCAGTACTAACATTATATTAACACCAACAACGCCGACGCTGATGGAAACATTCACATCACGATGACCTGCTATGCCCCTTAGTCACGTGCAGGACAGTGGCATTTCAGACTGATTGAGAATCCAATGACCTGTCCCGCCTGACCCAGTTTACCAATGTTAGCTTGGCTACTTCTGGCTTTGTTAGCAAAACCATAGCCCAAGACAGAACCCAGAAGATGAAAGCCCAGTTGTGACCATGCTGGCCTCCTAATCAAAAAAGCTGGGGAAGGGGACTGTTACAAGAACAATGAAACACACATATATGATAAGAAATGTAACACAACACAGCACATAGATGGATGACTGACAAAAGGTAGGGAAGCCAGTTCCCTCCAGTTTCACTGGGTCAAGGTCAGACATTATTATCATCCTAGTTTCAGTAGAAACACAAACACAATGAAACCATATCAAATTATCACTTGTCCCAATTAAGTCACACACCACTGAGGGTACTTATGCTTGTAGAACTGTCCTGAATTGGACTGGATTGGCACGCAACGTCCTGGTCTGGTGCTTAGCATTCCGTTTGCTTCATTGCTCATCTTAACATAAGCAGCTCTGTTCCCTTTCTGCCATGTTGGGGCAACCCTTAAGTCTATTCTCCAAGACGTGGACAAAGAACCAGAAGTTGGATTACTTTTTAAACAAGAGTTTCTTAAAACCTCCAGCAATGTTCTTGAGTTGTCTGTTCAAACAAGCCGCTGTCTAAGCAAGTTAGAATTTTGCTAAGTCCCAGCCCGGTCTTAAAGTTGGGTTTTCTGCCATGTGGTCAAACAGAAGCAAATAATGATTCTGGCAAAGAACTCCTTCTAGGACATGGCTCCGAGGTGCTATGCTCTGCAGCAAACATGTTCCTTTTTCATTGGTTTCTTCATTTCTCTAATTACCATCCTACCACTCCCTGACTCACTTTTGAATCCTGCTTAGAATTGAACACTACCTAAATAATGGCTCTATTCAGAGTCTTTTCCATCTTCTGGTCTCCTACACATAAATAAACATTTACTTACCAAAAACAGATAACTGTACTGGGTCACTTTCCTTGATGACGTTGCGGATTGCAGCAAGGCATCTGTACGTCCCACTGTCATGTACCCAGACCCTCTTCGTAAAGTTCTGAGAATTTGTTATTGTTGTATTCTCCTTCTGGATGGTGAAGTTGGCAAGTGGGGACCCTGAGATCTGACAGGACAGGTCTAGCTTCCCGCCTTCATCCAGATGGTTGGAAGAAATCAGCAGCTCAGGTTTGGAAAATAACTCTGTAAAGGACAAAGAGCAGGAATGGTGTGTGGTTGGGTGCCATTCCAAAGCTACTAAAGGAAAGAGAAGGGAATACCAACTAGGAGGATGTTTCCACTGACCTATTTTTTGACAGAAACAATCAACCCCATGAAAGATAAAGGGATAACAGGCTTGCCCTCCTCAGGCTGACTTAGCACGGTGCTTGGCACATAGTAGGAGCTTATTAGTGTTTGTTGATTGACTTCATTAACACCAGCTTATCTCTCCAGGTTTATTTCATATTACTTCCCTTTCTGTACTCTTAGAGAGGCAGTGTGGTGTAGTGGATAGAGAACTGGCCTCAAAACCAGAAATAGTTGGGTTCTCCATCCCACAGCCGACACATACAGACTTTGCAACTCAGGGCAAACAACCTATGCTCTATGCACCCACTGTTCTAGGCAAACCTTTCATTTGGAAGGTACTAACCTGAACTGGTAGACATACTTTCTTCATCCAGGAGATCATTGTATCAACGAAATTACAGGTCCAGTCCCTATCCCACATAATCTTAAATCCCAGTCAAATTGGCTTACTTGCCATTCCCTGTATTCCAGCTCTGGCATCCTTGTCTCTACACAGACTATCCCTTATGCCTGTAATGCACTCTCTCCTTGTTTCCACTTAACAGTTAGCTATCCTAATGTCAGATTTGGAGTCAGGAAGACAAGAGTTCAAATTCAGCCTCAGACATTTACTAGTTGTGTGACCCCGGGAAAATCACTTAAATCTGTTTGCCTCAGTTTCCTTATCTGTAAAATAGATAAAATAGTAGCACCTAACACCCAAGGTTGTTGTAAGGAGCAAACAAGATAATAATTGCAAAGTACTTAGCACAGTGCCTGGCCCATAGTAGGCTCTATATAAATCATCATCATTATTATTTATTTTCAGCTTTAATAAATGTTCCTCTCATGTGCCACCTCCTACAGGAAACCTCTTCCTGAGCCTCCTAATTGTTAACGCTCATCACCTCCTCTAACTATCTTGTATGTAAGTTATCTTTGTATTTAAACTGTGTCCATGTTTAAAACTCCAGCAGAATATAAATTTCTTAAGGTTAGGGGCTGATTTTTTTTTTGTGATGTTATTTCATATCTGTATTTCTAAGGCTTGGCATACATAGTGTCTTAAATACAGCAAGAGTTGAATAAATGCTTGTTGAATTGAACTGAGTTCAACCTGTTGAATTCTTAAATCAAAAATTTTAATGTTTCTTAGCTGGGGATCACAGAATCATAGCATATCAGAGCTGAAAGGAACATTAAAAAGCCTGTAGTCCAAACCTCTCATTCTATAGGAGGGCAACTATGTGGGTCAGTGGATAGACTACTAGACCTGGAGTCAGGAAGACCTGAGATCAAATCCTACCTTCAGCTTCCTCATCTGTAAAATGGGGATAATACCACCTACCTTCCACGACTGTTGTGAGGCTCAAATAAGATAATATTTGTAAAGTGCCTTGCAAATCTTAAAGCATTATATAAATGCTGGTGATGATGATGATGCACACTGAGAATCGGAAAAATGGACTGACTTGCCTGAGATCACTCAAGTAGTAAGTGACAGAATTAGGATTTGAACTCAAGTTCAATGTTCTTTCTACACTAGGCCGTAGGATCATAGATTTAGAGTTGAAAGAGACTTTATACTTATGGTATATTGGAGCCAGTTCATACTAGCTCACAAGAGTCAATTATTAAATTTTCAGGTGAACATTTACATCTTGGAAATTTGTCCAATTCTACAAATGAGGGCTTGATTTATTGTCTTGTTTATTGTCTAGACTTAAGAAAATGATGGATAAAACGTTAATAATTCAGATTAAACTTAAAAGTATGTTGCAGGTACATTTTTTTCCTATGGAGCTGATTGTTAAACATTTACCAGCACACTACTATTTTATACATTTTCTAATCAAATCCTTGCATTTTACAAATGAGAAACCTAAGGCCCTCAAAGGTTAAATGCCTTCACGAAGTTCATGTAATTAGTAAACAGCAGAACTGGGATTCTAACCCTGGTCCTTAAACTCCTTAAACTCTTTTCACTGCACCACACTTCTGGCTTTGAGGTCTAGTTCATTTCCTGATAAGTTCCATGTGGGTGTGGGTGTGGGTGGAGAGGGGGGGTGGGGGTGGGGCAGCGGAGACAGAGACGGAAAGAGGAGAGACAGAGAGAGAGACAAAGAGAGAGATAGCGAGAGAAACAGAGTCAGAAAGAGGAGAGAAAGAGACACAGAGAGAGACAGAGACAGAGACAGAGAGTCCTAAATCCAGAGCACATTGTTCCTTTGAACACTATTCCACTTTCTAGTCTCTCACTCCCAAGCCAAGACTTGTCTGTCCAGCTGCCAAGTAAGAAAAAAAGATCTGAGAGAGACATTACAATATTAAAACAGAAAAGCTCTCTGATGGTCACACTGCCTAAACTAGCATCTCCTGATTCTGCAAATAGGATGGTAAAAAAAGAAAAAAAGTTTATCATAGTTTTAGAGCTAGGAGGGACCTTAATAAGTTACAGAAACATTTCTTGAACAGAGAAAGAGGAAAGGCTGGTGCTTAGAAGATGTGCGCCATTTGGGGGATTTATTCAAAGGTATCTGACAATTAGTTTACCACCAGACAGAGCCTATTAAATAGCTAAGATCTAGCAATGGAACCAAAGGATAATATCCACAAGAAATCAAAAACATGTCCACAAAAAAGTGGTGAACACATGATTGAGTCAAATGAATCTCTTTACAGAAACAGAAATTCACTTTCAGTCACTTTCAGACTTGCATGAAGTGACGCACAGTGAAGTGACAAAAAAAAGGTCATAGAGAAGACACCTCACCTAATCCCCAGTGAATGTCTGAAAAGGACCCCAGAAAGATCAGTGATGAAGAAGATAAAAAAAAAACATAAATGAACTCTTCTATGCAATCCAGAATGGCACAAACACGTAACAGGACAACCTCTGGGAATCTTGTGCAACCTCAGATAAAGACTTAATGTAAAATATAACAATTCTGAGGTTCTGCCTAATACCCATCAGATTTACAAAAATGACTAAAAAGGAGAACAACAATTATTGGAGGGGCTACAGGCAGACAGGCACATTGGTACACTACTGGTAGAAAAATGTTTGGTCCAAACATTCTAGGAAATGGTTTGGAACTCTATCCCCAAAGTCAGTAAACTGTGCATATCCTTTGACCCAGAAAAACCATTACAAAGCCTATGCTCTGAAGAGATCAAAGGAAAACTACATATGTACAAAAATATTTATAGTAGCTCCTTTTTGTAGGAAAGAACTAGGACCAATGGTGTTATACCCACAAATTGGGTAATGAATGAACAAATTATGGCATGTAATTTATAGACTATTATTTTACCATAAGAAATTATAAAAGGGATGATTTCAAAGATAGCTGGGAAGACTTGTATGAAGTGATCACGGTGAAGTGATCAGAACCAGTAGAACAATTTATGTATCCATGACAATATCACAAAGAAAAACAATTCTCGAGGACTTAAGAACTACGGTCAATGCAACGATTGATCACAATTCTAGAGGAATGATGATAAATCTTGCTACCCACCTCCTAATGGAGAAATATGATTCAGCATGCAGAAGGAACTTTTTATATTACATAAATGGGGTACATAAGAAAAAGCATAGAGAAAAAGAGTATATAAACATGTATAGAAGTGCAGAAGAAGTAGACATTGCATGATCTCACAAAGACACATAAAGAGTTTGGTGAGAAATGAGCAATGGGGCAAAAGTGAGAAAAGAGAAAGGGCAAAGCAAGATGTAAATGGAAGGGTAGATTTGGGGAAGGAAAAGTCACAAGTAAGGCAGATCGCCCTTGTGATATTACTGGTCCTCTTTGAGAATGAAGGATGAACAACGATCACAAGTAAAATGAACTTCAGCTTCAGAGAGGGGTTCATATAAGGGTGGGGGAAATTAAAAAGGGAGAAGGAAAACAAATATCTGAGATCAGAGCTTGGCCTTGGTGAAGAAAGAAAGGATAGAGTTGAAGGCGCAGACAATGGCATTTAAAGATCATTGCTGTTGCTCAGTCACTTCAGTTGTGTCCAACTCTTTGCAACTCCATTTGGGGTTTCCTTGGCAAAGATACTAGAGTGGTTTGCTATTTCCTTCTCCTACTCATTTTATAGATGAGGAAATGGAAGCAAACAGAGTTAAATGATTTTCCCAGGGTCATACAGCTAGTAAGTGTCTGAGGCCAGATTTGAACTCAGGAAGATGAGTCCTGAGGACCACAGGCCTGGCAGTCTAGCCACTGTGTTGCCTAGCTGCCCCAGTTAAAGATTACTAGTATTAATCAGTTTCCTTCTTTTGCTCCACCTCCCTTTTTCATCATAAAGAGTGTAGCAAAAGGAAAAGAGGAAAACATATACACCATGAAACTGATTAATATAAACACCCATAAAACAGAGGTATGTAGTATAGCAGATTAGAAAGTAGAATCCAGTAGTCTGTAGCATGCAAGAAACACACTTTAAATATAAAGATTCACACAGAATCAAAATGAAGAACTGGAGCAGAATTTATTATGTTATAGGCAAATTCAGAAAAGTAAGGTAGCAATTATGATCTCAGAAAAGGCAACAATAAAAACGCATGTGGTTAAAAGTTACATTATGCATGAAGGCACCATAGATGACATGATAATATCGAGTTTTAATATTTATGAAATAAATGGCATCTAAGTACTTGAAGGAAAAGTTTATCAAATTATAGGGAGAAATAAAGAGTAGAACTATAATGATGGAAGACCTCAACGTAACCCCTTTCAGAAATAGAAAAAGTAACAAAAAGACAAGTAAGAGTGTAGTTAATGTCCTGAATACTATTTTGGAAAAATCATATATGATAGCTCTCTGGCAGTTACTAAAAAGGAATATGAAGGAATATACATATTTCATTGTTACATATGGCAACTTCACAAATACTAATCATGTCCCAAGTGATTAAAGCTGATACAGAGAAGCATAAATATTAGACACGTTTCTTGCCCACCATAATACAATAAAATTATAATCAATAAAAATTACAAGTTTGGGGGGAAAGTTTTAAACCTAAATAGAGAACAAATGATTTCATCCTAAAGAACTGGCAGATCAAAATGCAAATAATAAAAGTAACAGATAATTTTTTCAAGGAAAATTGGAAAAAAATGAGACAACCTAATAAAACTTTGGGATGATGCCAACAAAGTACTTAGATGAAAATCTTTATCTCTAAACACTTTAATCAGTAAAAGAGACAAAAAAACAGATTAATGAATTGGACATGCCAGAAAACAAAATATCAAAAAATTCCAGCTAAACACAAAAAAATAGAAATTAGGAAAAACCAAAGGATATATAAACAAAATTGAAAATAAAAAATAACCTATTGAATTGGTGAATAAAACTAAGAACTTTGAGAAACTAATAAAAAAATTAAACTAATAGCTAATCTAATAAAAGAGTAGACAATCAAATTACAAATATCAAAAACAGAAAATAAGAATTCACAACAAATGAAAGAGTGAATAAATGATATTATTTGAAATTATTTTGCCTGACTACCTGCCAACAAAATTTTAAATAAAAGGATAAATATTTACAAAAAATATACAATACCCAGTACAAAAAGGTATGTTTGTCCTTTGTTTTCAAAGAGGACCCCGGCATCAGGGAAATGATGACATGACTTGCAGCTGACTTTGATTTGAATGAGGGAGAGCTGTGCAAAGTCACCAACCTCACTTTCTCCTCCAGAGCCATCTGGGTTCAGTGACCAGATATTCATCAGAACAACTGGAGATGGCTCAGGGTGCAATGGGAGACCCTGGCCCTTTTAGTCTAAGGCCTTTTCAGGTTCTCACTTTGAGTGAGGTAATGCTCATTCAGCAAATAGGCCTCTTTAAGAAGTGAGTCAGCCCCTTTAATTAAAAAAACATCAAACTGGGAGGGGAAGACCCTCAGGATTGCTGGTCAAAAGAGAAACAGTTACTATTGACATTCACTCTGAGCCAGGGGGGCCCAAAATATAGCCATTAAGTTGAGTTTAGGCAGGGACCTACTGTGGTCCAATCTATGAGCTCCAGAGTGAAATGGGTTTAAGGTTTGGTCTTTGAGAAAAGAGAAAAAAAAAGAAAGAAAGAAGGACAAGAAATAGAGAATTTGAATAACCAATCTCAGAAAGAGACAATAAACATGGTTTAAAAAACTCCCAAAGAAAAAACGCCTCAGACCAATAGGTTTACAAGGGAATTATATTAAACATTTGAAGAACAGCTAATTATAACATACTGTAAATTATTTGCAAAAATAGAGAAAGAATACAAAGTCTTAGCAGAAGAAATCAAAACCCAGTGGAAAAAGGAACATATCACCCCATCATCACATACACCCCAATATGAGACTTTGAATCCTTTCCGTAAGCCTATAGAAGGTGAGCTTGCAACTTAGTACTCTCATTCAGTTACAAAAGATCAACTATTTCATTCCCCCAGCACAAATTCACCAAATGATAAACATTTTAAAAAATAGAAGCAGGATAGTGACTTAACCCCAGACTGTTTCTATGTGAGTTCCATTGAACATAAAAGTAAGAAGAAGAAAACAGGAGTGATAACAACAGCAACAACAAAGGCAGGAACAGAACAATCTTTCTCAATCTTTGTGCATCTCCTAACACCAGGCACCTACAACAGGCAAACCAACAGGACTTAATGAATGGATGGAAACAGCAAACTCCCATTGCACAGGAATGTTTTGGAGTCTACAGCTAATCTCAGCAATGTTTTTCTCAAATCTCAAGCCGGGCTCATGCTAGCAGCCGTTCTCACCTGTGATATTGATGAAAACGCTGTTGACTTTAGATATCCTGCTGGATTCCACTTTGCAGGTGTAGTTCCCCATGTGTTCCACTCTGGCTATTGGAGTCGAGTAAGCAACTTCTGTTCCATGCTTCGTATATGCCACGATCTCTCTATCTTTCTGGATGATGATTTCACGGGCCTCCAGAAACATATGCGTCACTCGGATTGTGCATTTAAGTTTGAGAGGATCTCCTTCTGTGATCTCTCCTTCGGGTGTTATTTGGAAACTGGGGATTGAAAAGGTCTCTGGAAAAGAATGAACAAAAAAGTTCTTGGGCATGGGGTCGAGGTGATTCTTGCTACTTCTTTTAAACATCCATCCTTTATGATTTTTAAAACATCATTCACTTCCCCTTCCTCCTTTCCCTTAGATTCCCCCACCTGACTTCAGAAAGAACAGTTCGGCACAACAAGTTTCCATATGAACCAGGTCTCCATACGCACCATTCCAACATTTCTTCTACTAAGAAATGGAAAGTTATTTCTATTTTCCTTGCTGCCTCCCTTATGTAAACCACTGTTTTCCTCAAACCTTTCCATTTTCATGTTTTTCCCCCTATAGTTATAGTGCCCCTCCACTTTCCTACTTTATTTTGCATATATATAAGGAGGAAGGGGGATATATAAGAGACATTATGAAAGACTCCCAACTAGGTGTCACTCTCGACTCCTCACTGTCTCTCACCTCCTATATCCAATCTGTTGCCAAAGCCTGCCAATCTCACCTTTATAACATCTTTCCAATAGCTCCTCTCCTCTCCTCTGACATTGCCACCATTTTGGTTCAGGCCTTCATCACCTCACACCTGGACTAGTGCAATAATCTGCTGGTGGGTCTGTCTACCTCAAGTCTCCCCTCACTCCAACCCATCTTCCATTCTGCAACCAAAGTGCTTTTCCTAAACTGAAGGTCCATTCGTGCCATCTCCCCTTCTCTCCCTCAATAAACTCCAGTGGCTCCTTATCACCTCCAGGATCAAATACAAAATCCTCTGTTTGACATTCAAAGCTCTGCATAACCTAGCTCTTCCTGGCCCCACTTTCCCAGTCTTCTTATCTTATCTTATCAAATGAGATTATGTTTGGTAAAAGTACCTAGCACACTCACGATGGAGAATGCTATCTATATCCAGAGAAAGAACTATGAAGTATGAATGCAGATGGAGGCACACTTCATGCTCGCCTTTTTCTCCCCCTTTTTTTCTCTTTTGTATTTGTTTTTGGGTTGTGTTTTTCTTTTTTTTTTTGGTTCTGTTTTGTCTTTCTCATGATTCATTCCATTGGTCATAATTCTTCTCCACAACTTGACTGGCGTGTAAATTAATTCAATACAAAGTTATACGTGGAAGTTATATGGGATTCCATGCTGCCTTGGGGAGGGAGGCGGGGAGGGAGGGAAGAAAATCTGGAACTCAAAATTATGTAGAATCATGTGTTGCAAACTAAAAAGAAAAAGAAAAAATAAAAAGGAAAAAAAAGTACCTAGCACATTGCTTGGCACACAGTAGGTACTTAATATATGCTTATTGACTGACAGATGAAGTAGAAACCATAAGAATTGAAAATAGATTGACCACACTGAGATTGTGAACCTCCTCCTTAGAATCCCATCCTTCCTCCTATCACTGCATATGACTACAACTTTCTTCTGACTCCTAAGGGACAACACTCCTTGTCTTTCAAGTCCCTTCTGCAGTCTGACTTAGAAGCAAACAAGAATGATAGTAATAGCTCCCGTTTATACAGCACTTTAAGGTTTGCAAAACACCTTGCCTCACAAAGACAATAGTAGGCCAAATATGATTTTCTGATTATCCTCAATTTATAGATTCAAAAAAACTGAGACACAGGGAGGTGGAATGATTTACATAGGGTCACATGGATACCAAGAGTAGGAGCTAACTTTATTTACCTTACTGTCCTGACTTTATTTCAACACTCTCTTTTAACAATGGATGTGCTTCCCCGTTCTGGCTAACAAACAAGGTTTGTAACCTTGACTTTATCCTTGACCACCTCAATCCAGACCCACCTCACCTTTCATCTAGATTACTGAGAGGTCCTCCCCACTGCTCTCCCTGTTCTCTTCTCACACCAGTGCATCCTGCACACAGCTGCCAATGGCACAATCATGAAACATTGATCTGACAATGTCATTCTCTTGTGCAAATAAACTCTATGGCTCCCTATTATCTCGGGGATAAAATACAAATTCCTCATTTAGCTTTTTAAATTGGCCCCAACCTATCTTTCTCACCTGGGAGAACACTGTTCCTCTCTCACCCTCTGCTAATCCAGCCAAACCGCTCTTCTGTCTGTTCCCACATATGGTGCGCACTCCATCTCCCCCATGGGGGCTTCTGCACTGCCCATCCTCCATTCCTGGAACACACTCTCTCTCTTCCACTCAGCTCAGCTCCACATTCTGCATGAAGGCTCTCTTGAACCTTCCAATAGCTAGTGCCCCTCTTGCAAACTACATTGCTTTTAAGTATTTTGTATTTGTTATCTTTATATATATTCTGCATGTATTAACATATGTTTTCCTGGTTAGAATTTAAGATCCTTGAGAGTGGGGATTGTTTCATTAATCCTCTTTATATCCTGAGGTTTAGGTTTTGATGGCTCAGAGTGAGCAATTGTTTTCTGTCCTGGCCTCAAACTCTTGAGGGTCCTCCCCTCCCAGACTGATTCTTTGGGGAAGACAAAGTAGACCATCTTTTGTCTCAATTCTAACCTAGTCTTTAATCACTGAATGGGCGTTGCCTCAGAGAAACAGAGACCTGGGAAAGACCTTGGCTTAAAAAGGCCAAGGTCTCCCACTGCATCCTGGGCCACTGCTAGACCCATATCATATCTTGCCATTGGACTCTGATGACTCTGGAGGAAAGAGTGAGGCTGATGACTTTGTACAGCTCTGCCTCACTGAAATCCAATTCACTTGCAAGTTAAAATATCACCTTCTTGATGTCCTCTTTGAGAACAAACAATTACACCCTGAGAACCTAGGATAGTATCTGACAAAAAGTAGGTGCTTAATAAATCTCTGATCGCTTTTCTAGCTAATGTCAGTAAGTGATAAGCATTCATTAAGTTCCTACTATGTGCCAGTCACTGTGCTAAGTATTGGGGATACAAAGAAAGACAAAAGACAGTCCCTGCCCTTGAAAAGTTCACAATCTAATGAGGGAGACAACATACAAACGACTACGTACAAGTAAGTTATATGTAGTATAAATAGGAAAAATCAACAGAGAGAAGGCACTAGAATCAAGAGGAATTGATGAAGTTTTCCAGTAGATGAGATTTTTGCTGGGGCTTGAAGGAAGCCAGGGAAGCCAGGAGGTGAGAGTGAGGAGGGAGAGCATCCCAGACATGGGAGACAAACAATGAAAATTCCTGGAACCAAGAGATGGAGTATCTTGTTCAAAGAACAGCAAGGAGGCCAGTATCTTTGGATCAAAGACTACATAGAAGGAAGTAAGACTGGAAAGGTAGAAAGGGGTTAGGTCATGGGTGGGGAACTTGCAGCCTTGAGGCCACATGAGGCCTTCTAGGCCCTTGGATGCAGCCTTTTGACTGAGTCCAAGTTTTACAGAACAAACCCTTTTAATAAGAGGATTTGTTCTGTGAAGCTTGGATTCAGTCAAAGGGCCACACTTGAGGACCTCCAGGGTCACATGTGGCCTTGAGGCTGCAGGTTCCCCACCCCTGATTTAATGGTAAACTGCAAACAGTATCTTGCATGAAATAAGCTACCTAATTCCTCCTAAACTTTTCCTCTTTATTCTTTCCTTGGCAGTCACACACCCTCTGCTATGACCGTGAAACTCATTCCAGTTTAAAGCGATAGGTGGTGGTACTTGAGAGTCAAATTAGAGGTTTCTTTGTTAGACTTCTTTTTCCTGGACAGCATCATCTGGCAACTCTTTACAAAGCAATTCAGGCACATTTGCATGATGCCACAGCCATAGGAAGAACTCACTGGTTAGAGAGGTGATTTCTTTCCTTTGCATTTGTTTGGTAAATATTTACATCCGTACACACTATCTTCCCCCAAGAAGAATGTAAGCTCCTTATGGGAAGTGACTGTTTGATTTTTGTCTATTTCCCTAACATGGTGCTTGCCATATAGTCAACATTTAATAAATACATGTAGATTAACTGATTCTGCCTCTGTTCTCCTGTAAAACAAATGGGGCTGGGGACTAGATAGCATGTGTCAATATAAAGGTTTGCGGATAAGGCAGTCATGACAGCCTAGGACAAAGATATTTAAAGAGCACTCCATTGAAATCTCCCCATGTGATGTCTTGCATGGAATACTCTAAGGCCATACCCCCGATTTCCTTTTCTTGCCTGAGATCATTTACCATGTCACTCCACTGATTTTTTTCTTTTTTTTTAAATTAAGATTTTTTTAATTTTTAGTTTGCAACACTCCGTTCTGCATGTTTTTGAGCTCCAGATTTTTTTCCCCACCCTCCCCTCCCCTCTCCTCCCCAAGACAGCACAGAATCTGATATATCTCCTACACTTCATTGATTTTTTTCATCCAAGATCTACTCAATTAACAGTAAGATTCTTAGGGGATAAGAGGGGGCAGCCATCACTCATCTTGGTGCCATTAATACAGCCTTCTTTGCCTTTGAACATGTGGCACTGTAAAAATAGTCTCAGAGCTGGAAAGAGGCTCAAAGGCCATCTGGTCCAACTCCTACCTAAGAATCTCAAATATCCCCAACAAGAAATCCTCAAGTCTAAGCTTGAAAATGTCTAGCAAGTGAGGAGGAACCTATCTCCTCCCAAAGCAGCCCATTCCTCCTTGGCATGGCTCTCATTTTTAGTAAACATTTCCTTAGGTTGAGCTGAAATCCATCCTGCTGTAACTTCCACTTATTGCTCCAAGTTTTGTCCTCTGGGGCTAAGCAGAATGAGTCTAATCCTTCTTCCTCATGAAGTTCCTCAAAGGCTTAGCCTAAACATCTGACATTCTTCCAATCAAATTGTATGCCATGGTCTCCTGTTCCCTTACCACGGAGATCGTTCTCCTCTAGATCCAAAAGCCATTTTCCATAAGGAGCCCTGGGACATCCTGATCTGACCTTCCCTATTCTGGAATCCCTGACACTCAAAGAGCTAAATGAGTCATCACACCCCCCAAAAAATCCTACGTAGATACTACAGTCTTGAGAGAAAAGTGCCCAGCTAATGGGTTCAAATTGTGGAATCTTTATACCCAAACTAAACCTGCATGCCACAAGTAACAATGGAAATGGAAGAAGAAATCTGACCTCTCACAGTTACCAGGTCACTCTTCGTGAATTCTGAGGCCTCTGAGAAAGTCCCAAAAGAGATCTTGGCCTGGCATTGAAAAATTAAAACATGGTCTCGTTCTTCTATTGGGAAATCCATCGTCACATAATTTTTATTCAGGACCTGCTTTTGTTTTTTCTGCTTGCAAATATTCATTTCCAGTTTTTCGATTATAAAATATATCGGAGGCTTCTCCTCAGGAACAGAACACTCAACTGTCACCACGCTTCCTTCCATCACCTCCGTCTTGTCCACTTTAACCCTGGGACTTGGTACTCCTTTGTGGAAAAAGAAAAGAATGTGAGTTTGGTCTGGGGTCATAGACTAGGCTCTCCTGGCCCATTGGTGGTGGCCAGATCAGTCTGATAGTTGGCTTGACTTTTCTTAAACATGCAATGTAGTGCAACAACCTTTTATTAGTTCCGTATTAGGTATCTAGTACCTTGTGAGGTGCTGTGAAGGGAGTAGATAAAAAGAAGTTTAAGACATGATCTATGCTTTCAAAAGCCCACAATTTCCCTAGGGAAGAGATATATAACTAGGAAAGGAAGATCAGGGCTTTGACCCAGGGTTCCAAAATTTAAAGAACACTGTCAAACAGTTGTACTCCTTCTGCAGGGTAGGGAAAAAAAAAACAACCTGAATTTAGTTCACACATCAAAGCACACCTACTTACCACACACATACACACACACACACACACACACACACACACACACACACACGTGCGCGTGCGCGTGCACACCAAGTCCTACCTTGGCAGCAGCCACCCCAGCAATAGCCTTACAATATCCCATATTGCACCCCCCCCACCTCAACTGCATTGTCCAGGTGGCAAAGTTGTTTGAATACTTTGTTTGAACAAAAAAAAATTGTTTGAAATGATAAAAGAAAAAGTAAGTCATCAAGTACTAAAGAGAATATAAATCTACTGCTCAAAATGTATGAACAGACAAGAGTGAGTGGTCAGAAAGTGAAGATGCACATATTGACTGAAATGATCAGGGAAGAATTTCACTGAGTAGGCAATCCTTGGAAAGTGAATAAGATTTCAACAGCAACAATAGCTCAGCCCTGGAAGGTAGGAAGTACAGATGTGTTATCCTCATTCCACCCATAAAGTAACTGAATTACCCACAGTCCATCAGCTGGTGAGCCTGGACCGGAACCCAGATCTCCTAACTCCAAATGCATCATATTCGTCCACCACACCAGTCTATACATATCATCATACTGCGGTGGAGGGGATGGGAGTAAAAGATGGTAGAGGAAAGGAAGAGTTAATATGAATAAAGGCTGGGACTCAGGAACCAGCAAGGTATCTTTGGGAGACTGTGAGAAGACTGGCATGACTCACTAAAAAATAGTTCACGTTTATATAGCTTTTTACAATTTATAAAATGTTTACCTCATAATAATGCTGAGGTAGATAATACAAGTATTATTACCCCCTTTTTACAGATGAAGAAACTGAGGTTCAGAGAGTTAAGTGACTTGCCATTTATCCAATGGGTAGAAAATAACACTTTGGATTTTACCCAGATCTTCCGACTCTTGCTATGCTATGCTGTCTCTATATGCACAAGGGAGCTGTCGGATAATAAGGTAGGATAATGTTGGATTGGTAAGGTGAGGATAAAGAATTAATTTTTAATCTAATAGGCAATACAGAACCGTTGTAGGTTCTTGAGCAGGGGGAAGATATATGCAAAATATATTGGATGGGGAGAGCCTGGAGAGACTGAGGCTGAGATTGTTTATGAAGTTATTTCAGTAACCCAGTAATAGGGTGGCAGTAGGGAAGCGAGGTGGGGAGGTGGCAATGAAAACAGAACAGAAAAAGAAAAATTGATTGGACTTGGTGGCAAGATTGCATAAACATATTTCTTTCTGGAAGAATATGTGAAAACAAAAGAACAGGTTATGGTCTCACTGGTTATCACCATGGTGATAGGCATTTTGTCAAAATATTTTGAAACTGTCAGCTCAAACATCTTGTAATCAAAAAAAGTTAAGGACCAAAGACAGAAGGTTCTCTGGGAAGTCAGCCACTGTTGGTGGAGCTGGGAATTGGCTCAATCGTTCAGGAAAATCATTTAGAATTATATGAGAAAAGTGACTAATCTGTTCATATCCTTTAATCCAGCAGTCTCACTACTAGGCATGTACCCTGAGGAAACCAAGCATAAAAATACAGTCTCAGTATGCCAATATATTCATAGTAGCACTTTTTGTAAGTAAAAAGTAAAAAATTGAAAACGAAGTAGGTTGTCTGTCAATCAGGCAGAACAAAACATTATACATAAGTATAGTAGAATGTACTATTCTATTTTTTTAAAGTGTGCTTATGAGGAAATCACAGAAACATAGAAACACTTATGTGAACTGACAGAGAATGAAATGAACAGAACCAGGAAAACAATTATTCAATCAGTCAACAAGTTTTTGTTAAACACCTACTATGACCTAGGCGCTGGGGATACAAATACAAAGAATGAAATAATCTGTACTCTCAAGAAGTTTTACATTCTAACAGGGGACAACAGACAAAGACTAAAATAACAGAAATGAAAACAATACAAAAAAGGCAGAGGAACTCAGATTAAATGCAACAATTAATAGTGATTCTAAGAGAGATAACGAACCACTTTTCCCTCCTCTTAATAAGGTGAAATGGACTAATGGATGTTGAATGAGAAATGACAGACATGGTTGCTATTTGGCCAGTTTTATGCAATTTTATTTATTTGTTTTAAATACGATACCCATGGGGAAGGAAGGGAGAGAAGATGGTATAACTAGAAACGAATAAGAGTAAGGCAGTCAGAAAATCATTAAAATATCAACAAAGATTTTTAAATTTAAAAAGCAGAGAGGCCATGCTCATCAGAAGACCTAGCATGTACCTCTCTAATTAGACTCTGAAAATCATGCTCCTCACCCCATTTAGTCCTTTCCGAACCCATTACTCTTTTTTTTTTAAGGGGCTGGAAAGCTTACTTTAATTCAGCATACAAATATCATTCCCTTAGTTCAGGGGGAAAAGCCAGCACCCTGAACTTTAGAGCAAATTACAAACAAATTACAAACATCAACAGACAGACCCAATACAGATTCATAGTTACCAACACCTAGGTTTAGCCCGGGAGCTCAGAACAAGGGCTGGCCCAGAGTCACGAGCCACGAACCCATTACTCTTTCTGACTTGGTTCAAGGACATTAGGGAGAAAACATTTCAGTCTTGTTCATTGGAGAGAACCCATCTCTCCTCTTTGCCTTTGGGTCTGTCAAAGACAAAAAGCCCACTGAATTGCTCACCATAAGCCAGGTACCAGGGTGAGCCTGAGGACACAAAAGTATCCTTCTTTGTTCTTGCTTGCACAAGAGTAGCAAGAGAAAAGGCATAGTGTTGAGCCGCTCAAATCTAGCCCTCTGGCTTCGGGCTGCTCAATGATATCACACAGATAGAAATGGAGAGGCAGCACAGGACAGAGGAACTATTGGATCTGGAGTAAGAGGACCTAGGTTTAAATCCTGACTCTCACTCAGTATAACCCTGTAAATCACTTCATGCTGGCCTTCAACCTCCTCTTCTGTAGAAAAAAGAAGTGTCTGGACTACATGGTGTCTACCGCATGGTTCCCTTCTAATCATAAATACGTTCAGATGTAAGCTCCATCAGAACAAGAGGCATTTTTTTCTTTTGTCTTTGTGTCTCTAGCATTTAGAAAAATACCTGGTTAACTGTGGGTGCTTAATAAATGTGGGCTGATTAACCGACTGATTGATTCTATTATAATTTTAAAGTTATCCCTCAAAAGTTCCTGAGGTCGTATTTTACAATTTCCTGGTCACCAATTTCTTCTCTCACATTTAACCTTAATTCTTTATGCTATAGCTTTTGTTGTTGTTGCTGAGTCATGTCTGACTGTTCATTGGCAAAAATACTAGAGTGGTTTGCCATTTCCTTCTCCAGGTCGTTTTACAGATGAGGAAACTGAGGCAAACAAGATTAAGTGACTTGCCCAGGGTCACATACCTAGTAAGTGTCTGAAGCTGTATTTGAACTCAAGAAGATGAATCTTCTTGACCTCAGACCTGGTATTCTCTCCACTGTGAGATCTAGTTGTCCCCAGTTATAGCTTATCTCCATTCAATCTTGTATCGTCTTCAAGATGGAGAATAGCTCGTCTCTATGCTTTATAAGTGGGCAGTTAGGTGATACTGGGGATAGAGTGCTGGGCCTGGAGTTAGGAAGAGTCATCCTCCTGAGTTCAAATCTGGCCTCAGACACTTACTAGCTGTGTGACTTAATGCTGTTGGCCTCCATTTCCTCATCTGTAAAATGAGCTGGAGAAGGAAATGGCAAACCGCTTCAGTAGCTTTGCCAAGAAAACCTCAAATGGGGCAGCTAGGTGGTGCAGTGAGTAGAGCACTGGCCCTGGAGTCAGAAGGACCTGAGTTCAAATTCGGCATCAGACACTTGACACACGTACTAGCTATGTGACCTTGGGCAAGTTACTTAAACCCAATTGCCCTGCCAAATAAAAAAAAAAGAAAACCTCAAATGGGGTCATGAAGGTTACATGACTGAAAACAACTGAACACCACCACCACAAGAATGCTTTATAATCTGTTGTCCTTGGTTTCATCAAAAAAATATAGCTTCTTGACAATATCATTTTCTATAACAGAGGGGTTTTTTTTCCAATAAACTTGACATATAAAGTGTCCCAACTCCTACACTTACCAGTTGTGTGAGCATGGACAAGTCACTTAAGGCTGTTTCCTCACCTGTAAAATGTAGATAATAGTACTTACCTCACAGGATTGTTATGAGTATCCAATGAAATAATATTTATAAAGGGCTTTGAATACCTTAAACCACCATAAAATGTAAGCTATTATTTATCTTGTCTCAACTCTTCCCTCTCCTTCACGCCTTGTATCCAAGCAGGTGCCAAGACTTACTGATTCTACCCCAACATTACAATCTGGGTCAAGCCTACCTTTCTGGGCTTCTTAAACATTACCACTCTTCACAAACTCTGGATTTTGGCCAAATTGGTCTAATTACTGGTCCCTGTACACAGAACTCCATTTCCTACCTCTGTACCTTTGCACATCTTCCTTACCTCTGCTTCTTAAGATCTTCATTTCCTTCAAGTTCAGCTCAAGTTGTAACTCCTAAATGAGGCCTTTCTCAATCCTGAGCTCTTAGTGTCTCCTAATTACTCCGTATTTAAGTAAAATATAAACGCCTTGAGGGCAGGAACTGCTTCTCTTTTGTCTTTGTATCTCCAGTATTCAGCACAGCTCCTTGCATATAACAATTACTAAATATATGCTTGCTGATTGGTCGATTGGTTGCTATAAAATAAGTAAAATGGAGGTGACACATGTTGCAATCTGTAGTGGAAATAACTCTAGATTTGGAATCAGAGAACCCGCGTCCAAGTCCCAGTTCTTCCATTTAAGAACTGTCACATGGAGCAAACCATTTTTGATTTGCCTTTCTGAGCCCCAGAAGCTTTAAAATAAGGAGAATAATACTTGTGAGACCTACTTCATAGGGTTATTATGGGGAAATAATATAGGGGCTTTTGTTCCATGCAGATATTAGCTATTATCATTGCTATTCCCAAAAGGCTTTTGGCAACTGTAATAGCAATTTAGATCTAAAGATCTTTCCCACCCATTAATAAGACAGGAGAATGGGAAAAAAGAGTGGAACTTCTGACTTCTAATGACAAACATTCCCCCCACACACACCTGGAGGTTTACCTGAAACACAACTAGGATGAGGTAACTGGGGTCTTGCACCAGGGGACCAAAATTTAGAGAATGCCAAGCGCATTTGCACTCCTTTTGCAGAACAGAAACAACTGTACTTAACCCCTAGTTAGCAAAAATAACTAAAAGTGGAAGCTACAACATAACATGCTTCCTCCCTCCCCCTAGAAAGGCCACATTCCAAGTGAACTCTGTCACAGTCTATCCCTCTATGGTCATCCCTCTATGGACAGTAGTCTCTACAGCATTGTCCCAGGGTCTGTCTCCTTCTGCCCCAAGTGAGTCCCAGGCATCAATTATTAGTTATGACTAGGTCTACCTATTAATATCTGCCTGCAGAAAGAAAGAAAAGAAAAAAGGTAGGAAGGAAGGAAGAAAGGAAGGAAGGAAGGAAGGAAGGAAGGAAGGAAGGAAGGAAGGAAGGAAGGAAGGAAGGAAGGAAGG
>CM053626.1:166950835-167039925 GCA_028646595.1 Phalanger gymnotis
CAGATGTTGGTACTGGTAACTATGAATTGTATTGGGTCTGTCTGTTTGTAATTTGGTTAAGGGCTCTTGAGATGGTGTTGATGAAGAGACTCCAGGCAGCTGTAGCTAAGGAGCCCTCCAGCTTGTAAACCCGGATGCTGAGACTTTGTTGAACTCTGGTATTTCTGGTAACTATGTATTGGGATTTGAATCAGACAAGGTCTGTCTGTTGATGTTTGTAATTTGCTTGTATTTTGCTCTGAAGTTCAGGGTGCTGGCTTTTTCCCCTGAACTAAGTGAATGATATTTGTGTGCTGAATTAAAGTAAGCTTGCCAATCCCTTAAAAAAAATCTAGTGGGCAGACCAAACTGTCATTCTTCAGAAAAAAAAAAATATGGCCCATAATGTTCATGGATTCCCCTGGGCACAACTGTGCTAAACAATGATATTAGAGGAAAAGAAGACTAGGGAAAAACATGAGCAGGAATCATTCTCCTCAAAACCTTGTCCACCTCAGATATACCTTTGTTCTTCCAGAGCAAGTTTGAAGAAACATTTCCCCTAAGGGTGAGAAGGGAGCTTAGAGGAGAGAAAATCACACACCTGAAAGAAGAAGTAGGAAACAGAGTGGCTCTATTCACTTGAGAGCAGGGACATCTAAAAAGGGAAAGTTGATTGCCTGTTCAAACAAACCCCTCTAAAACCCAGCCACTGTTAATGAGGGAGAAACAGAATGGAAAACTATCATGGTTGGAGATCTACCTGAAAGTATCCTTTTTAGAACTAGACAAGTCCAACAAAAAAAAATTTTCAAGTTAAGAATCTAAATGGAATACTAGAAAAAGTTAAATATGATAGCTTACAGGTAATCACTGAATGGCAATAGAAAGGAGTATAGATATTTCTCAGTGATGCCTGGTGCCTTAACAAAATTGACCATCAGTTACAGCATAAAAAAAATTCATAAACAAATACATAAAGGAGGAAAATATACTTTAAAAAGCCTTTGAAGAAAAAAATAAAAATTTAAATGGATGCTAAATAATATGCTCTAAATCATCAATAATAAGAGAAATGCAAACCATAAAACCCCAAGATTTTCCCTCACGCTCTGCAAATTAGCAAAGATGACAAAGGATGGGAACAGTCAATGTTGGTGGGGGAAGGACTGGGAAGATAAGAAGACAGAGCATTGTTGCTAAAGATGTTGCTAAAGATGTAAATCGGTACAACCATATTGGAAAGCAATTTGGAATTCGGCGAATAAAAATGACTAAAATGTTTATATCCTTTTATCCAGAGATTTCGTTACTAGCCTTTAAGCCCAAAAGGTCATTAATAAGAAGAAAGTCCACGTGCATACCAAAATATTTATAACAGCATTTTTCATGACAGCAAAGATTTGGAAAATGGCTAAACAATTTTTGGTGCATGAATGAAGTGGAATATCACTGTGCTGTAAGAAATGACAAATATATGATCAAAGGATATGAACAGGCAGTTTTCAGATGAAGAAATCAAAGCTATCTATAATCCTATGAAAAAATGCTCTAAATCACTATTGATTAGAGAAATGTGAATTAAAACAACTGTGAAGTACCACCTCATACTATGAGATTGGCTAATATGACAGAAAAGGAAAATGATAAATTTGGAGGGGATATGGGAAAATTGGGACACTAATGCACTGTTGCTGGAGTTGTGAACTGATCCAACCAATCTGGAAAGCAATTTGGGACTATGTCCAAAGAGCTATAAAACCATGCATAGCCTTAGACCCAATGATGCCACTGCTAGGTCTGTATCCCAAAGACATTTTTTTTAAAAGGGAAAGGACCTCTTTATAAAAAAAAATTATAACAGCTCTTTTTGTGATGGCAAAGAAATGGAAATTAAGGGGATGCCTATCAATTGAGAAATGACTAAACAAGTTGTGGTATGTAATAGTAATGAAATACTATTGTGTTATAATAAATGACAAGCAGATTGATTTCAGAAAAACCTGAAAAGACTTATACAGACTGATGTGAAATGAAGTAAGCAGAACCAGGAGAACACTGTACACAGTAACAGCAATATTGTATGATGATCAACTATGAATGACTTAGCTATCTCAGCAATACAATGATCCAAGATAAGCCCAAAGGACTCATGAAGAAAAATGAGTCCTTTCACATCCAGAGAAAGAACTGATGGAGCCTGAATGCAGATCAAACCACACTATTTTTCACTTTATTTTTTTCATGTTTTTTTTTCCTTTTGGAATGTTTCTTCTTTCACACTATAACTAATGTAGAAATATGTTTTGTATGATTGCCCACATATAACCTATATCAAATTGCTTACCATCTTAGGGTAGATCAAGGTAAGGAAGGGAGGGAAAACATTTGGAACTCAAAAAAATTTTTTTAAAAAAAATTGAACGTTATAAATTCTCTTTACGAGTCATTGGGAAAAATAAAATATTATTTGTAAAAAGAAATAAAAATATGATGAATACAGAGGAATATGGAAAGACCTACATAAACTGATATAGAGCAAAGTAAGCAGAGCAAAGAAAACAATATACACAATGAATACAACAATGTAGATGGCGGTGTGGTGGAGGAACGCAAAACAATCCAAACTGAATGTTGCAAAATCAAAGAAGTATGGTTCCAAAGAAGAGTTATGAGAAGATACCCTCACTCTACCCCTTTTCAGAAGTAGAAGGTCCATAAATGTGGTACATTGCAAACATTTTCAGACTTTTTCCGATGTCTTATTAAATTTTGCTGATTTTTTTCTCTTTCTTTTTTTTGTCTTTAGAAATGTTAATTAGGATGGCTCTTTGGGAGGGGACAGATACTGGGTGAAATTTTGTATGTAAATGTAAAAGACAGCTAGATACATATCTGGAAGTCTACTTATCACAAAAACACAAAACATTCTTTACAGAAATAAATACTTAATAATTGGAGAGATATTAAATGCTCAGGGTTGTGCTATTCTAACAAAATAAAAATTACAATACCACCTAAATTAATGAATAGATTTAGTGATATAACAACCCAACTTTATAGAATTGTTGTTATTGTTGAGTTGTTTGAGTTGTGTCTGACTCTTTCTGATAGCGTTTTGGGGTTTTCTGGGCAAAGGCACTAGAGTGGTTTGCCATTTCCTTCTCCAGCTCATTTTACTGATGAAGAACTAAGGTAAACAGGGTTAAGTGACTTGCCCAGGGTCACACAGCGAGTAAGTATCTGATTGGATTTGAAGTCATGAAGATGAGTCTTCCTGATTCCAAGCCAAGTGCTCTATCCACTGCACCACCTAGATGTCCTTTATACAAAATAATAAAATTCATCTTGAGGAAGACAAGGGAAAAAATATCAAGGGAAAAAAATGAAAAATAGAAAAAGAAAGGAGGCCTTGCAGTGTCATGGGAAAAAGCCAACTCCCAGTTTATGATTACACAAGATGGAGTCTGAGACAGGGCCAAGGTC
The DNA here is from genome assembly GCA_028646595.1 of Phalanger gymnotis. NCBI lineage: Eukaryota > Metazoa > Chordata > Mammalia > Diprotodontia > Phalangeridae > Phalanger > Phalanger gymnotis. The sequence continues at coordinate 166,954,301 of CM053626.1, forward strand.
AAAATCTATAAATCTCTTCAAACTCTTCAAACTCCCCCTTATCTGAACCTGTCATTAGCCAGCTTCAGTTAATTCATAAAGTACAAATGATTGATATTAGCTTCAGGGGCATTTGCATTTTCACGGAAAGTGCTGAATCTGAGTAAACTTGTTGGCTTTAGCTACAGGCTGATAACCATCCTATTAATGTCCAGGGCACCACCACCACCATGCTTCCATTCTCCCAAGCTCACAATCTAGGTGTCATCCTGGACTCCTCACCATCTCTCACTGTACCCCACCCCATATCTAATCTCTTACTGTTGATCTTGGATACATTTCCTCCTCCCCTTGTATTGCCACTACCCTGGCACAGGCTCTCATCATTTCACATCTGGACTATTGCAACAACCTGCTGGTTGGTCTGTCTGCCACAAGTCTCTCCCCCTCTCCAGTCCACCCTTCATTTAGCCCCCAAAATAATTTTCTTAAAGTGACAATCTGATCATGTCTCTTTCTTACTAAATAAACTGCAGTGGTTCCCTATTACCTCCAGGATGAAATACGAAATTCTCTGTTTAGCATTCAAAGCCTTTCATAACCCAAGCCCGGAACCTACCATTCCAGTCCCTTTATACCTTACATCTCCCCACCACATACTTTTCCATCCAATGATACTGGCCTCCTTGCTGTTCTTCCAACAAGAGACTCTCCTTCTTGGCTCCAGGCATTTTCTCTTGCTATCCCTCTCACCAGGGATTCCCCCGCCCCCTCCTCATCTCCACCTCCTGGTCTCCTTGGCTTCTTTAAAATCCCAGCTAAAATCCTACCTTTCCCAGGAAGACTTTCCTAGTCCCTCTTAACTCGAGTATCTTCCTTCTTAACTATTTCCTATTTCTCCTGTATATAGATTGTACATATCTGTTGGCTTGTTTTCTGCCCATTAGACTGTGAGCTCCTCCAGGACAGGGACTGTCTTTTACCCTTACTTTTTTTTAATTCCCACTGCTTAGCGCAGCACCTGGCAGATAGTGGGCACTTAATAAATGCTTATGGGCTAACTGATGAGTAGGGAAATTATCCTCTAAATCACATCATGTAGGTGACTGCCTATTCTGCTTATGCCTATAGTTTTGTCTTGCCTAAAGGGAAGATTTCCCTTTTTGATCAGCTTCCCTAAAGCTGGTCTCCTATACCAACCGAGATACAACAGAGGCTAGAAGGCTGGACTTTGAAGGAACATGATCTGAGTTAAAATCCCATCTTATACTTCCTGTGTGACCATGGGCAACTCACTTAACCCATCTGAGCATCAGTTTCCTGATCTATAAAATAATAGCCATAGTAGCTACCTTAGAGAAGTTAACTTTTACCAACCTCTCAGCTCAGAAAGCTCAGAACCTAATCACAACCTGTTAATAAGGTTTTAAATTAAGTATAAAGATGCTACTACCTCCTAATCCCTTTAGGATGTATAAACATTTTTCTTTGATGAGATTAAAAAGAACAACCACACTAGATATTCATGGCTTTTAAGAAATAAATTTTAAAAACTTTTATTTTCAGTTCTGAATAACTAAGCCCCGGAAACAGAATTCAATTCTAAATCCAGTATTTTGTAGAGAAGAGAGAGGAGTGGTTCTCTATCCTTCCTCCTCTCCCCACCCCCTTGGCTATTTAGTTTTGAAAGAGAATTAATTGACCAACAGGAAACATTACGTGTCCAAAAGGGAGTAGAGACACATACTCTATACAGACATAGATATAGAGAGACTTTGGGAAGGAAGCAGCTTTGAGGAACCAAGAGCCTAAGAAACCAAATGAGCAACCTACCCAGCAAGACAGTATACCCAGAACCAAGGGGGAGCTGCACTAGGACTCTTAGAAGAAAGGAAAGATTTTTAGGCTGCATTGCACAAAAAGCAGCAAGTTGCCTTTGCCACACATGTATCATGTATGTGTGCCTCTCTACCACTGTACTCTGAGTCTGAGTCCATTTCACGTGCGTGCGAGTAAATGTACCCCATGTTTGTAGAGTGAATGCTTCATAGCTATTACTTTTACTATGATACAATAGTAAATGCCTTTCCAAGAGCTAATTGTGTCTACTAGCTGATCATTAATGGGTAGCACACCAATGGGGTTTCCTAAGTGATAGCTTTAGGAATAGCTACCCACAAATTACCTACCACCAAGAATGAGAGAGTCATTTCCACCTTCTGAAGACCCAACCCTCAAGTGTAAGTACAAGATTAGAGAGTAACCCTGAGTGCGTGCTATGTACGTCAAGCGCTTAGGAAACTTAAAGTCACTCCATAAATATATAAATTACTATTATTATCCGTGAATCCGTTTTTAAACCCACTTCAAAAGTCTGAGGGAGCAAAGTCAAGCGACACAGTTCAGTTCCCTCATTGAGCACTACCTACCCAGAAGGCTACCTTTGTTCCTTAGGGGATCAAAGGGGATTGTTTTTCCCAAGCCTGAATTCCACAGGTGTAAGCTGGTGTTCTTGGACACGACATACATCACTGTGGCATTTCTGCAACAGGAAAAAGGAAGGAACTTCTGATCTGTGTGGTGATGGCATCAACAATGTTAGCACCCGACCCACTGTCTGAGAAGAAAAAGAGCTCTGTATCCATGGCAATGAATAACCAGGAAGTGAGTGGGTGAGTGGCGTGTGTGTCTGTGTGTATGTGTGTGTGCGCGTGTATGTGTGCATGTGTGTATATATATGTGTGTATGTGTGTGTGACTATGAGAGAGAGAAGGAGAAAAGAGAGGAGGAGGAGGAAGAGAAGGAAAGGGAGAGAAAGAGGGAATGAAAGAGAGGAGAGAGCAAAGACAGAAAGAGCATGAGAGAGAAACAAGATTCAGAGAGAACACTGTCATCCAGCAATGGGATTTTTCCTTCCCTGCGTTTGGTTCTTCTCAAGCATATTTATAACAAATGAGCTATTATGTTTGGCCCCTCTCCAGTTGAGTCTCCAGAGTCACAGGTAGAGGAAGAGAGATGGAGGTCACTAGCCAGATGGAAAACACAAATTGATAAACTCTCTCTATTGATAGCATAGGAAGGAAGGTGTTTTTTTTTTCTTTCTTCCTCTTAAAGCCATATTGCACAGATGCCAGAAGGGAAGCTTAAACTCTCTTAGAGAGAAAGGAATGAGGAGAGCCAAATAATGATTATTAATTCTTGTGTTTTATAGTGCTTCACAAAACAAAAAATATATATAATATCTCATTTGACTCTCCCAACAACCCTATGAGCCAGGCAGGACCAGTATTATTACCTCCACTTGGCAGATGAAGAAACTAAGGCTTAGAGAGGTAAAATTATTCAACCCCAGGTAATGTTGCTAGAAAGTAGAAGACCCTGGGACTAGATTCCAGTCTAACTCCTAGTTCAGTACGCTTTCCATTAGGCAGTCATTCAATGAGCATTTGTTACGCACTTGCTTCATGTCAGCTGCTACACTAAGGACTGGCAGAAAAAAGTTACTGCATCATAAAAGGAATTTTTTTTTCTCTGAATAATTTCGTTAATGGAAGTCAGAGGTCAGATTGAAGTATTCAGGGACTTCCTCATAAAGAACACAAAATGGGCACTTTGCCAGTGAAGCCAAGGGATTGAGTTAGAAGAGATTCTATGCCAACAATTGATTGACCTAGCACATACTGTGCCCTTACTAACGCCTTATTCCTATCAGGAAGTAACAGTATAGAGTTCAGGGGTGGGGAACCTGGGGCCACATATAGCCTCAAGGTCCCAGGTTCCCCACCCCTGGAAGACAAATCTAGCTGCTCCCCACTGGTATATTACTACTTTTTTTCCCTGAGACCCTCAACTTTCCCATTTCTTCCCATGGTCTAGCCATCCATGTGTTATTGCTAGCTGCCCAGCTCTATTTCCACCTATTCTCAGATTGACATGCTTCAGGAGGGAAAAAAATAGAAAAAAAAGAATCAAGAGAAAAATATTAATGACATTAAATTAAAATGACATTAGATAAAAAAATGACAGTAAATAAAAAATGACATTAAAATGCTTCTTAAATCATTAATCGCAATCCAATCTTGGCCTCAGGGAGAAGAAGAAATGTATTTCCCTTCTCTCACTAGAAAGGTGGGGCAGAATATTGCATGTACTGTCAGACATAGTCAAGTTTTTCTTTGCTCCTGGAGAGCATTCAAGGTGAGATAGGGAAGGGAACTGTATTGGGAAATTATTTTTAAAGGGCATAAATAAAATTAACTGAGGGAGGAGAACCTATGAGCCTTAGTTAAGTATAAAGGTGGGATTCTAGTAAGACTAACACAATTCTCTCTCCCAAAGACCTTCAATACCCAACACACGCAGAACACTGGGATACTATAGTAGCTGACCCTATTCCCTCAAGAATATAAATGGCAGCCTGTGCGGTGAGAGACTATGAAGTGTAGTCATAAATAAGAATGCTGACTCTGACATTAGAAGACCTTGGTTTGAGACCTGAATGTGAAGCTCATTATTGTCTAGTTGGGCCTAACTCCTCGTGACCTTATGAACCATTGCATGCCAATATAGTCCATGGGGTTTTCTTTGTGAAGATACTGGAGTGGTTTGCCATTTCCTTTTCCAGTAGACTAAGGCAAATTTGAACCAAGGTCTTCTTGACTTCAGGCCCAGGGCTCTGTCTACTGAGCCATCTAGCTACCCATGTGAAACTTACAGTGAAAAATTCCAAACTGAATGTTCCAGGCATTTAAAATTCCACATGTCCAAAATTGAACTCATCCCCCAAAACTCTCCCTTTTCCCAGACTTCTCTATTGAGGACAAAGTCACCATCATCCTTCAGCACTTAGAAAGGACTTAGTGCTAAGTTCTGGTAAAGTCCAAGTAAGAAAACAAAGAAAGACAAAAAACAATCTCCCAGGTTTGTGACTTTAGCAATATCCTCTCCCTGCCTCATGTTTTTTCATCACTCCAGTCCATCCTCCACACTGCTACCCAAGTAATTTTCCTTAAGCACAATTCTGACCATGTGATTCCTTGCTTCAAATCCAGTAGCTTCCTACTGCTTCTAAGTTAAAATGGAAGCTTCTCACTTTTGCCCAACTCAGACCCAATACTTCCAGCCTCACTGGATGTTGCTTCCTCTCTTGCACTCTGAGATGCAGTCAGATTGTCTTATTCTCTGTAACTCGCAAATGGCATTCCTTCTTCTATCCTCGTGCCTCCGCACCGGCTGCCCCCCATTCCTGGAGGAATTCTTCCCTTACCTTTGCCTCATAGTGTCCCTCTCTTCCTTTAAGACGCAGTATAATTATTGTTTTCTGCATCAAGTCTTTCCTGATTCCTCAGTTTCTATTGTGCTTCCTTCCAAACTACCTTGTATTTAATTACTTTGCATTTTAGGGGTGTGTGTGTGTGTGTGTGTGTGTGTGTGTGTGTGTGTGTGTGTGTGTAACCAGGGCTCAAATCCATTTGCTTCTTATTGACCATGCTCCATGCCTATATGAGGGACAGAGTTGGCAAGAGCTTAGGTGAGATGAGAATTTTGCTCTGGCTTCCAGTTTCTAAAAAGGATGCAGATGGTTCTAGGAATACACACAAGTATAAGTATACATATACGTATATACATGAGTGTCTCCCCTTTCCATTAGACTAGAAGTCCTTGTGAGTAGGGATTGGTTTTTCTCTCTTTGTACTTGCATTCCCAGTATCTAGGGGATGGTAGGTGCTTAATAAAGCACTTGCTGACTAATTAGTTGATCCTGAGCAAGTCATCTAAACATTCTAAGATTAAATGGGGATAATAGTATTTGCCCCATCTTTTTCACAGGGTTGCTCTAAAGACAGATCTTTTTAACCCTAAAGTGTCATAGACATGCTATTATTAGTATGTCCAGACCACTTGAACCAATGGCCGTGGTCCACAGCTTAGAATGGGATACATGTGACTCAAATCAGGAGGGAAGAAAGATTCTGCCACATCTTCCAGAGTAAGAACAGGGCTTCAGTAAGCTAAGGTAATTGGATCCGTGGAAGGGACATCCAGCAATGGAGGAGAGCCATCTGCTGGTTGCTGTAGGAACTGCTACTAAGTAAATGGGCAGGAGAGACTTTGTTTGATTGTTCTGATAGGTGGCACTATTCTGATAGAGTGCTGGACCTGGAGTCAGGAAGACTGATCTTCCTGAGTTCAAATCTGACCTCAGACACTTACTGGATTGTGTGACCCTGGGCGAGTCACTTAACCCTCTTTGCCTAGAAAATCCCACAAGGGGTGACGGAGAATCAGTCACAACTGAAATAGCTGAATCTCCTATGGCTGGGCCCCAAGTGTGAGCCTGCAGGGCATAGTTTCGGAGCATAGAATATAAATGTAGGATGGGTTGTATAGGGCATGCACAGATATTCCATCTACTTCCAGCCAAAGGCATGAGGACAGCATTGAGGTGATCTCCCAAACCTTTGGGGACTCACGTTGAAAGGACTGACCTTGCCTTAACCACGGGAAGGAGGGACGCATTGTTGCTTAGGCACGTGGTTTAGACCCTAGCCCTGGTGGTTAATACCTGGAGTCCATCTGAGGACAATTGCCCATTTAACCCTAACAGTCTAATGGTCCCCCAAGGGCTGAATATCCTCCACCAAACTATAACTATAGTTAACTATGGAAGGGGTAGGGAACAGCTTTCAGGGGTTCTGTGAATTTGGATGGGAAAAAATACATCTCTACTTCAATATAATTGGTTTCCTTTATATTCTATTTGTTTAAAAACATTATTTTGAGAAGAGTTCCATAGGCTTTAGCAAACTGCCAAATGGATCCATTACACAAAAAAAGTTAAAACCTCCCTAGCTATGGTTTTTCTGGGAACAACAGAGTATCATTTGTTTTAGCTCTTCTCTTAGGTTATTCAATTCATCTCATGCAAGCAATTGAGGTTATCAAGGTGTTTGAATGTAAAGCAACTTCGTGTAACCTGTGCCTGAGAAACCAGTTAGAGAAGGCTGGGGGCCATCTTCAGTTGTCTTTCAGTCAAAATCTTGCCACTGGACCCAGATGGCTCTAGAGGAGAAAGTGAGACTGGTGACTTTGCACAGCCCTCCCTCACTTAAATCCAATTCACTTGCAAGTTGTAGCATCATCTTCCTGATGTCATGGTCCTCTTCAAGAATAAAGGACAAACAATAAGTAGAGAAGGCTATTGCAATATTCTAGGAAAGATGTGATGAGGGTCTAAACTAGGGTGATAGTCATATGAGTGGAGAGAAAAGGAGAGATGCATGAAATACTATAGCAATAGACTGAAAAAGATATGATTGATTGGATTATGAGGAATGGAAAAGAGTGAAGAGTTGATGGTGACACTTTAAATTGCAAATCTAGGTAACCTGAAGTAAAGTGATGTTATATGCATAAATAGGAAAGTTTGAGAAAGGAATGGGTTATAGAGGTGTGAAAGTGTCCCCACCCCTGAGATTAATATGTTTGTTTTCTGTGAGTTACCTTAACAGGCAGGTGTACTGAACATAGAGTAAGCCTGTTTGCTGTAGGAAGCCAATAAGGAACCTGCAATGAACCAAAGTCTTGCTTACTCCCAGATGCCTTTGCTGGTGTTTGCTGGCTGACCTTGCTGTTCCTGCAATTGGATTAACTCATTACGAAATCATTGGTAACTCGGGAGTGAGTAGCTTCATTTAAGTGGTGAATTTAGTAGGAGGTGAGAAAATTGAAGCTCCTTCTAGTTTAGCAGTGAGTTGGAGGAGAGATATAGGATGTTAGCCTAAGGGGATGAATAGTGCAAAGTGGAGCTTTGGGATATTTTGAGTTGGAGATCTAAGCATGTTGGAAGGTAGCACAGAAGAAACCAGCGGATAAAGAGAAAGAAGATTAGAAAGGATCACCAAAGGCTCCCAAACTCCTGGGGGAGATAGAATCAATGGCACAATTAATTAGAGGCATTCGCCTTGGCCAGGAGAAAGCTCGCACCTTCCTCCCAGACTGAGGTAAAGGAGATAAAGGAGTTGATACTACGGGAATTAGAGGCATAGAATTGAGGAGGAGCTCATGACAGACAAACTCTATTTCCTGGTTACAAATGAGGTAGGATCCTTTGTTGAGAGGGATGGAGAAGGGCCTGGAGAAGCAAAGAGAGAGAGGCCCTATATCTTCGCTCTTGAGAAATAACTCAGATGTATAAACAAGCCCCATATTTCGGTGCAAATGAAAGCTTCTCTTTTTTGTTTCGATTTTCTCTCTACTCCCGTTCTTTTGCAAGTGTAGCTAATGGAGAAACAGACTCTCTGTCCCCAAAGCCTCCCTCCCCATCCCAAGGCCAGTGCAGATTAGCAAGTCTCTGTTCCCTCTCCTTAACCACAACAAATTATCCTCAAGGTTAGCTCGAAAAGCTAGTGAGGCAAATAACCACCCTATATATTTCGATATAAGTTTTAATTAGTCAGGACTTAGGAGAAAAGCATACTTGGATGATAGAGGAATCCTGTCATTTACTCAACCTTTCCATGTCATGGCTTATAATGACAATAACACTTTTTTAATGCTTTTATCCAGATTTCAAGGAAGGGATCATTTTATTTTACAATAGGTGCTGTAAGAGGTTTGAGAGATGTTTGGATGTGGGGGTTGAGGGGTAATAGTTAATCAGGGATTGACTGTTGTATCAGTGAGATTCTAATTGAGACTGGTAAATCCGTAGAGGACAAATTCAGCACATTTGTGTGATTCCAGTAGGGTTCAGCAACAGCATAGTAGAATCAGAGAAAGTAGTGGCTGATATCTGGGAAGGCATCAGCAGAAAAAGGATATACAAACATAAGATTCAAGGGAAGAAGGCAATAAAATTGAACTGGGTCATGAATGGGTCAAGGTTTCAAAGGAAGGAAACTGGCCAGAGCATAGGTGACTTGAGTGTCTTGGTCTGTATCAACAATGTGGCTAGTGGCTGCTTGTAGGGGTGTAAGACCAATAACATCAGCATACAGGAGCTGCCAGCACAGGTTCTTTTGATCTGCTTTACTAAGGAAAGTAACTTTAAGGGGTTAACAATCTCAAATTTAATCACACATACAAATATCATTCACTTAGTTTGGGAGGAAAAGCAAGCAACCTGAACTTCAGAACAAATAGAAATAGAAATTACAAACATCAACAGACAAACCTTGTCTGACTCAAATCACAATTCAGTTACCACGAAGGCATCAACATCTGGATTTGCAAGCCGGTGGGGGCGGGGGGATGGGGGGGGCGGGGGAGGCTGTGGGGGGAGGGGAGAGGTAGGGAAGGGGAAGGCCTCTTAATGACAGCTGACCAGAGTCTCCACATCAACACTCTTCCATGAGTGAGAACCCCAGACAAAATGCTAACTTCTGAGTTTTTATGCTCTGTTCAGGGCTCAAAAGATTTATGCCTAATCAGCAAAAGAGTGTGAGCTTGGGGCTTTATACCTAGTTAGCAAAAGGGTGTGTGCCTGGAGCTTTGCACCTAGTAAGACTTAATCAAAGGCACTTAATTAATTTAGCATTCTAAAACAGTAAAAAAAGTCCCACCTTAATTATCAATACAAGGTCACAGTGATGACAAAGAGGTTTAGTAGTGCAGAAGAGAGGTTAAAGTTTGAGAAGAACTTCAGCATTCCAGACTATAGAATTTAAATAACTATAGGTGATGGTTAAATCAAGTGTATGAACACCCCTGTGTGGCTAATATGGAAGATTTGAGTCATGGGAGTCGAAGAGGGGCAAGGCATCTGAGGGGAGATGAACATGGGTAGTGAAGTCCCCAACTATGAGAGTAGGGGTTATGGCTGAAGAAGACTGTGAATTTTTAAAAAGCAAGAATAACTTGAGGCCCGAAAGATAACGACAAACAGTATCTGGATAGGGTGATGCAGATGTACTGAACACACCTCAACAAAGAAACTGCTTAGTGATGGCAATGGAGTGAAGGTCTAGAAGAGGTTCTAGGGAGCAAAGATTATGTCTATTCTTGTCCCTGGTTCAGATTACTGTGGAACATGGGTAGGCACATAGATTCCTGAAGAAAATAGCCAAGGATTCAGTGTCTTTTGCAGGGGCAGGTAAAGGGCAGGTTTTTTTCAGACGAGGCAGGTTTCTGGGAGTGCAAGGAGGGAGACTAAAAGGAAGAGGTCTAATGTGAAGATAGTTTACTAACAATAAACGCAATCCCAGGGGGCACAAAGGAGGGAGGAGAGAAAGTGACAGGGGCTTAAGAGGGGTAGGCAGCGTTGAAGTGAATGGAGATGAGGAAGTTAGACAACCTGACTGAATCACAGGGATTCAGGGGAGGAAGAGGAGTGAATTTGCTAGCCTTAAAACAACAGTTTGTCATAATCTTTCTAATAAGCTCTGCCCTAGGCCACAGAGAGTATATTGATTTGATTTTTCATTGGAGCAAGGAGTAGAAAACAGAGGTCATGGGAGAAAGGAAAAGTACTCACGGCTCTGGTCCTTCACCATCCTGGGTCTCCTAGTGTTTGGGCCCTAATTGGTTATGTATGGAAAATGTGATTGATTTATGGAATCACTTTCATCGAAACTAAACATGGCAGTAATGTCAACTGGAACAGGTGCCTCCCTCCCCAGTAACTGTAAAATTGTAATCAATTACTTCTTTTGATCAATTGATTTTGCAGGTTTGCTCTTATCATATTAGGATATAGCAAGGTGTTGGCTGTAGCAAACTTACCTATTTCTGCAGAGCTGAGGTCTTACAGAGGTTAGCTCCTGAAGATATAAGCTGATGAGTTCCTCTTTTCATCTGGTCTTAACCAGCCCTTCTGTGTGACAGATTTCCATGCTGTCAAACGTTCCACTTGTCATAGTGTTTGTAATACTCTAACCAATAGGAAAGAAACTGCTTGATACTGCCGCTCCCCTACATGCCAGTAGCTTTATTATTACTAATCAACCTACCGCCCTATTCCTGTAAATCCTAGGAACATGCACCAATACCATGAACACCTATTAATCTCATGAATATGCATTTCTATTCATTCCTCTTTTTCAACTCTATTGAGGAGAAGTAGATCCCTTTTATTGGCAATTGCTAGCCTTGCTGATAAATTGATCAACTGAGAATGATCATGCTCAAAACTCTGCCTCGGTTTATCACAGATTTTTATTGACATTACTTTTGTGAATTTTGATTCAGGCAGTGTTAAAATTTGTTAATTAGTATAAGCAAAACGCAATGGTCAAATAAACTTGCAAAACGACTATAATCTTACATAACCCTTTAGCAAAGGACCAAATAAATCAAGACAATTGTTTCAAAAGTTTCCGTTTCCAAATGTGTCTGAAGTTGTACTACTTTTAAAAAAGGTGTAATCGAAGTATGTATAGTTTTAGTTTTGCTAATTTTGCTTTGTATCACTTCATACGGTCTTTACACACTTCTTTGTATTCTTCATAGTTCATAAATGGTGCACTTTAAGTCCATTACTTTCTTCTGTGGATCTCTTTTCCAATTTTTTCCTCAAGTGCTCTCATTTCTTTATAAAAAACATTTAAGTTTTAACTTAAAAAAAAACACCTTGTTTTATCTCTTTAAGGAATTATAGTTGAATTTGTGCCCAAGCTGTATTTTGAGGCTTTGCTTGCAGATCTCTCGAATTTATTCTCTTCCTCTGGGTTCATGTCTTGAGTGTCTGTGTCACCATGATAACTTTCTATATTTGGCTTCCTTTTTTTGTTCATTCTTCAAACCTTTCTGACTTCAGATTTTATGTTAGGGCCAGGCTTAGTGGCCTTCTGGAGGGAAGATCTGGGCTGGTCCTATTACTGTTTTCTTGGGGTGTTTATTCCAAAGCTCTCAGGGAAAGCTCAGACTGAGGTCTGCAAGCTTTTGGTTTTCCCAAGGTGGTCTAATCCTGAGTCTGATCAATGTCCCCTTAGTTTCTGAGCTCTGCAAGTTCCTGACCTTGGCTTGTGTCTGAGTAACAATAGGCTGCTGCTGGATTCAACGACTACCAAAAAGTGAAAAAGCTCTGTTGGTTCAATGACAGAACTTCCAGCTTCCATTTGGTCTGAGATTCCTGTCTGGGTTTTTCCTAAATTTGAACTGGGCTACAAGCTGGAAATGAGAATCTGCTCTGCTCCTGAGGGCTAAACCACAGAACCGCTGCTTGCTTCTAAACTTCATTGCTCAGTACACAAGCAACCTGTGATTCTTCCTCATCTTGAAACTCGTCTGGAAGTAGCTCTTCTCAGTCTGCCTTGGATTCGTGACCCAGAACTCAATAGTGGACAACAAAGCTGTTCAACTGGCAACTATTCCCACACCCTGAATGAGGTCACAACCTGACAGAAGGTAACCTGATATAAGGTATAAGAGGTCTGGGACCCCTTCTTGTCCTAGTCCACCTCCCTCTATCCTGAAGTGGTCTTCATGGCCCTGTGACTTCCCCAATATCCCCAGACTTGATTTCCTATTTCAACTTTGGCTGGAAAAAATGACTTTTTTTTTTTCTTGGACTTCCCCATTACAATTTAGTCTGGTGTATTTTTAAGATCTGTTTGGAGTTTTTGGAAGGGTTTGATTGAGGGAGAGGAGGCAGTGCTCACTTCACTTCTTCCCGCTACTCCCTCATATCGCTTTTCAAAATGTTTCTCCCAATCTATAATTCCACTGACAGTGTTGGAGTGCCCTTTTTCCCATAATCCCACCAATTTTATTATAGCCATGCCAATGGGTATAGTTGTATCTTAAGGCTGCTTGATTTGTATCTGACTATATAGCAAGGTTTAGGTCCTAGGAGCTAGGACACCTATGTGCAACAGCTTTTATGTCTGTGGCTGAGACAGAAGATCTAGATTACAGGAGCTGAGGATAGCTAGATGTCAGAAGGGCTTTATGGTGCCCTACGTTAATCAGTCGCACTAAACCTTACTCCTCTTTATTGCTACTTGATTCACTGCCTTACTGATTCTTTTACCTCAGATTCCAACTCAATCAACGAATGTTCTCTTTCCTCTTTAATTGATCTATTAGCTCTGAACCCCACAGTCCAGTTTATTACGAAATAGAGAAATTACTTTTTCCAAAAGTTTTTGCTCATCTCTATGTAACAAACCTCCAACCCATCTCCTAGGCTTAAATAAACAACAGCTTGTTATACGGTTAAACAAACACTTCAAAAATGTAAATATTTACAATGTGTTAGTTATGAAAAAGACTTCCATATACCTATAACCATGACTGCTGCTATCGACTTCTCAGTAATTCTGGAAACAGATCCTTATGTCAGTGTCTAACAATGGTAAACCTCTCAAGAATTTTCTTCATGTTTCATGATTAGTTAAATTCAGACTCAAAAAGTTTTTAGTACTTTCTCTTGGTCTTTCTTCTCCACAGCTGTAATTAAATTTCTCTATTTCTCAAAGGTGAAGGTTAAACTATAATTACCCATTCACTCTTTAAGATACAATAATGGTATTCATTGTCCCTGCTGGCGGGGCTGGTGCTCACTTTGTAATTACCTTATCCGGTGGTGGATTCAGCCGGTTCGCACAGGTTTGGTAGAACCAGTACCTAATTTTGGATTGAGTTCCGTGAACAGGTTGTTAGCAGGGGCAGGGCCTATGCCCACCATATCAGCGACGAGGTGCCTCAGCTCAGTTACATGTAGAACTGGTTGTTAATTCACTTGAATTCCACCACTGACCTTACCCAATATTCTCTTCCCCTCCCAGCTTCTCCCTCCTACCATTTCCACGAAATATCCTTCTGAAATATTTGGTGACTTAGCTAATACAATATCTGAAAAGTATGTACTGCCTTAAATAAAGGGGTTCTTAACCTTCTTGTGACATAAACCCTTTGGGCAGTAAGGTGAGGCCTGTGGATTCCCTAGAATGTTTTTATATATATAAAATAAAATAGGAATACAAAGGAAACCAACTACACTGAAAAAGAAACATCAAATATTTTTTTTAAAACAAGTTCAGAAGGCAGATAAGATTGTGCAGTGGATACAGTACCAACCCTGGAGTCAGGAGGATTTGAGTTCAAACCTGGCCTCAGACACTTACTAGTGGTGTGACCCTAGGCAAGTCACTTAATCCTGCTTTCCTTCACAATAAAATAAGTTCAGACCACAGGTTAAGAACTGTTGTACATACTTAACTTTGGGGCTTGTAGGTTGGACTGCTGTTCAAACTTCTTGCAAATGTGTCTTCTTGCAAATTTTTCAAAGTTTAACTGCTTCTTAACTCTCCACCTCTTGCCTTATACAGAATATCAAGTTTTGCTAGCCCCACGATTCTGAATTTGTATGAGTTGTATTGCAATAAATACTTGGAATATTTTCAAAGCTCCCTTGCATTTGACAAATCTTTTGACAACTGTTACATTCTTTTGCGACTTCTACTGGCATGTATTCTCATACATTTGTACCAATTTCACACACAGACATATGAAATTTATATATATATATATCTTGACTATCAAGACTTTTATTGGTGATAGTTTATTTTTCCACTCTAAATTTTAGAGTTTATAGAGAATTAGCAATTTAATTTGTGCAAAAGCTTCTTAATTTATGTAACTGAAAATCTATTTTCTTTCATGGTGTTCCCATCTCTTCTACAGATAATTCTCCCCTTAGCCAGTTATCAAAGAGTATGACTCTTTTATGTAAATATATATATATAATAGATAGATAGATAGATAGATAGATAGATAGATAGATAGATATTGCGCTTGTGGCACATTAAGCTTGTGGTATTTATGATGCTGGTCTAAACCAAATTTCAGCCAAATTGCTTCAGTTTAGCCAAGTAGTTCAAGTAGTTTTTGTCAAAAAGTAAGCCATTTCTTCAGTAATTTCTGGTTTTGGGTTTATTAAAGGCCAAACTATTTCTTCCTTGACTAGACTGTTATGATTTTCCCCCTACTAGCTCCAATACTTGCTCTTATGAATTTCTTGTGTATTGATTATTGTTTAATTTCTGTCTCTCTCAGTGCCTGACATTTTATGTTTTGCTTCTGGTAACTTTAGCTGTTTAATATTGTGGCATATTACCAGATTGGCACTCAATCTCCTTTGGTTGAATGTTGTATCCTTAAAGTGGTCTGGTGGGCTATTCTTCACTCTGGCATTTCTGTTTGTTCTTTGAGTGGTGTGCAAGAAGTCTGGCTCTCTTCAATCCTCTACCTCACTTTCTTGAAAGGAAACTGCTCCCTTCCCCATCCAACTCTTTTCTAATTTGGAATCTTTAGTAAAGCTATTCATACATATGTCTGTAGAATTAGAAATGGCTAGAAATTAGATCTTTCAAAAGATTTTTAGCATTTCCAACATTAACTTGAAATGCTTGTCAATATTGCAGATGTCATTCCACATATCAAGCATGAATTATCAAAATCAAAAGCCTTATTTTCAAATTTTGAGTTACAAATTGATAAAAATTTAATTATTAGTACTGTATATGTAGGTAGTGTAGTTTAGCCAGTTAGAATCATACAAAATTGGAGCGAAGGGTTACCAAAAAATGAACCAAATTAGGCATCTTCATAACAGATAAAGAAAAATTTCTATTTCAGAAATGAAGCAGGACACATATCTGAAATAACATGAGGAGATATCCAATTCAAATGACAAAAATACATATTAAACTACTAATATCTATACATTTTTGGCAGCTGTAATATACATGGTTAAAAAGTCCTTTACTTTAGATATGTGCATCAGCTCCTTCATTGTGGTGTCTCTACTTCTCAAATGTATTAACCCATTCTCCAAAGTAGTTTCAGTTACTGAAAGAGTAAAGAGTATACTCATTTCATCATACCTGTAAATAAAAAAAAGAAAAGAAAATCAAAGTACAAACATAAATACTGTATTTTTAGTCTAATCAGTTCAAATTTGTCCAGAGTCTGAGGAAATTGAAAAGCAAAAGAGTAGAGTTTGGAAATCGATCCAAAGAATAATACATTCTTAGAAATTACTGAATATAACTGGGAAAGGGGAATAGGCACAGGATGCTATGAGGTTGACTTAAAAGGAGGCCCTTTTTACACATGTATAACCTATATTGAACAGCTTGCCTTCTCAATGGGGAAGTGGGGGGTGGGAGGGAGGGAGAGAATTTAGAATTCAAAGTTTTGAAAACGAATGTTAAAAATTGTTTTTATATGTAAGTGGGGAAAAATAAAAATAAAATACTAGAAGAAAAAAAGAGGCCCTTTTAATGCTTTGATAAACTCTGATGAATTCTGCTTTACAGTAAACAATATTACATAATAAAGTTCCAATGTTTTATAAGCCTTTTTAAAGGAATCATGCTTATCTTAGCACTTAGTAGCTGAAATTTAATTCAAAGGCTTGTAAACCACTTTTCATCCATTTTAATTTCATCTTCACTGTGACACCCCTTGAATAAGGTATTATTATCATCCCTATTTTTCAAATGAGGAAACAGACTCAGAAAGTAACTTGCCTGTGGTCCCACAGTGTCAGATGCAGCATTTGAACCCAGGTCTCTCCTGATTCTAAAACTTGTGCTCTCCTTACTACATCATGCTACTAAACTGACTTATTTATCTGTCCATATCCTGGAAAACTGACTATGTAACAAACAGATGCAATCCAAATATGCTTACAAGAGTCACAAGATCACAGAATTTTAAAGCTGGAAAAGACCTGAGGGAACCTTTTTAAGTGCTCCAACTCATTCTATGGAGGAAGAAATATGTACCGAAATCATTTTTCCATGTTCCCACTTATAAGCTATGTGTTCCTGTAAGCTACCAGAGGAAGTCAGCTCTGGAAAGAACAGTATACAAAGATCAGGATCTCTCCTTTACGCAGGTGAACGGAGTAGTAAAGTGATATATGAGCAAACTAAATCATGGCTGTACAGTTCTTTCCACCTGAGATCTGGCAGGCACAATGAAACTGATCAACTTGGAATGCAATTGCTAAATGTGAATTCAGTAACCAAATCTCCAATTATAAATCTGCTGTCTACATAACAAAAAAGAAAATTAGGAATATCACTTCACATGTTGTGTGTAGCTATATAATGTTTTGGGCCCAATACTGCAATTGCACTGGAGGAGAGAATTTTCAGTAAGCAAACTACTTCTACCATTACAGAGCAGCAACCTTTCTGCAACCAATAGACCTGGTTGCCTTGGCGGCACTGAGAGGTTAGGTGACTTGTTCAAGGTCACAATCCTTAAGTGTCAGAAGATAAGACTTGAACCTAGGTAGGTCTTCCTGAGTCAGAAGCCAGTTCACTATGACTGATGCACCTGTAAAGTAAGGGTGCTGGAGTAGATGACTTGCAAAGTCCTTTTCAGTTCCAATAATCTATGAATCTAAGAATTCTATTCTGTGATGAACTGAATATCACTAAATAATTAAGGTTACTCTAGAACAACATTCTTATCATAATTTTCAGGTATTATTTTGTATTAGAGTTACATATATATACATACATATATATATGAGTCATTATCACCCTACTAGATTGGGAGCTCCTGTGTCTTATTTAATTTCTTATCTCTAGTACTTAGCAGTGTTCAGAATATAGTAGATGCTTAATAAGTGCTTTAATTTTTAATTACTAGGGACTTTTTTTCTTACTTTAAATAAAGTTGTTCCATCGAGGACTGCATGGTTTCCAAATACCCAGGCCACACAGAGATTCCACTTTCCAGCAATTCATTAAACAGTCCTTGACAAACCTAGGGGCAAAAACCACAACGTCTTCGAACACCATAAAATATTTATAACAGTGTACGAACAATTTCTCATTACCTTCAAAGTAAAAGGCATCATGATTAAGCTCTTATCAACTAGTTTCAACTAACAGAGGTGTAAGACAAAGGAAATATAACAAATAAAAGGAAGCTTTACAAGAAGAAAAAGACTTTATCACCTATAACAAAAACAACAAGAGGCTATACATAATAAGTATAAGCTGCATCTAACTTCAGCCTCATCAGCAAAATACTTTATTTACGTACCCACATTGTATTATGCTAGGTACTAACAAAATTATGTTAGCCTTCTGCCAAAAAAAAACTTCCTTTTCATAAGAGGTTAACACCTGTCCTTGTGGTTGTGAAAGGAAGCATCCAACTATTTTTAAACTAGCTTATGCATGCTCCCTATGCATAAACATGTTCACAGGCTCTTGCTGAGCCCCAAGGGAACTAATTTTGCTTTTAGTAGCCTAGTGAGTGCACTAAGCTTATTTTGTGCTGAAATTATTTTTTAAATGCCTTATCTCCTCTATCAAATTGTCACCTACTGAATAACAGATACCAGGTGCTTTAAAAGGTTTACAAAGTGCTTTACAAATGCAACTATTATAAACATTTCTGATGCTCTGTTAGCAACAAGATATTCAGGCTTAAGCACCTACCTTTTCTGCCTGATTTCATATTACCACCCATCATGCATTCTACTAGTCAAATTGACAGCAATCTATTCACAACAGACAACAGTGCAATTCCTTTTCTACACAAGTGGTCTTCTTTGTCTAGAGACACTTCCTCCTCATCTCTGCCTCTCAGAATCCCTAGCTGCCTTCAAAGCTCAGCTCAGATGCCTCCTACAACAGGCTTTACTTGATCTGCACCCAGGTATGAATATTGTCCCTCTTTACTTTTTCTGTGTCAGCTAGTATATATTCTCTATTACTTAAATGTGAGATGTTTTATCCCCTAGGAGAATGTAATGTACTTGACAGGAAGGGCTATTTTCCTTTCTTTCTAACCATGGTGCCTTAAATAAATGTTTATCTAATTTCTAAATGGACAAAAATTAATGTTGAAAATAGAACACATAAAGTTAGTTTCACATACAACTGACGACATGCATGTTTTCACGCATATCATTTCACCTGGACGATGTAATGCTCTCCCCACTTTAACCCATCCTCCACAGAACCAGCCAAAGCGATTTTCCTTAAGTGAAAATCTGGCCATGCCACCCCCTTATTCCAGCGCTACTCCACTGTCTCTTTTGTTGTTGAGTTGCTTGTCAGGTCTGACTCTTCGTGATATTTGGGGTTTTCTTAGCAAAGATACTAAAACGGTTTGCCATTTTCTTCTCCAGCTCATTTATACATGATGAAATTGAGGCAAACTGTCCTGCCCTAGGTCACACAGCTAGTAAGTGTCTGAAGCCAAATTTGAGCTCAGAAGATGACTCTTCCTGATTCTAAGCCCAAGGCTCTATCCACCGTACCACTTAGCTGCCCACTCCCTTTACCATAGTTAAGCCAAATTCACATCTCATCCTATATGCATGGAAGGCACTCCCTTTCCACAAATCCTTTCCTGATCTCCCAATCAGCAAGTAATCATCCCTTCCTGAATTATATTTATTGTGTGTGTGTGTGTATTGGTAATTAAGGTGGGACTTTTTTTCACTGTTTTCTCTTTTAGAATGCTAAAGTAATCAAGTGCCTTTGATTAAGTCTTACTTAGGTGCTAAGCCCCAGACTCATACCCTTTTGCTGGTTAGGTGTGAATCCTTCAAGCCCTGAACAGAGTATTAAAGTAGTAAAGCAGATCAAAAGAACCTGTGCTGGCAGCTCTTGTTGCTGGTCTTGTTGGGTCTTACACCCCACAGCAGCTGCTAGCTGAACTGTTACTACAGTGCGTCACACATATATCCCAAATACATTTATATATGTTATGCTGTACATATTCTACCATCTGATATAAACTCCTTGATTTTGTATTGTCTCTAGTCCCAATACAGTGCCTGGTGCATAGTAGGAGCTCAATAAATATTTGTTGATTGACTTGTTATACTGCTAGGCAATTGGGTAAAAGCTGGGAAATAATTTTAGTAAATTATCCATAAACAAACAAATAAATAACAAAAACCACCACCAAAAAAATCTATTACAAAAAATTTCTTTGGCAGATGGAAGAAGAAAAAGGGAAAGGAAAACAGCCTTTATGGACCCTTGAATTATAGTCATCTAAATCTGTTTTTCATAAATGAGGGCAAAATCTTTGGCTTTTATCTCTGAATGTCAGCATCTAGCAGAAAGCCTTCCACATAGCTATTGCTTAATGTCTGATTTCATCTTTTTCACTTAAATGTTTGATTAACAAATTATTAGGGAGCAGTCAGGTGGCTCACTGGCCCTGGAGTCAGGAAGACCTGAGTTCAAATCCAGCCCCAGACACTTAACACACTTACTAGCTGTGTGACCTTGGGCAAGTCACTTGACCCCAATTGCCCTTCCTTGCCCCCTCCAAAAAAAAAAATTATTAGCAGCCTTTTCCTAAGGATCAACTAAAGATATCCTTTTAAGAATGAGATTAGTTTCTTTGTCTTGGCAACAAGAGTTTATGCTCTTCAAGTTCCATTTCAACTCTAAAATCCTATAAACCATGAGAGTAACTACAGACTGGTGTTTGGTTGCTCTGAATTTTATCTGCTGAACAACAGTGTCATTGGAAATGCTCACCCACACACCACTTTCTCAGTGAAGTGCCATAATTAGGATGAGGAAGAATCTTCTCTTTGTTCTTTAACATATTAAAATACTGGTTTACCCTAGAGGCAAAAATGGATGGGACTATCTTGACTCTTCTTACACCACCTTAATAGTTATTAAAAGATAATATCTGGCACCTCTGCTTTACCCAAGGAGGTAGGAGGAAAGAAGGAGGAAAGAAGAGGAAAAATAATTCACACCCAAATATATATATTCAAACTTATTTTGGCTAATAAAGGATGGCTAATTCTTGTAAACACCCAGAAATATGATTAAACATTATTGGTGGGGAGGAGGGCAGGGGAAGAGTTTGGGGTAAAATGTAAAGTACTTGAGATCTGGAACTCTCATTTTTGTCTCTGTGTCCCTAGAGTCTAAAACAGTGCTCAGCAGAGTAGATGCTTAATAATGCTTGCTGAATGAAATTAAATTTCATTTACCTTTGTTAAGATAGCCTGCTCCAATAATACCAAGATTTGCTAATTCACTGCAAAGTTAAATGCTGAATAAAAAAACCAAAGCTCCATTACAGTAATTGAAGCTAAATTAAAGCTAAATCTTAAGGGTTTTTGGTTGTTGTTGAAAGTATGAGCATAATTCAACAAAATTAAAATATATATTAGTAACAAACCTGTCTCAACTCCACTGTTGGACCTCTTCCCATATCCAAAGCCACCTTGATTGGAGCTAAACAAGGGTGAAGTTTAAGTACCTAATACAATTATAGAGAAAAAAATTGACTGTTGATCAAATACCACACAAGAAATGCCCACAAATGTAGAGATTATTCAACAATTAAGACTTTTTCATCAAGAATGGAAACTAGTTTAAAATTGCAACATAATCAAACACTTGTGAACTAACTTGAAACTAGCACAGATATTTCTATTTCATGCCTCATGATGAGATATGTGACACAAGATAGAAGAATTAACATTTAGTTTAACTAGAAATAATTCTGCACAGATATTTAAAAAACAATGCTTCCTATTAGACCATCAAGATTCAAGAGAAATGGTATAGAAGCTAGCCTGTGCTCTGCTACTAGTTTGCTGTGTGACCTTGGGCAATATTGCCAGGCCCTTGATCAAAATTTAGACTTAGTCTCACTACCTAAAGCAGCCAAAGATGCAGTTTTTCTATTAGTCTTCAAGCTTCCTCTTCTTGGATAAGCTGTACACACTTACTAGTTCACCACAGTTTTTAACCTTTATCCTGCCTGTGACTGGCCACTATGTCTGAAACTAGAGAAGTCACTAGGGCCAACCCATCTCATAGCTAGGTTGTTGACACTGCAGTCAACTGATCGGGTCTGGGTAGAACCTACCTTCTGGAAATGCCCAGCAGTCCATATAGCTGGAACCTATCTTCTGGAAATATTCAGGAACCTACACAGCTACTGCAGCTGCTAACCTCCAGGTTAAACAAGTCAGGCTATATGATCAACAAGTTAAAAAGCCCCCTTCTATACTACCACAGGAAGCTAACTTTACACTCAGAACAGACCATGAAAAATTTTGAAATTCTTTGGTACCAAAAGACATCTACAAAAATTAAACTTTTTCATGTTAGAAATTGCTGCCACAAACTTTTAAAACGAAACAACTGTATATAATGTTGATTTCCTCAGTGTCTCCTAAGAATATCCTTCCCACGTCTCCCAAAGTACCTTTCTCTGAAGATCCTTCTTTCCTATAAAGGGTTTATCTGTTAGCTGAAAGGAATCATAGAGATAAGCTAACGCTCCTTGGTCTAGATCTCCACTCAAAGAAAGAACTTGAGGAACCACATTTTTTCTTCCATCTCGGCCCTTCATAGAAAAAAAGAATATACATTTGTCAGAAAAGCTGAAAAATGTCTTTTACTGTAAAATCCGTTGTTTGTTTCCCATTGATACTATTAAGTGATTAGGTTCTTTTATAAGCAAGTAACTTTATCTGAGAGAAAAAAAGTTTACCTAAAATATCGAAATTTTCAACTTTGGAAATCTTAAAAAATTTTATGCAAATTAGCAATTTTGAACACTATCCTTTCCCTTCCTCATTTCTTTCCCTATAGCATCACATCATCGGGCAGTTTGCATTACTCTAAAAATTATCTTCCTAGGTCTCACTTATAGTCCTAGGATTAATTCTTCATTCATACAAATGTAAACTCACATTTTCATATTATTTTTAACATGATATTGTAAGATTACAATTATTCAAATATATAAAGCAATGCTAATATCATGAACTTTCAGTGATGTGGCATTCCATTAAACAATTCATTTTCGAAATGACTTGAAGATACAAGATCTTGTGCTTTCTTCTGAATCAAAGAAAGAATAAATCGTTAAGTATAGTTTTAGTGTTGGGTGTTCTGTGGCATTCCAATTCTTTGAAACCTGTCAATCTGCTTAGAATCTACGTGATAACTGCATTAACGACAACAGACTACCCCACTATAAAAGAAGATTTACTAAACCTTGTGATTTTTACTGCACAACCTGTTGATTTCCTGTTTTCAATATTTTCTACAAGCGATCCTTCCAGAAACATACTTAGATGTTAATCGAAAAGCACTGTTAAATGATGTCTTTCTAATATTTTGGGTGTTACTCTTCCAAGTAAACCTGACACAACCAGATTAAAGCAGATACAAAATAATCAAATTGAGAAAAACTTTCTAAAGAGCTTACTAACTACAGCTATAGCTAATATTTTTGTAGCATACTTCAAACCAATCATGAGCCACCAGTATTAAAATTTTGGAACTACAAGAAACACAAAACCGGTTATTTCAAGAAAGAGCAAAGTTTACAGTAAGGAAACTTTCTCCATAGGGTTATCCCAGGCTTGAAACAATAAAAAGTATTAGCCTGCCTTTTTTTTTCTGGCCCTTTTAACACTAGAAGGAACAGAATTTAAGAATAACTCAAAAGAGACCAAGCTGCATCAATTGATAACAGTACTTTTTAATCCCTAAGATAAATAAAATAGAAAGTAGGATAATTTTTGTTTCAAAGTAAATTTAATAGTATTTTTGTGTCAGTTGACACCCTGGTCCTTCTGGTGATGCAAAGCTATCCCTAGCCACAATAAGTAATTAAAAATCTAATACCTAGTTATGCAGCTCTGACATGGTAAGTTAAAAAAATCTAAAAAAAGAAAATGGATCCAAAAAGTTTGAGCAGGGAGAAAACAGGACAATGACCTTTTTCTTTTTTTTTTTTTACCTAATTTGCTTCTTTTTAAATTTATCCAGTATATATTCTCTAGTCTATAAAAAGTCTTCAGGGCTTTCCTTTTTTCCATAAGAGGGTATTTTTAACTTCTAAAACATACAAAGAAATAGGGCAGCAAATCAAAAATTTTGCACTTTTGCCCTTTAAAGTAGCATCGGAATAAGGGATAAGAAAAGAAAGAATAATACCCACCAAATGTTATACAACAATCCGAGTGATACAATTGACTTGAATTGACTGAATTTGTTTCTTCTATGTGAGTGTTCCAATTTCTCTTTTGTTTCAAGATACTTGAGTGTAGAGTCCATTATTTGTTTTCATATCCTCAAGGCCAG
The DNA here is from genome assembly GCA_028646595.1 of Phalanger gymnotis. Lineage (NCBI taxonomy): Eukaryota > Metazoa > Chordata > Mammalia > Diprotodontia > Phalangeridae > Phalanger > Phalanger gymnotis. Next base: position 166,978,348 of record CM053626.1, read on the forward strand.
GGCCAAGCAAACATATATGCTTAATAAATGCTAGTTGAAGGAACACTTCTACAAAGTATAGGTATTCAAATCAAATAGTGCATAATTCTAAAGGCAATCCAAAATCTTTTTATTTTAAAAATAAATTTAGTGATTACAAAGTACAAAATGGGAACTAAACTGAGGCAACCAAGGCTTCATGCTAGGTCCTGAGTTTGGATCCGTGAGGCTTCTTCCTTCTCACCCCTTGGCTGATCCTGCTTTCTCATGGTCCCCCTTTTCAGCCTGGCCCTTAGTCTGGCACACTTCCCAATAGTTCCCATTGGGTCACCTGGTCTGGGGACCCAATCCCATGAAGGACACCTGGGATCAACCTGACAAAAGCTCCTGGGATTATCAGATCAGAAAGGAAGGCAACACTTGATCTGTCTCTGACCTAATAATAAACCCTTTGGGGGCGGGCCTATGTCATATTTGTTCCTTAGGCTTTCCAGCAGCCAGCCCACTGCCTTGGAGAACAAGCACCCAAAAGTTGGTCACTATTTATGATAGTCAATCTATTTCCTGTTCACCTCAGAGTCATGCCCTGAAGAGGCATGTGCATACCCTAGACCACCACTCTTAAAGCCAACATGCTTCTCTATATCAGGTACTTTCCATAAATCCATCAATAGACATTTATTAAATGTTTATTATCACTACTCTGAAATGTCTATGAGCAAAAGGCCTTATGTAGAAGGCGATTTCTGAAATGAGGTTTAAAAGGAACTAGGGATTGTGGAAGAGACACTGAGGTATGAGTGCATCCCAGATATGGAGGGATGGCCCTTGTACCAGGAACCATGCTAGGGGACGGGCAATACAAAGATTCAAGTATCTGTCCTCAAACTTACAGTATGAGGGGAGACAATATGTACAACATAGAAAGATGTCCAAAATCCGGGATGAGAACGTCCAATTTGCAACGTGTAGTCTTTAAACTAGAGTTACCTGAGGACACTGAGAGGTTAAGGTTAAATGTTCTCCACTTGTCCAGAGTTACACAGCTAGTGTCAGAGGCCAGACTATAACCAAGGTCTCCCTGACTCTGATGCCAGTTCTCTATCCACCAGACCACACTGCCTCTCATATAAAATATGCATAAAATAAATACAAGATAGCTTTGCTGGGAAGACACTAAGGTATAGAAGGTGGGAATCAGGAAAGACTTCTAGAGGTGATGTTTGAATTATGGTTTAAAGGAAACGAGGGACTGCAGAAGTGGAAGTGGGGTGGCAGTGCATTCTAGATATGGGTAAATGGCCTCTGTAAAGGCAGAGACTGGAGATGGAGTGTTGTATACGAACAACGTCCAGAAATGAAGGAGAGCACTATACAAGGCTGGAAAGCTAAACTGGAGTCGAGTTATAAAGTGCTTTAAGGAGTTTGTATTTGATCCTAGAGGTAACAAGGAGCCACCCTGTACTTCAGCACTCTGGCAGCCATGTGGGAGGTGGATTTGAAAGGAGAGACCTAGGAGGCTTTGTCAATAGCCCAACTGAAAGGCGACAAGGGCTTGAACCAGACTAGCGACTATGAGAACGGAGTAAGGAACAGATTCAAGAGCCACTAGGGAGATAGAACAGACAAGACTTGGCCACTGATTAGGCAGAGAGTGAGGAGTCGCAGAGGTCTAGGGGACTGGCAGCACCACAGTGCCCTCAAAAAAAAAAAACAAGTAACAAAGGTGGATGAGGGGGACTGATTAAGATAATGAGCTCTGTTCTGGACATGTTAAGTTTGAGATCCTTATAAGACAGTGAGTTAGAAATGTCCAGTAGGTCTAGGTGGTGATGCAAGACTGGAGTTCAAGAAAGACACTTTTCCTGTTCTAATCCTTGTACCTCAGAACCACCTTCTGCCTAGGCAGAAACTCCTTTCCTCTACTATTTCTTCCTTTACTCACATCTCAATATAACTCAGTCCTAGCCTTCCCATTTGCTTCCTAATCTTTCTTTATTGTTAAACTCCTTTTCATTCTATATCTCTTCCTTTTACATTCCTTCCATTTTCTGGGGTTCATAGAAATCGATTTTTCTCCTGAAGATATATTATCACTCGGCACCCATTCTGAAGCCGGCTAGTCTTTGCATCCCTGGAACACAGGGCCAACAGGAAGAACTGTTACACTCCTTGCTCAATGCCACTTTTAGACCTTCCCTCTATTACCAATCAGCAACCTCTTTTAAAGTTCACTCTGTCCTGTCCAATTCCTCGTTGCTGTCTTCTATAAATCTCTGGGCACTCTCTTGCCTTTCCAGTAAGGTCTGACTTCCAGTCTTCTATTATCACTAGAAAACTGCTTTCCACAAAGGAGGTACTTAATAAATGTTCTCCACTTGACTACCTCTGAAAACCCTTGCCTCTCAATTCCTCAACTTCCATTACTTCTCTTTCCTGTTTCTCCCAAAATGCATAAAAATCATCATAATTTAGGACCCTTCTCACTCAGGTTATTATTAAGAAAATGTATAGTCAAGACGAAGTAAATCACCCTACATGTAATTTAGATTTGTTTCCAGAATACGACTGTAAAAGTTCATGGTCTCCAAGGTTCCACAGCGTTTCTATTGGCTCTTTTCCCCAGGGAAAACTGTAGAACAGCTTGCTTCCTTTACGTCCCTCTTCATTTTGACAGTCGCTGCTGCTGAAGTTGGATGGACTTACTGCAAACTGAAAAAGAAAAGTTTAAATGTTCATGTTTTGCTGTTTTATCAAGTTTAATGTTAATTTAGCTCCAATTTTAGAAATAAGAATTTAGAGTAACTCTGGGAAGATGAAGAAGTAATAGGTTTTCTAAGAGAGTAGTATAAGTAAAAAAAAAATCCCAAATTCAGAAAACCCACCAATGGCAAAAAGCTAATGGACCCACTAGAAGGTAATGAAGTTCAACTCACTAGCCCATCATTCTAGGTGCCCCCACAACCTCCAAATTGGAAGAGAGTAAGTAGCCTGGCAACTTTTGTGAAAACTACAAATAATTTTAGTCACTCAACTTTTGGTGTTAAGAGCTGACAGCGTCAGATGAAACCTACTGCCAAGAACTGACACCCATGAATTGGGTCAGACCCAAGACCACAGAAGAAAAGTGGTAGCTGTGGAGGAGTGGGGAAGAATGTGAAGAATGAAAAGGGAAGAGACCTTAAAAGTTGATTAAAAGTAATTAATACAGCACAGAAAGAAATAAACAGTAGAGGAAGGCAGAGAGAGGAAAGGAGAGACCCAGCTTCAAAGCAGTGACCCACTTCATCAAGCTCCCGGGGCTAGATTGGGGGGGGGGGCGGGGAGGGGCGCGGGGGGGAGGTGAAGAGAATGGAGAACTTCTGGGAAACAATGGTGGAAATCAGATGAGTAGGACTAGTAAAAATGAAGACTATGCCCTACTATCTCCTACTTTTCTTACTGCCACTTCCAGTGCCTAGCAAAATGCTTTGCACACCCTGTGTGCTTAATAAATGCTTTCATTCAGCCACTCAGCGTTTCTCTCTGGCAGGGTCCCAGATAACTACCCTCTTTTCCTGAAGGTAACAGACTTTATCCAACCCTGGTGGTCTGAGAGAGCAAAGATCAGGCATAATAAGCACATTTTTGGCAAGGATACCAAAGAAAAGTCGGCAGATAGGCAAACACTGAAGAGCAAGAAAGATTCATCTCAAACACTTTCACAACGAGGAAACCAAGTGGAAAATCTGCTGGGTAAGATGAAGCTAGCACAACAAATTCAGCAAGAGCCTTTGAAACAACAATAGAGAGAAATCCCAAGAACCTCCATCATGTTCTTCTCCCTCTCTAAAATATCTTGTACTTATTTTGAATATACATATTGTCTCCCCTGATAGAATGAAAGCTGCTTGAGACAGGGCCTGTTTGACCTTTGCCTCTGTATCCCTAGACCCTAGCAGAGTATCACTACATGGTAGAGGCTTAAAAATGATTAATGACAATTTGACTGGGCCTTTCAGAAGAGCAAAGAATTCTGTGAAAATATCGAAGAAGTTTTCTTTCTGTAATGTTCCTGTTCCTCAGTTTTTCTTGGCAATTCCTAAGGAGGAAATTCCCTATACCACTGCAGATTAGCACCCTTTCAACAAATGATAATCATGAAGAAGCATGTGATGTGGATGGTGGATAAAAGCTGGTTTTAAGAGTCAGGAAGACTTAGTTTCAAGTCTTGCCTCATTCTGGCAACACAGGGAGTCTTCCAGCATCCCCAGCAACTCTAAGATATCAAAGAAATTAGGATAGAAAATAAAGGGTTCTGAAGGAACAAATCAGCAAGTGTAACCAGAGACTACTGAAATCTGAACAAAGACAGAGTAGGACAACCCACACTGACTGATTCTCATAAAAAGATTATGAGAGAACTGAAATGTAAAAATGCAGAAGGTAAATTAAGGGAACAAAAACAAAATTACAGGAATACTTCAAAGTCTTACAAAGCAAAAATACTGAATTTGAAGGTAGGATATGAAGAGAAAACCTAGAAATCATAGGTCTTCCAAAAATAATAAAAAAGAAAAAACCTGAGTACCATTCTCTAAGAAGTTATATAGAAATTGCTCTTTCGAAGAATAATGAAAAACTAGGAAATGAAGAGTTTGCTTTTATGCATTTAGAGCTAGACAAGGACATGAATATGGAGTAGGAGTATTTTTGTAGTTTGAGTTCCATTTAGAAAAATTTTCTGCGCACTGCACCTTCTTAGATAGGGAGAAGAAAGGGTAAAAAACAGGGATCTGGGATATGTACTAATTAGGAAGAGAGAGAAGTGGAGAAAAGCCTTTCAATTTCTCCTCTTGTCTTTGGCATGGTAGGAGAATAAGTTCAGTGAGCAGAATACAGAGGAACGAGTACAAGTTGGGTATAACCAATAGAAAGAGAAAATCTGGCAATACAATGAAGTGATGTCATAGAGGTAGGAGGAGTAAGACATAAATCTATTACTGCCTGAAGTGATGTGGGCCTCCCACAATACATCACCACTAAACACTTGTCAAAAGGCCAGACTTTAAACAACCTGCCTTGAATCACTTGCCTTCCTCAACTGACCTCTCTCCAACTACTGATAGTCTACTTGGGACTCATTTCTCAGTGTTTAGCATATTCCCACCGGCTAATGTTCTTCCCAACCCAGTGATTCTGAACCCCTGGCTACTATCTACAAACCTTGTCTGTTTCCTATCCTAACTCTCTCATCCTAAGTCCCACTCTAGATCTGCCCATCCCTTCAAATGGGCCCCCTGGATCACCTGAAAACAAACTTGTTTTCAGCTTTATTAAGCCTTTTCTTTTCTCACTTCTAGCCACCTTCTGGTACTCAGACCTGCCTCCTATCTGGTGACAATGTATGGCTGGCCAGCCTTTTCCAAAGTAACCAAAGATCTCTTAATTGCCAAATCTAATGGCCTTTTACTCCACCTCCTTCATGACCTCTCTGCAGCCAGGTTAGAAGTTCAGACTTCCTATGTAGTAGGAAGCCATTGAAAGCTCCTGATGATCATTAAGTATCACTATAGAAAAAACTTTCATTCAGAATTCTTCATTGCATGACGTTTGTTGTAACTATTTTTACCTACACTAAGCTGAGATGATATTACTATATGTTAAGAAAAAAAATCAACATTTGAAACAAGCTTTACAGACAACAACAATTCTACAACTTTTAACATTAGAAATAACAGATGATTAAAAATCAGTCAACTTTTTTGCATGGACTATCACTGGAAATATCAAATCTTGAATTCAACATGTTACACAAATAATTAAACTATAAGCAACATTCAAGTTAAGTTTATTTCATTCATAAATTTGGACTGAGAATTTGAACCTACGTCTCTCCTGAACATAAGCCCATCTCTATTATGCTATACTGCCACCACTTAATTTTTTTTAAATGTTTTAAATTCAAGGTGTCTACCAAAATACCTTTCTCCTAGCATCTCACACCTATCAGCAAATTGGCTAATATGACAAAAAAGGAAAGTGACAGATGTTGGAGGGAATGGGGGAAAACTGGGACACTACTGCACTGTTACTGGAGTTGTGAACTGATCCAAGCATTCTGGAGAGGAATTTATAACTATGCCCACAGGACTACAAAATTATGCATATCCTTTGATCCAGCAATACCACTGCTAGGTCTGTATTCCAAAGAGATCCAAAAAAAGGGAGGGAAGGATCTATTTGGGCAAAAATATTTATTTTATTATAATTATTATTTATAATATTATTATTCTATTTACTATAATACTTATAATATCTTTTTATGGTAACTAAGAACTGGAAATTGAGGAGATGCTCATCAACTGGGGAATGGCTAAACAAGTTGTGGTATATGATAGTAATGGAATATTACTATGCTATGAGAAATGACAAGCAGGATGATTTCAGAAAGACTTACATGAACTGATACAAAGTGAAGTAAGGAGAACCAGGAGAACACTGCACACAGTAAGAGCAATACTATACAACCAACAACTATGAATAACTTAGCTATTCTCAGCAATACAATGATCCAAGAAAATCCCAAAGGACTAATAATGAAGTATACTATCCACTGCCAGAGAAAGAATTGATGTTGTCTGAAAACAGACTGAAGCATGCTAATTTGTCTTTTTCAAGTCTTCTTGCACAAAACGATTAAAATCAAATGTTTTACATCACTGCACATATACAACCTATATCCAATTGCTCACCGGTCTTAGGGAGGGGAAAGAGGAGGAAGGGAGGGATAGAATTTAGAACTCAAAACTTAAAAAAAAATACTACAATTTTTACACGTAATTGGGGGTAAAATAAAACATTTTTTAAAATACCTTTCTCCACCACAAAAGTCGATGTCGCAACCAGAAATCAAGCCACTGGCCTGCTGTTCTTGCGGAAGTAAACCACACCAGGGAAGACATGGTTCTTTCACCTATTCTTTAAAAACAGAAAGGTCAGGAATGCCTTTAAAATTAGGAAGCAAAACCATAATTATTTGTTTTCACAAAGTGTATCCCAAATCACAAAATGAAGGTTCACAGACATCAGGTGCCAACCTACTTTTCCAGCTTTACTTCACATTACCCTCAGCTCCAAACAATCTATGCTCTAAGTAGATGGGAGGTACTCATGGTCCTTGGAACATCCCTATTGTTCTGCCTCTCATTTCAAGCAATTCAACAAAGCAGCTCTTCCTCCCTCCTAATCACTACCTGTGGAGATCCTTCTTATCTTTTGCCACCCATCACAAATGGTTCCTCTTCTATGAAGTCTTCCCTGTTGATCTCCCCATCTCCGAACTCTTAATATTTTGTCTGTATCTTTCTTATGTACTTGAAACATTCTACTTTGTATTAGATTCCTTTGCCTATGTCTTTTCTTCCTGACGGTAAGCTTCTTGAGGGCTGAGAGGGCCAGCAGCTTATTTATCTTTGCATGCCCACTAATAAATGCTTAGCTAAATTTATACCTTTTAATACCATCACAGGTATGCCCAATATCAGGAACATCTTGAAAACACACTCCAATCTGAGCAAGACCATAAGGCAGCCTCTTGTTTACCAGATCCAGGCAATTAACATAGTGTTTCAAAGCACCTGTCAAAATATAACCCATTCATCTTTATAAATTTATGTTCCATAGCTTAACCTGCCTTACAAATCTGTATTAAGTCCCCAATATTCTAATTTTAGCACAATATGAGTAGTAGCAATGATGACAAAGCATCCTTAAGAATGAATTAATTCTTGGTTCAGTATTTCTTGTAATTAGTAGCCTCCATGTTATTTAATAATTACCCAATATCAATCAATAGTTTTAGAAGATTATACCTAAGGCTGATGATCCAACAACAATTTTTACTTCTCTAATCACTTTAATTTTTTTTGATGAGGCATCAAAACATTCCCAACCAACTAGGACATCATTAACATTAATGTCAGAGTAGTTAGCTGTGATTTAAACTCAATAAAGTCTTTATAGATTTCTAAGCATTACAAATCCTACCAATATTGGGTCATAGTAAAAAAAACCAACATTTAGATAGCACTAGAATGTTTGCAAAGTGCTTTACACACAATACCTCATTTGAACTTCATAACAATCTCCAGAAGTATAGGTAGCACCACTTTAAAGATGAGGAAACTGAAGCTCAGGGAGGTTGTGACATACCTATGGTGACATATTTGAAATGTAATATCAAATACTGTACACTATCCACTTTACCATGCTCTATCTTTGCAATCTTACAATTATTGCGAATGTTACCACATGCAAAAGAAAAGCTCCACTTCTAAAAACTTGGTTCTGCTTGTTATTTTACTGACTCTCAACAACGACTTCACAGAAACCTGGAAATGATGTTGCTTGGCTTTTTAATTTAGGAAAACACGTTTTTGTTTTGAAGTATAATTCAAGTTAACCATCATTCTGACCTAGCTAAGCTACTCTGGGACCTCTGACTTTATTGTGAAAACCTCAACAGCCTGCAAGATCTCATCAGTCTTGGCACTCCACACCTCATCACCATTCTCAGTCCCTCGGATTGGAGTGGAACCAGGAGGGGGCTCAGCTCAGGACATCTCATTTATCACCTGGCTGCACGACTTTGGGGCTTCTCTTATTTTTCCACCATGCCTCCTGCATTGAGTCCCTTCACTGCTCTCTGCCCTCATGCCCTCCCCCCCACCTTTTCAGCATGTTTTATCTTCATTAAGTGGAAGGCAAGAACTGTCCTTTTTCATATCTGTATTCCCAGCACTTAGCAGAATGCCCGGCACATAGTAGGTGCTTAATAACTTTACTGACTGACTCAACAAAACCATTTTTCTTTGGTTAAAGGCGGGTACTAATATGCCTCCCTTGGAAATCACCACTGGTATTTCACAAACTATAAAGGTGACATTCAAAGCACAAGCTGACTCTTTTTTCCTATGTCTTCATAAGCGGGATCTACCGAAGCTCACTCCACAGCAATCATTTCGAGATTCTTTTAAACTGAAGTCCTCAGCGGGATGGTTCTCTGGGAGGAGGGAAATGGTCTTTGTAAAAATTGGGATTCATATACTGTAAGTGAAGAGGAAAGAATCCATTGGTCAGTTTCCTGCAGACTCTGGATAAATGCCAGCATGCCTGACTCAAAAACTGACACTTAACTGTGCATTCGTCGGCAGCGCTCAAAAATGTTGCCCCGCAAATCGGATAGTTTTCTTCGCCTTACTTATGAATAAAAAGGAGATGCTGTAATTAAAAGAAGGTCAAGCAACCTGCCAACCAAGCAAACACCTGGGGTGTTTTTCTGGAAGCTCTACCTCCAAGCATGAAAACGCAAAGCGTACCGTGATAGAGGTTCTCCCGTAGTGTCCCAGAAGTTTTTAACACGCTCTCAAGAGAGGTAACAAGCTGTTCCTTAGTTAGTGCTTCGTCTTGCAAGACTGCCCGGAGGGCGTCGGCAGGGGCTAAGCAGAGGCCTCGGCCCCCAAGCCCGGCAGACCCCAGGTCGTGGTGTGGGGTGTCCAGCGGGAAAATGTGCTCCCTGAACGCCGCCACCGAGGCCCACCACTGCGAGGCCAGGTTCTTTCTGAGCCCCACGCCAAGGGGGCCGAAACCGGGGTGGTGGCCGCTGCGGAGGGCGTCCCTCCCGAGTGGCTGCTGGGTCCCTCCCAGGAAATGCCTTCTCTGACAGATGTCCAAAAGGGCCTCGCTCCCCTCGGCGCCTGGCCCGGGGGCAGGTGAATGGTCATCGCCACCCTCGGGGGACTTCACATAGGTCCTCTGCTGTCGTCTTCTCTTCCTCTGCCTCGCCCATCCACTCGCCTCTAGGGGAGCCCAAAGCCTAGACCGCGAGCTACCCCAAGTCCCCCGGGTGAACCCAGCCACGGTGGCAGAAGCCATTTCACTCTAGAAGCCTATGCCTCAATGAACAGCCACAACCATCCGGGAGTCTAAGGTGCGCAGGCGCTCCGGAAGTCAGGCGAGCATGAGACCAGCATCCCTAAGTCTCAACCTAAGAAAGCCAAGTCTCGTATCCTCGCGGCACGCACCTCAGCTTCCTGGCCGCCTAGCCTGAAGTAGCGCGATGTTTGCCTTTCCCCGCCCATAATTATCTCGGGGACGGAGCTCCACCTTTGGCTGTTCCAGATTTGGCTGCTCCGCCCTCGGCCCCGCCGGCAGATGTTCCGTCCTCCACCGCTCCCCCCTCCACGCAATCTGTTCTGTGAGGTTCCATTTTCCAGCAGCTCCTCCCCCTTTTCTTTCCTCCCTGGGGTTTGTTGCCACTTCCGCTGCTCCTACCTCAGCTCCGCCCAGCTACTCTCCGTATACCGGCCGAGGCCCGGAAATGGCTTCGATTAAAAAAATTTTTTTTAAACAAAAAATGTAAACTATTATAATACATTATTATATTATGTAAAGTATATATTATCTAAAATATTAAGTACAGTGCATAAAATATTAGGTATAAAAATGTAATCATCTTTCAAAGCATTTTAAAACGCCTACGACTGCTGAGCCAACCCAAGGGACTTTATTGGATAATGAATGGGAGCTGGGTGGGGGGGGTTAATTTGCAGCTCAAGCCACCTCCTAGCAACCCATCTCCCAGGTGACTTTAAGCCGCATCAGATTAACCAACCAACGTGATATCAGCATAATTCAGTTGTTTTTTAAACCTATAGCAACAGATATATTTACAAAATGGGATCTCTCGTCTTAATAGAGTGGCCTGAGGGCAGAGATTCGAGGAACCAGCTGCTCCTGTACTCACGTGGCTGTTCTAAAATTTTGCAATCAACCAAGAACGTCAAAACTCATCAGGCCGTTTTCCTTTTGCAAAAGGCTTTATGTAAGATACAGTACTGTACAAACCTTGCTCTAGTCATTTACAATCCAAACAAAAACAGGCATGCACACAAATCTTAAGTGCCTCCAAAGGCAAAAGTGCTATGGAAGAGGCAAGTATGATTCCTTTTTGCTAGGGTGACCATTAAAAGCATCATGGAAGTTATTGGATGTAGGATACAAAAGTATGTAAATTTTACCGTCTTCGGGTTCTGATAAAGAGAGCGTTTGAGAACTATATTTAGGGAAGCCTTTGTAGAAGGAAATGAGAACTTCAGATGGTCCTTAAAAGAAATTCAACGAAATCTGGCTGAGGGGAGTGAGCTAAAGCAAGTATAGTCTACTCTAGAACTAAAGTGAGCATACCGGGGAATATACAGAGAAAAAGACAGGATGGACTACAATTACAGGTCTTGAAAACCAAGCAAGGTTACAGGGAGTGAGTTTCTAAGCGATGGAATAACGTCTAAGAAAAGTTCAGGGTAGGGTCATGAGGGAGGCAGGGAAATGGGGGCACACCAAGGCAGGCAGTTGGATAAAACTACCCATTACCTACTAGGTGCAAAGTACTTGTGAGAGTAAACATGTTCCCATTAAGTAGCAGGTATCAAATCTCATAGGAGTAATTTTTCATAACCACTTTTGCCTGGTTAATCAGAAAAGGCCAACAATGGAGCACTCAGCATTTCAGCAGGGCCCACCCCATTAGGAATGGTAAATCTATTACTAGAAAGACCTCAGGCTATTTAACCCAGGGAAGCTGAGTTGCCTATGGTGTGTATAACTATATACATACATTGCTTATGTATACATACCCACACACATATTTAATTTAAACCCAGGTCCTGTTAGAACTCTTTACTCAATTTATATAGTGAGGACTAGGATTTGAAAAGAGGGCCCAAACGAAAATAACTTGAATGAAAAAATTGTCAAGGGTTTGTCCATAGTTATCATGGAAGGAGGCTCCTGTCAAAACCCATTTAAATTTAATCGCTTTCAAGAATCCCTCTCTAGTTAGCTTATCTTTATTTAAACCTATCTTCTTGTGATGAAAAGTTCATTAGCTACTAACGCCCATCTTTTACTTTTTCTTTGGACCACTTCAAAAATGTTAGCTTGGAATTAACAGCTACTTTATTGGTTTTTTATTCATCCCCACTAACACAGAAATCCCTTTTTTTTCTAACGGCCCTTCTAACAGGTCTACCTTCATGCTTTGTATTTTTTTTTAGTAAGTCCCAATTTTTTAGTATTTTTCCCCCATCAAAACATTTAGGTCTCTACCTCTTAGGTACATGTAGAATTATACATAACCACCACCCATGTGTATTCATAAGACACTTGTAACCAGAGGACTCAACCTTAAGAAAGGTCTCATAAAAATACAAAATTGTCTCTGGATGAAATAAATGCATTTATTCCTTTATATTTAAGCACTTCACAAGTAGAAAGCACAAAGTTTCATTAGTCTGTGGGAAGTAACAGGTTAAATATTTGATAGAAATGTTGTATGAGTAAGAGGTAGCTCTGAAACAATGGGAAACTAGAAAGTTAAAAGTAATTGGTAATAAAAATCTTATTCAAGTTACTGATGGATTTCTTGAGCTTACAATATAAACAAACTATTGAATTTAGGCCAAGATAGAAAATAGTGTCTGTTCCAGGAAATACTGAAATTTGTAACTTTATCCACACCCTAACATTTTACTATACCATCTACGCCTAATTATTAGGTTTCCCACTGCACTCCTGATTGAGTCTTTCGAAGGAAATCTTTCTTTTTGCGTCAAGGTTTCATGCAAGAAACTTGAGTATTTCTTGACTTCAACCCTCAAATTGGCAATTAATACATTCCAGAATGTCAATGATTCACTAATGATTCACTGGTAATTGCTACTCTAGTTGGATCTGTACCTCAAATATACCTAACATTTAAAAAAAATTATAAACAAAAAACACTGACACTCTATGGTAAGACTACTGGAAATAAAAATTGCAGCCCTTCGATGGGAATTCTGCTTGTTAAAAAGTGACAGTAAAAAGCCAAATTTACCCTTTTTGAAAAAAAGAATATGGTTCTTGACAACCATTTTACAAGGTTAGGCCCAATGAAATTTACATTTAGCTACAGGTAACACTTAGGCCAAACATTTAGTCCAAAGAACAAGTACTTCTTGTTCCAAAAAGCACATATTTGTAATTTTTATTTTACATGCTACAAGGCATCACATGCATTAGCACAAGGAAAATAATTTTAACCCTAATCTCACTTTTGCATCAAAAGATTTGGGATCTGGCTGTGTGAGCTTAAAATTTGCTTCATCTTGGGGGAAAAATGGGAGCAATGCTACCAATAAATAGTGGTTTTGTGAGGGAAGTGCTTTTGTCAACTTCAAAGCACTATATATAAATATGTCCATTATTTCACCTAACAATGAAGCTTTCTCCGCTACTCATTTCATTTCTTTCAAAATTATTGAGCCTTAATGGGGGAAGGGAAGGAAAGAAGGAAGGCTGAAAGTTAAAGGGATAGGGAAGATTGTAAACCGAATGTATGCATAATTAATCCCAACAACCAATACTGTAGGTTGAAATGCAAGACCAGTTTAGGCTTTTTACTAGCATTTGATACAGAAAAGCATCTATGACATTTTCCATTTAAACTTAAGTTGTACAACTGTAAAGTAAACAATTTCCATTTCAAAATCAGTCTTCAAATATCTTTATTGGAAGGCCATGCATTGCCTTCATTTACTGTATTTCAAATCACTGTACATTTACTTTAGTGAAAACACTGCCTGCATTTTCTAGTACAAAAAAAAAACCTAAAAATTGTTTCAGGAATGTAGAGAAATATCCAACTTAAATAGCGAAAAAGTGCACCATAATTACTGCTGCACTGCAGTCATTTCTGCATCTCCCATGTTTCTTAAATAACTATCTTGTCTGATAACACACAATATAAAGAGCAATTATGAAAAAACTGAGACATTTACATATACTTCTAAAGTCTTATTGAGAATATCCTGTTGGCATTGGATAACCTATCATAGGTGCAGCTGCAGTAGCAGGATATGCATATGCCTGTTGGTTCATGCCATTGTGCATATTTGGGACATTATTTCCATATTGCTGTGTACTGTCATAACCATTCTGGTAAGTCCCTGTTGGATTACCAGTCCTAAAACTAGTCTGTATACCAGCAGACACAAAATTACTTCCAAAGCTCCCATTGGTGTAACTTGCAGCACTGTAGACACCATTCTGAGTTTTTGCCCCAAAATCTCTCTTAAGCAGACTAGAATAACCTCTGTCATAATTTTCCCTGTCTCTAAAGGTATTAAATCCACCCCTTTTGCCCGCAGAGTATCTGTCACGTCGATCATCCTTCATGCCTCCTCTACCCCTGGAACGACCTGTGGGAAGGGGAAAAAAAAAACAAGAAATTGTCAAAATCAAAGTCTCTTGAAGCTTGATGTTGGCAAATCAATGCTAAGCAAAGACAGCAGGCAGCAAATTCAATTTTTCTCCACTCTTACCATACTCTCAGATAAACTTATACTTCGGACTTGAGTAATCAACAGCCCTCTCTTCCATCCCACCCCCATGCCCACGCCCATCTCAATTCCTCAAAAATCGCATGTATTACTTATAGGCACAAATGACACATGAAAGGCTTGGAACAAAATTTTTATGTACAATAACAAATCATCATAATCCAGATAAATTACCTGAACCTCTGTCTTCAATTAACTGAAGCAATTTGGGATTGATTGCTTGATTAGCCTCCCGAAGCACAGAGATGAGGTCGCTTACTTGTTTTATGTTATTAGGTGTAAAGAAAGTGTATGCTGTGCCTGTTTTGGTACTACGGGCAGTTCGTCCAATTCGGTGGATATAATCCTCTGAAGAGTTAGGGTAGTCATAATTGATGACAAATTTCACATCTTCCACATCTGTAAAGTGTTGCAGTGTGGCAAAAAAGCAACATAGGAAGTTTTGCACACCACAACAGCCAGACCAAAAATAATAAGTTAGACAATTGTATTCCCAAGAAGGTATGGGCTGAAAAGAATATTGTTAAAATGATTATCCACTTCTGCAGGAATACCAGCAGTGAGGTAAAAAAAATTAAATGCACACTCCATCTCTATTAAATCTCGCCACCCACCCAGTGGATAACCTACCACAAGGAATGTGCATTCATATTCACTAGTTCATTCCCAACTCAGCAAGTTCCCTTACAGATCATCAAGTGACATCTGAATGCTTCTGCGCAGTAGGGCCACTAAAGTTCACAGCAACCTCTTCATGTGTTCATTTGAGGACCTTTAAGCAAAAATGTACATGGTCCTTCGTATTACACACTCATCAGAAGTTCAAAATTCGGGCCTCACTGCTTGTCTTGCCAAGACCTTACAACCGCAGCTGCAAGAAAAACATACCTGTCCCCCAAAAGCCATCAAGTTTTTATGCACTGTGTCTCGTCTAGGCAAGCGCTTCCAAGAAGCCAGGATTCACTTGAGAATGTGTCTCTCTCTGGCAGGTCTCGACATGACGACTACTGTGTAGGTGAGGGAGGAACTTTCAAAGCACTGCTTTCCTTTCCCACTGACTAAGTGTGAGAAGTTGTTCCTTCTCTAGATTCTCATGTGCCAGTACTCACCAATTTGTACAAGGCTAGTACCTTTTAAAGCTGCTCTCTCCTTTTCAAAGGAACAAAAATTTCATTGAACATTGAAGTTTGGAAATATTTCTTCAACATTTCAGCAAAGTCACTGAAACCCAAAGACCCACAGATCACAGTAAACAGTTTGTACAAAACAGCGCTGTACCATGGCAATCATGCAAAGCATGGGACAGAAGAAATACCACGGCAGAGTGAACTGTGAATAACTTCCATTTTTTCCCCCTGAGAGAACAGTTTATGGTGTAGTAGTTAAGGTGGTATGTTCTGCCTTTTGAAGATTACTGGCACACAATGCTTTCAGCTTTTCACCTCTCTATTCGACTGGAAGCAGCCAGCCGATCACTAGTCCTCCATCCCCCTCGAGTCCTCCGATTGTCATGCCTAGGCCTTGCCACAAAGACTGCACCTTTATGTGAAAAAAAACTTAGAAAAATGCAGAGGTTAAAGAAAGCAATAAACTTTCTTTAAAAAAAAAATGGTTGTTTTTTTTTGTTTCTGGAGAACCAAGCCATGAAGTGTTTCTACTAACCTAGCCCTCTAGATGCAACATCTGTGGCAATCAGGATAGGAGCTTTTCCATGTTTGAATTCTATCAAGAGAATTAAACAAATGTGAGTCACTGAACAATATCGACAACAGGTTTTAAGTTTTTAAAAGCCGTAAGGACTTATTTATACATACCATTTAGAACCCAGTCTCGCTCCTGTTGACTCTTGTCACCATGGATACCCATTGCAGGCCACCTAATTTAAAAGTAAAGGCAGAACATAAATGAACTCAGTCCTATAGTTAAATTGGTTAACACTCTGCTCAAGCTTTATGAACTGTACATAGCATATAGTGTCATGAGTAGGAAGGAAATCTTGGCTATTAACAGACTTGGCTAATAATTTCAAGATTATAATTTTAATACCGTGCTTTAATCCACCCTCCTCAATTTGATGAAACAACTAATTCTACAGAAATTATGCAGGCAATGAGTGACAAAAACGGAATTTTAAAATCCAAAGTGTCCTATCCTCAAAAGGGCTTCTAATAAATCATGATGATTACTGAGAGTGATTCCATTTCATTTTAATTTGTCCCTTTTATGATTGAAAAGTTTTGGTTTAGTTTACTTTGTTTTTTTGTGAAAGTTAGGACCTTCAAAGTTATCACAAACCAAACTTCCAAACCCTCTGGAATACTCCCCTCACCACCTCAGTCTTCGTGGTTTTGCAATGTTAACACAAACACTATTGGCAGAGTAGAATAAAGTTACCATGTTTTCAACACATACCCATCTCTCCTCATTTTTCTGGTAAGTTCATCACATCTTCTTTTGGTTTCCACAAAAACAATAGTTTTATTTTCCTTTTCGCTCATGATCTCCTCCATCAATCGAATAAGTCTAAAGAAAAAAGTTGCACAGAAACAATTTTAGCAGGAAAACCAATTTTTGAGTGCTAATTCAATGCATTTGAGATTTGCACACACAAAAAACCCCCACAATTTGTGTTAAGGATCCAGTGTTTTTCCCCTGAGTTAGTAATGTCTGGTTCAAAAAAAACAACATAAAGCTTTATGAAAACTTACTTCTCATCCTTTTCTACATCATGACACACATCCACAATCTGAAGAATATTGTGATTTGCACTCAGTTCCAAAGCACCAATGTTGATGTGAATGTAATCTTTCAAAAAGTCTTCAGCAAGCTGCCTCACTTCTTTTGGCCAAGTTGCACTCCACATTAGGGTTTGTCTGTCAGGCTAAAAAAAGAGATATATGGGGAATTTGTCTATCAGGCATTAAAAAAAAGGACCCACGATTTTGAGTGTTATTTGCAACTAAACAATAAACTTAAGCAACTTACTCTTATCTGATCAACAATCTTCCTGATTTGAGGTTCAAAGCCCATATCAAGCATTCTGTCTGCTTCATCAAGCACAAGATAAGTTGTTCTTCTCAAATTAGTTTTCCCACATTCTAAAAAGTCTATCAGTCTTCCAGGTGTTGCAATGCAAATTTCTACACCTGATCAAAGCAACGGGGAGACAATAAGAGGAGAAAGAATTAAGGTACCAATACAATTCATATTAAAACCTTTCATGGTAGAGAAAATGGCTGCTACAAACCTCTTTCCAAGTCCCGTATTTGTGGTCCCTTTGGAGCACCACCATAGATGCAAGTGGATTTTAGACGACATGCTCTACTGTATTCAGCAGCTACTTGCTGTACCTGTTGGGCCAGTTCACGAGTTGGCGCCAGCACCAAACACTAAGAAGGAAAAACAGCTGTTAGCACATATAGCCTGACACTGATACAGAATTAACAATTTACAAATGCCATGAGAAAATTTTCAGCAGGTCAGAAGGTAAATCAGGAAGAAAATTTAGCTGTAATTTGCTACCACCAGGAACATCTAAAACTTGTCCCATAAACCAAGGAATCTTGATTAAACATCCCACCCAACATCTAAAAGCACCTGTGGGATTATATTACTTTTGTGAAAATTAGAAAGCCATTCAGTTTAAACCACATGACGTTTAAAATTTGGGTCGTTTATATAATTCTACAGAAAAATAAATGTAAAATGAATACTTACAATAGGCCCATCACCTCTCTCTAGGAATGGCTGATGATTTATATGGACAATGGCAGGCAGCAAATACTAATTAGGGAAGAAAAAAGTTGCATTGTAGCCTAAACAAAACAAAATTTATATTTCTAACTTGAATATCACACTATCTTTGCTAAAAACCCAAACAAACAACATTGCAGGGTACACAAACTTGGAAATTCACACCTTTTTGTATAGCACTCAAAATTGCTCACTTACAGACAGTGTTTTCCCTGATCCAGTCTGTGCTACTCCAACCATATCCAACCCACTTAGAGCAACAGGCCAGCCTTGGGCTTGGATAGCAGTAGGTTCAGTAAAGTTCTGCCTTGCAATTACATCCATGACATTTGCTGTAATTAAAATAACACTACATTAGGGAAATTAGTAAGCATAAAGTGATTCTGGGAAATGTGACCCAAATGAATACTTACCAGGAAAATTTGCTTCATAGAAATTTAGAATTGGTTTTGGGCAGTTGTGACCTCGTACTGTAATTTCTTTGCTTCTTCGATATGTATCAACCTCTTGCTGCAATGTAAAACTCAGTCATGTAAAAATGTGCCCACAAAACTATTTCCTACAACTATTACATCTGGCAAATTCCTCAAACTGAAAACTTTACTATCAATTGATTTTTTAAAACAAATGATGCCCTCCCCTCCCAAAAATTAACTGCAATTCATTACCCTCTGATAAAAACTAATATTTATTCCATAAAGTCTGCTGCTTAGGGGGGAAAAAAAAAACCTCATTTTAGTATCATCTATACCATCCATCATCCCTACCAGGCAGGGCATAACTTTAATCAATACTATGCACTTAGAGAAATGATTCCAACTCTGAAAAAGTCAAAGCATTTAGATTACTTACTGCTGTGCGCCTAGCCAAATCAGGATGTTCCTGATAAAAATTCTTTTCAAATTTGGGCAATTCTTCGAGATTCCATTTCTTTTTAATGAGTTTCTCCCCAGGGTTTCCAAATTTCTTTCCAGATAGAGGTCCTCCTCTACTTCCTCCAAACCTAGGGGCCCCAAACCTAGAAGAAAAGATTCATAGTGTAGGCCTCCAAAATACAACCATTTAACGTAGGGAACAAGACAAGATTCAATATACATTCACTTGTGATACTGGTTTCCTAAAGTCAGGGACCAGAATGACTTTTTTCTTTACCTCACGGACTCTTCCTATGCCAGTCGACCCTACCCTTAAGTTTTCACTAATAGAAATTTCAGTTTTACAATTTTCCCCACGAGCACGTCGAATTAATAGCATCACTTGTTTCCAGGTGTCCCAGTCAGTAAAACCTGAATCTGGCCTGGTCAGAGCTTTCGGACCAGCGGGGACAGATTCTGACCAAATCCCTTGTCACAGAAGAGCCAAAAGGCGGTAGCCATTATCTTTTCCAGGAGTGAAAGCAATAAGTTGGGGGGGGGGGGGAGAGACACGGGAGACCCAGACTTCTAAAGGGGAGATGAGAGACAGGGATAAACAATTCGAGCTATTTACACCAAGCTTTTCCTCAGAGCCGACCGTTTCCGGGCGGAAGGCAGATAACAGAGCGGCCTCGAGCTCTGACAGCTCGCTACAAAACAAGGGGAGGTCCCCCGGGAGCCTCATTATGCGCCCCGGTGGGTGGGCTCAAGATGAAGGTAACCGCGGTTACATAAGGCCGAGGAAGGAGGGAGGGGCCGCGCCGGGTACCAGGGGAGGAGTCGCGGCCCCGGGCGGAGTCCGCCGGGCCGCGTTCCCGCTTGGGCGGCGCTTCCCCCTTTGTCTAGCATTTCACTCTGCGCCACATTTTCTCAAAGCTGCCATTTTGAGCTCCTCCGCCGGGTGGGGTAACAAAGGCGCCGCCGCCATGTCCGGGGCCGGCATTTTGTCTCCGCAGCTCCCCCACATGGGGGAGAGCGGCTGCCCCCCCACCCCGCCCGGCCTCCCAAACGACTTCGGAACCTCCCCAAACTGGGGTGATTTAGGGGACCTTTCTGGGGCTCCCCACATGCCGCAGGCCCTCTTGACGTCGCGTTCCCCGTCTCTCCCCCCCACCCCACCCCCGGGGCCTGTCCCTTCCAAATCACAACCCTAAGACAAAAACAGGTGGTATCAAGATAAATTCTTACATCGCTTCAGCATTGAGGCAAAGGGCCACAAGACGCGGAACGATGGCGCCCGAGGCCTCCTGTCGCCTACAGCGCTCCTGCCCACTTCCTCCGGACCCCACCCCCACCCCACCCCCCTCCCCGACCGCGACTGACAAATGTCCGTACTCACCCTCGATCCCGGCCGCGGTCTCTGTCACTCGAGTATCCAGACATGGCGTCAATGGTTGCGGTTGGAGGGAAGCAACCGAGGAGAAGCGGGAAATCGCAGGGGAGGGGGGGAAAGGCGGCTTCGGCGGTCGCGAGGCCGTGCGGGGGCGGTGGCTGAGACGGAAGCTGCAGCTAAAACAAGAGGAACCCAAGCCGGTGGAAATGAATGAGGAGCCAGAAGGCTCCCGGCAGCCGGTTTTATACCTGGACCGCCTCCTCCGCCGCAAAGCGCGATGGGAACCGCTCTATGACCTCATCGTCCCACCCCTTTCGAGGAGGGGGAGGGGGGGAAGACGCCAAGGTAACAACACCCGCAGGCGTTCCGAGCGCCGCCATGTTCTAGCCTCAGGTTGCCATCCCGGCACCCCTCCCCGACCTTAGCTTGTTATTAACTCTTAGCGGCCTACCCGCGGATGTTTCCCTTTGCTTCCCTCTTTCTCTCAGAGAATGCCCTTACATTTCACCAATTCAGGAATAATCAACCCCACTCTTCTGTTTTCCTACGCTAAAGCAGGCCGTAAAACATTAACGCCACTGCACCCTAGACGTTTGCGACTCTTAAGGGCCACAGTACGCTGTCAGGGAAAAGGAGGAGGAGGAGGCGGAGGCTCCCCCCGTCACGTGAGCATAACCCCCAACCCACTGTGCCGGCAACCGCACTATTTATCCACTCACTTAGGCGGAGGGACACGAAAAATGTAAGAATCACCGGAAGTCTCTGGTTAGCTCCCGGGGTTGACTGGTTATACTAGGTTGGCCACCGGCTCTGTTAAACCGACTGACCGGCCTGAGAAGCCTAAAGCGGGAACAATCCCGCGGGGAGCTGGATTTGTAGCCCCCAAACCGCTGTCTGGCCGCGTGCTGGGACAGGAAGTGCAGTCAGATGGCCAATCAGCGGCGAGATGCCGTTTTAACGTCCCTCCATCGCCTCCCCCAGTTACCTTACGGTTTCTCGTCGCCCTCCCCGCCCCCCCGCGCCCTGCGTCGTCCTCCCCCGACACACTCCTTTCCCTCAACGGTCCCTCCAGGACACGGTTCCCCGCGAGCCCCGCCGGTGTACAGCTCTCGCGGACATGGATGCCCGGGAGGAGGCTGGTGAGTCTCCCGGCTAGAGCCGACACCCTTGGGGGGGGGCGGTGTGCAAGCTGCGAATGCGCGGGGCGCCGCCCCTCCCCTTCGTCGCTGGCTTGCGGGGCTGGCCAGTAGCTACGGATGTGTAAAGCGCTGGGAGCCCGTGCTTCACTCCCAGCTGAGCTCCAGAAGTCGTTCTGGGGAACCCCGGGCTCGTTGGGAGGCGTGTTCCGAGGATGGTTTTTTATGATGTCTCCCGCATTTGGGTTCTCCTTTCCCAGCCTGCCGAAATGGAAGCAGGGAACCTGGCGGAGCTAGGTCTGGGAAGCCCTGGATGGGCTCCTTAGGGCCGGCGAGAAGGGAGATCTTGGTTATCCAGCCCTTCTCTAGGTTTGGTTTTTACCTTGGAAAAAAGGTCTGAGCACCTGCTCCCCTGTTAAGCGTTTGTTCCTTTTGAGAAAGTAGATTTGTGCTGGATCTAGGAGGACGTGAAAGATGTCGGGTTACATGCCGGCCTTCGTTTTCTTAATTCTCGTTTGCGTTATTGCTTGGGCCTGGGCAGTGTTGGAACTACCAGCTTAAACTTAATCTATACTTTTAAAGCTTTACCTGAAATGTTCGTGAGAAGGTTTGTCAAATTACGTCGGCAAGTTTTTATTTAGAGCCTGCCGTAGGCCAGGAAGTACCCCCCAGGACACGAATAAAGGCAAACACAGCCCATGCCCCGAAGGAGCTAACAGTCTAGTGGAGGAGATGTAGACAGGATAAACTAGGTAAAGTTAAGTAAAAAGGAAAAAGAATCGAGCTGTCAGTCTGTCTTCTAGAATGACCGGCTTTGTGCGTTGCTTAAGTTGTTGCAGTCCAGGGGCGCATCGCTATTTTGCGCTTAGTTCATTATGCTAATGATGTCCTAGATTGTGCTGGCTTGGGAAGCTTGGGGGAGGGAGAGGGGAGTGAATACGGCTTGTTATGCCTCTAATGGCAGAAGAACGATAGAGAATTGTTTTCCTGTGATAGTTATCAGTTTTGCCAGACTCAGGCAAACATTAAGCACCTCTTGTGAGCTAAACCCTGGGGAAACAAAGGCAAAAATGAAATAACCCCTCCCCTCAAGGAGATTGTGAAGGGGGAAACAACACGTACGTAACTATATACAAAATGAATACGAGGTAATTTTTGACTCCAGGACACCAGCAGCTTCTTGGGAACAGGAAGGACCTTCTTGTAGAAGGTGGTGTTTGTGCAGAAACTAATGGAATAGTATCTTATGTTCGTATTAGAAGGATGAAAACTATTTTGACATTCAGAATATCATCATTTCAGAGTTCCTGGTGTTCCATTATTATTACAGTGTGAGCTACACTTTAAAGTTGTAACGAAGTAACATTTGGGGTCACATACACAGTCTTAAAAATATAATACTGATTACTTTTTTATTTATTTCTTTTCTATTAGTCAAAGCAGTATCTCAAAGGGGATAAATTTGTAATTTACTTAAAATAATAAAACTAAGCATAAGTCTTTTAGGAATTTGTAGTCAGAGCTGTTATCTACAACACTTAGAGTATGACTTTTCCCTACTTGTAAATATTTTTAGTTTAAAGACAATTTTTTGTTTGATTCCTTATCTACTTAAGTAAACAGAACTCAGTACCTGATTTTTTTAGATTCACTTTTTTCTAGCTTGATAATATATTTTTTACATCCTTTTTTTTCCAGAGTGGGTAGCAGTTGCCAATAATCTTCTTTGGAAATGTCACATTTGCCTGAGGATACAGTCTCTTTCTGAGTGTGATGCAAATGTGTTTATTACTCTTTATCATTCTATCTTGGGAGAAGTAGTACCAGGTAAGAATACCAAGATATAGTTTCTTTTCTATATTTTGTCTCCTGGGGCTTTCACTGCAGTTTAGTCCATTCACAGTTACAAAAGAGAGTGTGCTACCTCCTATTTGAACTGAAACGTTACATCCTTGCTGTAATGCCATGGTGACTAACAGGGCTTTTCCAGTCCTATGATGTTTTGAAGTTCGAATACTTTGGTCACATAATGAGGAGACAGGACTCTTTGGAAAAGACCTTGACTTGGGAAAAGATTGAAGGCAAAAAGAAAAGGGGAGAGCAAAAGATGAAATGGACAGATAATGTCATGGAAGCAATGAACATGAACAGATTTCAAGAGATAGTGGAGAATAGACAGGCCTGGGGTCACTAAGAACCTGACAGGACTGAATAATAATGATGTTCTAAATCATTTTGCCTGGATTTAATAACTGCTTAATTGTGGCTCTGTTTGTATAAGATCCAGTCAGCATTTAAAGATTTGAATTTGATTTGAGTTGAGGAGGAAAATAAGCATATTTACTAATGGAACTGTGTTTTTTTTTTAACCCTTTGAGAGTCTAATTGTCTTTTCACAATTTGAATTCTGTATGTCAATATCAGTGTGCTTTTTCCAGTGTTTCCTCAGTTATCTTTAACGTAACTTACTGCCCATGTACAATGGGTTATCATTGATTAGAGACTCTACAATCCTCTTCTCCATTTCTGCTGCCACATCCCGCTGATCATTCCAAATCTGGATTAATCAACATTTTCTGAATTTGGTATTTTGCAGTTATAAGCAGTGTTATTTCCCCTTCCTTCACAGACCTCATTACTGTCCCTAAGAACCAAGAAGATCATGCACACAATGTACAAGCAATCATTGATTCACTGGCCTTGGATTACTTGCAGGTCAGCTTGTCCCACATAACAGGTTAGTAACATGAACCATCTCGAACTCAATTCAAACAATTCCATTTTTCCTGAGGGAATTGTTTTGTTTTTGGGGGACCTAGGCATCATTTAATTGAGCAGATAAAAAAAATTGCTTAAATGCTAAAGAGGCAATAACACTAGATTTATGGTCAAAACACCTATTATTAAAGCCCCCTTGTAATTAAGTAGAGTCAACAAGTATTTATCAGTTTCCTGCTCTGTGTCAGGCACTAAGATAGGTGCTTAGGTGACATTCATGCAGTTGCAAAGCACTTTACATATATTCTCATTTGCTCTTCCCAACAACCCTGTAATAACAGGTGAATTTGAACCCATGTCTCTTCTAACTCCATAGTTAATACTTTTACCATACACTCCCCCAAGCAATTGTCTTTCAGCCACAATTTTCTCAGCAAGTCACTCAACTTCTCTGGGCTGGTTTCCTTATTGATAAAAATGAGGGGATGGGGCTAGTAAATTAATTTGTTCATTTATTTTCCATCAGTATGTTTATTTCAAAGATTACGTATCTGGTACTTTGCTTCTTGCTAGGGATCAAAGGTAGTAGGTTGAAAAGACACTTCCTGTCCTGTTGGATCTTACAGACTTTCAGGGAGATAAGACACTAAGGCAGATAACTATAATGTATCTTACTATATAAATGCATTTAGGAGGTGCAAAACAAAGGTTATGTAAGAGTCAAAGGGTAATGGTTTAGGGGAGGGAAGTAGGAACACTTCATAAAAGTGACATTCAGTTATAGAAATTCAGCTTGAGGGGAAGGAGGGAATTCTAGGCTTAGGAGATAGTGTGAACCAAGCCAAGAAGATGGGAAAGTTCATGGTGTATCCTGCAGCAAAAAGTAGGTCTAATTCATCTGGTTTCCCAACAATGGGAAGTTACACGAGATAAGCCTAGAAAGGTAGATGGAGAACCATGAATGCCAGAGAGGAGGTCAGACTGGAGAATGCATTAGTATGACAGTTTTAATGTCACAGTTCTAGTACCTACAGTTAGGACCAGCACCTGCATCTTTCAGATGAGGAAATTGGGGCCAGAAATTAAAGGGAACTCAATTGGGAATGAAATTACAGTTCACAGTATGGGATGCTGAGCAGCTGAACTGTTTTCCCCACCCTAGAAACCAGAGACACTCTAGAGTTACTTACAATTGTGTACCTTGATAGGAAATGAAAACTATACAATTTTTGTTTCATTGAGTGTTCAGCTTTTTTCTCCTCATTTTTTAAAACTTTTGTCCTAGGAGGAGTTCTGAGCATCAGTTTTTTGCTCTAGATATGTAAATAATAACCATTATCTGATGTTTAAAACAAAAAGCCTTCAATATGACCCATGTGAGTGTTACTAAATGGAGCTTTATTATTCATTTTAATTATGAGTAAATAAGTGAATTCTCTCAAAACCAAAACTTTCACCATTGCTTCTCTTCATATTGTTTTGTACTACTGCCAGTACTGAGATAAGAAAGTTAAAAGGGTCTTTATACATAGAGGATATATTTTTCACGTTTCTTAAGTTCATTTTGTGAACTGCATTGCCAATACTGTTAAGAGTCTGTGAGAACTAATTTCTATAGCTCTTAAGAGAGTCCCCCGCCTTCAGTTTCCTTGCACGTTTCTGATCACTTGATTAGCAAAAAGTACAGACTTAAAACATGTATGAAGAATTAAGCGTATGAAATCTTATCTTTCATATCCAAATAATATTTACGTGGTAAATATTTATATAGTGTTTTTCATACATTGGCTCATGTGATCCACATCACAACCCTGTAAGATAGGTACTACAGGTATTGTTATCCCCATTTTACAGATGAGGAAACTGAGGCTCAGAGAGGTTAAGCGATTTTTTCCATCGTCACACAGTTAGTAAGTGTCAGAAGCAGGACTTGAACCCAGGTCTTCTTTATTCCAAGTACAACAGTCGATCAACTACGCCAGGCTCTAGCCCAACAAATTTCTCCTGAACAAAGTAGCATCTACATGCAGGTAGGGACCTACAAATTCAAGTACATTGTCTTCCTCTAAAAACTCACTTAAATGCTTTTTATCTTATTAAAAATATGACTAGAGGATGTGCAATAAATGTACATAAATGTAATAGAAAAAAGATGAATATGAAGAAAACCAAAGTATTAGAAAACTTATATGAACTGATGCAAAGTGAAGTAAGCAGAACCAGAAAAGCTATATACATAACGATTGCAACTGTGTAAATGAAAAAAAAACCAGCAACATAAATTAAAAATGAATTCCAAGAAATTATGATGACCAAGTTTGGTTCCAAAGAAGAAATATGAATGCACTTCTCTCTTCTTTCCTAAGGTGGGGAGCTAAGGATATGAAACACTATTATAATGTCACATTTGGTTGATGTGCTAGTTTTATTGAATTGGTATTTTTTCCCTTCATGATACTTTGTTACAAGAGGTAGCTCTCTGAGAAAGGGAGGTAGGAGTAATATATTGAGACATAAAGTTGATTACAAACAATTTTTAAAAAATAATGCTAATAATTATTGGAATCAGCAAGCATTTATATAGCACTTAATATTTGCCAGGCAGTGTTAAAGCCCTGGGAATACAGAGAAAGGTAAAAAAAATGCCTACTCTTAAGGAGCTAAATGATTACATGATAGAGGATTTGAAGGGTTTTTTTCCTACATAATAACATTCCAGTACCCAGGTTTCTACCAGACTAGTTAAGGAATCCCCTGTCCTTGAGTCTTTTTTATGCAAGTGTATCCATTTCAAGAATGTACATATTTTATGTTAATAAAGATATTTTAAAATATTCTATTTTGTATTTAGGAGAAAATATTGTAAGAGGAAATAAGGAATCTATTAAAAATCTCATAGAAATATTTGATGGATTTCTGGAGTACCTTACAGAATATAGTGAGGCATCCTCTCAGGAAAGAGGTAAGTTTTTAAATTGAAAGTTTTATTTTGAATTGAATGTCTGATATGGTTGTAAAATAAGAGGTTTGGACTAACTGATCTATAATGTTCCTTCTGTGATTTTCTAACTAGATGGAACTACTTTGAACTTATCCTGAATACTTGGAACACCTCTAGGCTATCCTATAGTATTTGACATTTAAGTCCCATTACTTTATAAGATTTCTTAAATGACTTCTCAGAACTAACATAACTAAAATACATAACAGTTTCTAGTCATCTGATTAAACAGGTTTTATTTTTTGCTTCGGATCTTTTAGTATTTCAGCTTAAAGTTGCTCTGGAAAATTTGTTTTAAGTGAATTTCCTATGGTTCTTTATTGTCTTTTCTGTCAGTGGTGAACATTGGTGCAATACTCTAATTCAGGGTGATGTCCAAAACTGACTTCCTGCTTCAAACATATTTACCAAGCCAGGTTTCAAGGGTAGTCAAGCCTCTAGCAAGAGACTCTTTCAAAAGTCAATCAGAATGAAATAAACCCCCATAAATCATCAGTATCTCTATATACTACCAACAAAATCAGTCAGGAAGAGATAGAAAAATTACACAACATATAAAATACTTAGGAGTGTACTTGTTAAGATACACAGAAGAACTGTATGGATATAACTACAAAACACTTTTTTTTTTTTACAGAAATAAGATATCTAAATAATTGGAGAAATACTAATTATTCATGGGTAGGCTAAGCTGGAGCAGCTGAAAGACATAGTAGATAGAGTGCTGAGCCTAAAGTCAGGAAGACTCATCTTCCTGAGTTTAAATGTGGCATCTGACACGTACTAGCTTTGTGACCCTAGATAAGTCACTTAACCCAGTTTATCTCAGTTCCTGTAAACCATTTCAGTATCTTTGCCAAGAAAACCTCCCAAATATCCAGCATAGAGTTGGACACAACTAATTAAGTCCCACGGGTTTGATTATCTTTATGTAGACAACTCACCAGTGTGTCTGTCTTTCTACATGTGTGTATATATTTATGTATATGTGTATATATCCAATCTCTTATCTCTGCCCTGAGAATCACATATCCCAAACATGTATAAAATCAACATGTTCAACACAGAACTCATTATCTCCACACACCCCACCTGCCAAACCCTCTGTTAAGTTTCCTACCTAAGGAACTACCATTCTTCTAGTCTCCCAAGTTTGTGACATTGTCATTTTCTTCTATTCCTCATTCTTCCTTACCCACATGTCCAGATAGTTGCCAGATGTAGGAACTCTTTTGCATCTCTTCCCTTCTCTTGCACAGCCTTATTTCAGACTCTCACCACCCTTTACCTGGACTATTGCAACAGCTTCCTATTTGGCCTCCCTGCCTCTCTCCCCACTGTAGTCCATCCACCACAGGGCTGCCAGATTAATTTCCATTAAGTGCAGATCTGACCATGTGACTCCTATTAAGAAAACTCTAGTGGCTCCAAATTCCATCTAGGAAATAATGATGATTAGGTTTTTTTTAATTTATTTTTTTTAGTTTACAACATTCAGTTCCACAAGCTTTTGAGTTCCAAATTTTCTCCCCCTCCCCAAGATGGCCTGCAGTCTGATATAGGCTCTACATATACATTCACATTAAACAGTTTCACATTAATCATGTTACAAAGAAGAATTATAACCAAAGGAATGAACCACAAGAAAGAAGAAACAAAAAACAAAAAAAAGGAGAAGCAAATAGTATGCTTAATCTGCATTTAGACCCCATAGTTCTTTTTCTGGATATGGATAGCATTTTCCATCATGAGCTTTTTGGAGTTGTCTTAGAACCCTGCATTGCTGAGAAGAGCCAAGGCTGTCAAAGTTAGTCATCGTACAAGTTCTTTTTCTGGATATGGATAGCATTTTCCATCATGAGCTTTTTGGAGTTGTCTTAGAACTCTGCATTGCTGAGAAGAGCCAAGGCTGTCAAAGTTAGTCATCGTACAATGAAGTTATAACTGTACAATGTTCTCCTGGTGCTGCTTACCTCACTTAGCATCAGTTCATAATCCAGGTTTTTCTGAAGTCTTCCTGCTCATCATTTCTTATAGCACAATAGTATTATATTACATTCATATACGACGACTTGTTCAGCCATTCCCCAATTGATGGTCATTCCCTCAATTTTCAATTTTTTTGCCACCACAAAAAGAGCTGCTATAAATATTTTTGTACACGTAGGTCCTTTCCCCTATTTATTGATCTCTTTGGGATCCAGAGCTTTTAATGTTTCGTATAAAAACTTTTGAACTAAAAAATTAAGGGGGAAAAGGGCATTTATGTTCTTTTCCCTCAATTTTTGTAACATTCTACAGTACTAAATTATGAAATAGCAGTTTTACTTTTCTTCCTGAGAGTTATCTTGAAGAAGTAGAATAACAGAAGCTTCAGTCTTGTGTTTTGTTGCCTGACTCATATTGTCCCCACCCTATTTACCATCTTATGCCAGAGTCTTTTTGTAACAGGTGCCAGAGTAGTACCAGCGGCCCAACCAGCCTGGAAATGCTTCAGATCTAGTCAAAGAAATGGATATATGTGTCTGATATTTATTATCTAGGAGCAAGTCTAACAGAATCTAAAGGGGTCCCATCAGAGGGCTAGCCACAGAACAGTTGTTTTTTTTTGTTTTTTTTTTCTGGCCATAACAGTTTATTACACCATGTATTAAGGCATGGGAAGGATTGTTATGCATATCTTTGGAGGGAAAATGTATATAGGTGGTATGATAAATACTCTCATAATTTATATTTGTCTTTCTACAGTGTAACAAATCTGATGATATTCACTTTTTTTAAATGTATTTTAAATAGTTGAAACTGACCTAGTAGCTAAAGGATCAATTCAAGGTATACTTTCAGAAGAACTGGAAGAAAAGATTAGCAAGACCAGACCAGTGCAGACAATAACATCATTTGGGAGGTAGGCTTTTTCTTTGTTGACTTAAGAAACTGGGTACATTTATTTACTATGCTTCAAAATTTTGTAAAATCTTTAATAAGTAATTTAAAATCTTCCCAAGGGAGGTTTTTTGAACCCTGACCTATGTGTCAGTTTTCTTAAATACTAATTTTTATGATATCTTCTGGTTCCCAAATGTTTCACAGTTCCTCATGCTTTAAATATAGGGAGTTCTGATTTTTAGACATAGATATTTTGGGGAACCATAACTTAAAGGCTGTGACTATAAAGTGAAATCTAAATTGTCACCGTCTAGGTGCATGACTTTGAGCAAAGTCATTTTATTGCTTTAGTCTTTAGTAAACTGTCACACCTCTATAAAATGAGAAGTTTGAATCGAATGATCCTTAAGGTTCTTTACAATTTAAATTCAGTTCAGCAAACATTTATTAAATGCGAGGCAGTTTGAAAATTCTAATTCTCTGATTATATTTGTGCTATTGCCTTCGTTTAAAAATTATTGGAAACTGTTGAGCCAGGGAGTGAAGGTGACAAAGAAGTTTCTTTATTAAACAGACCAGAATGAGCAGAAGAGTGAAGTGAAAAATGGCAAAGATTGGGGGGGATCCTATTATTATAATACTTTATATAAGTAGATGATATAGGAATCCTAACTTGGAAAACCCTCTTGTGTTTTTGACGGGCATTGATGAAAATGTGACTAATTAAGAAACTTTTTCAGGTCTTCCCAATCTTCTGATTTTGTGCCATCTTGGGACATAGATGGATCAGAGTCCACTGGTGAATTGATAAGACTTGGAGATACAGCTCACACATTTTCTTTAAGGAAAGATGGTGAGTAATTGAAACTGTAAATGATAATCACATTGTAAACTACAGCCTAGTTATAAAGTGGTGAGAAATACTTTGTGATCTAAATTTAAAGACTTATTTATGAAATTATAGTTTTTCATTAACCATAAAATTGTTAACTAAAGGAATCTAGTACCTTTAAGACAGATTAAGAAGTGAAATATGAGGTAATGTAAAGAAAAAGAGAATTGGAAAACCTGGGTCTGAGTTCTAGCATTTCTTTGTGGTCTTAGGCAAGTCACTAGGATCAAAGAATTTATATGAAGTACTATGTAACCAATAAAGCTTTATTCAAATGAGTTATTTTTATTCTTAGTAATCTAGGCATTTCATTTCCCATCTCTCAAAATGGCTTTAAATGGATCAACTTCCAAACACATTTTCTGCACTGAATTTCCTAAAATGAACATATTCAGTCAGTCAACTAGCATTTAAGTGTCTATTGTGGGTCAACCACTGTGCTAGGCTCTTGAGCTGCAGGGACAAAAAAATGAAATAATTCCTGCCCTCTAGGAATATATGTACTGTAGGGGAAGTTAGTATATACACATACCATGCAAAATAAATAAATAAATAGAGAGAGAGAGAGAGAGAGAGAGAGAGAGTGATTTTGCATGGGAGACCCTAAGCTTTACATAGTTGAAGAAAAGCACAAGGTAGAGTTGAATATGTAATCTCCAAGGTTAGAAAGATTTCAAAGAATGCTCCGTATTTAAGAGTTAACATGGCACAGTGGGTAGAGTATTAAATACCTGGATTAATTTCCCCACTGTGATCACAGGCAATTGACTTCTCGGAGCCTCAGTTTCCTCCTCTGTAATACCTGTAGTATCTATACCTCACTGAATTTTTGAGGAATCAAATTTGATAATATAGTTTTGAAATTAGCTACATTAAAATATAAAAATACTAAAATAAAATTCTGTTGCCCCATTACTATGTGGAGTAAACTCTGGGTTGTTAAAAGTTGCCAGTTGGAGCACAAGCTCTGACAGATTCTAAAAAGGTGGAAACTATTCTAGTTGAGGTCCAACTGCAGACCATGTATCTGTCTTCTTGAGGATTTACCTAGATAAAGTCATAGAAAATCATCAACAGGCAATTGGCCATTAGGTAATGAACTGCTCTAGCCGAGTAGCCCATAAAGACTCTCTGTTAAGATGTAAAGGGATTAGGAACTTCATTAGACATTAGTATGTTCATACTGATGAAATTATGTGTCTTAGAAGGTTATTGAAATAAAAATAGATAGTTCACTATGGTTGAAATTTCTCTTTGTCCAACTGATAATGTATTTCCTTGAAAGAAGCAACATTAGCAAATTGTTCACTGAGCAAGGAAGCAGGACTAACATAGTCCCTAGTAAACTAGCAAATTTAAATGTTGCCTGCTGAAATGAATGAAATCTTACATGCAGGATTCTGGCCAACTTAGTGAACTTTTTCATGTGGGGAAAAAAAAGTGACTTAGCCAGCCACATTCATTTCATTAATTATCCACACTCTTACATACCATAAAGTAAAAGCTATAGGGACAGACGGTAGAAAACCAGCACTATAATATGAAAAGAACATTGGGTTCTAGTCCCAGCTCTGACACTGACTAGCTGGATGACCTCAAGCCAGGTGCCTCACCTTCACCTTCCTAAACTTCTCTTTAGGAAAATGAGGAGGCAGTTCTAATCATAAGATCATAGACTGTTTGAGCTAGAAGGAGCTTCAGAGGTCATCTGGTCCAGTCCCCTTATTTGGACTTGTCAAAGTCACATGGGCAATAAGTAACAGGGCACGGCTTCAAACTTGGTTCTTTTTACTATATCATGATGCTTCTCAGTTTACACAGTGACATCTAGATTAGCTTCTGCATTGCCCTCTCCCTTCCTTAGAGACTTAGAACAAATTAGAGATAAGAAACTATGGGTTAGAATGTTGGGTCTTAGTGTCTAGTATTACCCCTTTCAGGTATAAATTTCCATGATTCTAAGTCACTGAAAATAAAAAGTTATTTTTGTATTGAGGAGACAGTGCAAATACACACATGCCTGGAAATTACTTAACCCTGACAAAGCAATTACAATTCATAAAAATGCAGAGAGCACTCCAAAGGATGTGTGATCCCTAGAAAAGGTGTTTTTTTAAAAGGTGGGGTTTTAAAGTAAGATTTTTTCCATGAGTTGTTGGCTCTTTCTCTGTCTTGTGTAGAAAGAAGCTCTTGGTTTCTAGTTAGATGATGACAGACTCTTTCAAGAATTACAAATTTACTTATTCGTAATTAATTCTTCCAGGCGTTGAAGAATCACAGAATGAAAAAGATTCAACCTTCCAAGGAACCAAGGCTGAGGAAGGTTTTGCGAACTCTACTTCATGTTATTCTAATTACATAGCAGATAATAGTAAATAGACATATTAAGCTCTTAAGTTTAAATTGTGATAACTTCCTAACTAAGGCTCATTTATTTGAAAAGCAGTATAGAGTTTTTCTAAGAGCCTAGCCTAGTATTTTCTCTTGGCTCCACATACTCAATACTTCTTGTAAATACTTGCTCTTAATTTTAGTTCTAATTTCAGCTTCAGATCTCCCTTCTGTAGGCTGCATGGTATGTGATCATACATTGCATAGAGCTGTCTTCTAACTCTAAGGCAGGCTTCTTGTCTGACAGAATTTTTATCTTCTCATTTGATGTTATTTCAAGTGGTAGTTTTCAAATGTTAATAAATTTATCTACAGTTACTTGAAAATATTCCTATTCACTAACCAATCAGTGCCCTATGTTATGTTGACATGTCATATATGTTAGTTGTGTTAAAATCACTTCATACATTCTTTGCAAAGACATAGAATATGTCTGATGCTTTATTCAGGTAGTTGCTATATATGAGCCATTTCTCAATATTTTTCTTAAGAATTAGCTGCATCTGTTGAGTCTACAGAAATTTCTTCCAAGAGCCTGACTCCAAATGCTAAAAAATTGGGCGAGCCCATTCGTTCAGCTATTCCTTTGCAGCCACCGTATCATCCTCTTGAACCTCCAGCACCCTGTCCTATGAGAAAAGAATACTGTCATTCAAGTCAGTATCCCTCAACCTTAAATGAAGATGAAAAGCATGAAAGACCTATGGTAAGTAGAGAAGCTGCTTTTTATTTTTAATTGACTAAAAAGTATGTGAATATTTAAGGTAATCTATTGAGATTTGAATTTTCACTATTTTTTTTTTGTACTTGTAAAGAAAGTAACATGGTGAAGACGTGAATTAGAAAATACATTTATTCTTGAATATGAAATATTGACCTTAGTCTTAATTTCGTTTTGGCCTTCAGTTTACAGGGTCATTTGATCCATTTTCAGAAAGAATTCTCGGTTCAGAGGCCTACTTTATGTCTGGTAAGAACAAGAGCTCTCAAAATTTCTTTTTCATCAGAAATTGATTACAGAAAAACTGATATTTTTGGCTTTACCTAATTCGTTTCAAGAAAAATTTGTAAAGAAAATCACTCTTTGGAACCATGTTTACATAGGTGGAAAAACGACTGTTCTTTTGCTTACAGTCCAATAAAGGATAAGACATATATACAAGTATTATACAAGGTAAAATGTGACAGGAATGATGTGTACAATGCTTTAAGAACATTTTAAGAAGAAAAATCACTTTCACAAAGGGATTACTGGAAGGCTTTGTTGGAATATATGGTACTGAGATAAACCTTGAAGGAAAAGAAGATATCACTAAGAAAAGATGTGGAAGGAGTAATTCCTAGGCATGAAGGAAAGATGCCTGCACCAAATCATGGAGGTAGAAGATGGCACAACAAAGCTTAGGAAATAACTAGTAGTCCATTTTAGCTAGAATATAGAATGCTTGAAAAGAGAATGGAGTGTAATAAGTCCGGAAGGGTAGGTTGGAACTAGATTGTTGTGGAGGGCTTCCTGTTATAAAGCTAAGAATTTTACATATTATCCTACAGACAGTGGGGAGCCACTAAAAGATCCCAGTGGTAAGTACTTAAGAGCTATACACTGGGATAATGATTTTGGCAGCTTTGTGGTGACAGGTTGGAGAAGAGAGAGACTAGAGAAAGGAAGATAAGCAAGGAAACTAACAACAGAGGTCTTGAACAGATTTAGGAGATTATAAAGATAAGACCTAGTGCCTAACTGGAATGTAGAAGGAGGAAGTATCATCAAAGATGAGGCTGAGGTGTCGAGTATGGGTACTGGGAGGGTGTTAATTCCAGTAATAGATGTAGAGATGTGAGAAAAGTGAGGCAGACTTTAGGAGAAGATGAATTTAGTTTAGGACATACTGAGTTTGAGTTTGCTGTTGTAGCAACAGTCTGCTAGCAGCTACTGTGGCTGTGTAAGACCCACCAACAACCAGCACACAGAAAGCGGCCTACACAGGTTCTTTTGATCTGCTTTACCAAGGAAAGTAACGTTAAGGGGTTAACAGTCCTATTTCAATCCAACATACAAATGTCACTCAGTTCAGGAGGAAAAGCCAGCACCCCAAACTTCAGAGCAAATACAAACAAATTGAGAACATACACAGTATAAACAGACCAAATCACAATTCATAGTTACCAGGAAAGCATCAACATCTGGGTTCACAAGCCCGGAGTCCCCATACCCCCAAAAGTCAAAGGCCAACCTTGGATATTATTTACCCATGTCAGGGCCCGAAGGATTCACACCTAATCAGCAAAAGGGTGTGGGCCTACAGTTTAGCGCCTAGTTAGCAAAAGGGTGTGGGCCTGGAGCTTTGCACCTAGTAAGACTGGATCAAAGACACTTAATTTAGCATAAGTCCTACCTTAATTACCAATACAGCAGGACATGCAGAATGGAGATAACTAGCAGGCACCTGGAAATTTGGGAGTAGAATTTATGGAATAATTCAGTGTTAAAGATTTGAGAATCACCTACATAAAGGCGATAATTGAAGCCATGGAAACAATTAAGATTGCAAATCAAGAGTACAGAGAGCCAAAGGACAAGACCATGCAGTTTTAGCATTTTGAAAAAAATTTGCAACTTCAAAAAATATTTTTTTCCTTATTTCCTTTGGTTACCTTTCCTAAGCAGTTATAACCTGGAGACGTGAAGTTTCAAGTTAGCTGTTTTACTGTCTGATGGACAAGGGGGGACTGGAAATGCAATTCTGATTGACATGTTTGCCTATTTTTAATTAATTTGCCTTTTAATTATCAGAGACCTGTAAATATAAGCCCTGTTGAATCAGAAAGTCTGTGATTAGATAGAACACTATCAATTAGACCTCACAGTTTGGCATCATAAATCTTACACAATATTTGTCATTTTACATCCAGTTGGAGATACAGTGACACCTGAAACAACAAGTACACAGGATCAGAGCTGCAGCATGAAGGTAGTTGAATATTTAGAAATATAGTTAATTTCTATAAATTTTGCTAAAATGCTTTTAAAAAAAAACCCTTCGAAGTATTAGTGAAGAGACTTGGTTTGCTATGTGTGAAAGATGATATCTACTACAAAAGATAACACCTGAAGTTCTTAAGAATAGTATCTGTGTATCTGCAGCTTTTCAGATTAACCATTTCTGCTTCTGTTAGTGCCTCAATAGCATTGATAAGCTTTCCCCAACATCTCCCTTGTCTGAAGAAACTAAGCTGCCCGTGTCCGAGTCTCACTTATACAGCCCTAGGCTACAAAGACTTCTCAAACGAATAAGGTAATATATTTTCCAAAGGTTTCAGTATTCTATTTGTACATTTATTAATGGAGGGGCCTATTAATATTGACTGAATTAAGCCTTTTAAAGCAGTATTCGATTTTTTAAAACATCTGATACAGTCAACTGCCTGTTGAAGTGCTATAGGTGTTTTATTTAAATGACATCACTTAACTATTTTGATATTATAGCAGATCAGAAAACTGTGATCTACGTACTGATGAGCTACCTCTGCACCAGAGACCAAGTCACAGGTTGACTGAGGAAGAATTGCACTCAATGTCAAAGAAACTCTCTCACCGATTGGATGAACTAGATTTAGTAAGTCTTTTTACTCTCAATAGACAGACTGCCATTTAAATGAGCATTTCAGTTTGGTTACAAATGAAAACTTTAGGCTACTCCAGAGCTAAGACTTGAAGAAACAAATTTTGTCCTGATTATCAATCGTGGAAGTGCTGTTTATGAGCTGAACTGTTACAAAGAATATGACACACCTAAAAATTACTTCATTTGTTCTCTCATATGGCCTGGTAAATGTTTGTATAGATTAAATTTTTTTTTAAAATATTCTCTATCTAGATAGTAAATGACAAGCAGTAAACAAGTCAAAACTACAGTATCCTCAAGTAGATCCCCACCATGATTGCCTTCTCAGTTCCCCTCAAAGCTAAACAGTGTAGAACAACACAGAGTACTAATTCATACATTTGTACAGTAGGATAGTCTATTGTTAGTCTGATTTTGAAAGATGTTAAATTCCTTTACCAATTGCCCTAATTTAAGGAAATTTTAAAATTAAAAAACATAAGCCTGTTTGGCCAGTTATTTCTCAGTCTGCTTTATTGGCTCATCAATCATGTCATACCACCTAACTGCGGTTATATAGAAAACCTCTGTCCTAAGCCCTTTTCTATTTTTTATCTGCGCTTGTCTCATTTGGTGACCTGATCAGCCTTCATGAGTTTACTTATTTCTGTGCCATTGCCTCCTGTATTTGTGTATCTAATCCTGGTTTCTCTCATGATCTCCAGTTTTGCATACAAATTACATATTGTATGTTTCAAAATGGAGATCCCAGAGGCATCTAAAACACAACTTGTCCAAAACAAGACTTCCCCCAAAATCCACCCCTCTTCCATAATCTTCCTTGTTTTCGTCCAGCGTATCACCCATATTTTCAGTCACTTAGCTTCACAGCCTTGGTATCACCCTTAATAATTTATTCTTATTAACTTCTTGTAGCCAGTCACCAAAGTGATTTTCCTAAAGCATGGATCTGACCCTGTCACCTCCCTACTTAAAGAACTCCAGTGGTTCCATGTTACTTCTAGATCAAATATAAATTTTTATTTGGCATTTAAAGCTCTTCGAATCTTAGCTCAGTCCTAACTTTCCAGCCTCAGGTGCATAATACTTTGCTCTCTGTGCCTGGTCAAATTAGTTTTATTGTGTTTCTCATGTATGTGACATGCATTCTATTGTTTCTGTGCCTTCCCTCACCTCTGCCTGTGCCTGGAATGCACTTCCTCCTCATTGCTTCCTTTTGGAAGCCTTGTTTGCTTTCATGACTCAGTTAAGCATCATCTTCTACATAAAGCTTTTCCTGGTCTCTCTGGCTCCTAGTACGTTCCACATCCCTACCTTGTGTCTATGTGTTTTGAATATACTGACATATGCATCTTGTCTTCCCCCATTAAAATGTAAGGCCCTTGAGGGCACAAAGACTTTCACTTTTATCTTTGTATCCTTAGGGCCTGCCACATCTGGCAAGTAGTAAGCACATAGGAAATGGTTGTTGATTGAACCTCTTATTTTATACTTGTTTTTAATTTCCCAAACATCCATGTCATTTACTAAAATCTTTTTAAAAATTTACTTCAGTTTACTCCAGCTTTTTTCAGTTCTGTTTTGATGTGATGAATTAAAGATACTAAAAAAAAGAATTCTCTCATTAGATGTTAAGAAATGCCCTGAGTTCAAAGACTAAAGACAAAGAAGAGATTAAAGATGGTGCTGTATCTTTTCAGTACAGTGACAAACAGCTAAAGAAGTCTCACCCAGGTAATCGATCTTGCCAAATAAGTTCTGGAGTGATGGTACTGTCCAATCTCCTGTACTGTTCATCAAATTTGAAATGCTTCTGTCCTGTTCACATTTAATTTCTTCAGCATATTTTCTGCTAATTCTGCTCCTGTTTCTTATGAAAGTAGTACACCAGTTTTATCAGCAAATCTGCTTGCTTGTTCTAGATTTTATACCCAAAGTATGTTCTTTAACTTGCCTGGAATTCTTTCCTCCCCATAGCTAATTTCTACTCTTAATTTTCAAAAGCTGGTTCAACTTAATCTTCAGGAAGCCTTCCTATATTAATTTATTCTTATCACTCCTTCATACCATATTCCTCAATTATATATACACTTGCATTCCAATTTTAGAAATTTCACTAAAAGTAGATAATTACAAAATGGATTTTTTCCCATAGGAGCCATAGTTAGAGACTACATTCTCTGCTTAAGGACAGACATCAAATATACACATATATATACATATGCATACATACATACATACATACATATGTATATGATCATAGATGTTGTAAAAGCAAACAATAGACAAAGACCTTGTCATTTAAGATAATAAAACTGTGATCTGAGTCACATAAAATATGTACAAAAGTACATACTGATGTTATA
Organism: Phalanger gymnotis; assembly: GCA_028646595.1. NCBI lineage: Eukaryota > Metazoa > Chordata > Mammalia > Diprotodontia > Phalangeridae > Phalanger > Phalanger gymnotis. The sequence continues at coordinate 167,017,763 of CM053626.1, forward strand.
AGAGGTCACAGTAGATCTTAAGCATACCCGTACTATATGTAAGCTATAACTGTACAGTATTATAAATAATCACTATAATATATGTTAAACATTTACTTGACATCATTTCTTGACTTCCTAGAGTTTTAGGGATGATTTGTGTGCTCTAAGTCTCTTTCAAGGAAAACTGTCAAAGGAAGTAGAAACTAAGACCTTTTCTTCCCGTTTCCATGTACCATGCATTAAAAATCATCCTGATAACCCAATCTCACTGTATTTAGATTTGAATGTTCGTTTTTAAAAGTTTGCTATTCCACACTTTCACCAGAGGATGGCATGCTAGTGAATAAATAAATGCACAAATGAGCAAGAGTAAGGCTTTGAAAAGCAGCCTATAGGAAACTGGCATTAGGGAATGACATAATTGTTATTTTCCAAGTGTTCAGAACCCTTCACAGGTTATATTTTTCCTCCCTAACTAGACCAGAAACTTCTGGAAAGCCTAGTGACCATTTTTTATTTTTCTCTTTGGACTCCTACACTGAGGTCAAGGTTCTTCACACATTAGGAACTATGTAAACAAGTATAAACTGAGTACATAAAAGATTAGGTTCCAGTGTATTAATCCATTTTTCACCTTCCTTGAATCAAATGGCTTAGCATTTTAATGACATTTCTGTTTTTAAGAACTTATTGTACATATCTGTATTATCACAATTCTTGGTCACAGTAGGCAATACCCCAATTCGCTTCACCATTTTTAAAGAAAATGTTTAAGTCTTTTTTTTTATTACTCACAGGGCCACCTAAGAGAGGCAGACAATTCCAAGTGGGGAAATTACGAAGACAAATACAGAATGAATCAGATCTGCGACGATTTCGAGCAAAGGTAAAGGATGGCTTTGGTATTAGAGAAGTTCTGATTGGTACCCTTTATACCTTTTGCATCTGATTTCTTGATACTCAAAGGTAGATAACTTAGTTATTATTTATTGATTACCTACTGTGTGGATAGCACTGTAATAAAAAGGTACTTGACACAACTGTTGCATTCATGAAACTTAATAACACTTGGGGAAGGTATCATTATAGACATGAAACAATTAGACAATAATTCATGATATGATATAATTGATTACAAACGTATAGTACCCATACAAAACTGTCTACAGTGGGAGATCAGAAAGAGAGATCACCGTGGACTAAGATGTCAGGAAAGCTTCATGAATGAAGTACAGCTTAAACTGGGTCTTTAGTTTCTGTTCAGTTCACTACACATTTATTAAATGCCTTTGTTCAGCACGCTATATAACGTCCTAAGTAAAACACAAAGTTAAGGGAAGATAGGTCTTTTACTCTAAGAATGAATGAGGCCATTTTGAAATGAGGAAAACATTGTATTGTGACAGATTGAGCATGAACAGAATTGACAAAGATAAAAAACTAAGTATGAGCATTGTGTGTTGGGGTAATTTTTCAAAAATAACTTATTCCACTCCATCCAAAAGATGGCATACATAGGTAAATGCATAAATGAATACTTTGATTGGACCCAAATGTATTTGCATTTGGAAGCAAAATTAAATAGTTTGTGCAGGCATGAAGAGGATGTTGTCTTGGGGCTCTGTTGTGAGAGGAAGGTTAAATGAGGCTGTACTATCAAAAGATCAGGGTCTGGACATGTTGTTTGTTCTCAAAGGGGACCATAACATCAGTAAGATGATGCCATGACTTGCAAGTAAATTGGATTTAAGTGAGGGAAGGTTGTGCAAGGTCACCAGCCTCACTTTCTTCTCCAAAGGGAGCCATCTGTGTCCATTGGCAAGATAGAGATCAGGATGATGGGAGATAGCCCCAGATGCAGTGGGAGACCTTGGCCTTTTTTAAGCTAAGGTCATTCCAGGTTCTCACTTTGAAGCAAAGCCCATTGAGTGATTAAAGCTGGTTAAGAAATGAGCCAAAGAATGGCCCCTTTTATCTAATTAAAAAAAAAATCTGAGAGGTGAAAACCATCAGGGTTTCTGGCCAGAACAGAAACAGTTACTGTTTAGATTCACTCTAAGCCCAAACAATGACCAATAAGTGGTGCTTGCACTGGGACCTATTGTTGACCAATCAATGAGAGCCAAAATGAATTGGGTTTAAGGTATGATCTTTAAGAAAGAAATCTAGACAGTGAACCCTAAGATAACTTGCTACGTTTCACCCATCAAAATTTACCTTCCTTTGGCAGAGCACCCGCAGGTAAGGGCATGATGCCCCATGTGGAAAGAGGGAGAAGAAGAAAGGAAAGGAAGGGAGAGAGGAGAGGAGTTAAGCTGCCCAATTGGAACTGGTCAGTTGGGTCCCCAGCAGGGCAGCCCAAACTAGTCACAGATTGTTGTTTGTCCTTTGTTCTCAAAGAGGACTATGACATTAGGAAGGTGATGCCATGACTTGCAAGAAAATTGGATTTAAGTAAGGGAGAGCTGTGCAAGGTCACCAGCCTTATTTTCTCTTCCAGAGCTATCTGAGTCCAGTGGCAAGATATAGATCAGGACAACTGGAAATGGCCCCTACTAGATTAATATAGGTAAAGGAAAGAAGGGAGACTTCTGGTTTAGAAGGAAAAATGGACAGTTGTTGATAGGATTGACTCATCACTTTAATTCCATCATGCAAAGATGATTCCAAAATTTCTAATTTAGGTAACTAGGAAAGCAGTGGAAATGAGAAATTGGAAGAGAGCAGTGAGCTTAGGAGTGATGAGTTTGGGTTTTGGATAAAGTATTAAAATAGAGAATACTTTGAAGGGGTATACCTTAAATAAAAGGTCAGGGTAGATATAAGTTTGGAAGTTATCAATATAATAGATGTGACATAAGTAAATACTTCTCAGAGAAAAAGGAAAAAAAAAACTGTGGCTGTGCCTCAGGTAAAGAAGTGGGAAGAGAAAGACCCAATGAAGGAACACAGAAAAGGAGAAAGATAATGTATCATAAAAATTAACTGATGAATGGGGTACAAGTTAGTGTGGTTGAGAAAAACATTAGAAGCAGACCATTTGAGGGGTTTCAAATGCTACAGAGAGATCAGTCTCCTGAATTGAAAATAGTTGAGCTGTTTCATCAGCAGAGAAGGAAAAGGGAAAGTAAATGTGGAGGTAAATTTGATTAGATTTGGCAACAGATTGGCCATGTAGGGTGAATGAGAAGTGCATTGAGGATGACTTTAAGGTTGGGAGTGTGGTTAACTGGAAGGATGATGGCACCAGTGAAAGAAATAGAGAAGCAGGAAGAAGAGATACTGCTTAGAAGAGAAAGATAATGAATTGTTTTGAACATGTTGAGTTGGAGGTGTCCAGTAGGCTCTTGGTGATACAGGATGGGTTGGAGCTCAAGGGAGAAACTAGGACTAGATAAATAGGTCTAGGACTCTTTTACATAGAGACAGTTGAACCTGAGAGGGTGAGCAGTAGTGTCAAATTCGTGCTGAGAAGTCAAGAAGGATAAAGACTTAGGAAAGACCATGCCCATAGTCATACCATAATGCAAACCCTATTGTAAAGTGGTACTAATCAAAACCAACTTGGACTGGCTAATAAATAGAGCAGTGGATCAGTGGAATAGACTAGGTGCACAATACATTACAGCAAGTGACCATAGTAATTTAGTGGTTGATAGAGCTAAAATCCAAGCTTTGGGGACAAGAATTGCTGGGGAAAACAGGAAAACTGTATGGCAGAAATTAGGTATAGATCAACATCTCACATCATATATCAAAATAAGGTCAAAATGGATATATATATGATCTGTAGGGTAATACTATAAACAGATTAGGAGATCATGTAATAGTTTCGATCTATGGAAAAGGAAAGAATTTAGGACCAAACAAGATATAGGGAGCATTACAAAATGTAAAATAGATAATTTTGATTATATAAAAATAAGTTTTTGCACAAACAAAACCAGTGCATCCAAAATTAGAAGGAAAACAGAAAACCAGGGTAAAAAAATTTACAGCAAGTATCTCTGATAAAATCCTAGAATGCAAGTCATTCCCCAGTTGTTGAAAGGTCAAAGGATATGAACAGGCAGTTAAGAAATAAAAACTATATAGTCAATATGAAAAAATGCCCTAAATTACTATTGATTAGAAAAGTGCAAATTAAAACAACTCTGAGGTACCACTTCACACCCATCAGATTGCTAATATGACAGAAAAGGAAAATGATAAATGTTGGAAGGGATGTGAGAAAACCAGGAAACCAATGCATTGTTGGTAGAGTTGTGAACTGATGAGCCATTTTAGAGAGCAATTTGGAACTATGCCCAAAGGGCTATCAAACTCTGCATACCTTTTGATCCTGCAATACCACTACTAGGTCTGTATCCCAAAGAGATCATAAAAAGGGAAGAGAATGGCTATTTATATAAAAATATTTATAGCAGCTCTTTTTGTGGTGGCTAAGAATTGGAAATTGAGGGGATGCCCATCAGTTAGGAAATGACTGAACAAGTTGTGGTATACAATTGTAATGGAATATTAATGTGCTATGAGAAATGATGAGCAGGATGACTTTAGAAAAATCTGGAGGGACTTAATATAAACTGTTACAAAGTGAAGTAAGCACAACCAGGAGAATATTGTATACAGTGACAGCAATATTGTACAATGAACAACTGTGAATAACTTAGCTATTCTCAGCAATACAGTGATCCAAGACAGTACCAAAGGATCAAGATGAAAAAATGCTCCCCACCTACAGAGAAAGAACTGATGTCATCTGAATAGAGATGGATGCATACTATTCCTTCCTTCCTTTGTTTCTTTCTGCTTTCTTGCACAAAATGGACTGATATGAAAATGTTTTACATAATTGCACATATATAACCTATATCAGATTGCTTACCATCTCAGGGAGGGACGAAGGAATAGAATTCGGAACTCAAACTTTAAAAAAAAACAAAACTAATGAATGTTTTAAAAAAAGGAAGAAAAGGTCATGCCCTTTTCTTTGCATTTTTAAAGACTATTGCCTTTTCCCAGACTTTTCTTTGCTCCTTTCACCTGTTAAATTCCTTTCAATCCCTAAAATGTAATTTAAATGCTGTTTCCCCCATCTCAAGACTCTCAACACACACACACACACACACACACACACACACACACACACTCCCTCCTTCTCTCACCTCCAGAATCAGTAATCATTTTTGATTCTCCAGTATATTTTGTCGGAAGTAGAAAAGGATTTGAGCCAATTGCACAGAGTTGGGATTAGAGTTAGATTACCTCGGGAGAAAATAGAAGAAAAGAAGAAAGCCTTAAAGTACACTTGTATTTGAGAGGCGGAGGATAGATTGAGGAGCTCAAAGGGAAGATCGAGAAATGTTCTGAGAAATAAGAGCGCTACTATATTCTCCTATCGTGGATGAAGGTAAAGAATTGGAAATCGAGGGGATGCCCATCAAGGAGCAGGATGATTTCAGAAAAGCCTGGAAAGACTTACATGAACTGATGCTGCATGAAGTGAGCAGAACCAGGAAATCACTGTTACTGTATCAATAAAGTCAACAGTGTAAAATGCTGCAAAAGGGTTAGATACAGTATCAAGCCGTCTCTCCTGGAGGGATACATATTGAGAATATAGAGAGCTGCTTGTTTGCATAGGGTCTAATGAGTATTGAATAAATCCTCTCTCCCAACCCTTTATTTTTTATTAGTTTGACTAGTATGTCTTAACATCTCTGGGACTTCACTTTTTCTCTAGGTGTTAGCTGACACATTTGAAAGGCAGTTGCATAGAAGTGAAATTCAAGAAGGAAGTGGACTTCTGATGCCAAATGAAGACCAGGAAGTAACAGTAAGCTCAGATTTTCAGTTGGGATGAAGGCATTTGAATGTAACATGAGCAAACATTGGGCCAGGCAGTATATAGTGCAGTGGAAGAAGCACTTAGAGTTAGAATCTCAGAAGACCTGAGTTTAGGTCCTGGCTTTTCCATTTGTGGTTGTGCAGGCCTTGGCAAGTCATTTAACTCTTCTGAGCCTCAGGTACAACACAGGGTTGTGGTGGGAAAAGCACTGTGTAAGGTCACAAATTATTATGTGGCTGTGAGTAAACAATGACAAGAACAAACAGGGGATTTGAAAAGAGAAGAAGAATCACTTCCAAGGGTAGCTTCATTATCAGCTCTTTAGGGAAAAGATTTTCTTCTGACTCATCTGTTCTGCCTGAGATCCTAAGACACAGGTAGAAAGTTGGTACAACCCTATTCTTCTTGCATTTTCCAATTAAGACTATTCTTGCCAAGGGTCAGTGGGAAGGTTCTCACACTTAATGGCTGTGTGATCATGAGCAAGGCCTGTAAAATGGGACTAAAGATAACTTGCAGAACCTATGCCACAGTATTATCATGGGGAAAGCATTTCATAAATGTTATAGAAGTGTCATTATTTCCATTATATACTAGCCCCACGAAGTATTTCAAAACTACTATTGGATATCAGAGGGGAGCCCATTTTATAGGGGCTGATCGGTAGGGTTACATATTATGAGAAAAGATAACTGTATTTTTATTCTCTATCTACATAAAAGTTACCCTCTCTATAACTGTTTTCTATTTATCTCTAAGGAACAAGAATACAAAGAAAATATCCATAAAAGACCTCCAAAAACTTGTCAGCCAGTGAAAGTTTATTCTAAAAAAACCATGCCTTGGAATCTTAAACGCAGTCAGTGGATTCCAAGAGGGAACATCACAAAGGCAAAAAAAGGAGTTCCACGTAAGGACCATAAAAATGTATTTGGTGGAAAACTAGCATCATTTGAAAGAGTACAGGAAACCCCACAAGTTCTAAAGTGAAACCAGCATACCAGTCAACTGAATATTTTTTCTCCATTTTTAACATTCATATGTTGAATTATATAGTGGGAGGGAATGTACTTAAATATTTGTGGTAAACTGGGTCCAAACTAAAGACTATGACCAATTGCTCTTCATCATTGCTCTGAGTTTGGACTCAGACACTTTTATTTACCATAGATCACCAGTTTTCTTGGGTTCTAGAAAACTAGCGAAGCAAGAAGGAAACCTCCAAGCAATCTTCCTGTTCCTTTGGCCAGGATTCTACTGGGAGCTTCTGCTTGTCTTCTTCTAATTACAAGGAGAATCATGCATGCCACAGGGATAGGCAGAATGCTCTTTGTTCCACAGAGTTAAGGCCTTGGTTTTATTTCCCACAGTTACAAAATAGGGTAGATTTACAAATCCTTAGTTAGCCCCTTTGCTTGCTTTGTGTAGCGTCAGGAGAGACAAGTGAGCTGAAAACAGCCTCCACCACAGCACCCCTGCTGTCACAAATAGGGACAAGGTAACATTAGGGGTGAAATAGATACTAGTAAAGTGGCATGTGCCTTAATGCACAAGACATCACTAAACTATGAGTAGGGATTACAGCAACTAGAACATTTTGTTATTCACTTTGCCAAACGTCATGCTCTCACTGCATTTGTCACTGCATTTCAGTGAAAATAAAGGATGACAATCTTTTGCCTATGCTTTTGGAAGAGTTTCCATACCTCCACATTTCTGGCCAAACCCTTGGAAAAATGTGGAAACAGCAGCTCTTTCAAACTGAACAGCTAAGGAAGGTGGCCTCTGGAGGGGAACAATCAAAGAAGAAGTTCCAGTTTAAAGTGAGTTTCTATCATATTCTATTCTTTTTTAAACTAAAGGCCAAATAATGCAGGCAATAATTCTACAAAAGAGTTAACCTAAAGAGATCGTGCACTGGGGTTCATGGGTCACAGCATTAACACCTGCTTCTTTATTTCCATTTAATTTCCAGATTGAAGAAGCATTAAGAAGACACGATCTCCTTGCTGAAATTGTTAAGAAAGAACACGAGCATAATAAGAGATTGGTAAGTTAGAGGAAAATATTCACTTGCCATACCTTTTTATTTATAAAAGAATACATTAAACACTGCTTATTTTTATTGGATAGAGATATAGATTCATAGATTTATTGGATATAGATTTATTGTCATATAATCTGTGGAACCATTACAGAGCAAATTACATTCTTCTCCCCATCTCCTCACCTTCATCCCCTCGTGCTACCACCCTTTCCTGGTAGAAGAGAGAGGCTTAATAAAACAGAAGAAACCTGGCTCATGTAAAAAACAAATGGTTTCTAAGTCCTGTCCATATATCAAAAAGATCAGTCCCAGTTTGGAGTAGATAGGCAATTAGATGGCACAGTGGGTGAGAATGCTGGACTTTAGGTTAGGAATACCCAAGTTTGAGTCCTTCCTCATAACACTTGGGGCTGTGTGATCCTGGGCCAGTCATTTAATTTCACTTCTCTGTGCCTCGGTTCCTTCAGTTGTAAAATGGGGATAACAATGGCACCTAGCTTGTAGGGATCAGATGAGATAACCTAAGTACAGCACTTTGCAAACCTTAAAGTGCTATAGAAGTGCTGCTGATTACTAGATGGTACAAGGTTACCAGGCTGCAGAAGGCAGAGCTTTTCCACTCCTGTTTTGCTTCCATCTTTTTTTTAGCAAATAGGAAACTCTTCATAGTGGAAATGTTAAGGTAATCCTAGTGGAGAGGAATTCAAACCTGAGATAGGTATAGAAATAATATAAAAGCATTTAGTTGCTTAAAGGGCAATCCATAGTTATAGGCACAGTGCTAGAACTGAAAGATGACAACTGATGTTATGGCCATTACTGAGAAATCATGTCAACCAAGAGAGGTTCCAGGAAGTAGCAGACTGGCAGAATTGTCCCTATTTGCAAAGAAGAAAACAGTAGTAGATTCCCAAAATTATAGACAAATAAGCCTAGCAAAAATCTACGTTATTAAACATATAAAAAGGAATATAGTAACTCACTAAGAGTCTTGTGTACACTAAAAAATTCACAGCAAACTAAACGTTTTCCCTTTTTTTTAATAAGATTTGATATGTCAATTCAAAGTTGGTATACACATTAATTTCAGAAAAGAATTTGGGTAAGCTTGTGAAATGTGGGCTAAGCCTGTTCTTGAGCTGCAAAAATGATCTTATGGTAAGGTGTAGTGGTCAGAATATAGGAAATCATAACCTAACCATGCTGGTTAGATGAAAAATTGTACTCGTTTCTCAGTATTTACGTTTTTAAAAAGCACATCAACACACCTGAGTGACATTCAGAAGAGGGCAGCCAGGATGGTAAAGGGTCTGGAAATCATTTCATATGAGCAAAAGTAAAAGGCACGTAAGTTGTTTAGCCTAGAGAAGGTAAGGCATGAGGGTTCCATTTTAATATTTGAAGAACTGTCAGGAAGTAAACAGGTTGTATTGTTCCAGAGGAAAACTGTTACAGGTAAGCAGGTTTCAATTTAGTATATGAAAGAATTTAAACAATTAGACTAGACTAAAAACAGTCATCATGGATGAAATCTTCATTGAGAATAGTGACTTCTGTATTGGGTGAAAAGTTGGAAGGAACTTTAGAAATCATCTAGTCAGACTCCTCTAAGCCGTAATGAAATAGTATCTCAAATGATGACCAAGTAAAGATAAACATTTAGGTACAGTACAGAGTAGAAGGAAGGGAGCAGAACATGAGAGACATTTGGAAATCTTAGCGCCTCGCCCTGAAAGTGACCTGTTGTTTAAAACCTCTCTTTTGTTGTTGTTGTTCTTAGCAAGATTTTAAGGAACGTGTGTGTAGGCAGAAGTCAACTCAGATGAAGATGAGAGAGAGACGACAGCAAATTGTTCGAGCCAAAAAATACTATGAGGACTATAGGGTTCAGTTACACGCAAAAATGATGAGAACACGGACACGTGAAGAAGTGGTAAATAAATGCTACTTTAATTCTCCCCTCCCAAATTCCTAACCTACAGTGATATGTTGACCTTTTGAAAGACAACCTTTTTGTGTCCATTGATACACACATACACATACACATATAAAATGTATGTATATGTACATGTATATGTGTGTCTTATGTGTATATACTGATGTATGTGTGTATGTAGAAAATCCAAGTAAGTCATTGTTACTCTCCATTCATAGAAACTACTCATATGATAACCCCGAAGTGCTTGGTATACCTTTAGACTCAAGAATATACCTCTAAGCTTAATGAAGATCAGCCTGTTTCATTGTCTGGCTCTGCTCAAAAACCTACCTGTCTTAATATTTTTCTTCAGTAGCGTTACCTTACAATTCCCAGTTTATCACTGCTATCTTAGTTTATTTGGCATGTAAATACTATGTACTTTATAGATAGGTTAAAAGGTAAATGATCACAGAAGGAAGGAGAGAATTGAGATTTCACTTTGACTTTATTAGTCTAGAAATAGTTCATGATGACTGTCCAAGGATTTCAAAGCTTTTTGTAATGATAAGAGCCACTTGTTTAGGATTCTAGGACCTTTAGCCACCAGATGAGCTGAGCTAGCAGTGTGGTATAGGAAACAACTCTGCATTTAAAGTTTGAGGGCCTGGGCTAGAATCCCAGCTTTAATATTTGGGTGACAACAGAGATTTAAGTCCTCTTACCTTTCTGGTCCTTGTTCCCCTCTGTAAAGTGAGGGAGTTAGATCAGCTAATCTAAGATTACTTCTAGCTCTAAATCCCCTGAGGATCTTCTAAGTGCTTTAGTAGAGTTTTTCTCTTGTCAGCTACAAGAGAAAAAGAAAAAATCAACTCTATTGTAGAGACAAGTACGCTATATTTTATAAAGCTCTGGTAATGTTCTATAGTCCTTAATAGCTGTGGACAACAATCTTAGTTGTATAAGAGGCATCATGGTAGTTGTCAAGCATAACAGTAGTGAATAGAGCCCTGGCCTGGGATCAGGAAGGACATGAGTTTGAATTCCACACTTCCTAGCTGTGTGACCCTTGGCAAGGCATTTACCTTCAGCCTCCTCACCTAGAAAGTGAGGATAGCAATAACATCTCTCCCATAGAGTTGTTTCGAGGATCAAATAAGAATATGTAAAGGACTTTGTAAATGTTAAAGCTCTATATGAATGTTAGCCATGTCTTCTTCTTATCTAAATTGGCACTCAGTCTTATTTAATTCTTTTAGCTCCTTATTTCTGCTACTTAGCTCTTGGCCTTTTACTTTTATCTTTTTTTTTAATTAAATTTTTATTACTGTATTTTGTAAGGGTTTTTTTAATATCACCATAGTTTCCCACCATATCCCTTCCCCGTCCCAGAGAGCCATGCCATGTAACAAATAGTATTTTTAAGACCAAAAAAAGAAAGAAAACAACATAACTAATCAATATATTGGAAAAGTCTGAAGAAATATGGAGTGTGCAATGTTTGTAGACCTTCCACCTCTGCAAAGGAATGAGCTGAGGTATCTTCTCACACCCCTTACTTTTAAGCCATTCTTGCTTGTTGTTCTTTATAATTTTACAATACTCACTTCTGAATCTTTTGTGAATGGGGTTCTTTCTCTTTACATTGTTGTAGTTATTGTGTATGTTGTTTTCCTGGCCCTCCTCACTTCTGCCTCACTGTATGATGTAGATCTTTCCATGCTTCTATATTCATCACCTCTTACAGCCAGTGATACTCCACTATGTTCATGTGCCACGATTTGATTGGGCATCTACTTTGTTTGCTATTCTTTGCTATCACAAAAACTGCTGTACCTTTATCTTTAAATAGAATTTGTAGTTTTCATAATCTGCTAGCCAGCTAAGAGTTATTCTGAAGCAGAAAGATTCTGCCATTTGGTTAATATGCAGAAATCGTTTTTACATTGCCAAGTGGGAGATGAGTGAGTATAATATACACAATATCATTTGTCAGATAACCTGTTCTTTACCACAGCCTGCTAACTTAAACCTTTGTTCCCAAGAAATACACTCAAAATTAATTCGGTCTTCTTTCCAATCCACACTTTACAAGACCTTTCCTGCAAGAATGGCTGCTTGTGAAAGACAGTCATAGTGGGAATTGTGCAAGATAGTACTTTATAAATAATCAAACTTAGGTGGCTTGGTGAATTAGGAAGTTTCGAGTTCAAATTCTGACTGAGAAATATAATAGTTATGTAACCCTGAGTATAAGTCGCTTAACCTCTCTTCTCTTTTAAAAGGGAATAGTCATAGTCACAACAACTCACAGGGTTGTTGTGTGGATCAGATGAGGTCAGTATATGTTAAGTGCTATATTAATGTTAGCTTTTATTGTTATTATTTTCAAATTAAGTCCTTTTCTTAATAAAATTATCTTTGACAGATATTTAAGAACCTCTTCAGAGAAGGTTTAGAAATTCAAAAACTAAGATTGCAAGAACTAAGAAACTACGCTAAGGATAGGCGGGAAGAACAGAAGAGACTGCATGAGAATGAGCTGCAGTCATTGGAGAACTATTATAAGGATCAGGTACCATCACTGTTAAGTACTTTGCAAATAGTATAACATACTAAACCTTTCTGCATGTCAAAAATTGGCTTGAACTAAGAGTAGCACATAAGGTGTTCATGGTATAACATGGTTCAAGGTGTAACGTGGACATGTTACAAAAACACTCTTGTGAAGCAGTACTTCATCACAACCTGAAAGTCATAATGCCTAATTCTGGGCCCCAGTTCCCTGAATCTCAAATGAAAGAATGATTAAATAAGGGCTGTTTCTTCCTTCTAAACAGTTTGCGATGCTAGCAGAAGCTGTATCACAGGAACGTCAAGAAATCAAAGTGAGAGAGAAAGCCCAAACGAAGGTAATTAACAGAATAAATTATACACACTTTCCTATAAAGGAATGATAACGAGGCCATTGTCCATGCTAAGGGGGAATGGAGGAAATATTCCGAATTCACATATCTCACAACTCATTTGAAGTCTAGTTTTAACCCTACTCCTGTCGTTCCTACTGTTAATAAATAAGCAAGTTATCTGGGCTTCTTCACATTCTCTTCCCTCCTTTGCCAGTGGACGAGAGCAGACATACTCAAAAGACTGAATAAACATGATGATTTTAATTCTCTTTCAGACATTACATAAAATGAAAAGGGAATTGAGATCCAAGATGGAGCAAGAAATTGGGCAATTGCAGACCATGATAATTAAAAATGATGATGACCTCTTCTTTCGGGAAGTGGAAGCTGAACGCCTTAAAGCTCGACTTCAAATGGCTTCATTTCAGTACGGCAGGGGCCATTTCTTTTGAAATGAAAGAGCTAACTATAAAACAGGTTTTTATTTTACTTGAAAAAATAATGTGTGTCTGTTAAACCTGAGCGTGATGAATGATGAGAATGATTGAAACAAAGATTACAAACACTAAGTGTAACTGATCTCATATTCTAGGCACTTCTAATAAAATTTTTTAATGCTTCTTAAAGTCTCTTTCTGTCTTATATGCAACAGTTTATATAAAAAAAGAAGCTGCTTCAACACATTGCTGTGAAACCATCAAAATTTTATTTAAGCACCTATACTCTTAGCCCTGGGAGATAACCACTCAAGAAGCAGGATGACATAAGTAAACAAAGAGCCACGAAGACCTGGGACCAAGTCTTGCAAGGGCCACACAAGTGACTCTAGGCAAGTCACTTAGCATACCAGTACTCAAAGCAGCTCCCTTAAGACTATAAATTATGGAGATGGTGCCAAACCTTCATGGGCAGAGGAAGTATCCTATACCATTGATAAGAAGTCATGTTCCTATCACTGTAAGACATAGTGTCTTCTCTTGAGGAACTTAAAATTTTCATTGAGAATAAAGAATAAGAAATAAATTATACAGAAGAATATATAGACCTTTGATCTATACACAGCCCCATCCAAACCCCACCCCGTTCAGAAAGTTTGTGATCTTGGCTGGGGGAAAAAAAAAAAGAACATCTTTGTTTTCACTGACCTCTAACCTAAATCTAGCATTTCAATTATTTAAAAACTTTTTCTGAGGATGGGTCTGTTGGTTTCTCTAGACTACTAAGGGGTAAGTGATAACAAAAAAAGTTAGGACCCCTTGAGATCTTAATGGTCACACTACTAGTAAGGGACAGATGTAAACTTCAAGTTCAGCACTCCTTTTATAAATAAATACCCTATGAATTCCAAGGAGAGATAATTAAGATCTAAAAAAGATAGCCTAATGAAAGAGGTAGTCTTGTAGAACGGGTATAATTTGCATGGGTGGAAGAGGCATATTCCAAACAATATGATGCTAAAGAGTCAACTTAAGTGTGTCTAATTTAAAATTTTTAACCCACACTTGGCATTCAGGAGTAAGGGAGTAATAGTACTGTTGTGATTCTACCCCAGTTAGACCATCATGAAATACTGTGGGCACCACATTTAGGAAGAACATTGATAAGTTAGTGCCCAGAGGAAGAGAACCAAGATGGTCTAAGTCTTACACTACAAGGCTTTGAGTCTCTTAGTCTACAAGTATTTATGAAGCACAAAGTAGGGGGAAGTAGGGAAGCATCAGGAAAAGCTTCTGGCAGAAAGTTGGGCCTTGAGCCGAGTCTTAAAGGAAGTCAGGAAGTAGAGGTGAGAGCATTCTAGACATGAGGCACAGCTAGGGAAAAGTTATAAAACTGGGACATCTGAATGTCATGTTCAAGGAACAGCAAGTAGGCAGTGTAACTGGATCATAAGGTGCAAAAAGTAGAAGAAGACTGGAAAAGTAGGAAAGGACCAAGTTATTTTTATTTTCAGTTCCGCGTTCTCTTCCTTCTGCACTTAGTGAAAAGGCGAGAAAGATCATATTCATCATAGATATGAAGTTATACAAACCATTTCCACTATTAGCCAGGATTGGGGGGAGGGGCAGGGGAGGGAGGTTATCAAAAAAAAAGGAAAAAATATGCTACAATCTGCACTTGATTCCATCACTTCTCTATCTGGAGGTAGATAACATTTTCATCATTAATCCTTTGAAATTTTTGTGGATCATTGTAGTGATCAGAATTGTTAAGTCTTTCACAGTTGATTATCATTACAATGTTGCTTTTACACCTTTATTGTGTTATGTTTTCCTGGTTCTGCCTACTTCATCTTGTATTAGTTCATACAAATTTTCCCAGGTTTTTCTGAAATTCTCCCCTTCATCACTTTTTAGAGCATAATAGAATTTTGCCACATTCACATACCACAGCTTGTTCGGCCATTCCCTAGTTGACAGGCATTCTCTCAGTTTCCAGTTCTTTGCTGCTATAAATATTTTATACATAGAGGTCTTTTTCTTCTTGGATCTCCAAGGGGCATAGATCTAGTAGCAATATTGCTGGGTCAAACAGTATGCAGTTTTATAATCCTTCGAGCATAGTTCCAAATTGTTCTCCATAATGGTTGGACTAGTTCACAGCTCCACCAACAGTGTATGAGTGTCCTAATTTTTCCACATCACCTCCAGCATGTTATTTTCCTTTTCTGTCATTTTACCAATCTAATGGATGTAAGATGGTGCCTCAGAGTTGTTCCAATTTGCATTTCTCTAGCTATCGAGGATTTAGGGCATTTTTTCCTATCAATAGTTTTGATTTCTTCTGAAGACTCTGCTCATATCATTTATCCATTTATCAGTTGGGGAATGGTTCCTATTTTTATAAATTTGGCTCAGTTAAGGGGTCAGGTTGTGAGAAGCTTTAAAAACCAAACAGAAAAAAAATTTTTTAATGTTTTAAAAAGCCAAATAGGATTTTATATTTGATCCTGGAAATAATAGGCAAGACTGGACTTGTTGAGTAAGGGGGGATGACCTGGTTAGAACTGCACTTTAGGAAAAATGGAGGATGGATTAGAGTGGGGAGAGATTTGAGGGCCTCTAACCAGAAAGTTATTACAATAAATAGTTGAGGCTTAAGGTGATGAGAGCCAGTATGTACGAAGGTAACTGCTATAGGAGTAGCAGAAGGGATATGTGAAGTTAGAAAGGATAACATCAACTTAGACATGTAGGATGAGTGTGTAAGTGAGAAGCCAGGGGGCATTGAGGTTTGGAAGCAAAATTAGAGAGGAGGGCTTGGGGGAAGGATGAGCTCAGTTTTCACCTATGTAATATCCAATTCACAAAGTCTAAAAGACAACTGGCGATTTTAGACTGATCAGTTAAATAAAGAGACTATAGATAGTAAACTTGCATAAGTGATAATTGTCTGCAAGTATTTAAAGTCATAATGTGGAAAAACCTGTTGGGCTCCAGGGGCCAAGATTAGAAGCAGTGAATGGAAGTTGCAAAGAAATAATCTTGAGGTGAGGAAAGATTTCCAAAAAGACTGCCTTAGAAGAGAATGGGTTTCTGAGTAATATGAATATTCAAATCAAGGACGTATGAAGGAAAATGAACTGATATATGCAAGTATGTATTGTATAGTTATACATATACGTATCTCAAATGTTGACCTCTAACAAGGGGTTAGGAGGGAGGGAGACAATTCAACTCAAAATGTAACCAAAAAAAATTTTTACAAAAGAGAATGGGTTTCCTACTGGGGATATTTGAGCAAAGATGACCACTAATTTGTTATGGAGGGAATTGTCACCAAGGTCTCTTCCAGTTCAAATTCTGTGATATTCTAATTTTCATCAGTTATTTGGATAAAACATGCATTTCTAAGTATAGAAATTATTTGCTAATTAGAGAAGTCTCTTAGCTGAGGTCATTTTGCATGCTTTTATGGTTACAAAACTCAGAAAATTTAGTGCTAGTCTACTGGTTCACTACACTGAAATTATTGGGAAAACACACCATTTACACCCCACTAAAAGCATGTAAAACAAAGAATAAAATATTGTCACATTGCTTCCTCCCTCCCCCTCAAGTTATTGGTATGTTACTATGCAGACCACAGACAATGGGAGTTTTCTTAACTGTGGGTTCAGGTTCTGCCTTTGACACAGGATCTCATGACCTTAAGTGACTTACCTAAATTCTCAGTGCCCTAGGCCAATTTTCTAAGACTTAAGTTGCAGAACAGTTGGTCTTCTATTTTGGAATAGGGAATTTCCTCATTGAGAGTTCCCTACACCTGTTAAGTCAGCCAAATCAGCCAATGAAATAAAAGTCCAATCAAAAAAAAAAGCTACTTTAGGATAAGCTTTAAAAAGCTATAGCCAAAATGCAGCTAATATTTACCAAACCAAGCCAATCTAGTCCCTGTGTATTTGCTTTCCCAAAGATCTACAATTACTGGTGATTATAAGAAATGAAATTCTGACTTGAGTTCAAAAGTAAATGTTACCTTTTTATCGGTATTCATTCTCTATGTTAAATGCTTATAAACAGTCACAAAGCCAAGATTTTCCTCACAAAGGTGGAAGCAATGGAAGACATCAGTTGGTCATTATTTCATGGTCTCCATAATGGATCACAAGACTTGTGGGGCTGCACACAAATTAGAAATGCACATTTCCCTGTTCTGTTTTATTATTTGACTCATCTTGGATTCTGAAGGGAATTAACAGAAATTCTTTGGTCATTTTTTGGTCACGTCCAGCTCTTTGTGACCCTAGTTAGGGGTTTTCTTGGCAAGGGTAGCAGAGCAGTTTGCCACTTCCTTCTCCAGCTCGTTTTACAGATGAGAAACAAGCAAAAGTGACTTGCCCAGGGTCACACAGCTATAAGTGTCTGAGGTGAGATTTGAACTAAGGTCTTCTTGATTCTAGGCCCAGCATTCTGTCCACTGCACCACCCAGCTACCCAAGGAGACCTACAAAGGGTTTGAGCCTCCCTGTGTTATGGATAATAGGAAGGAAAGCATATGAGGAACATATTGGTAAATATTAGTCCTGTCATCACCCCTTAGTGTCAAGATCCTAAGAGTCTTCTAGAGAATCTTTCACCATTTGAATGCTTATAGGACTTACTGGACTGATACCTTTCCTGGCATGGGCAGTACTGAAACGGAAAGAAAAAAAGCCAGCAATCCTAGTTTTTTCCTCCCCACATCCTTTTTTTGGAAGGATCAAATCTCAACAGAGGTCGATGTGGTGGTTGATGTCAATTCTGTGGGTCTCTTCCTGCAAAGTGAAGATGCCACAGTGCAGAACCAAGAACATCACAGCCACAGCAGGGACAAGTTGTTGTCCATGTCTATACATGAGGGTTATCTGCAGTAAAGAGACTAAGAGGTCGTAAGACTCTTGCATACAATCTATCCTAGGATTTCAGTTGATGCTGAGGTTCTCTCTACACTGCCACCTACTCAGCATTCTGCTCTCTGTACCTTCCCCTGAATGGTCCAAACAGGGCCAGGACTTTAGAGGGTACCTCAGACATGGGTGAATTTGAAGGCCCCCCTAGTGCCTGGCCCTGTACAGTCTTACTAGCACTTTCACGGACTAGCCATCAGGTGCCAGGAGTCATAACTCCCCTCTGGAAAGGAGATCTTTGTCCTCTGCCCTCCTAGAAGGGCAGTGAGCTCTATGACTCCTCCTCTAATTTCCAGAGTGCCTATTCCCACTGAGGGCAGTATCTGCCCAAGGCAGAGCTGTTGCAACCTTCAGCTCAAATTTCACCAGGAGTTCAGCCTAGACCTGTATGGTTGTGGGCTGAGGGAGAACCACTGCTAATATGTGAAGTCATTCAGCTAGGCTCCACCCAGAAAGCAGGATCCCATAGTTCTGGGTGTGGTAGGCCTTGGAAGGAGGGAATGGGGAAGCAAAAATCCAATCAGATACATTTCCTTGCAGAACTTCATCCTCTCCCTTGTAGCTCCCTATCAGAGTAGATGAAAAGGAAGAGAGCCATCTTCACATGGCCAGAATTTCCAGTGTGGTGGTGGTGGTCAGTCGTTTTTTTCAGTTGTGTTCCACTCTTTGTTGACCCAAGTTGGGGTTTTCTTGGCAAAGATACTCAAGTGGATTTGTCATTTCCTTCTCCAGCTTATTTTGCAGATGAGGGAACTGAGGCAAACAGGATTAACTTGCCCAGCATCACATGGCTATTGTCTGGGGCCACACTTGAACTCAGGAAGATGAGTCTTCCTGACTCCAGGGCCTGGCACTCTATCCACCGTACCACCTAGTTGCCCTTCCCAGTGTAGACACTCTAATAAATTTAGTTGACTGTGTAAAAGTGTCTTCTCAGAGAGCTTCCTCAGTCTGTGCCAATCAGTTGTGGAAGGATGCTCAGCACTGGCTCCAGTAGACCATTGCTCCTGTCCGTCACCAGCTTTTTAGGTGGCCCCCTCCTGGGGGCAATGATGAGTCACCTGGGGCTTTTTTTTTTTAATAACTAGTGGGAATTTCCCAATTTCTCTGCCAAGCTCAGCCTGCCCTCCAGCTTCTTGGCTCTGCTGTTAGCAGGAATTGTTATCTCTGGGTCAGACCAACAGGAAAAGTTCCTGGCTGAGGTTCCCTTCAGTGCCTGCCTGACAACTAGAGAACTTTTGTGCTTTAGCTGCCCCTTCACTCTCATTGCACATCTCCTGAAAGCTTAGTCTCTAATCGCTGAATAATGCTGGCTGTTTATACCTGCAGTCCAACTCATGCTATGCGACAGTTTCTTCCTGGGCAGCTTCCTCCGGCCTCCATTGGGCATATCCCTGTGCCCAAGTGGGAGCCTGCTCACTGTCCCTTATATAGGACTGTCCACATGTGATCAGGAGGACTCTTGGGACAAAGTGCTATGAGATAATCCATCAATCATCCCCTTCCCCCATATTTGCAGGGCTCTTCCCTCAACTCAAAACACAAGTGATCATCTCAACCCAAGCGGGGAAACTACACAAGATGTTGGAGGCAGCCCTAATGCCAGTACCCTCTCAGTTCTAGTCTGAAGTTGGTTCAAAATGAGGCACTGAGGGAATCACTGAACAGTTAACAAAAGGTTTTGCCCTAACACAGGAAGGATATGCAACTAGAATACAATAGCACTTACTCTAGACACCTCCTCTCTTTCCTTGTCTCCATATGAAATGCATCTGATCATCAGAGGAGATTATGATGCAGGACGTGGCAGTGACTCAGGTGGTCTTAAGAAATCCAAGTCTGAAAGGCCCAGACTGCTTGTGGCAGGCTGAGGTTTTTTATGCTTTCAAGTTACTAAGAAAGTTGAGGCCAATCAAGTCCAGAAGAGTTTGATCTCCTTTTAGGGAAAGCTAATCCCTAGGGACTAGGGAAAGAGGAAGGGCCTGGGTAGGAGAAAGAAGCTCTGAAAAGCTGGTGTTAGCCTATCCCAGACCCTGGCTAGACAGAGTGGGCTAGTCAAATTAGAATTCTGTCACTCACCAATCAAAATAGCTTAGCCAGGGTTAAGAAGACATTTTTTTTAGGCAGTTCAGTTCAGAGGGGCTGTTCCAGGTGGGCAGAAACAGGAAAGCAGGACGGATAGCCAGACAGGATATGAAGCATTAATGTGGTCTGAGGCCAGTTAGACATAATTAATAAATCTATAATCTATAAATAAATTAATAAATCCATTAGACCCTTTCTAGATCTTTTCTAGCATGTGTTTTTTAAGGCAATTGAGAGTTTTCTTCTTAGGCATTTCAAGATGACCATCTTAATAATGAAAAAGGAAGTTGCAGCTAAATGGAAGGAAAGCTTGTAGGTACTCCTTGAAGAGGCAAAGAAAATTGGCAGAGTAGTTTTTTCCCCTAATGCTCAAAAGGTAACCCCCCAAAAATTTATTTCATGGAGCATTTGGTTATCACATGTTGCAATCCTAATGATTAAGTATTTGCAAAAAGACTATCATGAAAATAACTGCATCTTGCACACCAACATCAGTCGATGGAGACAAAGTAGTAAAGAAATTCTATTAAGGTGGTAAGACTGTCCAAATAAAATCAACATACCAATATGTGGTAACTTCAAGCCAAAGGTGGGAAAAAATGCAGTTTATGAGAAAGAAATCATATAGCCATACTGACTTAGTTCACTATAAAGGCATATAATCTCATCTCCAGTGGGTTTTTACCACAGTAAGGCAATCATCCTCTTCCCTAATTCATTCACTAACTCACTCTGAATAGAGGCTATTTAAATAATCTTTCCTTAAATCTCACATTCTTGGCCTAGACTTACCCCACCATATTTCACCAAGGACTCCCCTTATTTCTCCTTCCATCTCACATCACTGAGACATCTTCCTGAATTCTCCTTCACTCCCGTTTCTGATGAGGCCCTTTTCCTTGACAAGACCAATCCTTCTACATTCAATTCTGATCCTGTCCCATCTTCTCCAGATTGCTACCATCATTCCATCTGTCACTTTCAATTTCTCCATATCTACTGTTTCCTTCCTTGTTACCTTCAGACATGCAAGCAGTCTTCTCCATCTTTAAAAGTCCCTCACTTGGGGATGTTCATCAATTGAGGAAAGGCTGAACAAGTTGTTGTACGTGATTGTGATGGAATACTATTGTGCTATAAGGAATGACCGGGGCAGGATGCTCTCAGAAAAACCTGGGAAGACTTACATGAACCGATGCAAAATAAAGTGAGCAGAACCAGGAAAGCATTGTATATAGTAACAATATTATATGATCAACTGTGAATGACTTTGCTATTCTCAGCAATACAATTATTTAAGACAATTCTGAAGGACTTATGACAAAAAAAAAGGATATCCATATCCAGAGAAAGACTGATGGAATCTGAATGCAGATTGAAGCGTACCTTTTCTTTACTTTTCTTGGTTTTTTTTTGTCTGTGTTTTCTTTCACAACGTGACTAACATGGAAATAAGTTTTGTATGACTGCACATGTATAACCTATATAAAATTGCCTGCCTTCTCAAAGAGGGGAAATGCAGAGGAGGGAATTTGAAACTGTGTCGGTAAGGCAAAATGGGCTCCTTACCACTTAGTTCAACAAGTGCCCTTGAAGAGTTTGGCTTTTGTTTGCTTTGAGTGATTCAGCTATTTCATTGAATCTTGTTAAGTGCTAAGCCCCAGGCCCAAGATTTGGGTGTCCTTGGTGCCTCCTTGCCTCAGGGGAGGGCTTAGTTTAGACATGAGTTTGAGTGGCATGTCTGGGCCAGCAGAGACTCTTAGACTATGTGGGTTTAAGTCTGCCTCTTTGTGACGATTTTAGGTCACGTGGGTGAGTCACATGTGTGACTCACCCCTGACACTGACAAAGATATAAAAGCCAGGGGTTGGCCTCTTCTTCCTTGGAGCTCTGAGACGCAGCAGGAGTGGCGCGTGACTCTGAGTCAGCCTTGTTGAGCTCCCGGCTGAACTCAGATGTTGATGGTTCCTTGGTAACTATGAATT
>CM053626.1:167040425-167069956 GCA_028646595.1 Phalanger gymnotis
AAAAAATTTTAAAATAAATTTTAAAAATTGTTTTTACATGTAATTGGGGAAAATAAAATATTAAATTAAAAGATCCCCACCCCTTCCTCTGCTAAAACTCCTTAGTCTACACTAGCGATTCTACTCCTTCTTCTCTCTCTTCTAAACCTTCTGCAATCTGGATTCTGACCTCAGCATTCAACTAAAACTCTTTTCTCCAAAGTTACCAATGCTCTCAATTACGAAATCTAAAGATCTTTTCTCAGTTTTCATCCTTGTTCAAAGCATCGTCTCTAAAGCATTTGATACTATTGGTCACCTCCTTTGGGATACTCCTCTTTTTAGGGTTTTTGTGACACTCCTGTCTGAACACTGTTTCCCAGGCTCTTTGGCTGATTCTTCATCCAGATTTTACACACTAATTATAGGTAGCCCCCAACACTCTATCTTGAACTCTCTTTTCTTTTTGCTGCCTAATTAGTGATTTCATCAGGTTCCATTCTCCCATTCAATCTCATATTTATCTATGCAGGTAGATCAAAAATGTTCCACTCCAAGTCTTTCCTAATCTATCACCATACCTTTCAGACATCTCAAATTAGATGTCCCATAGGCATCTCAAATTCAACAAATTTAAAACAGAACTCATCTTTCATTAAAGCCTCCCACTTCCAAACTTCCCTGTTCCTGTAAAGGACACCACGATCCTTCCAGTCACACAGACTGCAAATCAAGTATCATTCTGAAAGCAAGAAAGGCATCTAGCAAGCTGGGTAGACTGTGTGCAATAAACTTTTGGAAGGACATGGATGAGAGTCATACAAGACGGGTAGACATAGATACATTATTATCTGCATTACTGAAAATGCAGATTTTAAAATCTTGGCTACCATTATCTATCACTTTTCTATATATATATGATCTTCAGGTCTAATATCATTATAAAAAATCATTATAACTACACATTTCTGATTAAAAAGAAGCAAAATCCTAAATCAATGGGCCACATATTTAAAAACACAGGTAAAAAACAAAGCTTAAAATCAACTGCTTTGAACACTGTCCGGTGTTATGTTAGCTCAGGCAGCAGAAGTGGTTATCTTTCATAAAGTAAATTCGAAACAAGCTAGCTCCAAAGTTCACCATAACACAGATTTCCAGGGAGTATGACCCTATAGAATGGTTCTACCAATATGTTCAAAGATAAGGCAACTGGAAATTCACGTAACTCATGGAATACAGTATTCACTATTATTGGCATCCAAACTAAATTAGACAGGACTCTGTAGAATATATAAACATTCTCAAAGATACTTACAAATAAAAAAGGATTTGTATTCTCTTTCCTGCCCTGACTTTATGGATCACATATTTAGAAGTGTACATGAAAAGTAAATTATGAAATTAGGACAAAGCTTTTTAAAAAGTCTCAATGCACTGAAAACTCACAATGTTCTTTTAAACCACCAATGCTGTGATGGTGCAAACAGCATACAATTTATTACTCAAGTTCTGCATGGGCACATACAGAGTTTAAAAAAAATTAAACCATTTATACAGTTGTTATTGATAAAGCTCATGTAACAGCTGGGTGAAAATACAAAGAATATCAATGCTAAAAACTCTTTAATAAATACAATAGAAATGATAAACCTTTAAAAAGTCAGTTTAGAGGAGAGGATAATATTACACCAATTAAACTAATTACACCTAGAGACAAAACAAAACTCTTAGCATTTGGTAGAGTCATCATCCTAATATAGTATTTAAAATATTTAAAATGGTATCTGATTGCTTTATGATGCAGTTTAAAGTTTGAAGCAGAGATAGCTGCTAAAATAAGCATGAAGGATGGTAGAAGCACACATTTTGATGAAGAAGCAAAAATCTCTGCCATCAATGTCAGTTTAAACACAACAGATGTTCAAAATGGATTTAGTGTTGTAAAACAAAAATGATTTACAAATAAAAAAAGGGATTTCAACAGGAGCCTTGTGTGCTCTGGACTGTAGTAAACAACAACAAAAAACATCTGGTAAAAATAAATCAATCTAGGGCAACTGAAACTATGTGCAAAAACATTTTGTTTTTGAATTTACACTGTACACAGCAAAATTCTTTACATCAAGAAATAAAATCCTCTGAAACTCATCTCTACGGTAGGAGAGCTACAAAATAATCATTGCTTCATAATGAAAAGCATGAAAATATGACATTTTTGAAGCTTAATGCAAATAAAGAATGGATAAAAGGAAAACTTGCTAAGAGTGACACATGGATATAAATATTCACATTACTCGTGGGGTCCAAAGTTCAATAAAACATGAAGTTTTTTTCTTTCCTTTTTTTTTAGCACCTATTTGAAAATAACCAGCTGACATGATTTTGAAACTGAAATCTGATGGGTCAAATATATTCCTGTAAATTACAAAGAAGTATGTATATAGACCTTTGACTATAGGGTGATTTGTCTTAAAGCTCTATTCAAGAAGTCCTTATCATTAAAGGCAAAAAGGCACTCAAAAGTGATGGTATATTCCTGCTCCATATTATACATTAAAATAATTTCTAGAAATGTTTCATTGTTACTGTACTACATCCCCGACAGTCCTGGTTTCCACAACCATTCCTTAGTTTTGGAAAATTTTCTAAAGACTGTGTACAAATGAAAACTACACTAGTGCCTAATACAGAAGATCAATGGACCTACACCTACATAAGAAATGCTTACTGTGAAACTTAAAACTATTAGTTGATCGAGAGCATAGAAATGTAGTTTCTGCACAACTCAGTAAGTACAAATGTAGTATGTCCATTTAACAGTGGAAAAATATAATCTCATTAATACTGCTTCACAAAGTATTAACAGGCCATGCAGTGATCTTACTTTGAGAAATGAGTAACTATAACTAGATTGTTTGCAGTAGCAGTCAAATTTGGCAGAATAAACTTTTGACAATATGTTACAAGACGGCCTGTTCATTTGCAAAAAATAATTAAAAACTGTAAGTCTGATTCATCAAAAATTGTTATTGAGAATTGACAATTTCTCATATCCATATTAAAATGGATTATTTCTGATGACTGAAGGAAGAAACCCACCCATGATTTCGTATTTTTCTAATTCTTCACACCAATATTTCCACTGCTTCCTGCTGGCCAGAGGCATCAAGAAGCATGCCAAACACCTGACAAATTCAAGTCTGTATGCTTCACAATAGATGTCAATTTTCAGTAATGAGTACTGGCCACTAGAATTACCAACTTGCTTTCAAAATTAACTTCTTAATTTATAGTAAATTTTCCCCTATTTAAACTCATGTATGTCTCTACATTTATATATAAATTTACTCACCTTTTCCATTTTGGGAAACCTAGGGTAGTAAGCTTTCTTGACCTCACTTTCAATACACACACTTTACCTACTGTGTTATGTAAAAATGGAACTAAAAGTTACCTTTATAACTAACTTTCCCTTTGTCATAATTTGAATAGACCTCCTTATCATGAGCAGCTAAACAAAGGTTAAATATGGTTTACCTGATAGAATTCTTGATACATCAATTAATATATAACAACTAGATGTACTTTGACATAAGGAACTTTGGTTCTTAAAAATAGTATATCTAAAAATAAGACTGAACATATCCCACCAACATGCTTTTAGGAGTTAAAAATGCAGCATTTTCATTTAAGATGAAATGCAAATCCAAAATACTTGATAATGGTGACTCATTATAAAAGTCTTTTTTTAAAAAGTCTCTTAAAAACAGGGACACCATGAACACAAAGTATTGTGTCCAATGATAAAATCATTGAAACAGTAGTTGCATTAAAAATCTGACAAGTGATATAAATAAAAGCCAAAATAGTATAACTGTTTTCCAGGAAATTCATGCTTGAAAAAATATTTTAAAAGACCCACCTAGTCAACAATTATATTCAATATATAATGCAGAATATAATGCTTTACTATAAGAAAATGCAATTAAATATGTAAGTGGCTTGCTTAAAAGGTTAATGATTCTTTTAGCCAAATTTATCCAAAATTAGAGTAATCCAAAAATAACTTTATTTTCCTTTTTAAAAAGAGTATGTATAGTAGCTGTTTGGTATGTGTTCAGTGAAGATGAAATGTTACTTGTACCGACTGCTGAAATTGTGTCTTGATGTTTTAGAAAGGCAAGTTCTGATAGGTAAACAAAATAATTACCTTTTATAAAAATAATAGTAGTCTTTAAGGATAGAATACTGCCATACTTTGAAAACATAGGAGAAGTCAGCATTCTGTAGGTTCAAGATAATAGTTTTAAATAGCAGCGGAGTGGCCTCATGGGAAAGACCTTTTTTTTTTTTCTCAGAAAGGAAATTCCAAAACCACCCTTTCCCCTTATGGTGTCCTAAAGTAGAAAAAGGAAAAAGTGTTCCTGTACTTCAAGCATTTCTTGAATCTTGGTTGGGAAAGGGGGGCTACGGAGGGGGCTATCAATCAAGCATATATAAATGGAGTTCCAAGAAGTTGGCAAATTTTGTCATTCCACAGCAAATCCACATGTTTCTTCAATGGCTGTTAGCAGCTTTTCATATAGCTTCTCGTAGCTTTCATAGGGTGGAATGTCTATTCGATTGAAGCTGTGAACAAGTAAAGAAGATGATTATATGAATTTATACACTGCTGATAAATGTATTTGTTTATGAAATTTAAACTCTAGACTACGGTTCTTATGCATTTCTTGCTTAGGTCTAATCACAAAGATAGAAAATTAAATCAATACTCCTCCAAAACAGAAATCCTACCTAATGGATGATCATTTATGGTTTCTTTGTACCTATCTTGAGAAGATGCTGAATTACTGTAAATTGTAACCTCCTGACCAAAGCAAGCTCATCTCCTGCTAAGGGACTGGCTTTTAGTCCTACGTTAATACTGTCTAATCATGAAAATACTGAAGGAAGACTGAAACTTATACTAGAACCCTATGAGAAAAAAAGCAAGACATTTAAAGCTTGTCTGCCAGTAATGGTTGGATATAAATCCTTTCTCTATCAATTCAGTCTAAATGTGATAATGTTAAAGTGAAAAAAATCTGTTTCAATCTCTATTTTTCCACATTAAATTGAAAAAGTAACCTACCAAGTATGAGCTTTTGGCAGGTTGTTAGTGCTAGCATCAATCTGGTGAATTGTAAATAGTCTTGGGCCTGCAGCACCTATAAATGAAACCAAAGTGAAAAAGTCACAGGAAGTACATTAAACCAAAGACTAGGCTTAGAATGAAATTATTACAGGCACAGCCCACCAGAAAGAGAATGCTGTATAATACATAATGGTCAAAAGGAAGCAATATGGTATTTGAAAGTAGATAATAATACACTTTGGTTAGGGAAAAAGGTCTATTCCTAACATACTATGCATCTAGGCATCCTTTCCTAGTAAAACATTTCTGAAGAAAAAGTGTAATTGAAAACCCACTACTAACTTTTATTTTTTATCCAAAATAAACCTTTTTATTTATATTTATTTATTTATTTATAGTACAATTCCCCCACCCACCCCCACCCCCATAATCCTGTAACAAATTAGCCAATCCAAGAAGAATAATATAAATTTTGGATTCAGATAGTTGTTAGGAATTCAAGAAGGTAATTATTACAAAGAGAACTAAGGAACGAAGTCAATGTATGCATTCATGCTATTTAATATGAGCAAGTAGACAGCACGAGGCAAAATATGCATCTACTTTCATTTATACCATGAACTATAGCATAGGTTCACAATCCATAAAGATACATGGAGAATAAATGTTATTTCTGTTTGAATTCCTCTTGTATAACATAATCTAAGAAGTGGAAGAAAAATGATAAGCTCTGTAGATAGTAGTTGTAGCTAAAAGTCAAAGAATAATTCTCCCCTTACATCTAGTATAAAAAACTGCAGATGGCACTGATAGTTACAGATTGATCTTTTTAATCTGCAGGTTAATTAGGGGCAGGAGGACAACATTTGAAGAGTCAAAGATAAACAAGGTGATACAAAAATTATGGAACTATTGACAAATAACAATATGAGGGAAGAGAATCGACACTTATACTGTTAATTCATCCGCAAAGTTCCACATTCATGAAAATACTTCCAAGTTATTGTCAGGGGTCCCTCACCTTGTAAAGCTTTAAATCCCTGCAAAGGCACTCTGGAAGATCCTGTCACGAACTGAAGTAATCGTGCTCTCCTTTCTTCATCAAAATACTCCACAGCTTTCCAGAACCATTTCACAATATTGCTGTCTGGGGTACAGTGTTTCAACCGCGTGTTTACCTTCCAGTCACTAACATCAATCTTCCCCAGCCCACAGATGATGAGCTGTTCACAAATGGACAGGCAATGGTTATACTGAAAACTTCTACTAATATTCTATATTAGAAAAATCTGGAGTATTTGTTCTAATGGACAGAAAAAGCTAAACGAGACACCTCTAGAAGCTCTATAATGAACCAGACAAGGTCACAGAAGGAAGGGACCTTAAAAATAATCTAATCCTCTCATCTTGCATTTAGGGAAACTGAGCCAAAAGAAGTGAGGCAACTTACAAAGTAACATAGTAAAAAAAAAAAGGAACTACAATATAAGTGTATTGATTTTATATGTATTGATATATATTCTATTGATTTAATTCTAAGATATTCCACATTCAATAAATTTCCCTAATAATCAAAGTTTAAAAGACAGCATTAAGTAACATATAATCAGTCAAGTAGTGCTTAACGACCAGCATTGTTAGGGGATATGGTTGGTCCTTGTACTTGTGGACCATAAAGTTTCAGGAAGTTTATAAACTAGTTAGGGAGCTAAAAATAACACATAACAAACAATCTGAGCACGACTCTTGCTAAAATATATGGTACTGACTCAAAGTGGCACAGAATTCTGGGGAGGATAAGATCAATGTTTGCTAGAACCTAAAAATCTTAAACAATTAATGTGATCTAACAAAATCTGATGTAGAAAAGAATAAGGGAAGAAGTAAGAGGCTAAAACCTCATAAAAAGAATTCTTGAGTCTATTTTTTTCACAACCATCTCTTAATGCTGTCCTCTCAGTACATCCATTTTTGAGTGATAAATCAGAGATCCTTGCTACACAACTGGGTTACAAATTAAATAATACAGATTAAGGTCCTTTTAGTGTAGGATCTAAGACATAACCAATACTTTATACTGAATGTTATACTTGAGTAGAAATAGCAAAGCTCACAAGATAGGTGGTACATACATGCCCATCTATACATATGTACAAACAATGCAGAACTGCTTTGATAAAAGCACTTTGTAAACCTTAAAATGCTATCAAAATGAGAATTATTATGTAGAGTATGTAATGCAATCAACCAATCAACAATTCTTTATCATAATTTATGCCAGGTGCTGAGCTAAACCATGGGAATAAAAAAGAAAAACACTGAAAAATAGTTCCAGTGTACAGACAAAGAGACAGTCTCCCCACCCCCAAGCCCTACTTCTTAGCTTAGTGACAACTGCACAGCTAAATTCCCTACTCATTTCAATGTAAAACTGAATCATGACAGGTAGAAAAAGTTCCAATTTGGTGACAAATACAAACTTTCCATGTCGAACAGAAAATTCCAAATATCCATAGACACAACTATCAGTTCTCTGTTATCACCATTCAGTTTATACACAAAATCTGTCCTTTGAATCCCATTCTTCCTTTAGCATCTAAATACTGCACTTTTCAGTGGAAAGGTGGTCAATGAAGGACCATTTAAAATTACTCATGCTTCCTTGAATTCTCACTACAAGGGATAATAACCTTGGGCCATACAAAAATAGTAAGTAGCAGCATGGTGAAATGGAAGAAAGACTAGAGCTGGAATCAGAGGATCTAGATTCAAATCCTGCAATTTATATTTCTATGACTCTAGAGAATGACATTCCCCTCCCTAAGCTTGAGTTTTCTCATTTGTAAAAAGGCAGGGTTGATCTAAACCTAAAGCAGGGCTGTCCAGCGGTCCCTGCAGTGCCATTTATGCAGCCTGCCTACAAGCATAAAATTTACATAAATGCTTTAGTAAAGGAAGCTGAGCTACTGCAGAGAGCTCTCACTCAAATGGCAAATAAAAATATACTGTCTATTGTTGCAATAAAAACCTAAGCCTGGACAGCCCTGACTTAAAGGGTCACTATGATCTCTATGATTACTATGATCTCAGTAGTTTGAACTCTGTGTGTGTGTGTGTGTGTGTGTGTGTGTGTGTGTGTGTGTGTGTGTGTGTTGGCAGGAGGAGACAATCTGCAATGGTGAAACTCATAGACACTATACCCAGGATAACAAAAGTTCACCTAGTTTACTTTGTCTCAGACAAATTACACTTGACAACACAACGTACTATTAGCACACTGACCTCTAGTTCTTTTTCATCAAATGTCTTCAGCAGAGGCTGTGGTATTACTTCATTAAATCCCTTCTGCAGAGCCAGAAACTGAGCCTCAATTCCTCGTAAAAATCTCCAATTTACATAAAGCCTGTAATAATAGAAGTCTCTTATAATCTACTGATTCATATATACCCAAGTAAAGCAATCAAATATTCAATAACATTACTGGCCTGTAACTTTGGGAGTGTGAGGTTTCCAAATATCTACTACAAGAAAATGAACATTAAAAAAAATCACCTACATGTGCCAGGCACTGTGCTAGACTCTGGGGACATACAGATAAAAATTAGATAAAAATGAAAATAATCCTTGCCCACAATAAGCTTATAGTCTATCAGGGAAGACAACATGTAACAATGTAAATTGATAAAGTACAATACACTCAAAATAAAATTTAGGCTGAGAGAAGTATTAGTGGCTGGGGGAGGGCATAATTGGAACAGGGGGTGGCACAGGTTCAGAGAAATCAAGAATGGCCTCATACAGCAGGTGGCACCTGAACTGAAATTTGAAGAAAACTAGGGATTTTAAGAGCAGAGAAAAAAGGTACATTCCAGGCACAGACAGCCTTTGCTAAGACAGAGAAACAGAACATGGGTATTATGTTGAAAAGCAAGAAGACCCATTCAGCCAGACTGAAATGTGTGTAAAGGAGAACGAAGTATAAAAAAGCTGGAAAGGTAAACTGAAACCAAGTTGTGAAGGACTTTAAATGACAGAGAAGTTAGTATTTGAATAATCAGACAAAAGCACAGGCTGGCAGGGGATAGGGCTAAAAAATGGCCAATGTGCAGAGAGAATGGAGGTCCTTCATTGGCAAGAGAAACATACTAAAGTAATTTTTTATCTTGTTTTAAAAGTTCTGACTTAAAGATAAAAGATTGCTTGATTTCAAGTAGGTCTGCAGCCAAATTAAATACCCTAAATGCAAGTACTATGCTTTAATCATTAATATATTTTAAGAAAATAGTAGCAAATATACTTTTCGTCAAATTTAAATGCGGAATTGCAACTTTCCTATTATTCCACTACATGTGACCCTAAATAAACGCAAAGATCCACCTTAAAATAAAAGCAGTAACTTTTCACTTAATCTCATTTTTAAAAATTTTATGGATAAATTTCTATTCTATTTAGAATACTTGACATTGTACGACTGAGAAACTGGGAGGAAATATTTTGTCACTGTTCTGTACAGCTTGTATTTTTCCAATTGATTGTTATTTAGCAGTTTTAGAAACTTCTTCAAAATCTGACAGTAGTGATTCAGTGACCAAACATCAATTACACTATTTGTACACTATGATTTTCACCACCTACTTACCTCTCATGATCCACAAATTTTAAAGTTTCTTTTTTCAATAAGAACTTAATCAAATCATGACTTCGGAAGATTAATGATAAAATATACTTCTCACATCTTGGCAGAGGGGTGGTTACTCAACAAATATTTACTTATTAAGTACCTAATCTGTGCTGGGTACTAAAGCTAAAATACAATAAATTAAATAATCCTTATGAACCAGCACTGAAGAAAGAGATGTTTGGTCTCAGATGTCATCGATGTATTATTTGTTTTACTTGACAATACCCGATTTTTTCCAAGAGAGGGCTTGTATTTTTTTTAAATTATTATTATGAACTTCAGAACCACCATAAAAAAATGAGCACATTTCTATATATGACGCAGAACACAAAAAGAGGCCTTCACATGAAACCATGCATCTCTTTTCCATACTACTTGCTTTTTGACAAATCCAACGTGTTACTTTCAAAACTGTCCTGCTTCTCCGGGTTTCTTTCTGAATTTCCTTCTGTTCTCTAAGCATTTTTAAAAATATTTCAATGGACCACTTACTTTCTTTTTTTCAGGTGCATCAACATTGCTACCCCATACATATCATAGTGTTCCATCACAATCATATACCACAATTTGTTCAACATTCCCCAACTGATGGACATTCCTTCAATTTCCAATTCTTTGTCAACACAAAAAGTCAGCTCTAGATTTTTTAACAGAAATTCTTTCAAGCCCTCTACTACATATTAAATTTAGGCCCATGTTTTCCTCTGTATATATACTCAGTTTTGCAGGAAGAATTATTCTTGGTTTTAGACTTTTATCTTTTGCTTTTTGGAATATCACATTCTAAGATCTCTGATTTTTAGCAGAAGCTACTACAGCCTATGTGATCCCAACTGTGGTTTCCTTGGTCCTTCAGCTCTTTTTCAGGCTGCTTGAAGTATTTTTTGTTTAATGTGGAAGCTCTGGATTTTGGCCATGACAATCCTGGGACTTTTCCTTCAGGGATTTCTTTCAAGAGGTAATTCCATTTTCACTTTGCCCTAATGATTTTCATTTATGATTTCCTGAAAGTGTATAATATTTTATTATGGTTTTCTGGGAGTCTGATGTTGCTTAAATTACCTCTCCTTGCCTTGTTTTCCAGGTTTCCCAGGTAGTTATCTCATATATCCTTCTATTTTTGAAAATCTTTTTATTTTACTATAATATTTCCTAGCTAATTCATGGAACCTTTGGTTTGGTCTCTTCTAATTTTTTAGGGAGTTTATTGTTTGTATGAAGTTTACCATTACTGGTTCTAATAAATTAAGTTACTCATAACTTATTTCCTTTGTGACACTGGGCAAGTCACTTAACTTTTCTAGGCTTCAGTTTCCTTATCTATGAAATAACACAAAGGTGGGAGGAGATGAGAAGGAATTCAACGTGTCCAAAACAGACCTTTTTTCCTTCCTCTCAACCCCATATCCTCTTCCAAATTCATTTCTAAGTACCACCATCCTTCCAGTCTCCCAAATTTGTAACCTCCGCATTATTCTTGACTCCCCATTCACCTTCACCCTACATCTCTTGCATCCATGCTTTTCTCACCACCTTAGTTCAGGTTCTCATCATCTCTTGCCTGGACCACTGCAATGGTGTCCTAACTGGTTTCCCAACTTCAAGCCTCTCCTGATTCCAATTCATCTTCTAGACAGCTAGCAAAGTGATTTTTGTAAAGCACATGTTTTATCACTTAAATCCTCACTTAATAAATTCCACTGCTTCCTACTACAGGATCAAATTTAAAGTCCTCTGATTGGCATTTAAAGTTATTCACAACCTGGCCCCTCTTCCTACCTTTCTTCCCACACTGTACTTCTACACACTCAACTCCCTTCTACACACTCAACAATATAGCTGCACTGTACTACAAACTATTCTTCTCACACAAACACCTTTTATCCTGTACATCAGCACTGGCTGTATGTCACCCCCTCTCCCCACTGCACCCCATGCCCCGCCCCTGACCTGTAATGTTCTGGCTTCCTTCAACCTTTTGCAGGAGGCCTTTCCCATCGCCAAACCCTTCTCCCTCTCTCCCCTACCTGGCTCCAAGATTGCCTTCCATCTACGCCAGGGGTTCTCGATCTGGGTTATATGACCTTGTTTTTAAGACATTTTGATAATTATATTTCAATATAATTGTTTTCCTTTGTATTTATCTTACGCACTTGAAAATATTATTATGAGGAGGGGCCCCTTGACTGAATCCAAACTTCACAGAACAAATCCTCTTAATAAAAAAGATTTATTCTATAAAACTTGGACTCAGTCAAAAGGCCTCACCAAAGGACCCAGAAGGCCACATGTGGCTTAGGCTGCAGGTTCCCCACCCTGCCCTACACTAAGGGAAGATCAATTTGAGGGAAAAATAAAAATAAGTGAGAGAGCACAGGGTTTAACTATTCAATTCATTCGTCCAGTACCGACTCTATGTGAGCCTTTGCTGGTGATACCCTCATAGAACTTACAGTATTGTTAGGAGTATATGGCCCTAGGAGCAGTAAGTGGAAGCTATGAGGACTAAAAGAGGCTGAATATAAGGAAATTAGAACTGTCCAACAGTGGAATGGGCTGCCTAAGAAGGTGGTAGGTTTCCCTTCACTGGAAGTCTACAAGTCAGTGGATGACCATTTGTTGTGTACAGTGAGATTATTTTTCAGGTTCAGGTTGATCCAGTCCTGAGGTACTTCCAACGCTGCGATTCTGTGAAATCTTAATTATATTAGTTCAAACTCACATTAATTAAGGACTGTCTCTCAACATTCTCTCCAATTCTCACTTAGTATTTTCTAAAATTCTGAAAAATATTTCTTGCACTTAGACCCTAACAGATGTCACAACTCATGATCATTGTGAGCACCACTGAAACAGCAGAAATGGTTTTATATATATAATATATATATCGTTATATATATATAATATATATTATATTTATATTATTTGTAATATATTATAATATATTAATATAATATATTATATATACTTCTGGTGAAGTATATATTATTATATATAAATATAATATATTTATATTATAAATATATATTTATATTATAGGAAATATTATAGTAAAATAAAAAGATTTTCAAAAATAGAAGGATATGTGAGATAACTACCTGGGAAACCTGGAAAACAAGGCAAGGAGAGGTAATTTAAGCAACATCAGACTCCCAGAAAACCATAATAACATATTATACACTTTCAGGAAATCATAAATGAAAATCATTAGGGCAAAGTGAAAATGGAATTACCTTGCAAGAGATGTAGGGTGAAGGTGAATGGGGAGTCAAGAATAATGCGGAGGTTACAAATTTGGGAGACTGGAAGGATGGTGGTACTTAGAAATGAATTTGGAAGAGGATATGGGGTTGAGAAGAAGGAAAAAAGGTCTGTTTTGGACACGCTGAATTACATTGAATAATATAATATTATATTAATTTATATAATATATATTAATATAATATATTATAATAATTTATATTAATATTTTATATTAAAGCTTAGATCAATGTTGTATGTCTATGCTAAAAAAGCAGTTTTCAAAAAACAAAGTAATCAGACAATACACAACACTGCCTGAAGAACAAAAAAGTATTCACCTGACGTATTCTTTTTTATTGTCTTCTGCAACTGAGATGCTTTTACCATTTGGTTTAAGTTCATGTTGAATAATTTCACCATAAGCATTGTGTTCAACACAAAAGGTATGATCCAAGACACCTGTGATATCATTCTCACTAGAAAGGAAAAAAAAAACAAGCAAGCACATAATTGGAAAATCTGAAACACGTATAGCACGGATGTAAGAACAGCCTAGAGAGACAAAACCGAAGAAGAGACAATACTATGTTCTTGAATCAGAATTCTCTTTTATGATAAATGAGTAAGTTATTTAAGTAACTAATCTTGTTATCCACTAATTTTGCTACCATCTCAAATAGTTCTTAGACCAATCATAAAGAAAATCTTCACAAATGCATAAAATTTTGTTTTCACTTTCTAGATTGCCCAATGAAACAATGTGATTGTATAGTACACACTGAAAATAACACTTAAAGGATTTCTCAAGTGCAAATACTTCAGAGGTGCTTGTCTACTAAAGCAGATGAGCTCAAAAGAAGATGGCCCTACTCTGCACTTAGAGGATCAAAGATTAGAACACTTCACAGAAAGGAATTTCAAATATACAAAAGCCATGTACAAGCTAGGATCTCTCTGAAATTTAAAAAAAAAAAAACTTTTTAAACTATTATCATGGCACCCACAGAAATCTTGAATATACAGAATGAGAAATGTTAATTCCACAAAATAGAGGAGTGTGTTAGGGTATTTTACTAAACTTATTAACAATTTCTTTCAAAGTGAGACTAGTTCATTCAATCATTTAAAAGTTATCAATTCATTAAATCCAATCTAATTCTACCTATGACCAATATCAATTTTATGAACTTAAATTTCTGCCACAGTGAACAATTCAGGGTCAATACATACAGTATCCAGACTAAGCTGTTGTGAAGATCTGGATCAACCAACTCCATGTCGTCCAAATTAATTGACTTTCCAAGCAATTGTTTATAAAAAGGTAATGTGAAACCACCATCAATGTAATGTCCATGAAATACAGCCATCCCCATTATCCGCCCAACAAAGTGAAAATATGATAAATGTTCCTGAAATTTAAAAGTTTATATTTAAGTAAAAAATAGGTCACTAAGAAAGATTTTTTTAAAATAACAATTTTACAAGATTATAGTTTTCAAATTTCTGTTGTCTCTTCTAACCATTCAAGTACAGTTAGTTGCCAATACAATTTATTTATTTATTTATTTATCTGAATTTTAATTTTAGATCTGGAATGGATTTTCTAGGTAGCTAGGACAAATAATTCTATATACTTTAAATTCTACAAATACAACCCAAAATGCTAGGAAACCCAGAGGTCCTCTTTCAAAAGAGTATAACAATGCTTCCAAGTTTATGCTGTTATAAAATCTCAATGTTTATACTCAGTCTACCTTCCTCTACCTCACCACTAGGGTTTTTTTCTCCCATTCACTTCCCATCTATTGCCTTGCACTCTGTCCTACAGAAATAGTACTCTCCTTTATCCTAAAACAATTTTACACCTTTGCTCAGCCTTCCTCAACTCCTAGCATAAACAAAATCCGAAGATACCACACACCCCTGTTGGGCAACCCTCAGAAGAGCTCTTGTCCAAAGGATTCAATTTTCCTCCTAAATATCAATCCTGGACCATTAGCCTACCACCCTTCTAGCTGTCTGGCACAAATTGAAGGCCAGCCACAGAATCTGTCTAAAATAAATTATCCTCTTAAAATTGAGGCTATTCCTATGACCCCCTAAGCCTCAGTTCCACTTCAAGTCAACAAGCATTTATTAAGTGCCTAATATGTGCCAGGCATTGTGCTAAGTGCTGGGGATACAATAAAACAAAAAACAGTCCCTATCATCAAGGAGCTAACAGTCTAATGGAGGAAGACTGTGAAAACAGCTATGTACGAATCAGTTATATGCAGAAAAAATTGGAGATAGAAGGCCCCAGCATTAATGAGGATTAGAGATGGATTCCTGCAGAAGGTAGGATTTTATTTTAGAAAGCCAAAGAAGCAGGTGTCAAGGGAAAGCATTCCAGTCAAGGCAGACAGCCAGGGAAAATGCAGAGAGACAGGAGGTGGAAGATCTTGTTTGAGGAACAGTAGGCAGGGAAGGTAGGAAAGGTAGGCAGGGGCCAGGTTATTATAAAGGGCTTCAAATGCCAAATAAAGGACTTTATATTGAATTCTAGAGAAGATACAGAGCTACTAGAAGGCTGCTACATCAGGGTAACAGGTGAGGAGAGTAAGACCTATACTTTAAGAAGATCAATTTGATAGCTAAGTGGAGGGCAGATTAGAGTGGGGAGAGCCTTGAGTTAGGGAGACTATGAGAAGCCTACTTCGAAGGCCTGGGCCAGGATGGTGAAAGCGTCCAAGGAGAGAAGAGAGCATACACTAGAGATGTTCTGAAAGGAGAAAGGACAAGACTTTGCAAATGACTGAATATGGGGAGATATGAGAGTGAGCCTAGGTGACTGGGTGGATGGTGAACCCCTGAAAAGTAATAGCAAAGTTAGAAGAAGGGAAGGGGAAAAAAAGATGGCGGAGAGCAGCAACCGGGCTAACAAGAGTAGTGGCAGCGGCGCCAGCAGCGCAGGCAAGGGGGTGGTATCGGCGGAGCAGGTGGTTGCTGGCTTCAACTGACTTCGGCAGGAACAGAGAGGTCTGGCATCCAAAGCAGCTGAGCTGGAAATGGAGTTGAATGAGCACAGCCTAGTGATAGATATGCTGAGAGAAGTGGACCCAACCCAGAAGTGCTATCGAATGGTTGGGGGGGGTTCTGGTGGAGCGAACTGTCAAAGAGGTGCTACCTGCCTTGGAGGGTAACAAGGAGCAGATTCAAAAGATCATTGAGACACTGACCCAGCAGCTTCAAGCAAAGGGAAGGGAGTTGAATGACTTCAGGGAGAAACATAATATTCGGCTAATGGGTGAGGATGAGAAGCCAGCAGCCAAAGACAATGGGGAGGGGTCTGGGGCCAAGGCCAGTTCAGCTGGTGTGCTGGTCTCCTAAAAATCAAGACCTCTATCACGTTTTTCTCCCTTGCCTCTTAAACATACCCTTTATTATTATTTTTCTTTGTTGCTGCTCTTGTAATATTTTTGTTAAATAAATGGTTTGGTCTCAATAAAAAAAAAAAAGAAGGGAAGGGTTTGAAGGGAAAAATGAAGAAATTAGATTTGGAAATTTTGAGTTTAAGATGCCTTATAGAACATCCAGTTTGTGATGAGATGTGTCACATTTTCTTCTATTTTTTTCATTCTTTTGATTTTGTTTTATTGTTTCTTGATGTCTCATGAAGTCACTCGCTTCCACTTCCCAAGTTTTAAGGAATAATTTTCTTCAGTGAGCTTTTCTACCTCCTTTCCCATTTAGGCAATTTTAATTTTTAAGGAATTATTTTCTTCGAGGAGTAGATTCTGTACCTTCTTTTCCATTTGGCCAATTCAGCTTTTTACAACATGCTTTTCTTTATTGGATTTTTGTGCTTCTTCCCCAGTCCCGCAACTAAAAATGTATTAAATGCCTACAAGATAGGTTTGACTTCTAATAGGAGCTACGGTTTTGAGAACACTTTTCTTTTTTTTAAAGTAGTATTTTAAGTATTTTACCCTAAAACAGTAAGCAATTTGATGTAGGTTACATATGTACAATCATGTAAAACACTTCCATATTAGTCATGTTGTGAAAGAAACAGTTTACAAAAGAAAAAAAACATTAAAAAAATAAGAAAATGAAAATAGCATCCAGACTCCATCAGTTCTTTCTCCGGGTGTGGACAGTATTTTCCATCATGAGTCTTTTAGAATTGCTTTGGATCACTGCATTGCTGAGATGAACTAAGTCAATCATAGCTGATCATCACACGATGTGGCTGTGACTGGGTACAACGTTCTCCTGGTTCTGCTCACTTCACCCAGCATCAGTTCAGGTAAGTCTTTCCAGGTTTTTCTGAAATATGCCTGTCATTTCTTATAGCACAACAGTATTTCATTACATCCATATTAGCCATTCCCCAATTGATGGGCATCCCCTCGATTTCCAATTCTTTGCCACCTTTTGTGCCTCTTTTACCATTTGGCCTATTCTGTTTTTTCTTCAGTATTTTTAAGCCTCTTTTAACAAACTGCTGACACTTTTTTCATGATTTTCTTGCATCACTGTCATTTCTTTTTTCAATTTTTTCCTTTTATTTGATTTTTAAAATCATTTTTCAGCTCTTCCAGGAATTCTTGATGGAGGAAGGGGGAGGAGAGGTCTGAGACCAATTCACATTTTTCTTTGATGCTTTGCATATAACTGTTATGACATTGTTGTCCTCTGAGTTTGTATTTTGATCTTCCTTGTCTAACCCCTTACTGTCTGTGGGCTGAAAACTCCTAAGCTGCTGCCACTGCTAGTTCAGTTGACCCCAAGGCCTGCAGCTGGCTTGCTAGGTGTGTCCTGTGCTAAACTGTGCTCTACTCTCACCCCAGTGAGACAGACCTTTCCTGCAGATATTCTAAGTTGTCTTAGGCTGGAAAATTGTTTCACCGTGTCCTTTTGTTAGTTTTGCTGCCTCAGAATTTGGAAATTTGGGAGGGCTCAGGCATACCTTTACTCTATTATATCGGCTCTCAGTCTAGGATATCCAGTTTGAAATATCCAATAGACAGTTGAAGACTAGAAGTCAAGAAAGAGGTTAGGGCAGGCTAAACATATCTGAGAATCATCTGCATAGAGATGATAACTGAATCCATGCAAAGTGGTAAAATTACCAAGTGAAATACTATACAGAGAGAAGAGAAGAGTGCCCAGGCCAGAGCCTTGGGGATACCCACAGTTAGTGAGCATGATCTAAATGAAGATGCAGCAAAAGAGACTGAGAAGGAGCTGCCACACAGGAAGAGAACCAGGAGAGAGCAATGTCATGAAGAGACAGAGAGTAGAGAATATCAAGGAAAAGAGGGTGATTGACAGTATCATCTAAAGCCTCTAGACCCACATTCTTCTTTACATAATCTCCCACCATCATCCTCAGTGACTTGATCTGTCCACCTCTGCTAGCTATTATCCCATCTTTCTCCTCCCTTTTGTGGCTTAACTCCATGAGAAGGCTGTCTAAAATTGAAGCCTCCACTTCCATTGCTCTTACTTCCTTCTTAAATCTTTGCAGTCTAGCTTTTGCCTTCATCATTTAACCAGAATTACTTTCTCTGAAGTTACCAATGCTCTCTTAATGGCCAAATCCAAGGGCCTTTCCTCAACTTTCATCCTCCTTGACTTCTCTGACACTGTCAATCACACCTAACATTATTATAAAATAAGTAATATGGCATGTAAAAGAGGGAAACTAAAACACAGAAGCCAGAAATGTGGAGGCAAGGAGTATACAGGAGAGAACAAATCTTCACAGCCCAAAGAACTGCAGAGAATGATGGGAGATGAAGGGCACAGCTACACAGCTTGGGGATAAAAACTCAGAAATGCTGAAAAAGGTCTTCCTATAACACCCTGACCTTTTATAGAACTGGCCACTAACTGCCCTAAAATATGCAGTGCATATAGTTTTACTAAAAATCATATTCTACTAAACAAGTAAAATTTATACATGTACCAGGGGACCTCTATATAAAAGCATTTTTGGTTGCTGAATTCACATTATCGTACCGGATTAACTGCAGAATCTGGATTGATTTGCAACGTATAGATGTCATCTCTCGAGTACTGGAAGAGGCCATAATATGGATTCAGCATTTCGTGAGATAAGAGATATAGCCATTCCCTAAAGAGATAACAGATAATTAACTGTCTAATAAACAAACCCCTTTTAAAGAGTGAGTACAGTCATACTCTCTGTTAGATGTGGAAATTCAAAGGGAATAAAATGAAATAAAGCTCTAGATGAGGTTACATAAGGTCAGATTTTTAAAACAGCCTACTACGTGTGGTAAATTTCTTGAATTTAAAGTACTATTTCATTTTCACTACTTCTGGGAAGCTTTCCTCAAATTGGTATTTCGGAATAAAACAATCATAATGATAACAATAGCAACATTTAAATAGTACTTCCTATATGCCAAGTACTACACTAGGCATTTTACAAAATACCATACATTGTATTTAGTATTGCAGCCCAGCATTCTCACTGTATTTATTACTTTCAGCTACTAACTTTAAATTGATAAGCAATTCTGCAATGAATGCTATGTAAATTTAAAGGAAGGTATCATCTTACTCAAAATATTTCATACTTTCCTTATAGCTTTCACCCCTACCAAGAATAGTAAGGGCTTATACCGCATGATTCATATAAAGCACTTTCTATTTTTCCATTTTCAAGACAGAATAAATGTTGTGAGTTAAATTGTGTGTGTGTGTGTGTGTGTGTCTAACATAACATTTGGTAGTCTTCTACCTAATCACATCTTAACAGCAACTGTTATATCGATTTTAAGAAGTACCATCACCATAAACATATAATACTTTGTATTTTTCCAAAACTTTCTATATTAGAAATAATCAAGATTCTGCTTTGTCACTCACTGCCTCTAACTGAAAAATCAAGGATGTCAAGAGGCATAGGAAAAATTGGTTTATATCCAGCTCAAAAACACCACTGTACAT
Organism: Phalanger gymnotis; assembly: GCA_028646595.1. NCBI lineage: Eukaryota > Metazoa > Chordata > Mammalia > Diprotodontia > Phalangeridae > Phalanger > Phalanger gymnotis. The sequence goes on from CM053626.1 coordinate 167,060,429, forward strand.
GTCCATTTAAAACACAAAACCAAAGTATGTCACATGAAATTATTTTCAGATACTTGATTGTCATCAAAAGTGATACTGTAACTATAGACACAATTTTCCCCCCAAAATAAAGGCATATATGTATACACCGCGCCCCCCCCCCACAATATAAGGCTAAATAAGTCATGTAAATTAAGTTATTCTAAGGACATTTCTTTGATAACTATAATATACTATACGACAATATTTCTGGGAAAAGCAAATTTTACAAGTATGGTTTCCCTATTTAATTTTGGTGGTGGTTTTCTGCTTTATTTTTAAAAGAAATTCTAAGCACCCCAATGTTTTCTTTGGTTTTCAAAATATCCAATTACATTTCATAGAGTCATAGATTCCTATTACAATGAACAAAGCACATAGACAGAATAGCTCATACAATGAAGAGTCCTGCATGCAGTCTAAAAAAAGCCAATGCATAAACACTCCAATTTGTTTTACCCATCCTTGCCAGTAAAAAGGTTAATTGTTCCTTTCAAAATGAAGGATGCCACCATAGGTGAGTAAGATTCATCAAAAAGCCTCACTGTTATTGGTAAACTAGGGAACTCTGGAGTACTACACTCATTCTGTTCAAATCAGCCTCACTCTCAAATCAGTAGCTATAGAAACCATCGATTTGCAAACTAAGAGGTAAGCAGAATCGAAGAATACATGCAAAAGTATGATGGTTCTATCAACAAACAATCTCCAGGCAGAAAAGAACCAACAGCAATAGCCCCAGAAACTCCATGGGCTGAATTAACAGATATGGGATACTAGCCTATCAGAGCAAAATGAAAACCACATAGAAGAGTGGTCTGGAGTTGAGTTATGTCCCCCACCTCTCCTTCATATATGCAGAAATGAAAAACCTTTAAGAATTAATTAGTGTTTAATATTAACTTATTTCTGGAGCAGATTCTTAGTGAGGATAGATTCACATTTAATTTGGGGTAAGAGGTGAGGAGGGGAGAGGAGAGTATAGAGGGCTGAGTAACACTGAACACAGGAAAAGGAGTCAGGTTTGAGAGAAAGCATCATTTGTTTAGGCTTAGGATATAGAACCTTGGTAGATAAGTCATCTAATTTTCCTAATTTTACAAATGAGGAAAGTGGGATAATTTGCCCAAGATGACACAACTAGTTGTCAGTGACAGAACCCAAGATTGAAATCCATGTATCATCATAGTGGATCTAGTAGGAGTCTTTCTGTACCATACAGGCTGCTAACTATTGCATTAGGATGACAATTAAGTGTCACAATATGAACTTTCTGATATGAATTAATTTGGAAAACATCAAACTGTAAAATTATAGAAAAAAGCTATGGCATCAAAATATCATAAAATTGGATCCAAACATGTTAGCATTCTGCTGTTATTAAATGATAGGTAATTCCTCCAGCTAGGTGGCACAGTGGATATAATGCCGGACCTGGAGTCAGGAAGACCTGAGTTCAAATCTGTCCTCAGACACTAGCTGTGTGACCCTGGGCAAGTCGTTTAACCCGGTCTGCCTCAGTTTCTTCATTTTTAAAATGAGCTGGTGAAGGAAATGGCAAACTATTCCGGTATCTTTGCCAAGAAAACCTCAAACGGAGTCATGAAGAGTTGGATAAGACTGAAACAACTGAACAGCAACAACAACAAATTCCTCACCTTGCAACCCCTCCATAATCAAGGCCTTCTTCTCCACGAAACTTTATCATTAATCGTTTCCACAGATCTTTTGGTCTCATTTTCATGACTTGTCTGTATGATTCCTGAAACAATTTCACTTTTATTATAACCAACAGCTATTAAAAATTACATTCCATTGATCACTATAATTAATAAATTATTTCAGTTGTCAATCACTATTTAAAAGGAAAAGATTCAAGTTTCTTAGAAAACAGAGCAATTTAACTGTGGCTTCTAATTGGGAGAAATGAAGAAAATACATATGGGTTTTCTCTTTTCTAGTCATTAAAAAAATAACAAATTGGATTCAGGGACAAATGACTTCAAGAATCTTTCCTAATCTAAGCTTTATTCACGGCATGCCACTCCAAGGCACACACCATGTTGTTATGCATCAAAAGTGTGTAGAGACTGTAGTTCACACTATTTAAGTAACGGTAACTGAGTTCTTCTTTAAGAGGACACATAGAATTATTATACAGGCAGCGTAAGAAGATGAGTTGGAAGAGACTTTAGAATACCCTATGCCAAACTCCTTATTTACTGACACAGAAATAAATCCAGAGGGATTAGTCAGAACAACAACAACCAAATAAGGCATGAATTGTGTCCCCTTGAATTACAACCAATTCTTCTATTTATTCACATAATGCACCCAAGTCCAATTTTGAGAAGGTAATAATAGATCAGCACCAACTTCCTCCATCCCCAATCAAATGAAATAGTCTTGAAAGTCTGAAGGTAGCTACTACAGGTAGGCCTTTTACCCCTTAACATTTCTCCCTCAAAAAACTTTCCTGGACAAGGACAACGCACCTTCTCAAAGATAAAATAGAGCACCATTCTACCCGTCCCAAAGTGTGGTAGCAATGGCAATTTGAAGTGACATGGGTCAGCATATACAGATATAAATATATCATATATAATAATATATAAATGGTCATCATGTTTTGTTGCTGAGTTGGTTTTTGTGTCTGACTCTTCATGACCTCATTTAGGGTTTTCTTGGAAAGATACTGAAGCAGTTTGCCATTTCTTTCTCCAGCTCATTTTACAGATGAGGAAACTGAGGCAAATAGGGTAAAGTGACTTGCCCAGGATCACACAACTATGAAGTGTCTGAGGCCAGATCCGAGTTCACAAAGAAGAGCATTTCTGACTCCAGGCCCAGAACTAAGAATTAAGTCCACTGTACCACCTAGCTGCTCTGATCATTATATAAACATGTATACATCTATATGATTATATAAATGGTTTGCAATTACATACCATCTCCATACCATCTATATATGATGACCATTTATGTGTAATAGGATTTTGTTTGAAATTATTTTGGGTGATGTATGTTAGTTACTGCTTAATCCTTGGCCTTAACTAGCAATGTAAGATTAGAGAAAGGTAGCCGCTATAGAAGAAAAAAACCTAAGTCCTTCCAAATAGCATCAAGAGGAAAGGACAGACTCCAAATGCCTGCCTGACTCAATCTTGCCACACATAAGACCTTCTAGCAAATACACTTCAAATTGCCATTAACTATACATATAAAAATTACACACACGCACGCGCACACACGCACACACATGCACACGCACACGCACACATCTGTGCATGTGTGCAGAGTGAGAGAGACAAGAGGCGCAGAGAGTGGTAGGGAGAGGGTGAAGGCTAGCTGTAAATATAGGTCTACCTGGTGAGTAATGAAAACCATCAAAAATACCAAGAAGACTGTTGACGTCAAAAAGCCGCCAGTAGCACTCTCCCCCTTTTTGGAGGGGGAGGTGAAGCACAGGCTAGTTCACTGTGGCTCCCAAAGTTCATAACATATGGGTAAGAGAAAGAAAACTCCTTTTCCTCCCTTTTGCCCTCCCCCTTTAGCAATAAGATTATCTCTGAAAAGGTGATGGCACTATGAAAACAAGCATGGTAGAGATACTGCATAGGTATCAATGGCGTCTCATTCTCTCACTGAGTTTTTTTTTACTCTTTTACCGAGACAAAATTTTTTTAAAGGGAGCATAGTTGTTTATTTAAATTGGGATTTTGTTTACCCAACAACAGAAAGATGGATAAAGAAAAGACATTTTAAAACATATGACAAAATCTTACAAACAAAACAGAAATAAGCTACCAGCACTAAGACCGGTATTCATTTCTATAACAAATGTGGCTGTCACAAAACTGTTCCTATTCCCTCTATCTGATGCTCTTTCTTTGATGTAATCACATAAAGATTCGTAAGCAGTTACAAATGTTAACAGACTTTTCCTTTTAAAGTTTCTTAGAAGAGCATAATATTCAGGAATAACAAGTCTTTTTATCTTTTGAGCAAAACAAATTTACAGATGACACATAATAAAGTTGAACTATTGCAAACACAGACTAATCACATGTGTGCAAGAAATAATTGGTAAATACATTCCAAATACTGGTGACCAAATATTGGTTCCATTATACTACTCCTTACTTATAAGAAAAATAAACAGTATTCTATTCCTAGAAAACAGAAGGAATTATAATAGACAATGGAACACTGAATGGGGGAAATTCTCCCTTAGTTTTTCTAAATTTTAAAAGATCACTCTTCATTCAGATTACCTCAAAAATTTCCTCTCTGGAGACTTCAATGCGACAGTGGCCAGCTTGAGGCTGCTGCTGAGAAAGTTCTTGCCGCAAAATTTTTAACTTCTGTACCAGGTCTCGCTTATACCTTGGAACTGTGAGACCTTCTGCCTCATCAGGGTACAAGGGTACCACCTGCTGCTGCTGCTGGCCTTTCAACTGGTTCTGACGGCTAGAATAAACATGAAAAATCTCAGTAACTCAGTCACAGAAGTACAGCACAAAATTTATACTGCAGAGTACAAAAGTTATTTTTTACCATTAGTTTTTTAATTAAGCATGATTTCAGTTGCAGTATTTTAGATCATTGCTCACTCATATATAAGGATTTTAGTCACAAAACTTACCAAGATTTTTAAAATAAACTAAGTTTCTGTCTTTTAGGGACCATAGTCCCTAAAACTATCAGATTTTGTTTATTTCCATTAATACTATTTTACAAATATGTAAGAGGCTACTGTACTATACAATATTATCCATAGAGATTAATGACTGAGCTGCCAGCAATAAATTTTCTTGGATACCATTTTTTTTATTTTCTTCTTTCTCCATTTTAAAAATCATGAATATACCAAATGCTACATTTTTTTTTACTTAAAAATTTATTTTATTTTTAATTTATGGAATAAAAGAAGCATTTCCATAACATAGTATACCAAAAAGGTTTTTTTTTTTACTAAAGCAATTAATTGCCACTTTCTGTTTACAGTCTACCTAGCATTCTTTTTTTTAATTCATTTTTTATTTTTAGTTTACAACACTCAGTTCCACAAGTTTTTCTGTTTCAAATTTTCTCTCTCTCCCTCTCCTCCCCGCTCCCCTCCAAGACGACATGTAATCCAACACAGGTTCTATATGTACCTTCCAAATGCTAATGTAGAATCTCAATGACACCTGTTTTAAATGGTTTATCTGAAAAAATAAACTCAGGGGAGAAAAAGTCTGTACTAACAGCTTGTCAGGGAATTTAGCCTTTATATGTGAATGGTCTGGCCCACAGGAAGTTGAGGAGTTCACATGCAAATAACTGGCATGAAAAAATGAGCACTCAATAGCAATTCTGAAAAGAACTCAAAAATCTAACTTCTGACTACACAAATATATTAAGTCAACTACAAATAAACGATGACATTCCCCAACCACACTAAAAGTTATAAATTTATTATAAGCAGCAAAATTTTACATAAAATTTTCAAAAAGAAATTCTTGTCTAATAATGTTTTAAATTGTGATCAGAAATGCATTAACATGACAATTTAAAAATCATGTTACAAATCTACCTGAAATAAAATATTATGCTTGGTTGCCAGAAAAAATGAAGGCCAAATTTAAAGATATTATTCTGTTAGCTGCTTTGCATTTACTTAGTGTCACCTCAATTTGAAGATAAATTTGCTCATAAAAGATTTCGTTAATAGCATAAGTTAAAATGTGATATATTTTGATATTTATGGCACTTTATTTTGTAGAATGTCAATAACATTAACAGTCTCTATAAAGTATTTTGTATGCCAGATTTCAGCCAGAAAGGATTATTATTGTTAGAGGTAAACTAAGTCTCAAAATAGAAATGTTAATCTATATTATTGTTCTATATTATTGTTGCAAATGTCACCACAGTTGTATTAAATTACAGCCTTTTAAAATAGGAATAAGCACAAAATTTACAGTAAATTGACAAAAAAGATGCTCATATGTAAGAATCTGTAATTCTTATCAGTTTTAAATAAAATTGGAAAATGACATAAGAATTTCCTTATTACATTCCTAGCCAAAAATGCCATAGATATCTCAACAGAAAACTCAACACCATCTAAAAACCAAGCTCTACAAAATATATCTGGATAAAATATGACTTCTCTCTTTAAAAGTGAGTATCTTAAAATTAATTTACAGGCTTTTATAGCATGAAGCAAGTATCGTGTTTTCTTTAAGCAAAAAATGAAAATCACTTTCCTTATATTGTGTCTAGTATACTATAAATATAAACATTAAGGATGATTTATAAAGCTGGAGACTCTGGTGATGACTTGGTTGAATTTCTAAAATCCTTTCCTAATGAAAGACAGATGTACAAATGAAAAATGTAGGCATGTTGGAGCAGCTTGCAATTCAAAGGTTTTTCCATAAGAGTAAAATGAAATGTTCTAGAACTTCAACTACATTTTCATAATGAAAACTATTTCTCCTTTAACCGTTCACAAAACTTTTCAACCAAGCAATGTTGGCAAGGCACTGGAAATTACTTGAGGATTCAAAACTTACTAGTTGTAAATCAAACAATCAAAGATGCCTTCTATTTCATATTATACACGTGCTAGCCATTGGAAAATGCAATGCAAATTCCTATCCTATTTACTCTAAAACATACATTTTAATTGTAATATGAGGGCATTAAAAAAAGAGAAAAAAAAAAGGAGAAGATTCACATACAGGAGTTTGGGGCCCACAGACGACTTCCTAATTGTTAAATTAAGAACAAACCCAAGGGTATAAAAAAAAGATACTGAGGCGGGGGCCAAGAGCCATTCAGGTACAACTATACCTGGAGAGGTTTTCTAATTCAGGCAACTCTTAAAGTTCTGGGTCTTCTAGACCTTTGTATAAAGGCTGCTATATCCCAAAACAAAAACTTTATTTTTGTGCCTTACTATCCCAATAAATTTTGATAGGTGCTTCATAAATGCCACTAAGAAATCTAGGTACCAGGTCTATACTAGTTCAACTGTTTTCTAATCATCTCATTTTTCATCATTTGTCCCATTATACATTAACCCCGATCACATTTCCTGAAGTGAAAGAATAAAGGGAATTAAATTAAAATTCAAGAATTCTTAGGATAGATAAACTGATAAGCATATTTTTAAAAAGAAAAAAACCTTTTGAATTTCCATATATCACTGGGTGAAAAAATGTAGATAATATATTTTTGACACTACCAATGATATGATACAGCTTCCAATCACAGAATGCCACAAATCACCAAAGATTACAAGTAATCCAAAGGGGAACAGAGAGAACAGTAGTTATCAGAAGTCCATATTTTATCAATGATGACTGGCACACAAGAAGTGGCATAAAAAGTAACATCAGAAAAAAATATACTATGAAAAGGAAGTAGGCAAGTTACGTAACAAGGAATAACTGTGCCCTTGTACCCATGAAATATTAAGACCTAGAGGAAAATCTCCATCATGCTTGGCAGATCCTCTACAGAGATTTATGGACAAAAATCACAGAGGATAACAAAGAAGGGAATATTCATATAAAACCACAAATCCACAACACAAAAAACAGACAATCCTTTACTTACCAACATAGGAACAATTTATGCACACAATCGACTGCTCTCATGCCCACCTACTCCCCAGAAAAGCTGCAGGTGCTAGGGACCCTATTTCCCCACACAGATTTAACTTTCCTTCCACTAGATTCAGAAGGCAGAGGTAATAAAGATACAGGGAGGCCTAGGCTTCAAGGTAACTTGCAGTTCAGTTATACTTCACCTCTAAGGTTACTGGAAACCAGTTTTAAAGAAACACAAATTTAGGCAAAATAACATTGTAGAAAGCAGTCAGTCTTCCAGCAATATTACAAACAGAAGATAGGGCAATTCCCAAGGTGGAGGAAGGTGCTGGCTAGTCAAGGCCAGAGTTCAAATACAGCCTCAGACATTTACTAGTTGTGTGATTCTAGGCAAGTCATTTAACCTCTCTTCCCCAGTTTCCTTATCTGTAAAAAGGGATAGTGAGTTGTGAGGATCAAATTAAATAATATTTATAAGCACTCTGCAAACCTTTAAATGTATATAAATGCTAGATATTATTATTATTGTTATTGTTATTATTATTATATCTTCCTGAACAGTTCTGAGGATATGAGAGAGTGGGCTATGCAACTACACTGACAGATCCAGGTGTGGAAAACTGGCATTCCAGATCAAAAGAGGGAGGGTTTCCCTAAGAAATGGAATTGAGAGTGCACAGTTGATTCAAGAACAAGCAAGAAAGCCAAAGGCATCCTGAAAGGGAATATGAGTAAAAATGTTCCTTCCCAGAATTCCTTAAACTCTAACTTAAAATCTAGTTTGAGTTGAAAACTCTCAAATGAGTTTGGATATTGTTTTTAGAGACAGAATCATAAACACATACTCACTCAGGTTCTAGTCCACAGCTGGGGAGTGTAGAATTCCTATCACCAAAGGAAGTGAACACTAGAGTGCTGATGTTACTGATAAAGAATACTCCCTTATTACTGAATTCTCTACATATAAAGTGCTTAGCACCATGCTGTGACATTCGCCTAACTCCTTAACCATGGAAAGTTCTGGAAGGGTGCTTAGAGATCATTTAGTCGAAGTCATCTGATTTTGTAGATGTGGAAACTGAGGCCAAAAGGGGACTCAATCAACATCAGAAATCAAGGGAGAAAACTGGAACCAAGCTCTTCAATCTTTCTATTACGTTATAACACAAATGATGATGATAGTTGGTATGTATAGCATGCTTTAAGGTTTACAAAGTGCTTTATATTACATTACTGGTCTTCTTATCTTCCTCTGTTAGGAAGATCTTATGGGGGGCAGAGCCAAGATGGCAGCTGGGAAGCAGTGACTGGCATGAGCTCCCCACCAAGTCCCTCCAAAAACCTATAAAAATGGCTCTGAACCAATTCTAGAGCTGCAGAACCCACAAAGTGGCAGAGGGAAGCAGGGCTCCAGCCCAGGACAGCCTGGATGGTCTCTGGGTAAGGTCTGTCCCACACGGAGCTCCCAGCCCCCAGCTGAGGGGAGCAGAGCTGAGCCAAGCAGAACCCAGCGCGCGCGGCGCAAACAGACCAGACGTGGACCTACCAGACAAGGAGACGAGCGGAGAGTGCCCTGGCACCCTGAATTACTGAGCTGTGGCATCCACCAGACCTCTCAACCCACAAAGAGCAAAGACATCAGGGAAGGTTAGTGGGAAAAGCTGCGTGACTGAGTTTGCGGTTCAGCCACTGCCCCTGGGGCAGCGAAGGTGGGGCAGCTTTAGAACTATAGCTGCAGTTGCTTCTGGCCCCAGGCCCACGAGGTGGGAGGAATTAAGTGGCTGATCAGAGCAGGAGTGAAGAGCCTGCTGAAGATTTAAGCCCAGTCTGGGTAGGGGGTTCTTGGAGAGGGAGGAGTGCTGGTGAGGCAGCGCATCCACCCAAGCGTGGAACATAGAACTCTTTA
>CM053626.1:167070456-167102086 GCA_028646595.1 Phalanger gymnotis
ACCAGTTGTTACAGCTGCGCTTCCGGAATCGCACCTCCAATCTTAATCCAGAGCTTCAACATATTTTATTCATCTTGCTAGGATCATATGTTTAGACCTAGAAAAGACCTCAGAGGCCATCTAGTCCAATCTCCTCATTTTTCATATCAGGCCCAGAGAGGATAAATGACATGCTCAAGTTTACACAGGTAAGTAGAGGTATGATTTAAATTCTAGGTCATTTGAGTGCCACTGTACTAAGTGCTGGTGATATAGATACAATGAATGACATAATCTTTGATTCTAATGAGGGAGACAAGTACATCTACAAGTATATACAGAATAGAATGGTTAACTGAGAGGTAACTTAGGAGGGAAGGTGCTAGCAGTTGGAGAGGTTCAGAAAAAGCTTCATGTAGAAGGTGTCTGAGCTGTGTCTTGAAGGAAGAGTCCATGAGGCTGAGGTGAAGAAGGCGTATATTCCAGGGACAGGGGAATGCCAGTGCAAAGGCAGAGAGGGAGGTACAAAGGTTCTGTGTGTGAGGAACTTGGAGAGGGCACATTGGCTGGACTGAAGAGTGTGGAAGGGAGAATAATATTCAATAAGGATAGAAATAAACATTGGAGATGGGTTGTGAAGGACTTCAAAAACCAAAAAAAGGAGCTCATGTTTTTAGAGGGGAAGAGGGAGAAGGGAGAGAGTGAAGCAAGTTGGCAAGCACAGAGAGCTTTTTACTAGAAAATTGACAAAGAAAGGAAAGACAGAAACAGGAGAACGGTTTAAGGGGATAGCAGAGTAAGGTGTTTTAAGGATGGAACGGGACCTTAGGCATATGGGAAGCAAGGAGAAGACGTCTCAAATACTAATAGTAACAGTTACCATTTATATGCAGCCTATCATGTGCCAGGCATTGTGCCCAAGCTCTTTAAAAATATTATTTCATTTGATCCTCACAACAACCCTGCAAGGCAGGTGCTGTTTATAATCTCCCTTTTACAGGTGAGGAAACTAAAACAGGTTAAATGACTTCCCCAGGGCCACACAATTGCAGTTTTCCCTGCCATTTCACAACTTTCCCCATCGAAATGATGTGTAATATGGGTCAGCATAAGAAACTACTCAGGAATTTTGGGGGAGTTTTGCAGAAGCAAACATGCAGACACACGAAGGCCAGCAGATGACATAGAAAAAGCTTACAAACTCAGAAATGCATAAACTATATGTATAGAACTGCAAATCCCCCATAAAAGGAAAAATTCAGACTTCCCTGGCACAAAGGGAGGGCACCAAATTTTTCCAGATTGTGTGGGCACTAAGCCCCTAGCTCCTGTGATGTGGAAAGGATGACTCCATTACGTGTCTGAGGCCATACTTAGACTCAGGCGGTCTTGCTGACTGCAAGTTCTGTACCTCACTGCTCAACCTCGCCATTTTTGTGGAGATCAAGACTGAGAATAAATTAGGGAGGAATAAAAGAACTGCTATGCTACACTGAAATCTCAGTTGAAGTCAGATAACATGAATTTATAATGTATCGTGTCAACATAATTTGTGACTTTCTACAGCTTTGTTTGGCAGTGTTGAGTAGGAGAGGAGGAGGAAGATGGTAGAAGTAACCCAGGGCTGACATTTATCAGTGGATGAACAAGAAAATGAGGGTGTGAAGGATTCGAGAAAGGATGGTGCAGAGTTCAACTGGCTAACATTCCATCAGTCTCCTACCTATATGCCTTTGCACAAGCTCTCAGGCCTCAGCTAGGCCTCTCAGAATTCCAACCTCCCTTCAAGATTCCCCTCAAGCACCTTCTACAAAGGCTTTTCCTAATTCCCTAAGTTGTTGGTGCCATACACCTCCAATTAAGTTATCAGTATTTATTTTGCATATATTTTGGCTTTGTCTGTGGACACGATGGTTTCTTTCTGGTGTGGGGTTTGTTCTCTAGTAGAACTGAAGTTCCTTTGAGGGCCAAATATTTTCATTTTGTCTTTATATCACCAAGACTGATGAAACACAGTGCTTGGAATTACACCGATGTTTATCTCCTGCTCTTTTAATCAAGGACTAAAACTCTAATGATTTGGCCCATTACAAACTTGTATTATCTAACCTCAACTGGGCCCTTACTGCAGCAAGGCAATTCTTTTTTGCTCCTTCCTGACTCATTCTCCATCATATTCACCCTTTGAGTCTCTTCTTTCTTAAAAGTTCCACACAACTTTAGTCACCATCCTCGCTTTCTCAGAAAACTTTGCCACATATTCCACTGAGAAGGCAGGCCATTCAAGACTTCGGTTAAAACAGGGATTATGAAAATCCTTGGAGAAGCACAGCTCTTTTACACACTCTGCTGCAAACATCTCAAAAGGATTCCATAAAGAGCAATGATTAAGAAAACCAAAGAGAAACAGGTATAAACTCCTCCTTCTAGTCCAGGAATTGTATAAGAAGACAACCAGAAGTTTAATGGGCTCTTGGAGTAAAGTCATGAAAAGGGATACAGAAACCAACATGAAGTCTGATAAATGACCTGAGGCCTCTGGGCACCCTGAGCAGAAATGGGCGACCTAAACTCAACCCAACCTCACAGGGCCACACATTCAAGTGGTCTGGACAGGGATATGACAGGAGCAAAAGATCTAGCACCCAGAGTCTGAAGCCAACAGGAACCTAGGCCCGGCCTGTCAAAACAGTAGCAGAGGACAGAGCTAGACCCCCAAAGGTCGCTTCTCAGGGAGAAAGGAGAAGGTACCAATATTTTGGAGCACTTGGAGTCAAAGCCAGTTCAAGGACATGGCGCATGTAGTGCAGGAGCTTTATAGGAAACTTATGATTAACACAATTACCAACATTCAACCGGAGACTGTCCACAGCAAGGGACAGATCAATTCCCAGTTAAGGACTATGAAAAAAAGGAGGAAACAGAAAAGGGAAGAGGCTAACACCTGCACTGGGTTACTAGGAGGAAAGACTGAAGACAGGGATTCCAGCAGAGGGCAAGGCCTGGTTCCAGCCATCTCATCCTGAACTTTAGTTTACAATGGCATCTGGAAGAGCAAAAACAAACAGGAACTGCCCACTTCATCCAAGAGTACAGGAGGGACTGGGCTGATCATAAAGTCCCAATCAAGAAACTACAGAAGAAGGTTATAGCTGGTAGGAAAAAAACCCACCAAATACAATGAAAAATACTATGGAGTAAGTGAAACTCAGGTGAGATTAGATCCTGAAGAGATTAACTCCACAAGTACAAGTGGGGCCAGAAATAAGGGCTAGAAAAAAATGAAAATAAAGTTTGAGGGGAAAAAACAGAAAAATAGCTTGGAATAGAAGATAGAAAACCTTATCCAAACAGTAGGTAATCCATGAAAAATAGAAGAAAGCAAACAAAATTCAATGATTCCAAGAAACAACAAATATTTCAGTCAAAGACTGAAAAAAATGCATCTCCTAACAAAAAACAACTGACCTGGAAAACAGGTCAACAGAGGTAACTCCTATTACCAAAAAAAGAAAAAACCCTGGATACCATATTTTAATAAATCATAAAAGAAAACTGGCCAGATCTTTTAGAACCCAGGAGCAAAATGAAAACAGAAAGAATCTGTTAATCATCTCTTCAAAGAAACCCTAAATGGAAAATATCCAGAAATGTCAAAGCCAAATTCCAGTACTTTCAGGTCAAAAGAAAAATTACTGCAAACAGCCATACAGAAAGAACTCAATTACCAATAAAACACAGTCAAGATGATAAACATAAAGCTGCAGCATCTATAAAGGAGAAAAGAATTGTGGAATATGATATCCCAAAAGGCAGAAAATAAAGGTTTGCAACCAAGAGTAACTTATCCTGAAAATCTGAATACAATCCTACAGGGGGGAAATAGACCTTTAGAACACAGGACTTTTAAACTTTCCTCATGAAAAAACAAAACTGTAAAATACTAATAGGAGATAAGAGGAATCTAGAAAGGTAATTTAATACATTTGAGCAACTGGAAAGGGGTAAATAATGAAGTGCTTACATGCTAATAGAGGGAGAAGAGACAAGTGTCCCTTCAAAATACCTGTCTTAAAAGGGCCACAGAAGCAATTAAGAAATATAAAAACAGGAGAGTATAAACATCCACAGGGCCTGGATAGGACTTTGTTCTATTTTGTTGGTTTTGAGAGGGAAAAAGGAATGGGAAAAATGAGGAAGAAAAAGAAAGAACATGCTCTTTCTCAAAATTGGGGTAAAAAAAGAAGAATATACTATAAACTTGAAAAAAAGCATAGGGAAAGCAGGCATCCTATGAATCTCATTCTTATCTGAACTAACAAAAATGGGCTGAATATCAACATTTGGTGAAAAATAACATTAAACTCAAAAGGCAAACAGTCCGGGAGAGGTTAGAGGTTTAAGAAGGATGGTAGAGTGGCAGCTAGATGGCACATTGGAGAGAGCACTGGCCCTTAAGTCAGGAGGATCTGAGTTCAAACACGGCCTCAAGGCACAGACTAACTGTGTGATCCCTGATAAAGGATGGGGGGGAGGGAGAAGGGGATCGTAGAGTACAGGAGGGAAGAGTTGGAGCACATGACTTTAATTATAGATTATTTGGTTAATCACATTCCTCTTCTTTTACCACTTCTTTCTTTGTAAAAAGGTACATAAGGTAGCAAGAGAAGGAAAAGCAAAAGAGGACATTTTGAAGGGAAATATTGCAATACTGTAAAGGAAAACAACTGTGAAGGGCTTTAGAACTATGAACAATCCAAGGATGAATCCTGACTCCAAACATGAGGTGAATTATGCTCACTGCTCCTTGACAGAGGTAATGGAAGAGGGCAGTGGTTCTCAGACGTTTTGGTCTCAGGACCCTTTTACTCTCATAGAAATCACTGAGGACCTTAAAGAGCTGTTATGTGGTTATACCTATCAATATTTACTAATTTGAAGATAAAACTGCTAATATTTTCAAATGTTTATTAATTTAAGATACCAAAAGACTCATGTTATCATAAATAACATATTTTTAGGAAAAATAGCTCTATTTCCCAAACAAAAAAAAAGTGACACTTTTACATTTTTACAACTCTCTTTAATATCTGAAATATAGCTGCATTTTCATATGTGCTTTTGCGAATGCACAATCAATTCAATACGTTGTTTTGGTTTGAATATATGAAAAAAATCCAATTTTATACAAATTAGAGAAAGGAGAAATATTTTAATGGTTTTCAGATAATTTTGTGCACTCTTTTGATACTATACCCAAACTCAGAAAGTGGTAGTAACTTAAAAGGTTAGTTGTAACTCAAGATCTGAAATCATACCAATGAATTTTTCAAACTGTTTAGATTAAAATCCACTGGTCCATTTTACACTTTTGTGAATCTTTTTACTCATTCATCATTTTGTAATATCATGCAACAGTCATTTGGAAAATATTGGTTCACTGAGTTAATGCAGATCTTCCAAATGATGACATATTTCATTATATGACATATTTTAAAAAATCGTATTCCTTAATATCATCACCAATCTCATCAGGAAAGTCTTTAAGAACTGGGAAAGCTGTCAAGTGGAAACAAATTTTCAAAAATTCTAATTTTCTCTCGAAAGCTCAAATTTTATCACTAGCAGTAAAAAGATACTATCAGTTGTTTTCCTTGAGGCTGATAGGCCCATTTTGTTTATTTTTTGAGATGACTGTCTTCAAAATTCCTAAGTCTGAATAACCATAGTTCGTCAGTCATTCTTTTAGTAAATGGTGTTCCAAGAAAAAAATCGGCTACTTCAGTTCATATATCAAACATCTGTACAAGTGCTTTTCCTTGAGATAACAATCATATTTTGATATGCAGCATAAGTATTTTACCCATACTCCTCATTTCATTATACAGAATATTAGATGTGAACATTAAGGGCAGAGATTTTTAAAAACTGGTAATTTTTATTGCTTCATCAAGGACATTCTCAAGTAAAGGTAGCTTTTTTTTTTTAATTGAGCATGTTATGGTGGTGACAAATACCCCAACTACAAGTACAGTTTGGCAGCACTACCCTTCATTCCTGCTAAGGCACCAGTAATTTTATTCACCCTGCCTTTGTGCCATCATTGCAAATGTCATCACATTTCCAGGATAAATCTGGAAATTTAAAAAAGTTATCCGATACTTCGAATATTTCAGAACCTCTTGTGTTGTTGCTAAGCACTCACATAAAGGATCTTCTCTGATGATTAGCTGGTGCTGATACCAGATGAATACAAGCAAGTAGCTAACAGATCAGCAGATCCAGCGATTCATCTATGTGTAAGACAAAAGTAAAATTTGCAGATGAGTTATTTAACTCAGTCTTCATGTTTGCAGCTAAATCTTTAATTCACAGGTCATGTAGTTTCTGGAAAACTCCACAGTATATTCATGTGGATAGTATTATTATTTTTTAGAAATCACATGGATAGTATTATTATGAAAATAGCTTTGACTCTGAGGGCTCCCTGAAAGGGTCTTGGAGACCATCATGACTCTGTAAGACTACACTTTTAAGAACCACTGGACTACAGGCTGTATCTGAAGCAAGAATCCTCTCTATAGCGCCCCACAAGTGGTCATCTAGCCTTAGCTTAAACACTTCTAGTAATGAGGTACTTAAGTAATGAAGTACTTACTACTTCTTGATGATAGCCTTTTCCACTTTTAGATAGCTCTAATTGTTAGGGAGGTTTTCTTTGTTGTGTGCCAGAATCTGCTTCCCTATATGGGATCTTTCTTTGAGATTACTGCCTCTCAGTCTGAGAAAATCCCAGATTAATTTCTCTGGATCTCTGAATAATATCAAGAATATTTTACAATCTGAAAGCTGTTCTGGCAATCATTAGACAAACAGATTATTTTCTTAGCTCATTTTCAAACATTGCTTTTGTATGGACATTTTAATATTTTTAGAGTTAGTAGAAGGCAGTAACTCTAGGGGTCTTGGCTCAAGGAGCTCCCTTAGGAAATTTGCCCCCATTAGTTCATTAGTCATTTGCCCCCATTAGTTCAGGTCATTAGTTCCTAATTCTATTGTCTTCTTCTCAGGCTAATTAACTGAATTATTCTTGAGTTCTGTTATCTGTTGAGAGAATACACCCTTTTTTTTTTACTTTTAATTACAAAATGTCTATCTTCTGCTATCTTTTAGTTGATAGATAGGAGAAAATCTTCCTCCGAACAGACTTTCCTATAAAATTAAGTATTCTACTTCCGGGCTTTCCCAAAATTGCTTTACATAGTCTATAACGTCTATAGCTCCCTTGTTCAACATGATGAAAACATGATTGCTATAAACCACCAGCCACAAGGTTTTGACTTTCTATATCCTGATCCTTCCATGTAAAGGAATTCACAAAGGTTAGGTGAACTCCAGACTTTCTCACAAATCTGAGCACAAAATGCTCAGTATTTAATCACTTCTCACCTGGAAAGAAACAGAAGGTAAATATTCTTGCAGAGAATAATTAGCAGAGCTTTAAGATTCATTTTGGGTTGAGTCCACTTTGTTTGGCAATGCATTGTTACTGTTTAGAGGTCTGTTATACTAATGTTATTTATTAATTATTTTTCATTCCCATACATAGCCAACTAAAGAGCTTTCCCATGCACCCATGTCTGTAAAAAAAAAATTATTTTCAAATAAAGTTCCTTTTGTTGTAGCAGAAAAAAAAAAGAACCCCCGGACTAGATGTACAAAAGACATACATTTACAGACAGAAGCCAATGTGTGAATATGTTTGGCTTGACTAAATTTATTTGAGGGGAGGGGATTTCAGTTGGGGGTGTGGGGAAGAGTCATCAAAAGATAGAAGATAAACACCAAAACAAAGAAAAAGAGCTTCAACAAAACCTTTAAAAATATATACAGAGGAAGGGAAAAAGGGAACAAAGACGATCAATGTTGATACTACTGTGTTAAATTTAATATATTTCTAATATAGACGTGGCCTTTTTCCTTGCCAAGGACAACTCTTTTAGAAATATTCTTGATCACACCTCTTCCAACGCTCTCCAGAAGACTGCCCTCACAATCATCCCTCCTTCTTCTCCTCTTCATTCTCTCCATCTACAAGCTCTTTTCCTGTGGTCTGCAAATACACCCAAGTTTCTCCAATACTTTAAAAATAAAATAAAACAAAAACTTTCAGTCGATACTACTATTCCTTAGAATTTTAATCGTTTTTATGTCATGGACCTATCTGGTAACCTGGTGATTGTGAACCCCCTCTCAGCATAATGTTCTTAAATGCACAAGATAAAATACATGATTACAAAGAAAATTAAGATCCTAGGTTAAGAATCCCTGCTCTAAAGCTATATCTTCTCCTCCCTTTCACAGCCAAACTCCTATATAAAGTCTTCTCTACTTTCTGTCAACCTCCTCACTCTTAAGACCTGTGTAATCTAGTTTCCAACCTTATCACTCAACTGGAATCACCCCCTCCGAAGTTACCAATGATCTCTTAACTATTACATCCAAGGACCTTTTAAAAATCTCTATCCTCTCTGACTTCTCAGTAGCATCTGTTAATCAGACTTTTTTCTTGAATACTCTCCTCTCTGGGTTTTTGTGATAACACTCTCTCTTGCTTCCCCTTCCACTTCAGTCCTCTGCTGGCTTATTATCCATATCATCCTTTCACTTCAGAGGTACACCAAAGCTCTATCCTGGTCCCTCTTCTCTTTTTTCTCCATACTCTCTTTTAGTGGCCTCATCAGCTAACATGAATTTAATGATCATCTCTATGTAGATGGCTCCTGGATCCACCTATCCAGTGCTAGCCTCAGTCTTCTGACTACCTTCAGGAAATTTCAAACAGGATGACGCATAAGCTACCCCTCTTGCAAACTTCTCCATTTTTATGGAATACATCATCCCTTTAACCCAGGTTTGCAACCTCAAAATCATCCTCAACCACCCCACATGTGAAGTCAAGTCACTAAGCATTTATTAAGTGCTAACTACATACCACAAAGCACTGGGCTAAGTGCTGAGAATACAAATTCATGCAAAAAGAAAGACAGTACCTGCCCTAAATGAGCTTATATTGGAGAAGACAATACATAAATGGAAGTTGATGGAGATGGGAAGTACCTTATACCTCCCTTTCTGCATGGTGGAGAAGAAAGTCCAGAAAGTCAGAAGCAAAACCAGGGAGGAATGAAGGAGTGAACATCAAATATCCAGTAAGCAGCCAAAGTCTTATTGATTCTACTTGTTTCCCTGTTCAAGAAACTCCGCTGGCAGATCAAATATAAATTCCTTTCTTATCCATTTAAAGCCATTCACAAAAACTAGACCTAGGCTATTTTTAAAGGTTTACATTACTCCCCATTGGGTTTTACCAAAATGGCACATACATTGTTTCCCTGACAATCCACTGACTTCTACCCAAAAATGAATTTGCATTTATTTTATATTTGTGTATATTTCATCTCTTGAGAGAATGTAAGCTCCCCAAGGACAGAGATGATTTCATTTTAATATTTATGACCCAAGCAGCCAGCCCAGTGCTTGGAGTTCAGTAGGCATAATTAATAAGTGCTTGTTAAAATGTATTGAAAGGTGCCTAATAAAGGCATTTATATAATACTCTACCTTAAATTTTTTCACATACATTAATTCTTTGATCTTTATCCCTTCACAGGATTGTTGTACAGCAACTTAACAGATGAAAAAAATAAAAGCAAAGAGAGGCCTAAACACTTGACCAATTTATGACAGCTAGAACTGGAATTCTGACTTTTCGTCTTTGTAATCAAGACTATTCACTATAACAATGCTTCAACATTTAATCAGAATGGCTAACAAAGACCAAAGGCTGATTAATGGGAGTTTTATACTTTCCTGTGTCCCCCTCAAGTATAGCTTCTAAATAAAAAACCAAAAAAATAATAGAAGCCTGTCCAAGTTGGCCATTTTAATCTCTTTAAGCCTCGAAGATTCTATGAATAGCTAAAATAAACAAATAAGAGCCATATTAAGTAAAAGGAGACAACAAAGATTCAGAGAACCCACAAATTACATCAACAGAAACACCAATATAAGCTACTCCATATTTACTTGAGTTACCTATCTGTCTCTCCCTACGGATGGCTGATAGGATAGGATGGCACTATTTTATAACATTAAAGTGATTAATTCATTGTTGATGGGTGGGAGAGATTATATTTAAATACTGAGTTTAAAACTGCCATACACACACACACACACGCACACACACACACACACTCACACACACACACACAACTGAACTTTTATTAAACTTTCGAAGATGACAGAAATCAGTTAAGCCACACAATCACAAAATCATACACTCAATCCTTCTCAGATGTGGAATTTAACTCACAATAACTGCTTCTGAAACTTACTTTAAAACTAAATGCAAGTTAGCTGATAGCCGAGGATCTGTAAACTGTGTTGTTCTGTTGTTATGGTCAACAAAATAAACTCTGCCTGTTGCTGTATTTCTGATTTCCCATCCAGGAGGCAGCGGACCAAGCTCTTCACAATTGATGTTGCTAAGATCTCTGCAAAAACAAATATAAATGAAAAATACTTCAGCATTGTGCCTGCTGAGCCAACCAAGTATAAACAAGACAAAACAATTCCACGAAATCTGAGAGAATATACTGTTTCAGAAATTCCATACATTTAACTGGAATTTTTAATTCCCCAGGGTCAAACAGATAAAACAAGCAATACCCTACGAATGTCTCAAGAAAAGCTCTTTCCACATGATCAGTATTTTTAATAAGTTCATGAGGCACTTATGTTTTTTTAAATGTTTTATTGATGACCAGTCTTTATATCACAGCAATTTCCCAAACCCACTTGTGAATTTAAACTTATTATTTATTTATTATTATATGATATATATATCAATAATATATAATAATATATAATTATATATTATATATGAATATAATAAAAATAATAATATAAAATAATATATTATTATATTATTTATAAACTTATTAATTATATATAAACTTATTTAAACTTACTTATAACAAAGAAAACAAGTATACAGTATCTAATATAAAGACTCTATCAAAGTATACAATATTCTGTCTTAGATCTCCAACTCCACAAGATTAACATAATATTGATTTAAAATTAACATAAGGCTACTGTAACAAGAGCCAACACAAGTTGCAATTCTACACTACTTTGAATAGAGAAATACTATTTTATAAATATTAATAATAAAGAATTATAAAATATTTTCAATTGTTTATATTTTCACTACCCTATAAAGTATATAGAAGTAATTACACCTGTTTCAGTTAATTTTTTAAAAAAATTTTAAAAACTGATTAGAAAACACAAACTCTCCAAAAGGCCTTTACCCCCAAATAAGAGATGAATAAAAATGCAAATATACTTAGAAAAGTTAACATTAACAAAAATTCATAAGGCATATGATAAGGCCTTTTATTAGGATACATTTTGATCGAAGACGAGTGTCAGTTGAATGTTAATACAAATGCAACAGGACAATTTATTGTAGGAGCAACGTTAAAATTAGAACACATAAGGACTTCTATTTCAATGTTTGTCATCTATTTTACAATTAACAAAAGACGTAGCCTTTTTAAAAAGAAAACCCAATCAAGCTAATTTTAAAATATTACTAAGACTATCCTGTAAATGTTTGTAGGTGCTGTGCAGATCAAACCAGATGATATGTAAAGAATTTTACAAACATTAAAGTCTTACATAAATATTAAATATTAATTTACTTTTAAAGTTAAAAAAAGATAATCTACTAAGAGTTGGAGGTGTTGTAAAATGATATCTGAAATTAAAGTGTTTGAGCATGGTTTTAAAATTACTTTTCCCCAGATTTAGCAGCACTTTGCCCATTCATTCATATCATTAAATGAATCTGTGATTACATCCATGTGAACAGTATTCTGTCCAATGGTAAAAACTATAACCTATCTATGCCTTTCCATCTTGGGCACTAGACTTGTCCTTTCATAAATCCTCTATGTGTCCCGACAACAAGTGGGTATCACTGTTGCACCCAGCCTGTTTATCACTGGACAAATAACAAACCACCTGGACAAAAAAGCAAACAGACGAATTCAGGAAACAGATCACAAACTTGGCAAAGAAGAACAATATAATAATGATAGGAGACATTTACTAGAGCACTCACTTTCCTCCCTTCTCCCCTCTCCCCCAAAAAGCAGACCAACTAATAATTTCTCAACTTGCCTTTAATGTCATGCTTCAAAAGGAAGAAGAAACATTAAGGGGAACTTCTCTTTGGGATCTCATTCTTGCCAAAGAGCACATGGATGCTGGAGGTGGAAGTAAGTACTCCAAAGAAAACTGAGTACTTTCTCGTAAAGTTTGTGATAGAGGAGACAAAAGTTGGGTATATAGTCTTATGTGCACCCAAGATTTTCTGAAAGCATAGTTCAAAAAGTTCAGAGAAAGACAGGTAACATTATGTGGACTAAAATTCTACATCCCATTAGAGATAAAAAGGTTAGGAACAAAGTTTGGAATACACAAAGGGAAACAATTTTGAGGAGGAAAAAAATGGGAGTTTTATGAAAAGACACCAGGGTAGTGCTTCAGTTTTGTTTTTGTTTTTGTTTTTTTGAAGACAAGTACAAAAGCTAGAAGCACAGGGTGGTAACTGTGGACGAATGCAAGAACACATCTTATAAAATGCTATGAGGAGTACAAAACCTCAAAATGAGATATGGCTGGCAATGGAAACCTCAAAGAAAAATGTGAATTGGTCTTAGGCCCAAAAAGAATTCCTGGAAGAGCTCAAAAAAATAAATCAAATAAGAAAGGTCAGGGGGAAATTGGGAAAAGAAATTACGGTGATCTAAGAAAATCACGAAAAAAAAGGGCAAAAGTTTGGTAAAGGAGATACAAAAATACTGAAGAAAAAAAGACCTTAAAAAAACAGAATAGGCCAATTGGTAAAAGAGACACAAAAATCCAATGAAGAGAAGAATGCCTTAAAAAGCAGAATTGGCCAAATGGAAAACTCACTGAAGAAAAGAACTACTTAAAAAGCAGAATTGGCCAAATGGAAACGGAGGTACAAAAGCTTACTGAAGAAAATAATTCCTTAGAAATTAGAAGTGGGCAAGTGGAAGCTAATGATTCCATGACACATCAAGAAGGAAAAAAAATCCAAAAACTGAAAAAATAGAAGAAAATGTGAACTGTCTCTTTGTTTTTTGTATGACTGCACATTTATAACCTAATGTCAAACTGCTTGCTTTCGTAATGGGGAGGGAGGTAGGAAGAATGAGTATTTGGAACTCAAACTTTAAAAAAACAAACATTAAAAATTGTTTTACATGTAATCAGGGAAAAATAAAAATATTAAATCAGTAAAAATTTTTAAAAAGACTGGGTCGCATCAAAATAATTTTTTATAAGATTATTACACTTGTAGATCAGGATAATGCTGCAAATATAATTTAACTAGATTTTTATGAAAGCATCTAATAAAGTATGACACACCGTTCTTGCGGAAATGTGGGGATCATAACTGCCCAATCTGCAAGAAAAACAACTGAGGCACAGCTCTGAGACAATGACACTTTATTAAAGGGTCCAGGTCCCTTCTAATGAAGGGGACCTCATATCTTCCTCATGATCTGAGATGCCCCTGGTCCCCAAGACCTTGTTTTTATAGGGTATGATAGTCAACCATGCAAAAGAGGCATGGTAAAATACACAGTCTCTTTGGTTGATGAATCTTGTCCTTGAGGGTGTAAAGCCAATCAGTAAGTGAAAGATCTTTCCAGACCATTGAATAGGCTTCTGGTGGGGCCAACAAAGAGAGGCCTGAGACAGGCCCACAACCTTTCACTAACTAGATGTGAGGCCCCAGGCTAGTTAGCAAACTAGTTTGCATGAAGCCCTCAGGGCCCTAAGGGGAATGGCTAAGACCAGAGCCAATGGTGTGTGGGCTGAGTTCTAGTCAATCAGATAATGGTTAGGACTGTATAAAAAAAGAACCCAGAACTGGGAGCAGTGGAGCAGAGAGTTCAGAACAAGAGAGAGTTGCCAAGATCAAGGAACTTGGAGTCAGCAGAGCTGCAGGAGAGAGTGCTAATGGGAGAGTTTGGGCTCATGAGTGATCTTTTTACAGGAATGCCCTAGCAAGCGGGAAGGGTGGGGGGGCCTTACAGTATGACTTGGTTCCTTGCTATAATATTTTGTTATAATTTCCTTGTTACTACAGTGAGGTGGGCTTACTGGTTTTGGAATATTATTGCTACTATATCAAATTGGGGGCATTGGTACTTGGATCTGATCCTCTGGAATCTAAACAAATGTTATACTTCCTCTGCCTTCCACCTAGAGAATTCCTTATACTTCACAATTCCAAAACACTCAGGCATGTTGATGGCCCTCTCCAAGGTCATGAATTTTGCCTTACTACTATAGAGGGCCAAAAATGATTTATCAGCACTGGGGTCACAGGTTGGGTAAAGCATAGGAAATCTCCACTGACTAAGTGGTTACAAAAAGGTCACCTGTTCATGCTGGACAAGAGAGAATGGTCCAGAGGTACAAAAATAAATTTGGGGACTTTCTAAAGCATCAAGGCATCCCATTCATGCTGGGTTTGGACATGGAATTTGAGTAAAACAGGACAGAGATATCCTTTTCAGTATTCTTGTGGTTGTGCAAGTGAGCTTCACAACTGGTAAACAAGTAGTGAACATTACATTAAATTTTGACGCCCATTATAAAGTCCTACTATAAGAAACTACATTATCTAATTATCTTTATATGATTTATGTAAAATATCAAAATAATTAACACTGATTGAAATAGGAGGGGTCCAAATGAATCACATCTCACAGAAAAGTCAGAGATATGTAACTATTTAAAAATAAAATTAGATGGATCTGCAACCGGTTGAATAGCCACACTCAAACAGCAGTTAATAATGGTACAATGTCAACTTGGAAGGAGGTCTCCAGTGGAAAATCCGAAGAATCTGTTGCTGCCCTGCACCATATAACATTTATGTTATCAGTAACTTAGATGAAGGCATAGGAAGCATGCTCATCAAATCTGCACAAAGTATAAAAGTAGAAGAATGAATGATAGAGTCAGGATACGGAAAAATCCTGACAGGTTAAATAAAGCACTAGGCTATATTAAGACAAAATTCAATAACGATAAATGTAAAATCATATGCCCGAGTATAAAGTGTGTGTGTGTGCTTGTGTACACACACACACATATAAAAGTATACTTGAGTATAAAACTTCAGAAATATAGGATGGGGCATGATTACATGATATTAGATACTGAGCACAATTACAAATTAGATTTTAAAAAATCTAGGAGTTTAAGCAAGTCCAATAAATCAGCAGCAATGTGGTAGCCAAAAAAGGTAATGAGGCATTAGACTATTCTAAGAGATCAATACAGCTTTCAGAGAAAAACAAAAAGAGAGGTGATAGTCCTTCTGTAAGCTACCTTGGTCAGATCACAGCCAGGAAGGCAAGTAGGATGGCAAGCCTCGAGATACATGTCCTAAGAGAACTGGTTGAAGAAACTAGAGATATTTAGCATGGAAAAGAGAAGACTAAAGGGTGGAAAGG
Organism: Phalanger gymnotis; assembly: GCA_028646595.1. Classification (NCBI taxonomy): domain Eukaryota; kingdom Metazoa; phylum Chordata; class Mammalia; order Diprotodontia; family Phalangeridae; genus Phalanger; species Phalanger gymnotis. The sequence goes on from CM053626.1 coordinate 167,086,071, forward strand.
GGAAGACAGGAAAGACAGTTATATTGAAATATTTAAGGGGCATCCACTGGAAGCAAGATTGGACTTGTTCTGTTGATCCCCAAAGGACAAAACAAGGTTCAAAGGGCAGAAGTTGCTAAAATTCAAATTTAACCTGATTATTTCACAAGAGGAAAAGTTCTAAAACTTAGAGCTGAGCTCTAAAATAGAATGAGCTGCCCTGGGACATGGTGGTGTCCCTGTCCTTGGAGGTCTTCAAACAGAGGCTGCATGGCTACTTTGGGGGTGCTGGAGTAGATGGCTACTAAAGTCCTTTTCAACTCTAAATTCTATTTCTGTGATCCGTCATTTTTCATTCTTGCTATTTCATTTACCTAAATCCTTATACAGTCATACATCATAATATATTTTATACACCAAGTGCACAGTTTGTTATACGCTGCTGCATATAGCCAACAGGCATATCTTCACTGCCCTTTGAGTAATACACAATTTTTATTCTTTGACAAATAACAAAAAACTCTTCTTGAAGTCTTACTTCCCAGGACATGGATTTAGTGGCCTTGGAATAGTCAATATGTTCCCCAATTGTATCCAGAACACTTCAGTATAAAATTTTCACCTGAGTAACCTATCCAAGAAATAATGGCGAATGACAGTCAACCCAAATCACAAATCATAGATGTTCTTCAAGAAAAATATGGGCTGTTTCACTATTAGATCCCCAATTATGTGTCAGAAATCAACTCATATTTATATAACCCTTTAAGGTTCACAAAGTATTTTCCTCACAACTATGGCTGTACTTCAAGGCTCTGTCCTAAACTTTCTTTTCTCTACATTCTCTCTCAGTGACTTCAATAGCTGATATGGATTTAATTTATCATGTCTATTCCGATGACTCCCACAATGACTATCCAGTATGAAGCTCTTTTCTGAGCTCCAGTTGTGAATATCCAACTATTGGACATATCATACTGGAAATCTCAAACTCAACGTGTCCTAAAGAGAATTTATTTGCATTCCCTCCAAACCCACCTTTCTTCCAAAGTTCTCTATTTCTGTTAAAGGCATGACCATCCTTCCAGTCAACCAAGTTCTCAACCTCAGAGTCATTCTTAGTTCCTCTCTACATAGCCTGTCTGTTGTAAAGTCTTGTCCATTCTACCTCCACGATATTTCTAACGTGTCCTCTTCTCTCCATTCACTAGTTCAAGCCCTCATGATTTCTTGCCTTAGCTATTACCATATCTCCCTAATTGGTCTCTCTGCCTCAAATCTCTTCCCTCTCCAATCCATTCTTCATAAAAATCATGTGACAAGTTAGTGTTCCTAAAGCACAGCCCTGAAAATTCCTTGAACAATAATTATCTCAATTATCTTGACCTCTAGGATCAAGTTAAAACTCCTCTCATATGTAAAGCCCTTCAAAACATGGCTACGGCTGAGGTAGCTGATACCAGACTTCATTTTCTGACTACTATGTCAGTCTCCAAGTAATCCTATAAGGATTCTGATTTTTTTCTTGTATGAGCTCCAATTGGGAGCTGCTTCCATTCCCTACTGTGACCATGAAAGCCCACCAAGGGATGTTGATGTTGGAGATCATACTGGTCTCAGGCCTCCTGTTTTGGCACATAAGTAAAGGGTGGACTCTGTCTCTGGTTGTCTCCCAGGGCCCTGAGAAGTACAAGGCGAGCCCCTGCCCCCTGCACAGTGACATTTAGAAGGCTCTGGCTTTGTGCTTACAGTACAAGGGCAGAGTCTGGCCCTGAATGTTCACACTAGTTTACAATTCTCCCCTCTACGCTCTTGATTTCCCTGGTGGAATTACCTCTATCAGCTTCTATATTTACTTGAGGACTGGCAGAACCGTTTTACCAGCTTCTGGCAGTCCTTTTGCAGTTCTGAACTGGACAGAGGAGATTATATCTGCTGTTGGTAGTGTTTTTTTCTTTATCACTGGTCTTTTAGGCTCCCTTTTCTCATATTTTCTAGAGTTTATCTGGAAGAGCTGGCTTCTCTATCACCATCTTAACCCGAAGTATATAATTTAAATTTTAAAGTTATTTTTCATAATAGTATTAACTCAGAAATTCCAGATAGATTTTTGCAAAAGCCAAAATTAGCAAATTTTTTTTAAAATAAGACATGATTAGAAAATATATTGAGTTTCTATCCCACATTTTTTAAAGATATCTTCTATTTTTTTCCTTCTATTTTTCTCTACTAGATCACTTCTCAAATTCAGGTTTTAAAGCAGAAACCACTAAGAAAAAAAATGCTTGCAGAAACACGTATATTTTAAAGGGCTTTGATTAATGCCATTCTGCTGCATCTAACACTGTTGGTCACCCTTTCCCTCTTGGATACTATTTTGTCTCTGGATTTTCCTGACACTGCTTTCTCTCATTCTGACTGATTCTCCTGTTATCTAACTGTTCTTTCTCAATGTCTGTTGCTGGTTTGTCATCCAGATGATACTCTGTGGGTGTCCCCCAAGGCTCTATCCTAGGTCCTCCACTGTTCTCTCAATACACTTTTTTTCTTGGTGACTTCATCAACTCCCATTTGTTTATCATCTCTAGGAAGATGACTCATCACACAGCTCACCTTACCAACTGCCTATTAGACATTTCAAACTGGATGTCCTGGCGATATCTCAAAATTAACACATTATTAAACTTTCTGGGCCCTTTTCTTCCTGATTCACTATCTTATTCCACATAGAAACTTCTCCAAGACTTCTCTTCTCAGATCTACCACACACCTACTCCTACTTCACCACTTTCACCTGAGGACACTGCCTCTTATTTTACTGAGAAAACTGAGGTTATTCAACAAGAGGTCCCTCTTCTCCCCTTTTCTTTATTTTAAAGCTCTTTATATCATCCTCCACTTTCTTTTCCTTTCTGCCAGTCTGACAATGAGGTGGCCCTTCCTGCCCACTCTAACCTGTCAATATGTGCCTTTAATCTCATCTTTTCCTATCTTCTCCAGAAGAAAGCAACTTCAATTATTTCTTCTTCCTCTCTAATCTTCCTCTTCTCTTTACTACCTTCAAACCTACCCAAGTCTTCCCAATACCCTACAATTACTTCAGGCTATCTTATCAAGCTACCTTACACCTCTCCTCCTTTTTCTCAACCAAAAACCTATGCACCCTTGGTGCTTCCATTTTCTCTCCTTCCACTGACTACTCAATATTTTATATTTGGCTTATTTAAGCTGGCTTACTTTTCTGTCTCCTCCACTAGAGTGTAAGCTGTTTGTTTATAGGTCTAAATTTCTTTTCAGTCTCTTTGGTATTTTCCCCATCTTTGGCCACCCTATATGTCAATCTCTTAACATTCTCATAATTGGGATGCTTCTACCATGAATCTCATCTCAGCAGTTGGTCCAGTTCACCTGCTTTTTCTTCCTATCTTTGTTCTTTTTAATATACTTTCTACCTCCCCTATAAACACGAGAGACTGTGACACTCCAAGTCTAAATGAGATAGCATGACTGATCTTGATAGTGAAAAGCTTATAATAATTTTAATAATGTTTGTATAGCTTTTCCACTTTTCTTCTGTTTGTTATTCAATTTCCATTTTCATATTTAGAGACAATGGGGATGAATTTACCTAGCTTTTTTTTGGTCCTCTAATTTTAAGCAATGAGAGTCAATGTCATTTTTGTTGCTCATTTTACATTTTTCATCATCAAATACTAGTTTAAATAGTTATGAATTAAATTATTTGTTCCAAGCACTGGCCCTGGAGTCAGGAGGACCTGGGTTCAAATCTGGTCTCAAACACTTGACACAATTACTAGCTGTGTGACCTTAGGCAAGTCACTTAACCCCAACTGCCCTGCCTTCCCCACTCCAAAAAAAAAGAAAAGAAAAAAAATTATTTGTTCCAATTTTATGTCATTTTTTTCTCATCATTCTGTTTCCTTTTTTTACTTATTCTGAACTTTCAGGAAGGAGAAATAGAACTCTTTCTTGTCTTTCAACATTTAAAGCATTGACAAATCATCTGAAATATCTCTTCAAACTTAATGACTCCAATATTACAAATTGGTGTGGGGAGGCTGAATATAATAAACACGATAGCTGAATCAGACAAAGCTCCCACCTTAATAAGAAGGCTTTTTCTTTCTCTAAAAATATAAACTATTTCATTTTGGGTACTTAACACAAATATGTAAGACCAAGAGTCATTCCAATGTGTAAGTGATCAAATGATACGAACAATTCTCAAAAGAAGAATTGCAATCTATTAACAAATATTTTCCCAAATCCCAAGTAATAATATGAATGCAAATCAAAACAATTTCAAAGACTCATCTTCCATCCAGAAAATTCACAAATGAAAAAAAGGTTCATATATAAGAAAATATTCAAAAGAGCAATTTCTCTAGTGACCAAGAACCGAAAACAAGGTAAATGCCCCTGAATGGTTAAACAAACTGTCCTTCACAAATTTAACAAAATATTACTATACAATTAAAAAAAAAGAGTAACATAAAGCATTCTGAGATGAATAGGAACTTATGAGAACTGATGTTGAAGGAAATATTCAAGACCAATAAAACAGTGACTACATAACAACACAGTAGGAGGAAAAAAACACAGACAAAATGGAAAGATGTTACTGATAGTTTTGCTGACCTGCTGTTTTTCTCTCTAATTCTTTGCTATAAGGGATGCTTTGATAGGCAGGGGAAGGTGGAGTGATATATTCAGAAATGAAGATAACATAATTTGGATATAACAGTGATGAAAATAAAAAAGTACCACTAAAACATTTTTTAACAAGTAAAAGACTACCCATTAAACACCAACTCAATTTCAAGAGATCCCTAAGTAAGAAAGAATAACAAATATTTCAATTATGTTCTTACCTGGGTACTCTTGGATCATGCCATGTGCTCACACCAGTCTGAGTATGTAGAAAATAGACTTGACCTTGCTGTGTTGTTCTCTGCTCTATAAATCAAGAAATATCAATAATAAAACACAAAACATTGAAAAGATATCTTTATGTACTAGTAGGCTATTAAATAAATACAAGAAGTATCCAAATAATAAATGGCTTATGGTACAAAAACTGATTTGGAAGTCTAATGTTTAGAATTCACAACACATTCTTCTACATAAAAACAAAGTTATAAATCTGCTTAAATTTCCAAGCTAACCCCCAAAAAGCCTACAAAACACACAAATATAGCACTTTTGCAATGAATATTCGTAAAATACTATTAATCAAATACTATTAATTTTGAAATATGTATTTAAAATACTATTAATTAAATGATGATATTAATTAAAGAAAACCCCCCAAAAAATCCCTAAAACTTATTAAGAAAGTACATTTGCTTGGTTAATAGTGCTTTAAGATGAGAGACAGATAAGAAGAGTATAGGGGCACTTTAAAAGTTTTTAGAGGCTCATAAGTACTGATGTTTTAAGTTTATATTTTATTAAGCAACTTGTGTCTTCCCTTTTACTTCAGGTATCACTATCAGCACTTGAGAATGATTAGGCTTGGTTTTGGCTCATAGAATGCAGGAAGAACAGGGTGAGAGGAAGATTTTACTGAGGTAATTGGACAAGAATTAGAAGAGAAAGGAGAACCAAAAAGAATGCTTGCATATATGTATAAAAGCCCCTTAAGAACTTTTGAAAGCTAAAGGAAAGGAAGGCAAAATAAGGCAACATGGTCTGAGTACAATCCTTAGGGGAAAGTAGAGAAGCAAGATAGTAGGTAGGACAGTTTCTTTTATTAACCACCAGATGGCACCCCCGACCTTGCCTGAAGTCTACAGAAGAGTATGAAATGTGTACCCTTTCAAGTGGGTGAGAATGAAAAAGGCCAGCTTATGCTAAAAGATATATAGACTAAGTGTTCATAGGCTGGATCTTTATCACCTGAAGGGTAACTTTACTTAATAACTAGAAAACAAATTACACTTCTGAAGGAATTGTGTTTGATTAACACACATGATTTGAAATTATCCTTAGAGAAAAAAATAATAGCATGAGTAATCCAAAATTACAGATAAATAACCCATTTATATTCGTCTTTTGGGAGGGAAAGCGTTTTTATAATTCTAAATATGGATATCTATGATGTTCTAGACACTGGACTTAAGAGTCCGGAAGATCAGGAAGATGGGGGTTCAAATCCAGATTGAGATACATACTAGCTGTGTTATCCTAGGTAAGTCACTTAGATGCTCATCTGTAAAGTCAATGCTGTACTTTAAAGATACCAAGATCCTTTCCACCTCTAAATCTATGGGTTTTTTTTTGTTTGTTTGTTTTCCTTTTTTTAAATTAAATTAAGATTTTTTTGTTTTTAATTTACAACACTGAGTTCTGCATGATTTTGATTTCCAGATTTTCTTCGCCCCCCCCCAAGATGGTATGGAATCTGATATATCTTCTACATATAACTTCGCACTGAACTTATTTACACAGTAGTCAAGTTATAAAGAAGAATTATGACCAATGGAATGAATCATGAGAAAGAAGAAACAAAACCAAAACTAAACAAAAAGCTAAAGAGAAAACAAAAACAAAAGAAAAAAAGGAGAGCAAACAGTTTGCCTCAATCTGCTTTCAGACTCCACAGTTCTTTCTCTGGATGTAGATAGCTCTCTGCATCATGAGTCCTTTGGAGTTGTCTTTAAACCTTGCATTGCTGAGAAGAGCCAAGCCTATCGAGGTTAGTCATCACAGAATCAATATATCTGTGGTTGTGTATAACGTCCTCCTAGTTCTGCTCTGCTCACCCAGCATTATATCATATAGGTTTTTCCAGGTTATTATGAAGTCCGTATCTCCCCCATTTCTTATAGCCCAACAGTATTCCATTACATTCATATACCACAAATTCTTCAGCCATTCCCCAATTGATGGGCATTCTTTTGATTTCCAATTCTTAGCTACTACAAAAAGAGCTGTTATAAATATTTTTGTACATATGGGTCCTTTTCCCACTTGTGTGATCTCTTTGGGATACAGCCCTAGAAGTGGTTCTGCTGGGTCAAAGGGTATGAACGTTTTTATAGCCCTTTGGGCATAGTTCCAAATTGCTCTCCAGAATGGCTGGATCAGTTCATAACTCCACCAGAAACTTAACAATGTTCCAATTTTCCCACTTCCTCTCCAGCACTTATGATTTTCCTGTTTTGTCATATTAGCCAATCTGACAGGAGAGATGTGGTACCTGAGAGTTGTTTTGATTGGCATTTCTCTAATCAATAGTGATTCACACCAGTTCTAAATCTATGACCCATTGTTGTTGTTCATCCTTCCTTCTTGAAGAGGACCAAGACATCAGGAAGTGATTGCATGACTTGCAAGTGAATTGGATTTAAGTGAGGAAGGGCTATGCAAAGTCATCAGCCTAACTTTCTCCTCTAGAGCCATCTGGGTCCAGTGGCAAGATACAGATCGGGACACCTAGAGATGGTCCCCTATGATCCTATGGACCTGTTATACAAGGCTTTTCCTGATTCCTATAATATTCAAAGCACCAAAAATACAGCAAAAAAAAAAAAATGCATACAGCTGACTTTAGGCCCAGGAGGACCGGGTTCAAGTCCCTCTTCTCACACACAGAGGCTGTGTGATCATGGAAGTGTCACATAATCTCTCATTGAGAGCTCTAGGCAACCCCATAAAACTTCAAGTTGCAGAAGATGCCAACCTGCACCTCCTTATTAGGGAATTCTCTATACCAGTGAAATAAGAGGTCTAGTCCTTAGAGTAACTTGCCCATCCGGTGCTTCGTAAACATTTGCTGAATATTTAAAGAAAATAAACTAACCGCAATTTCTTTATCTTATTCCATCCCTTACTCTCCATTCATCTCTGTGTGTTATCCAGGATCAATCTAACTAGAGGTTTATTGCTTTATACCAGAGCTAGTCAGGTAAAGTACTAGTTTACATTTTTCTAAAGGAAGAAGGTAATTATTTCTTCTTAAAACACTTTTTCTGAATCTAAATCTATATTTTTAACCCCACTATGGAAGATGTCTCCATACTGCTGTATTTCTCATTCACAAAAGTGAGAGATTTAATATACACAATACTAAGTTTCCTAATTAAGACACAAAATTGCTAAGATAAATGTTTGTAATAAGGGTATTAGTATTTCCAACTTTATCTATTATTTTTGCCATAGATAAAGTATTTTTTTCTGGAAATTTTGTGAGATTAATAGAAAAAACATTTTATTTTAAACACGAATTTACTGCTAAAAAACTTTGTTTCAGTTATGACTTAGCCCAAAATCAAATCAGAAGAGTTTTAAGTCAATTAAGATAAATTATGAATCATTAAACATCAAATCACTAAATTTCAAAATGAAGGAAAAAGGAAGAAATATGGCATTAAAAGTTCAGGAAAGCAAAAACATGCCTGAACATATAAAATCTCATCTTAAAACCTACCAAATTTGATAGTTTGTTTCTTAAGGAGTCAAAAAGAAAAAATGAAGATAAATTCTATGCCAGATTGCCTGGAAATTTTCTAGCTTCAAAAAAAAAAAAGATAAAAGCACAAAGGAAAAACTGATCATAACTTTAACCAAACAGCAAAAATCACAAACAACTAAAAACATTTTATATAATAGCTTAGTGTTCATAACCTACTGGTCAAAGAAATCAGCAAGTACTATTACATAGAATATTAACTCATTTACACCAAAAAAAAATCATAAGTTAGGCAGTTATGAATTATAACAAAACTAAAATTAACTGTCAAAGTTAATCCATCTTTTGCCACACCAAAAAATTAAACAGTATTTGTCTTACATTAACAATAATAGATTAAATATTTTTTAAATAAAAGAAGGAATCTGATTATTGATAAATTGGGTTTTGCTTGAGAGTCTTCTGATCTTGTTAACAAATTGCTACAAAATACTGAAATTTCAACACCAGGATTGAAGAAATAGCAAGAAATTCGCAAGATACTTTAAAGTTTGTAAAATAAGCTCAAACTTAAAAAAGGCAATGAATGACTACATTAGCTAGTAAATATTTTAATTAGTATTGTCCGTAAGAAAGTACTCCTAAAATGATATATTTCAGAAAAAGTTAAACATAAAAGTAACTCAAACTGCTTTGATACTCTTGATCATAATTTTCAATTATATTGTATAATAACAGCACTTCTCTCTGATATTCTGTAAAGTAAAAATCCTTATTAAAATTGAGAAAAGGTAGTATCTTCCCAAAAAATGTTACATAAGTAACCTTAATTGTTTTATTTCAACAAGTGGCTGCAATCCAGCAATTTTTCTCCAGATGAAAAAGATGACAGACTACTTGTTATTATCAAGATAATGAAGTGACAGTGAAACAAGTAGTGAAAAATAACAGAAAAATAAAACAGGAAAAAAAAAGAAAATTTTTTTATTTGTGTGAAAATATTCTTTCAGGCCAACATAACTACACTAAAGCTGCCATCCAGTCCTTTACCAATGTAAAACTTAAAATTAGGTGGTATCACAATCATTTGAATTTTTAAGCAAAAATACTTCCATTCTGATTAATGGTCTTCTAAAAATTACTGACCTTTATATCTCCCTTTCTTCTTTCTGACCCTCCCACCCCTCAAGCTGCAAAAGTTCCTACCATAGCCTTCAGGTAAGTCAGGAGGCGTATGTAAATGTGTCCTGCTCATGTAATTTCTGTGTCTTTGTGATCTGACTTTCCTCTCTGCCAGTCTAGGATCTGATAACTGTCCACATGTTGCACCATTTGTTCCAGTAATTGGAGTGTTCTCATCCACAAAGCAGCTAAGAGGCCTGCCAGGACTGGAATATTCACATGCTGGCCTGTTAAAAAATAATGAGAAAGAAAAGTTACTTGTCTTAGGTATCCCCTTCCCCCCCCAAGAAGAAAGAAAGAAAGGAAGGAAGGAAGGAAGGAAGGAAGGAAGGAAGGAAGGAAGGAAGGAAGGAAGGAAGGAAGGAAGGAAGGAAGGAAGAAAGAAAGAAAGAAAGAAAGAAAGAAAGAAAGAAAGAAAGAAAGAAAGAAAGAAAGAAAGAAAGAAAGAAAGAAAGAAAGAGAAAGAAAGAAAGAAAGAAAGAAAGAAAGAAAGAAAGAAAGAAGAAATTCCTATAAGAATCTTTAGCTAAGATTTTACTGTTGTAACAAGACACTATTTAGAAAGGCAAAATGATTGATACCAATTATAATGATTAGTATTCTTTTTAAAAAATTAAACTTGAAACCTTAAGACAGCAAATATATGTAAAAGAGGATGAATGGATAGATGGATAGTTGGATGGATGGATAGCTGGATGGACGGATAGATATCTATAGGTAAATATTCCTCTCTCCATCCACCTACACACACATACACACACCCAAAAGAAGAATTGCAAACTATTCATGTTCCAAATTACTAATAATTCAAGAAATGAAAATCAAAGCAAAGGTGAGATTTTACTTCATACCCATAAAATTGGCAAAGAGGACAAAAGAAGAGAGTGGTCAATGTTGCAGAGGTTGAGGCAAGATAGTAGACACAGAATACTGTTGGTGGACCTGAGTGTAACTAAGTAATTGGGAATTTTGCAAATAAAGTGCCTAAAGTATCTATACCCTTTTACTCAGAGATTACACCATGAAGCCCAGAAGTCCTTATTTACACCAAAATATTTATAACAATACTTTTCTGTGGTAGCAAAGAACTGCAAACCAAGTAGATGGTGAGCATTTGAGGAATGGACCTACAAATTATGGTATCTAAGTATAAAGGAATATTACTGTGCTGTAATAAATGACAAATCTTAATGAACCTAGGAAATACAAAAACATTCACATGATCTGATGACAAGTAAACAAAGCCAAGAAAACAACGTATATGATGACAACAACAATGGAAGTGAAAAGAAAAAACATAAAAGTGAATGTTGCAAAACTCTAACAAACAAGTGTGTCTCAGAAGAAGAATATGAGACACCTCTTCTCCTTTGGAAAGCCGGGATCCACAAATATTGCAGAACATATAGATTTTTAGACTTTTTCTATGTATTAATCTGTTTTGCTGGTGGATTTTAAATCTTTTCAGTTGTTAGTTTTTTCCTTTAAAAATATTATTTGTTATATGGGATGGTTCTCTGAGGAGAATGTGAAGAGAATACTGGGGGAAATTTTGATGATATAAAAACTCACAACACATAAATAAAAATTTATTTTAAAAGAAGAAAATAGGTCATGTTTTTGGTATTAAGAGAAATCAGCAAATAATTTTGGTCTTCAAATACTACAGACTATAAATTTTTTAAAAATCTACCTGATTTTTCCTTCCATTCTATTTTGCAACTTTCTTGATTACAATTTTCCTCAAATATTATGCAATACTATTTATTATGACAGATCCTCCTAGGAAAGGAAGTTTAATGAGCTGACATGTAAAATGTAAAAGCTGATTGATAGATGTAAATGGGTGGAGAGGAAAAAAGCCTTAGAGACTAACACATATTGCCAAAATATTTAATTACCTAGTTGGCCGTTCCCACTGAGTAGTTCGTGTAATATGATTTAAATACTGTATTCTTCCAGAGGCAGTTCTTCGTTCTTCCCAGCTAAAATTCACAAAATAAGAGATAAGACAATTTATATTTCCAAGAAATACTAAAATGTTTCCAGTACAGCAGCAAAATCAGGAAGATATCTATTATTAAGAATTCCGTAAGCTAAATTCTGAGTCTACCACTTGAATGCTTGGGATAGGACTAGATTTGCAATTTCACATAAGGAAACTCCCTCTGCAAGTTACAATCTTACAGTTTCCTGAGGCAGTGAAAGTACATAGGGTCACAAAGTCTCAAACGCAGCATTTGAATTGGGTCTTTATGACTAAGAATGGCTCTTCCTATTCCACTAAGCCATATTGCCCTCACTTACTTCAATTCTTAATAGTTATAAAATAGTCAGTATTTGTGTCCTTGGTGTTTTCACCACTAATTAAACTTGTCACACAGATCAAATTTTGAAAAAATAAATATCAAAAAACCCCACCAAACGAGTGGCAAATGGCTCATGAATAAAATCCTCTCCATTTTTCGTTATTCAAGGCAGAAAGGGACAAATGTTAAGTGGAAAAATTCCAGTATCGACACTCCCCACCACAGGGTAGAGGTTTAGAACTTGAAAAAGAAAGAATTCTCTTGAGCAACATTGGTAGAGTTTCACTTTCCATCTGCAAAGTGAATGAAGGAGTTGGCTAGATGATCTCTGAGGTCTCTTTAAGTTTTAACATTCTATAAGTCTACTAAGGTATGTCAATCCCTCCGTGACTATGGTTACAAGCATGTAGCAGAATGAGTTTATTCTATTTTCTCAGTGAAGATTGAGTATTTTAACCTTTAACTGCCTTCTTACAAAGGTACCACATCAAAATCTAAATAAAGTTTAGCAGATATAGTGAAGAAAACATAAATAGCATGCAGAGTGCTAGTAACAATACATATATCAAAGGAATCCATAAAACAATTACTGTACCCTCTATGTAAAATTAGAATTGTTAAAGGTCACGTTGAAGATGATCAACTTAGCAACTTAGCTGATCAAAACATCAACTTAGCAAAACCTTAGCAAAACACGAAAGTAATGTACAAGTCTCTACATATCATATAATCTCCAATTTTCACTACTTTCAAAGTGAACATTTTTTGTCTTACATTAAATCTATTTTAAGAATTTGCTTTTCCTTTAAACAACAGATTTTGCTTGTTATAGTCTTAAATGAGATTTCACAGGGCCAAAATCCATCAAATGCAAACCTAAATGTATGTCCAATATACTATTTCATATTATAGTAAAATTACAGACATTGGGATTACCACAGAAAAAGGAAACCTTTGAGTTGAAACTGATTAAAATAACTTACTGAAAATCATCCATGATTTAAATTTCATTATTTTGAAGACAAACTTAACTTACATAGATGTCATACTATACATTTCTTGATGCTTTGAAAAAATGTGAGCTTACCCATCTGGCAAATCGTTATCAAATAGACGACTGCAGTCCACAACTTGTCCTCCTGTGCCTATTCGGTCTCTGGATTGGAGGCTCACTATTAAAATATCCGAAAACCATTATTAACAGGCTGACAAAACTAGACCATAATTGCTTTTGAAAAGGAATAGCATACTATACAGTTTTTAATACTTTAACAGCTTTTAAATTTCAGTTGTATACATTTTTTAAAACTTAGTATCTTTTCATGAAGCTGCATAAAATTAAACCCCACTTCTGAAATCCTCCCTTTTTTAGACACGACTATAGTGACAACTTCAGACTCGATTGCAGTTTATGATGATATCACCATGTGGTGGCAAAGTACAAGTAAATTAGAAGTCAACTGAAACAGAAGTTGCCTGATACCAGTGGGATATTGTAATAATATAAAACGACCTGGGCAAGGATATAACATATAAAAGGTAACATACAAAAAAGTAAAGTTAGTCTCCATGTCTGGAACAATCTAAATTGAATGGCTAATTTCCTCTATTGTATCAAAATTTTAAGTACTGGCTTCTAGAGTATAATGCTCTGTATCAACTTCAACTTAAGGTAAAAGGCGTTAGTGTTTTGGTTACTTGGCTAGACATTCAGATATCTGGGCTGAACTTGACTCCTTTGCCTTCTTTACCATGCCCAAAGTAAACTCATGATTGGGAAATCCCAGCATCTTGCAAGATCTAATCAATCCTGTTACTCACACCTCATCAATACTTTCTAAGGCCCCTCTGGTGAAGGCATAAACTCTTTTATTTAAAGATCAGAAAAGGACTAAAATCTCATTTCTCATAATACTGAACTTCTTTTGGACTTTTTTGACTTTCTCCACTTCCTTCCTCCCCTCTTTTCAGCTTTCTTTGCTATGTGGTCTTCCCCCATTAGACTATATAACCTCCTTGAAGGCAAGGAGTGTTGTATTTGTATCTCTAGCACTTAGTATAGTGCCTGGCAGGTAGAAGATGCTTAATATAAATATTGACTTTTATTGACATTGTACTTTTAAGTTTTTACACAGAAAGCCAAACTGAAATGATTACTTTCTAATTAGCACTAGGCTTAAATATTTAGGCCCAAAACTAAAAAGACTCAGTAGATCCCAGAATACTACACTACAAAACTCTTAAAAGAATTTATGTCAGTATATAGTTATGGAAGAACCAATTCAAGAAAAGTAGGTACAATGTAATTCAGGATTCATATGGATCTGTAGGAATAATAAGTAATCCTAAGCATTACAACCTGATGCCTTTTGCCATAATGATTCCATTATACATTCTAAGTTCATAAGACTTTTTTAAACTACAAATTATTACATTCTTGAGATGGTATTTACTAAGTTAGATGTCTAATTGTTCTAGTTGAAATTTCTCATTCTAATTTTTCAAAGGTAAACTCTCAAAAGACTTCTGATTAAAATGGACACATTAAGAGACACAAAAGAGTCCAGCTCTCATATGCATGATCTGGCAAAAATCCTAAAAAGAATACCAGAATTATTCTTTTTTATTTTATTAATGACCAAAAGCCAAAAGTAGGAAAAAAAAAACAATCACCAAAAACCTACAGTAAGTGCCTCCATATAGCCAAGGGCTGTACAAAAAATATAACAAGCAGTTTATGAGTGCTGAGAAATAGATTTTGCAAGAAAATCCAGAGCCAGCAAAAGTAAAGTTTAAGCCCAAAGCCTGCAGATACAGATCAAGGCCATATGAAGTAAAAAGAGTTCTATATCCAAGGGCAAAAAGATGGAAGTGCTCCTATTAGGAAACTGTAGGGGTCTAAGACCCTACACTTGGACCAAAAGGACCCCCAAGTACATTGAAAGTTTGCAACATTGACCAGAGACACTCCAAAGGCCCCAGAGGGCCTCGAAGTTAGGATCAGAGTTAGTGGGAAACAGTGTTTTAAACACAGATAACCCAGGGGAATCTGAAACCTCTAAGATTATACAGACCCCCAAGGAAAGAAGAAGCTAGCATCAGAAATGCAGAAAATTGAGGTAAGGCCCAAATAACCTTATCTGAGTAAGGAAGGTGACAGTGCCGCATGCTGACAAAAAGTCCCAAATCAGGGACTGAGGACAGAGATGTGAGTAAACAGAAAAAGATACCAAATTCTTTAGAGAAATAATATAGTGGGGAAAGGAAGGGATATGGAATACCATTAGTGATATAAAGTGTGGAAAATATCATTTCAAATTTAAAAAAAAAAAAGAGTATAGCTACCCGGAACAACTGACCTAGAAAATATAGTTCAGGGAGAAATAATTTAAGAATCATCAGACTCCCTGAAAACCACGACCAAGCAAAAAGGCTGGATACCATATTTCAAGAAAGCACAAATTAAAACTGCCCAGATCTATGATAACTAAAGAAGAAAGACAAATTAGAAAGACTCCACAGGTCACCTCTTGAAAAATCACAATAAAAATTCCCAAGAATGTCTTCGCCAAATTTCAGAGCTTCCAAGTCAAAGAAAAAAAAATACTTCAAACAGCCAGAAACACGCAAACAAACTTCATAAATATAAATGTCAAGACTGATTTGATTCAGTTGCTCTAAATATATACACTTGTTGATCACTGGATCAACACATTTGGAGTACCACTGGTCAAATTAAAATTTACAGATGGCCTGAAAACTATGATTCTTAGCACCCTATACCCCCTTTCCTGCCATTCTGTAGAAGCAGAAAGGGGACACAAGACCGAAGGCAATTTTGTATTTTTCTTTATTTCATCACTGGTGATAAGCCTCTCCAGTATTTAGCTAAGTTGGTCTCAGAAAATAGACTCCAACTTGTTGCTACAGCCATACTCAAAACCTTTCCAACACAAAAAACCTACCAGAGCTTATGCTCCACCAGAATAATGTTTAAGAACCCAGGATCACGCTTGGATTACGATATTCCGGAGGTCAATGGAGCTAGGATTAAAACCAAGAATCACCTACCCAGCAAAACTGAGTATCATGCTCCAAGGCAAAATATGGAT
>CM053626.1:167102586-167118287 GCA_028646595.1 Phalanger gymnotis
TGATTTCTCATAAAGTCATTAGTTTCCACTTGCTCCAATCTAATTTTTAAGGTAGTATTTTCTTCAGTGGTCTTTTGGACCTCCTTTTCCATTTGGCTAATTCTGCCTTTCAAGGCATTCTTTTCCTCATTGGCTTTTTGGAGCTCTTTTGCCATTTGAGTTGGTCTATTTTTTAAGGTGTTGTTTTCTTCAGTACTTTTTTGGGTCTCCTTTAGCAAGTCATTGACTTGTTTTTCATAGTTTTGTCACATCATTCTCATTTCTCTTCCCAATTTTTCCTCTACTTCTCTAACTTACTTTTCCAAATCCTTTTTGAGCTCTTCCATGGCCTGAGACCAGTTCATGTTTTTCTTGGAGGCTTTTGATGTAGGCTCTTTGACTTTGTTGACTTCTTCTGGCTGTATGTTTTGGTTTTCTTTGTCACCAAAGAAAGATTCCAAATTTTGAGTCTGAATCTGAGACCATTTTCGCTGCCTGGCCATGTTCCCAGCCAAGTACTTGATCCTTGAGTTTTTTTGTCACGGTATGACTGCTTATAGAGTAGAGAGTACTTTGCCCCAAGCTTGAGGGGTTGCGCTGTTGTTTTCTGAGCCGTTTCTATACAGCAAGCTCTGCCGCACCAGCGCTTCTCCTCCCCAAGAACCGCCAACCCAGACCAAACTCAGATCTAAGCAGCTCTGCACTCCTGCTCTGATCCACCATTTAATTCCTCCCACCAGGTGGGCCTGGGACCAGAAGCAACTGCAGCTGTAGTTCTGTAGCTGCACCACCATGGCTGTCTCCGGGGTGGTAGCCTAACTGTGAACTCCTTTCACTCTGTCTCCTTCAGCTTTTCCCACTAACCTTCTCTGTTGTCTTTGCTGTTTGTGGGTTGAGAAGTCTGGTAACTTCCACAGCTCACTGATTCAGGGTGTAGGGCCTGTTCTGCCTGGCTCCAGGTCTGGTTGGTCCAGGCGCAGCCCAAGCTGGGCTCTGCTCCCCTCTGCTCCCAGTTCCGTGCATGATAGGCCTCACCCAGGGACCACCCAGGCTGTCCTGGGCTGAAGCCCTGCTTCCCTCTGCTATTTTGTGGGTTCTGCAGTTCTAGAATTTGTTCAGCGCCATTTTTTTCAGTGTTTGGAGGGTCCTGGGGGAGAGTCCTAGGCAAGTCTCTGCTTTCCAGCCACCATCTTGGCTCCACTCCAAAAGTCATTCCGAGTTATAACTTGATCTTATGCTATTTCCACTACGTAATGATGCTCAGTACAACAGTGAGATTTACTAAAAGCACTTTACGTTTCTTTTTCTCTATCAAATAAAAATATCATCTGATATAATAACTTCATTTTTATCAAATAATAATTATACTTCACATTAATCTTTTCAACATTACAAGCACCTAAATAAAATTCACCTAAATTTCCAAACCAATTACTAAAGCAAAAAAGAGAAATAAAGCAGAAGAAATGGAGAGGAAGATCATACATGATGTGTGAATTGTTACCAATTCAAAGCATTCAATTAATTAGAAAATGACCTTCATATCTGTTTTATCTCTAGAATGTAAATTCTAGCAATAAATTAATTTTAACAAATTTCACTGAAAAAAAATAACTTGGTGACCTTTAAAGTTCATAATAAGTTGCATGTGGTGACATTGAGAAGGCCAAGATCTCTTGACTTTGGGAGTTCTGAGCTGCAGAGGACTATGCCAATGTGGTGTCCCCACTATATTTGACATTAACATAGTGAGACCCTAGGAGTGGCAGATCACCAGACTGCCTAAAGGGTAAAACCAGCCCAGATTGGAAACAAGAGCATGCCAAAGCTCCTATGCTAATCAATAGTGAATCAGGCTTCTGAGTAAGTCTAACACACTCAAGTCTGGGTAAGATATGAAATAAAGTTCATTTCTAGGAATTCTTACAGCTACAACTATTTTTAAGGGATATTATTATACCTTCAATGTTTTTCCCAAATAAACAAAAGCAAAAATCTCCTCTTATTTACTTACAACCAGTGTCTTTAAGGCGGTTGATGGCATTAGAAAGAAGTCGAACACAACCAAGAAATCCGGCACCTTGTTTTTTATGGATCTTCTTGTGATTCCACACACTGATTGTTACAGAATCAGATTTTCCAATATACCTGCAAAATAAAATAACTATGTAAATAATACCTTGGTGAGTATGAAAGGTGATAAGATCTATATCTGAAAGTCACAAACATCATTTTCCAGTGAGAAGCAATAAAAAAATATTCTGGTAACTTCATCATAAACAAAATGTTATGATATAAGTAGACTTGTACATGGCCTATTTTATATTCTTTACTTTGATTTAGTCAAGTCATGTGGCTAATATATTAAAGTTTTGCTTTAGTATTTCATGAACTTTTAAAAAAAATTCCAATATAGCCTACTCCTGACACCAATTAAGCTACATAATAATTTCTGATAGTGAAAAAAAAGTTTATTTCAACAACAAATGTCTAAGAATGTCTATAATTATTATTCCTCCTTAAAGATGTAGAAAATGTGATTGCATATTGACTGTATTCCAATTTGTTTTAAAATTAATCATTTTAACACAGTCATATTCTATTACATTAATTATTATTTCAACTTCAAGAGATGTTGTCAAGGTTGACAGACCAAAAATCTGACCTACCTGAAATGTTTAAAATTGCCGTGGAACTGGAATGTGCACGCTCATGTAACGCTTTATCCCTGCTTCTTTCCTGTATGCAGGCCTTGAGGGAACAGGACTCTTGCGATTTCACTTCACTGCCTGCAGACAAGCAGAGCAGGGAAAAGCGTTACTGCACGTGTCTGTGCATTTACCTACATATATTTAAAAAAAAAAAAGCTATGCCATAGCTGATTATTAACATGGCTAAAATAGGTGCAAACTTTAAGATAACCATAATGACAAAAGAATCCTTTAGCTCTATCAATGTCTCTAAGAAGTCAAATTTTTGGTCCAACAACCTTGACCTTAAAGCTTTTACTTCAAAAAACAAAAGCATGATAAAGTCATACAAGGAGAGCTCATTCAGTAAACTGAAAGGGTCTGACCAATTTCATTCAACACGGAAAGTATGCTTAATTTATCTGTCTGTTCTTCTAGTTTCCTGATCTTAGTACATGTAAATAATACTATATCATAAAGTATCTTCAAATTTACTATTTTGTCTATTTTAAAAATAAAATGACATTTAAAAGTCATATATACTTCTTTTAAAAAAAATCTTTGATGGATATTTGTGAGAAAGAACATCCCATGTTCATAGGGAGAATATTTTATTATAAAATGCCTTTGCTCAGAAAAAAATTAATTTAATCTTAATTTTTTAAAAATAAGATTATTAGCTATCCACAGATGAAGGTGGTATTATATGTCATAGAAAAGGCTTGAAATTAAAACCCTCCTAATATTAAATCAAAAAATATTTGAAATGAATTGTTGAATTGACTACCCTCAGGAGTTCCAATCTTTTTAGGTCTCAGTGGCCTGCCTAGAGACACAATGAAATATTTTCATCATGCAGACTTCTCTGAAATAGGCTTGACAGAAGGTAATGTACTCTCTAGTAGATGAAATAGGCCAAAAGTAAAGTGTCAAACTCCAAACATAAAGGTTAAATCACAATGAACAAATATAGTAAGAATTCATGTGTTAGGGGTGCCAGAGGAGTTATTAACTGATAAAAGGAGAGCAGGAAGTTGATAGGTAGTAATATTTAAAAAATAAGAAAAAAGTATGTAAACGAAAAGAGCAAAAGGAAGTTCAGAAGAGGGCATAGACAAGTAGGAAAGTTTTATAACTGCCATATTAAATTTAATGGACAACTAGGTGGCACAAAAGATGGAACACTGGGCCTAGAGTCAGGACAACTTGAGATCAAATTCGGCCTCAGACATTAGCTATGTGACCCTGGGCAAGTCACTTAACCCTGTTTGCCTCAGTTTCTCATCTATAAAATGAACAGGAAAAGGATATGGTGTGTTGATAAACAAAATGGTCTTTGTTTTCTTTGAGTAACTCAGTGTATTTCATTGAATCTTGCTAACTGCTAAGCCCCAGGCCCAGAGCCCTGTTGGGTGTGGAACCTATGTGGATGTGAGCCTCCCAGGATCCTGGGGGGAGTGGCTAAGACTGGAGCCAATGGAAGCCTGTGGTAGGAGGAACTTGCAAAACGGCTGGAGCAGAGCTAAGAGGCAGATGGAGAGGCAGCTGGTGAGGCAGTTGGTGACAGCAGTTAAGAGCTGAAGGAGAGAGGAAGCAGTCAGCTAGCTGGGACACAGCTTGGAGAGTGTGGCGGAAGCGGCGGCGACGGCGCCAGAGACGGCTACAGCTGAAGCTGAAGAAAAGGCCGAAGCTGAAGCAGGAGTTGCGGAAGCAGAGCCAACCTGTGTGTGGACCGAGGAGTGCCGAGCAAGGACTTAAGGGGAGTGGGTAATCTTCTTACCAGCATGAATATGATTTGGTTTAATACCATCATGCTTTTCTGTGGCCTCCTGGTCACTCTTGTGAGGCAGACTTATTGGGCCTGGAAGCTTGTGATCAAAACATCGGAATGGGGAGGCTGGTTTGTGGGTCTGTTACTTTGGAGCCTAAATAAATGTTTTAATCCTTCTGCCTTCTACTTAGAGAATTCCTTATATCCCGCGATTCTGAACCATTCAGACATATGTATGATTCTCTTTGAGATCATAAATTTGGCCTTCTTACTACATATGGCAAACTATTTCAGTTAGTACCTTTACCAAGAAAACCCCGAATGGGGTCATAAATATGAGTTGGACACAACTAAAATGACTGAACAACATTAGACGCAATGTAAACTGTTTTTGAAAAAACATAATTTATATAAATTCAATTTCACGTACAATCTTTTGTTCTCTATATAGAGTACTTGAGTTCATAACAAAAAGGGAAATTATTAAAAATTTAATGGAGACTTCAACAGCTTCTTATAAAATCTATACTAACAATTCAAAAAGAACCCCTAAAATATTAAACTATACTAAACTTTCACCAAATATTGGATCTATTAAAGGTCATCCAATCAATTACAGAACAGTCTGAATTATAATTATTCTATTTTTGAAGAAAAACTATAGAATTATCTTCCAATAAATATAGTAACAAATTAGGCTTACTTGTTCAGTCATTTAGTCATGCCCTATTCTTCATGCTGGTGGTTATTTTGCAAATACACTGAAATGGTCTGTCATTTCCTTCTCCAATATAAGGCAAACAGAAGTTAAGTGACTCACCTAGGATCGCACAACTAGTACTGAATTGAATTCAGATCTTCCTGACTCTACTCGGCTTATTCTACCCACTAAAGCCACCTAACAAATCAGGCTAACATAGCACAAATGTAATAATCACCTAAAAAGCTGGCTTCAAGCACTAACTACAAAATCAATCAGGTAATGTCTCATAAACCTCCTATAAAGATGCTTCTATAATTTCTACAATTTTTATTTAGCTTCTTTGTTTTTGAAACTAGAAGCTTGTTGTCTCAGTTACGTGACCTTGGGTGAAAGTAATTTAACTACTCTGAGGCTGTTTTGTAGTCCGTAAAATAAGGATGTAAGATTAGATGATCTCTGAGATCCCTTCCAGTTGATCTATAATGAGCTACAATTACTTTTAAATAATATTCAATTTGTACCTGAGTTAAACACCAAAAACTTCTCTAATGACAAAAATGTTTAACCTAGCTTATATTCTCTCCAGGAGTTATACAGGTAGTAAAATTATTATTATTTTTTTGTTATTGTCAAGGATGTATAATTATTCCACTCATCAAATTGCCTTTTGCAAGGTTTGGCTAATACATCTTACACAACTAGGATGTTGCTGGGCAGTCATTTTAGTTATGTCTCACTCTTCACGACCTCATTTTGGGGTTTTCTTTCACAAAGATAACTGGAGTGGTTTGCCATTTCCTTCTCCAGCTCATTTTACAGATGAGGAAGCTGAGGCAAACAGGGTTAAGTGACTTGCCCAGGGTCACATAGTGAGTGTCTAAGGCCAGATTTGGACTCAGGAAGATGAATCTTCCTGACTCCAGGCCTGGTACTTACTGCCTCACAGAACTAAATACAACACAAATTATTTCATTGCTCCTCAGAGACTTTTTTACCCACCATATTTACAATACAATGATATGTTAAACATTTATTGTTCAGTTGTTTTCAATTATGTATGAGTCTTCATGATTCCAATTGGGGTTTTCATGACAAGGACACAGGAGTGGTTTGCCATTTCCTTCTCCAGTTCATTTTACAGATGAAGAACCTCATGAGGCAAACAAGGTTAAATGACTTGCCTTGGGTCACATAGCTAGTAAGTGTCTGAGGCCACATTTGAACTCATGAAAATAAAAGTCTTCACTGTGCTACCTAGCTGCCCTAAACATTTACTAACTGCTTGCTATCTAAGGGGGGAGAAGACAATACACAAAAGGAAGTTGAAAGGGTCCCAGGGCATGATGAAGATGATGATGAAGTTGAAATCAAGCAGAGCAGTTACTTTCAAAAGTAAATTTTAAGACACTACCTATATTTAACTCGAGAGCCTAACTTTTCTTAAATGCTGAAATATAGAGAGTATATATTACTCAGTAAACATGGAAAACCTCCTAGGGGATATTTTATCTCGACAATATATATGGAAGAAAGAGAAGAAAAGAAACCTCTAATCTTGTAGGTCATTATAAACTTCTTAATAGAGCTTATTAAAAATGAAGATAAAATTATACATCATTATACACACTTTATCTTCTAGAATCCCCAATTTTTTTAAATCCAAAAGATTTAGACATTGGAGTTCATATGCACTATTATGAGAGAACTAAAATAATAATGAACAACTTCTTCCAAATTTTGGCACATTCCTACAGAAACATAACAAGTATCTTACCCAAAACAACTTTTTTAAAACCTCCTTTATATCTTGAAAAGTAAAAACAGAGTAACTGCCATACAGAGTCAGGCCCTTGGGTATTTTGTTGCTAACAGCAGTCCCAAGCATATATTCAAGAGGGACGATGCTCCAGTAGATAAAAAGTACTGGACCTAAGTCCAGGAAGATTTCAGTTTTGAATCTTTATGCCACTGATAATTATTAGCCCTGTGTGACCAACAGTAAGTCACAACCTCTCTAAGATCTCTTTCCTCATCTGTAAAACAATTCTTACATTACTTGTAATAGCTTCTTTAAATAGTTATTAAGGGGTTCAAAAGATACTGAGCATCTAAAACACACTGCAAACCTTAAAGTACTGTATCTGTGCTGGCAGCAACACCATCATCATCTATGGAAGGATAAAACCAAGTTGAAATCAAGAATATCTGGGTTCAAATCCTGGCCCAGACACTTATAAGGGGGGTGACATTACACCTCTTTGTGTCTCAGTGCTTGTACCCAATGACTTCTGTCAGTCCCTTCCAGCTTTAAAGGTATGACCTTGGGGGGGCTTGGGAGGGGGGCGGAGAATGGGCCTTTAACAGAAAAGAGGATCTTCAAGTAATCTAGAAGAAAAAACCAGAGTTGAGTAGAAATACTGAAAGGCAACTGATGCCTAATAGGTAACTCCCACATAGCCTTTTAAGGTAGGTAGGTATAGTATTTTACAAATATATAGCAATATTTGAGAAATGAGGGTTTTATCAGAGATACTTACTATAAAATTTTCTGATAAAGGCCTAATTTCTCAAATACATAAAGAACTGAGTCAAATTTATAATAATACAAGTTATTTCCTAAATGATAAATGGTCAAAGGATATGAACAGTCAGTTTTCAGATGAAGAAATCAAAACTATCTATAGTCATACGAAAAAATGCTCTAAATCACTATTTTTTTTTACACATTACCCTCTTTTTTCAGCCCCACAGCAACACACCAAATACAGCAAAAGGTGGGAGGGGAAGAGGGATGTCGTTCATTCCCAATACAGTAATATAGCAACAAGAGATGAGGGAAAAGGTAGCTTTCCTCAGCTCTCAAGGAGTATTGCAGGGAGGGATAGGATGGGGATGAGATGATAGAATCCACCTTTGGCTAGGTGGGCTATGGAGTGAGTAGGGGTAGACTCGGTCTCTCCTTGGCTCATCTCAAGTAGGCTGGCAACAGCTATTATCTCTGGACCACACTGCCAAGTCAAGATGAGAGCTGGAGTTAGCTGTGTCCAGACTGACATTATGAGGGGTGGGGCAAGAAGCTGCCTAGACCTCCTCAGAATCTGTTGGGGAGGATGGGATAGGCCAAAGAGAATCTGAGTAATGGAAGGCAAAAGAGGGTCGGAGAAAAAGAAATCTGAGCAGAGAGCTAGATAACCTTTATCACTCTGGGACTCTCTCTATAACCCTCTACTTCAGGTGGAGCTGGGGTTTGGATGTCATGGCCCTGGGCATCGAACAAGGCACAGAAGGATGGATGCCAAATGGTTCTGAAGGTGATTGAGTTACCAGATCCAGAATTCCCTGACCTTTCATAGGCGGGCTTCCAGGGTGCTGGCTGGCTCCCCTCTTTGAGGTTCTGGGTGAGAACTGGGATCTCATCCCCAAGAAGCTGCTGACCAATAGCATTTGGTGCCAAAATCTGCTCCCTATGTAGCTGAGCAGCTGGAGAGGACCCAGCTAGGGGCCGTATGGTGGAGGGATCCTTGTGTCATCCAGACTCTCTTTTCCAGAGCCGCAGTCCTCTTCTTCTCTAAATCATTATTGATTAGAGAAATGCAAACTAAAACAGTTCTGAGGTACCAACACATAGCTATCAGAGTGGCTAATGTGACAGAAAAGGAAGATGATAAATGTTAGAGGAAATGCAGGAAAATTGGGACACTAATGCATAGTTGGTAGAGTTGTGAACTGATCCAACTATTCTGGACAGCAATTTGGAATTATGCCCAAAGGGTTATAAAACCACGCACACCCTTTGACCCAACAATAAGTCTGTATCCCAAAGAGATTTTTAAAAAAGGAAAAAGGACCTATTCATACAAGAGTATTTGTAGCAGCTCTTTTAGTTGTGGCAAAGAATTGGAAATTGAGTAATGCCCATCAATTGGGAAATGGCTGAATAAGTTGTGGTATACATTTGTAATGGAATACTACTATGCTATAAAAAATGATGATGAGCAGGATGATTTCAGAAAAACCTGGAAAGATTTACATGAATTGATGCTGAGTGAAATGAGCAGAACCAAGATTTACCAAAGTAACAACAATGATCAACTGTGAATGACTTAGCTATTCTCAGCAATACAATGATCCAAAACAATCCCAAAGGGATCATAATGAAAAATGCTATCCACTTCCAGAGAAAGAACTGATGGAGTCTGAATGCAGACCAAAGCATATTATTTTTCACTTTCTTTCTTATTCATTTTTTTGGTTCAAGTTTTCTTCCACAAAAATGACTGACATGGAAATACGTTTTACATGATGGCACATGTATAATCTAAATCAGATTGTTTGTCATCTCTGGGGCAGAGGAGAAGAGGAAGGGAGAAAATTTGGAACTCAAAAATTTTTAAAAAGAATGTTAAAGTTGTTTTTACATGTAATTGGGGGAGAAATAAAACATAATTTTAAAAACAACTAAATATATATAGTAATAATAAAGAACAATAACACAGGCTCACAAAGTACTCTATATATGTTATCTTGTTTGATTCTCACAAGGTAAGTACTATTGTAATCCCTATTTTACCAATGAAGAAACTAAAGCTGAGTTTACATGACCTGACTAGTGTAACAGAGCTAGGAAGTATCTGAGACAAGATTCAGAATACAGATTTTCCTTATTCCAGAGACTGTACTTCAAGCATCAGTCACATGTGTTAAGATGGCTACAAGGATAAACAAATTTGAGAGCAAATGAATAAAGAAATATTTACATTCTCATAGAAAGAGACAAGCTATCCCTTCACCGTATTGTCTTCAAACACCACAAAGAGAGAATAAAAGAAAAAAAGGGAGTAGATATAATTTGGGGATTTTTTTGTTTTATGTGAAAAGAGGAAATAAAAGGAGGGGGAAAGGAACATATCAAGAAGAAGAAAAGTTTACTATTTCGAATAAATAGGGCATGCAAGAAGAATTACAAAGGGCATGGAGGATGCATATTCTGACTTCACTCACTTGTGAATCAGATAATGGAGGGCTGAACACAAAGGTACACAAACACATACACTAAGAGTCTGGTATACACTAGACTCAGAAAAAGGGAAAGGAGAGGGCCAGGAGTGAATACGGGAGGGCAGGAAGGATTGCTCACAAGCAAAATAATCTACTTCAAAGTGCTAATCATGAGGGAGATTTTTAAAAAGACAAAATTTAAGAACCAAAGAAGGTGCCATGCTAGGTTGCTATTTGTCCTTCATTCTCATCAGGAAGGTGATACCATGACATGCAAATGCTTTAGATTTGAGTGAGGGAGAGCTGTGCAAAGTCACCAGCCTCACTTTCTCCTCCAGAGCCATCTGGGTCCAGAGGCCAGATAGAGATCAGGACAATTGGAGATGGCCCAGGATGCAGTGGGGAACCTTGGCCTTTTTAAACTAAGGTCTTTAACAGGTCTCAGCTTGACTGAGGCAACACTTATTCACTGATTAAGGCTTATTAAGAAATGAGTCAAAGAATGGCCTCTTTTAAAAAAAAAAAGATCTTGCTGTGCTAGATAAAAAGAGGAAAAGCAGAGTAAAAGAACAGGCAACTTCAGTTACAGATTTTTAGTGTTGATTAGCTTTTTGCTTTTTCTCCAACACTTCTACAATGTAAAGAGAAAGCATGAAGAATAATAAACATTTATTAAGCCCTTCCTATGTATGTACTTGGCACTGTGCTAAATGCTGGCAACACAAAGACAGGTGAAAGTACCTAAACTTCTAGAAGCTCAACCTAATGGGGGAGACAACATGCAAATAATATATACACAAATAAAGTTACAAACAAGATAAATTGGAAATAATTAACGGAAGGAAGGCATTAGAATTAAGAGGAATAAGAAAAGACTTCCTAAAGGAGTAATTTCAGGTGAAACTTTGGGGAAGCCAATAGGTAGAGCTACCAAGGGAGAATATTCCACATATGAAGGGAGACAGTGAAAATGCCCAGAGCAGGAAAATGAAGCATCTTTTTGGAGGAATGGCAAGGAGGTCAGCAGTACTGGATCACTTACAGTGGTAGGATACAAAGGTACAGTTGATGAAAGCCTTTAAAAAACAGAGAATTTTACATTTGATCCTGGAGGTGATAAGGAGCCACTGAAGTTTACTGAATATTGGGCTGACACATGGAGCAGGGAAGAGATGTGGCAGGAACACCAACCCACAGGACGATAGTCCAGGAGTGAGGTGATAAGGACTTGCATCTCAGAGGTGTCAGTATCAGAGAAGAGAAAGCAATGTATTCAAGAGATATTAGGAGGGTAATATCAACAGGACTTGGCAAAAAATTGGATATAGGGGGAGGAAATGAGTAAAGGCTTAAGAACAACAGCTAGGTTTCAAGCCTGGGGGAATTAGGAAGAAAATAGTACCTTCAATAATAATAGATAAGTTTTGAAGCAGTTCAGTTTTGGACATGTTGACTTTAAAAGTCTACTGGACATCCAGTATGAGATGTCCAACAAGCAGTTAAGAAATGAAACGCTGGAGGTCAGGAGAGAGGTTAGGGGTGGATAAGATTTGAGAACATCATTAGAGAAATAATCATTGAATCCATGGGTGCTGCATCACTTCCCTGATGTCATGATCCTCTTTGAGAATGAAGGATAAACAGCAACCTAGCAACCTAGCTGGTGAGATCACTAAGTGAAAGAGAACAGAGAAAAAAGAAAAAAAGGCCCATGACAAAGCCTTGGGAGATACCCAGGATTAGTATGCATTACCTGGATGGAGATCCAGCAAAGGAGACTGAGAAGGTACAGCCAGATAGATACAAAAACCAGGAGAGAGTAGAGTCACATAAAATCTGGAAAGAAGAAAACATCAAGGAGAAGAGGGTGATCGACAGTGTAAAAAGGCTACAGAGAAGTCAAGAAAGATGAGGATTGAGAAAAGGCCACTAGATTTGGTCATTAAGAGATCACTCTTAACTTCAGAATCATTTCAGTTGAATAATTAGGTCAGAAGAAGCCAGACTGTATAGTTAAAAAGACAGATCTCCTGAGATAACATACAAAGGAATGCTGCAATAAATTAAAAGACTTTCTCTGGATTAAATTATATAATCACATACGTTTTCTTCTGAATCTGCCTCATCTTGGTTTCTATTTTGCAGGGCAATCCTGTGAAATTTCTAAAACTGATTTAGATTATCTAGTTATTTTGTTACTCATCAATTTCTTTTAGATTTTCCTCCTATATTCATAGCCTAGAGCTATGAATATTAATCTCTGATAATGTCTAAGATTTCCTTTGCCCTGGACATAATCTCTTCTCCCTCATTTTAGCAGTTTAAGGTCTCCTTTTTTTGGCAAAAACAAAAAATTCTTGGGTTTTGATCATGCTGATCTCAGCTCCTATATGATGTATTCCTTCTGTTAAGTTTCTTAAGAACAGGCTCACGTCACTCATTTTCTCTCACTCCTTCATTTTTGAGAAAAGGTTAACATTAAGGCCTTCAAAAACTCCTTCACAATGTGCTGAAAATTCTTTAATGGTATCTTAAGCAGTAAACAACCACTCAGTTATGCAAATAAATTTCTTCTCTGTAACAAGTATGTGCATACTTGAAGCATTAAAAGTTTGCTGCTAAAGTGATTTGAAACTAGCATGATCGGATGCCCAACAACTTTGGTATTCATGCAGTGATCACATCAAACTCTAACCTTTGCTTCTGACTAAATGCCAACATGCACCGTCTCAACCTATCATCAAATTGCTTCTAAACTGCCAAGAGGATTTGACATTTAGGAGAAACCAATTCCCAGTGTGCATATGCTCATTTGCACTCTGAACACTACACCAGAGAAACTCCCTTATTCCCCAGCTACTTTGTAACTGTACCACCTCAGCTATGTCATCTTGCATTCAGGATGCCACCAACGTTCGAGTTCGTATAGTACAAATTTCAGACTGTTGGACACATGTGCATTAATTACAAGCCACAAGAAACCATCACCAACAGTGTGTAGAAGAAAATCTTTCACTGCTCCTCAATGCAGTATTAAGTCTGTTTATGAACTTTCTTATTCTTCTATCTGGCAGACTTTCAAAAGAAAAGGTTAGCAACACCGGTCAATCTTTGAGCAGAATTTCTGTGACAGCATAGCTCATGCACTAGCAACACAAAAAGAGTAGAAAGTCACATCTAAAGAGATTCTTTTTTTACTAAGGTTTACATATAAATATTGTTTAAACTAAGCAATGTAACTAAATTTGTTAGAGAAGACAAGAGGAGATAGGAATGAAAGTAAACAGAATAGTTGGCTGCAGGCAAGCAGAAGGACCACCTCACCCTCAGAGAATGAAGCAAAAGGGGAGACATGGTAGGGATGATGTCAGAGGAATCTGATATGAGAAGAAAGACCTCTTGCTAGACCTCTAATTTTTCCGTGAAGTATGAGGCAGTATCCTCAGCAGAGAGGGTAGGAGAAATGAAGTAGAGTGAGAGGCTTGGGGAAAGAAGACAAAGTTTGAAAATAGGTGTTGTGGTGAGAGGAGGATCAAGACTGTCTTGCTATAGTGAAGACTCAGTTGAAATTAGCTAGTATAAATTTACAATGCAGCCAAGTCAGTATAATGCAGTCGTTTCATTTCTTCCACTTCTATTCAGCAGCACATGAGTAGAAGCAAAGGAAGCAATGGTGGAAGTAATCCAAGGTTAGGGTTTGGCCACAGTGTGGCTGGCAGTAAGTCAAAGGAACATGAGATTCAAACGTAGAGAATATTGTAGAGTGGGGACCAAAGATTATTTTTACTCTACCACCACGGAAAAGGAAGAAAGGGGAAGGTGTAGAATGAGTCAAAGTGTAGCCAGTACTACAAAGAGCAAGGAGGGAAGCAGTATTGTCATGAGAGAGCTAAGTCTAAGTGAATGCCAAAAGATGTAGTAAGGAGAGGGAGATTTAAAATGAAAGCAAGACTTAATAATGGAAAGCAAATCTCAAATGGGACTTCAGAAATGGAGGGTAGGATTCAGAGGGGACTATTGAGATAGTGGTGTGTACTTGGGGTTATTTTTTAGTATCCAGTGGTTTACTACCATGGAGACAGAAGACTAGGAGGATGTATGCTAATCAGTGCTAAATAATTCCAAGAACAGTAACAAGGAGTTCCACTGATGAAGTATGAATTTATATCAAAGTGCCATAGTATTGTAATAATACTAAGCTATTTCTGATTCTCTCACATGCCTTTTTCAAAAGTTAGATTCTGACCATCTCCTGTTTGAAATCTTTCCCAAGTATATGTGCCCATAATTATAATTCGCTCTGAGCTCTTATGACAAAACAGACAATATCTAAAGTGCCCTTCTATTACACTTGGAACACAGAAGTGCACAATAGAGTTGACCCTGGAGGCAATCTGAATCAACTGACTTATACTTATCTCCCCTTTTACAAGCCACCCTGAAAAATCATCTTTATCCCCTCTTTTAAGGAATCCCTGTAACAATTTCTGCCTTGCAACATTACAGTGTGGATGTCTTAGCTCACCAAAAAGAATAAGTTCTGTAAGGGCAGGGATTATACAATGTCTTTGTGTCTCCTATAGTGCTATGTATAGCAGATGCTCAATAAATATTTACAGAATGAACAACCAATAGGAAACTCAATGTGCGATCTATGAGGCTCACAAATGTCTAATGTGAATTGATTTACGCCTAAATCACCACTGCAAACAGGAAGACGTAAACTTGTTTTCTTTCAGATTTATTCATATTTGTATTCAACTTTTAGTACACTAGGATCCCAGAACTCTAGCCCCTATTCTTTCACCAACTTGTACTGAGGCCTTGGGCAAGCCACTTTACCTATTTATGTCTCCACTGCTTTATCTATTAAATGAGGGGGATGAACTAGATGATATCTCCAAGTCCTTTCCATACCTTACCTCCAATGCCTTAATAATATACTCTACAGGTTAAGAAGGATGAGGGCCAAGATGGCGGCTGGAAAGCAGGGACTGGTGTGACCTCCCCACCAAGCCCCTCCAAAAACCTATAAAAAAATGGCTCTGAACCAATTCTAGAACTGAAGAACCCACAAAGTGGCAGAGGGAAGCAGGGCTCCAGCCCAGGACAGCCTGGATGGTCTCTGGGTAAGGTCTGTCCTGCACGGAGCTCCCAGCCCCCAGCTGAGGGGAGCGGAGCTGAGCCGAGCAGAGCCCAGAGTGGGCAGCACGGCCCGACCAGACCAGGAGCCGAGTGGATTGTGCCCTAGCACCCTGAATTAGTGAGCTGTGGCATCTACCAGACCTCTCAACCCACAAATAGCAAAGACTACACAGAAGGTTAGTGGGAAAAGCTGCGGGGACTGAGTTTGCAGTTTCGCCACCACCCCTGGGGCAGCGGAGGTGGGGCAGCTTTAGAACTAGGGCTGCAGTTGCTTCTGGCCCCAGGACCACCTGGTGGGAGGAATTAAGTGGCTGATCAGAGCAAGAGTGAAGAGCCTGCTGAAGATTTAAGCCCAGTCTGGGTAGGGGGTTCTTGGGGAAGGAGGAGTGCTGGTGAGGCAGCGCATCCACCCAAG
>CM053626.1:167118787-167150447 GCA_028646595.1 Phalanger gymnotis
TGTGTGTGTGTGTGTGTGTGTGTGTGTGTGTGTGTGTGTGTGTGTGTGTAGACAGAAGGCACAGGGTGAGCTGAATATGAAGGGATAGTATCTAAAAAAAAATCAAATAAAGGGATGAGAGAGGAATATATTGAGAGAGGGAGATAGGGAGAGATAGAATTGGGTAAATTATCTCGCATAAAAGTGGCAAGAAAAAAAAGTTCTGTAGGAAGGGAAGAGGAGGCAAGCGAGGGGGAATGAGTGAATCTTGCTCTCATCAGATTTGACCTGAGGAGGGAATACCATACACACTCAATTGGGCATCTTACCCCACAGGAAAGCAGGAGGAAGAAGATAAAAAAGGAGGGATGATAGAAAGGAGGGCAGATGGGGGAGGAGGTAATCAAAAACAAACACTTTGGAAAAGGGAAAGGGTCAAGGGAGAAAACTGAATAAAGAGGGATAGGTTAAGAAGGAGCAAAATATAGTTAGCCTTTCACAACATGAGTATTGTGGAAGGGTTTTACATTATGATACATGTGTGGCCCATGTTGAATTGCTTGCCTTCTTAGGGAGAGTGGGTGGGAAGAGAAGAGGGGAGAGAATTTGGAACTCAAAGTTTTAAAAACAGATGTTGAAAAACCAAAAAAAAAAAAAAAAGTTTTTGCATGCAACTAGGATTTAAGATACACAGGCAATGGGGCATAGAAATTTATCTTGGCCTACAAGAAAGGAAGGGAAAAGGGGATGGGAGAGGAGCAGGGTGACAGAAGGGAGGGTTGACTGGGGAACAGGGCAACCAGAATACATGCCATCTTGGAATGGGGGGGAGGGCAGAAAAGGGGAGAAAATTTGTAATTCAAACTCTTGTGAAAATCAATGCTGAAAACTAAATATATTAAATAAATTAAATAAATTTTTAAAAAAATGAAGTAAAAAAAGAAAATAAAGATAATCTTAATAAAAAGAAAATAGAGAAGTTATCAAAAGGAAAGGGAAAATAAATCAAAGACAGAGTTTGTGAAGTGAGCAAACAAATCAGCACTATACAATAAAAAAAAAAAAACTATGAAAGCCCACAGAGGCAATGCAACAACTGCTTCAGTTCCTTATTTCTAATAAGACCAACAAGGAAACTTCAGAATTAGAAACTAAGGACTCCAGAATGCTAGAACTATTTTGTGATTACAGAGCCAATGCCCACCACCCGGTCACAGTCCAGTCATCTACCGAGAGGAAGATCTTATAAATGTACAGGTTAATCAACTCAAGTTCGTTAAAGACTTTCACTGAGGGGATCTAGCTTTGAAACAGGAAAACTGGTTAAAAAACAAAAAAGAACTGAGTCTAGTAGAAGAAAAGAGATGCTATAGTCTGCACTGCCACCTAATGCCACTTGCTACCTAGGAGGTGAAAACTCAGTTCAACCAAAAGAAAAGAACAGAAGAACCTTTAACAAGTTCTCTATTTAAAAGAATGACTTTGGCGCCATGTACACAGAAGGTGCTTCATAAACATCTGAAGTGTCACCCTGGTAGGCCATCCACATATTCTAATGACAAGGACAAGGACATGACCTGAGACTTGTGAGGGAATTCCCTCTCCCAATTCACCTTAAATGTCACTTACATTCTTAGAAACATCTAGAGAACCGAGAGGTTAAGAGACTTGCTCAGGTCACAGAGACAGTATTATTTGTCAGAGGTGGAACTTGAACTCAAGGCTTCCTGGCATGTTTTCCATCCACTGCCCCAAGCTGCCTCAGTTCCCTCAGCACCTACAGCTTTCTGACACTGGAACATCTCTCCTATTCTGAGGCTCCTTTCTCCCTTTGCTGAGTTCCTCCTAGAACATTCATTCTAAGAAATGGTCCAGGCCAGTCATATTTCACTCCTCTCCTAGCTCTGTCTGTGACTCTCTGAAATTTGCTGCCATGCTCTGCGCTACCTTCTCCTCCCTCTTCAGCTCCCTTTCGTGCACTGTCTGCAAGCTCCCAGAGAGCAGGAACCACCTTTCTTTTTGCTGTTACTGATACCTCAATGTTGAGCACAGTGCTGGGGCACTGAGCGCAGTACATAGTAAGTACTCAAAAAAGGCTTGCTGACTCATCACCTCTAATGAGGCTAGTGCTTTTAGAATTGCGTTCACAATTAATTTACAAGACTTTGGTACCAGAAGTACCAAAAAAATGCCATTACCTAACCTGATGACCTATTTCATTAATTCAATAAATCTGGCTTCACATGAAGATTTGCTTCCATTGGATAATTGCTATATGTAAAGAAAATTCTAAAAAGCAGGGAGAGAGGAGCAAAAAAAGAAAAAAGGTTTAAACAATAGCATCATTAGAATATATATCCAAGGTGACTATTTAAGAGAGACAACAATCACTCTGACCTATTTAAGTTTTAATAAGTTTTGTTTCCAAAGCACAGTCACACCTTATATTAATATTTACATTTTTCTTTTACTCACACAGTTGTGAACAGTGCCTGGAACTTACTAAGTGCTTAATAAATGCCTGCTAAGTCAGTAAATACCAGAAGTTCAACAGCATATTATTAATGCTATAAACTGCATTCTAACCAACACCAATTTTTTAAAAATCTGCATTTTATTTAATTAAAACAAAAATAATTTTTAAAAAGACCACAGATTTAGAATGAATTGTGTTTCAAAAGTCCAGGTATAAGATGACTTGCCACTTTCTCCCAAAATATGTAATCCATGATGGGTTTCTTGGCTAGAGATAAAAAAACAATGAACTTATAAAATAGAGAATCCTTTACTTACTGTCCTATGGAACCCAAGCATCATATATAAATGTTTCTATATGGAAATGCAGGATAGTAAATTAGGAAGTCAGAAATGTGTTCTCCCCCCTTCTCATCTTCTAACACTAGCATAACAGGATCGACAAAGCCTTTTCCTGCCTCCTGCCTTCCCTTTTCCCACAAAGGCTATCTACAATAGTAATTTCCTCTAGCTCTAAGCCCTAGTGGTGGTTACTAGACCTGAGGAAGGAGCTACAGAAGGAAGTTCTGGGATTTTTTTTGTTTGGTTTGGAGGGGTTAAAGAACAAAGATGATGGTTTCAAAGAGAGTACCAAATGAGTGAGGACTATAACTTTGGTACAGTCCAAATCTCTGGGAATACATAAGGGACTGTTACCTACTTCCCTTTCCAGTAAACACTACCTGTACTTCTGGTTGAGAATATTGGCATTCCTTGGACCACTGAAGAATAGAAAGGATCTTACTTTTTTTTTGTACCCTTCTGTCCTGAAACAAATACAAAAACCTTTCAGGGTCTACCAAAGGAGGTTTTAGAGTGAGAGAGGGTGAACTGGCACTCAAGAAACAAAAGGAGGGGGGGTTTGGAGTGTGAGGAGATGAGGGAAGTATTT
This sequence comes from Phalanger gymnotis, assembly GCA_028646595.1. Lineage (NCBI taxonomy): Eukaryota > Metazoa > Chordata > Mammalia > Diprotodontia > Phalangeridae > Phalanger > Phalanger gymnotis. The sequence continues at coordinate 167,122,173 of CM053626.1, forward strand.
TATAGTACTTGCAACGTGCCAGACGCTGTGCTAATCTCTTTACAAATGTCTCATGTGATCCTCACAACCGCCCTGCAAAGTAGGTGCTGTTATTTGCCTCATTTTACAGCAGAGGAAACTGAGACAAACAGAGGGGAAGTGACTTTTCCAGAGTCACAACACTAGTACATGTGTAACCAGATCTGAACTCAGATGTTCCTGATTCGAGGACCAGCTCTCTATGCGTCGTTCCACCTCGCTGCCTCAAAGTAGGGAGCTGGCATTTGAGAAGGTTAGACAAACCAAAAGTCTTCCAGCAGAGGAAGAAGAGAGGTAAATAAATAGCAAATCAATAGTATAAGGGAAAGACAAGGAATTTCAGAAGGAACTAGGACTCATACTAAAATAGTTTTCTAAATCAAAGATTGGAAGACAATATTTGAAAAATATATCTCTTCTTCAAAAAATCTCATTAAAAGTATACTTTATTTTTTTTAATTGGGATTGACCCAGAAAATTCAATATGTTATGGTATGTTAGACATACATACACTGCAGCTTGCCTCTAATCTGAATCATATTCAAAATTCTAATTTTTGTTTTTGAATAGAATTAGAAATTATTATTTCTAAAAACACACATACTTCAACAAATCAAGTGAAGTCAACAAGCATTTTGTTAAGCACTATGCTAAGTGCTAGGAATACAAAGAAAGGTAAAAAATAGTCCACACTCTCAAGGAGCTATAAATCTAAAAGGGGAGGTGAAAACTACTTCGTATAAATAAGATATACAGAATACAGGAAAAAATGGAATTAATCTTAGAAGGAAGGCATTAGCATAAAGGAGGATCAAAAAAAGCTTCTTGCAGGAAGTAGGATAAAGTAAGATTTTAACTAGAACCTGAAGGAGGCCAAAGAGGCCAAGAGATGGAGATGAGAAGGAAGAGAATTCCAGACATGGGAGAAAGTCGTTTATTTGTAAAGTTTATAAGAGTCCAAGCTAAAACCTTAACCCAGATCCTATTCCTTCCTCCCAATCCCTGCCACCCCCCAAAAAAAATACAAAATGGAGTAAGTTACAGGTTGTTTTTTGTAATAGCTTAAGAGTTTATAAACTGCTTCTTACTCTTAAAATCAGGCCCCTAAACTTTATTTGAAATCATATTGATTCACTTTTTATAAATAGTTATAAACAGTTTCACCGAACTTTAAATTATAAGCCCAATAAATCCCTATTTACAATTCCATCAGATTATGGAAATTTAGAAAATATCTAAATTATTTTACAGATTAAGAAAACGAGTTTGGAGTTTAAGTGACTGCTAAACATCAAACAGGGAACAAGATGCAAGGTTATGTCTGAAAGGGGTTCCTCTAAATTCAAATCACATGCCTTTCCACTGAGGTACTCTGCATTCTGTTTTGTTTTTAAGTAAAAACACACTGTATGACTTTCCGCAACAGCATAAAACCTCTGAATATGCTCTATTTCCAGCTTTGGAGGGAAGATGTTGGTCTAGCAGGATCATATACAAGGAACTATGAAGGAGATTCAGAGGGCTTTGGCATTGTGAAGGTGTGAGGAAATATGTAAAGAGTTAAGATGCTGGAGAAGAAAAACAACTCCAGTAGAAGGAAGAAAAGGAAATTAAGCCAAAGTAAAATAAATGGGTAAGACAAAGGAAGAAGTTAGTAAGACAGGGTTGTGGCTGTCAAGGTAAGGATGAGAAAGACAACACCAAAGTTGAAGCTCTCTCCCCTCAAAAAGCACTTTTGCTATAGCACTTTTCTAAGAGAACCTGACAAGAAAAACCAAGAACTGAGACTCTTACTTCCAGAAAGTATGGGCAGGTGCTGCATAAAAGTGTGACACGCTTCTATTTCTGTCATGGCAACTGACTTACATATGCTCAAATCATGGCTTCCCTCTTAGGAGAGAAGAGGAATTTGAAGAACCATTCTCCACTCACCAAATTATCTGGGAGAATGAAGGGACCTTCTGAAAAAAAAAATGTAAAGGACTTCAACGAGAAAACAATGAAGGAAAAAAAGCTGAAGAGGCAAAGGAGAACCTCGACTTTTATCAAGAGAGTTTAAACAGTATTCGAATGTGAAAGAGAACAAATATGGAACATTGAACACTTGCAGTTTCATAAAAGATGAGGCTTTTTTGTGAACAAAAAGAGAAAACTGCATATGCATCTTTACCAACCTAGGTAATAAAGAACAGCCACAAGGCAGGAAGAAGAGAAGCAACAGAAATTCACATTAGAGAAGCCAAAAAAATAAAACAACAACAGCAACTATATATAACTCAGTTTCTGATGAGGCCAAGAACATACATCAATGAGGAAAGACTTTCTTCTTGATAAGAACTTCTAGGAAAACTAGAAAGAAATCAGGCAGAAATCAGATTTGAGACTGGCATAATATGCTGAACCACAATAAGCTCAAGATGAAAGTGACTTGTATAAAAATGTCTAATCATTTTTAAAAAACCACTAGATAATAGGGGTGGTTACCTTTCACAAATACAGCTAGAGGGAGAATCCTTAGCCAAACAAAGGATTCTGGACATTGAAAAAGGTAAAACAGACAATTTTAACTACCTGAAATTAAAAAGTCTTAGTAAAAATAAAATAAAAGAAGATAGACTCAAAAGACAAAAGAGTGGAGAAAATATCCTCATTAAGTCTCACGGACATGGAAAAATATTTGCATTAAATAAAAGGCTGACAGACAAGGAATATAGTGAATATATACACAATATATGGGGAACTGAAGTACATATAAAACACCAAGATCCAGTCTCCAGTACTGGAGTGGTCAAAGAATATAAGCAGTTTCCGAAAGATTTGCAAATTACTTTTTGCAAATGATCATATGAAAAAATGTTTCAAAACTCTAAACAGCAAGAGAAAAACAAATTAAAACAACTTAAGGTTTCACCTCCACTTCCATACAAATTGATATGGTAACAGTAATAGAGAAGCTTCAGGAAGACAAACACAGTGATGTTCTATCATATAGGCAACAGATGGGCAAATTATTAAGTGGTACAACTTCTAGGATTTCAATTTGGAATTACACATGAAAAGTAAGTAAATTGCCCTTGACCCAACAATCCCACTACTAGGCATATACACACAGGAAGTGAAAGACAAAAAACAAAGATCAGCTATTATAACAAAATATTCACAGAAGCATTGTTTGTGGTAGCAAAGAACCGGAAACAAAGTAGACTTCCATCAACTAGGGAAAGGTTTAAAAAAAGACTGTAGCATGTGAAAGTAATAGAATATTATTGGGCAGGAAAAAATAATGAATATGTGGAATTCAGAGAAAGTTGGAAAGATTTGTAAGAACTGATATAGAATGAAGTAAGCAAAACAAAGAACAACTGCGACTACAATGGTGAAAAGGAAGTTAAAATAATAGAAATACCAAGTAAAAGTGAGTAACAGAAAAACCAAGGAAGTCTTGGAGATATATGGATAGCACCTTAAGTTTTGCAAAATGTTGCATATATATTAACTCATCTGAGTCTCATCTTATGAGGAAGGTGCTATTATTAATCCCATCTTACCAATAATGAAACTAAGGCTAAAGGAAATGCCCAAAGTCACAAAGCTAGTGTCTGAGGCAGGATTCCAATTTAAGTATTCCTAACTCCAAGTCCAGCACTCCACACATTATGCCACAATAGAAAAAAGAGAGCAAAATATATCCCTTCCCTCACAGCAGGTAGAAGACTATTAAGACAGAAAATCACACATGGTGTCAGAAAAATTTTTCATTAGAGGTTCTTCCCTAATTATTTTTCTTTCTCACAAAAAAGGGTTCAATAAGAGAGAAGGGACTAATTGTGATATAATGACAGAAGACATCAACAAAAAAAACTTTTTAAATTCATAGTACAAAAATTCCAAGAAAAGAGCCAGCAATAAAACCCATGGATTCAAGTTTAATACCTACAGAACTGCACAAAGTTCAAATTACAAGAAAAGAAAAGTAGAGATCCTAAGCAAAAGAGGCAACTTTGACTTCACAGGTTTCACTAAGATTTAGTGGGATGATACCATAATTGGAAGACAGCTCTTGAAACGTAGGCTTCAAATAAGGGCAGGTGTTATTTAAAAACAAAAAGCAAAGAAAGAAAAATATAAGTAAAGGAATGGAGGATGGTTGTAGGTTAAGACACAGTCATGTGAAGAAATCTAGCAACTAAAAGAATGAAACGTAGTAGGTAACAATTTGAATGAAGGTAAATAGAAACAGAAATAGAAATAATGTTATCAATATATATTACAGACTACTAGACAGAAAGGAGAAATTAAGGAGTATGGGGAACAGATCACAAGCCTAGCATGAAGGCATAATATCTGATGTTATATTTTTATAGCAGTATCACTTTCTGTTTCTGCCACCATCAATCCTGACCCAAATGTTCTCCCCCTGGATTTCCTCATGTGAATGTATATTAATACTGTATGTATTCCCCACTCTCCTTCCTTTTTCTATCTTGATATTTTTAATAAGGCATACCCTTTCATTCCAGTTGTAAATATGCCACCATATTTAGTGATGCCTGTGAAGTTATATTTGCCTCTTTTGGTTAAGATTTCTAATTAACTGATCTTGTTTTTCATTTGATATTTTGAAATGTATTAAAAGTTTATTTTGCTGACTCTTTAAGTCTTCTACTATTAATTTGTTTTTCAAACACTGTCTTTTATTGGCACCTCTGTCTTTATTTGATAGTTTCCATCCACTCTTCAGATATGAATCCTCCTTGGTGACAAAAATGTGTACACAATAGTCTGCACTAGTAGTCCCCTCCACATCTAGATATTCCTTCATTCTCTCTCTCTCTCTCTCTCTCTCTCTCTCTCTCTATCTATCTATCTATCTTTACCAACAAGCACTGGTTTATAGGATAGAAATAAATGATAATCTGGGGAAAATATGACCACTCCCATCTTAGATTCTATAATAAAGGAGAAGGAAGCCAGGCATAGACTGACACAGCCTAGACTCAAAGAAAGCACATTTCTAAGGGTTTAGAGAAAGGACAAGTAGGCTCTCATGCATTAAAATTCTATATGGGAAGTCTGCCTCCCAGCAGGGATAAGGAGCTCTCAAGATAAGTTCTAAAAAAGTCAAGTCAACAAACATTTATTAACTGCCTATTAGATGTCAGATACTGTGCTAAACACTGGGAATACAACGAAAGGCCAAAAAAAAAAAACTGTCTACTCTCAAGGAGCTCATAGTCTAACGAGGTATAGAATACCATGCAAAAAACTGTGCGCAAACAAGAGATATATGGGATAAATTGGAGCTAATCTTAGAGGGAAAGCATTAGATTAAGGAAAGCTAGAAACAGCTTCTTGCTTTTAGGTGAGACTTTAGCTAAGATGTTAAGAAAGCCAGGAAAGGTAAGAGGTGGAGATGATTGTAGAGTTCCAGGCAAGGGGGACAGCCAGGGAAGGAAGTGAGCCAGCTCAAGAGTCAAGAAATGGATTAAGTCCTGTTAAGCAAGGAGACTAGTGTCACTGGATCCCACATTTGGGGCTAGGAAAGTAGGAAGAAGGAAGACGGTATAAGAAGACTGGAAAGGCAGAAAGGGGACAAAGTTCTAAAGGTTTTTAAAAGCCAGAGGATTTTATATTTGATCCTAGAGATAATAGAGGGCCCCCAGAGTTTATTAAATGAAGGGATTGGGGGGAGGTGACATGGTCTGAAATATGAAAGATCAACTGCACACAGAAAAGAATTCAAAGAAGGAGCTTTCTAAAGAGAATGACATGTATATAAGCGGAACTGAATGACCAACTCGTATTTCTAAAACATGCATAAAAGACAGAAGCGAAGCAGGTAAGTAAAGATCAATAATGAATAAAGAAATATGGTACAGTCCTGTAGGAATAGAATCAGGTGTGTTAAAACACAAAATAAGTTGAAGCTGGCAAAGGAAGCTAAAGACTAAAAAAAAATGCTTTTTAAAAAAACTGTTGGGAGGAGCAAAAAATGAACAAAATAGCAACAGCATTACTGATCGTGGTGGATGGAGCAATGATAATGAAGAAAAAGCAGAGGTGCTTAACTCTTATTTAGTTTTGTTTTTGATTAGAAAGTATAAACCAAAAAATGGCTAATGTGAAGAAAATTGAAGTACTACAGAGCAAAGAAAGGCATTCATTCAGCAAGTATTTATTAAGTGTCTATTATATTTAGCTATGCCCTGTGCTAGATGCTAGAGATTCAAAATCAAAAAACAAAAATAGTTCCTGCTCTCAAGGAGTTTGTATCTACTGGAGGGAAACAACTCATACAAAGATAAGTAAATTAACAATACATGTGAAATAATATGAAGGGGTGACCAGAACCAAGAAAAACTTCTAGAACATATTATTGGTTGATTAGTGTTAGAAGAGTTGGTTAGTGAATATGTAGAAAAGTAAGCACCGTGGTAAAACAGAGCACTAGACTTAGAGTCAGGAGCCTACCTCAGACGCTAGCTATGTGACCCTGGGAAAAAAAAAAAATTTAGCTTCTCTGTGCTTCAGTTTCCTCATCTGCAGATTGAAAGGCCTCCACTCAATAGCCTCTAAGGTCTCATCCAACTCAGGATCTATCATCCTATAAGCAGCAATTAAAAAGATCTGACAAGATTTCATAAAAACAGGATAAGTCAGAGAAACTTTACTTAGAGGCATTGAGAGATAGTGGATAGAGCGCTTAACCTGGAGTAAGAAAGACATGATGTTAATTAATACCCTGCCTAAGGCCCTTACTAGCTTGTGTGACAGTCATTTAACCCTTTTAAGCTTCCATTTCCACAAGTGCAGCATGGGAACAGCATTTCTGGGTACTACTTTCTAGAGGGAATTTTCTGTTAAGATGCAGAACATCCAGAAGGGGAACAAAGATGATAAGGGCCTTGAGATTACATCTACAAGGAAAAGTGGAAGGAACTGTAAATGTTTAGCCTAGGGAAGATTTAGGAAGGTATTTGTCTTCAAATATTTTAAGGCCTGTCATATAGACAAAGACATTATGCTTGACCAAAGGGAGAATATCTACGAGCAATGGGTGAAAGTCACAAGAAGGGACACTTAGACTGAATACAAAGGAAGAACTTTCTAAAAGTCAGAGGTGTCCAAAAGCAGAATAGGTTGCCTTAGGATGTAGTGTGATACTCTCTGGAAGTCTTAAAACAAAGGCTAAAAGACCACTTTTTTGCTATGTTCTAGAGGGGTTGTTGCTCAGTATGATTAAGACTAGATGGCCTCTGAGGTCCTGTGCAAGTGTGAGGATTTTTGATAGGTACCAACAAATCAATCAAGAAGCATTTATTATGCACATGTGCCAGGCATTGTAGACACTGGGAATACAAAGACAAAAAATAAAATAGTAGTCCTTAAGGAGCTTATAGTCTATTGGGAGGTGGGGGTGGGATGGGGGGCGCACCACAGGGTGACAACATGAACATAGAAGTAAACACAAAATATAAACAAAGTAGGGATAGAGACTAGAACTGTAATTTAATATTACAGGGAGCCCCCAAGTGAGGAAAATCCCTCTACTAATACAGGTCAACATCTTCTCTGAATCTTGGAATTGAGACCACTGAGATTTTAAATGATATTTACTAAGAGTCAGAAAGCAGCAGGACTTGAACCCTAGTTGTCCTAGCTTTAAAGCTAGCTCTCTACCCAACTACACCAAGGCTGTCCAAAAGCCTGCGGCCCTCAGTGCGATTTATGCAGCTGTCCACAAGCACAGAAATTTACATGCTTTAGTAGCGCAGAGCTCTCACTAAAATGGCAAATCAAAATATATCGTCTGTTGTTTCAATAAAAACCTAAGGTTGGACAGCCCTGCACTACACCACACATGTATGGCAAGGTAATTTCAGGAGATTAAGACAGTAGCTATTTGTGGGTGGGGGGAGGTAGTCAGGAAAAGACTGATGTAGATGGCACTTGAGCTGAACTTTAAGGGAAGCTAGAGATTCTAAGAGAAGGAAGGAAGGAAGGATTACATTCCAAGAACGGGAGGGAAGAGGGATTCACACAGACTGTGCAAAGGCATAGACAGAGGATCTTGAATGACGCTGGAAGAAAATAAGGCAAGCAATTTGACTGTAACAGAGTGTATGAAGGAGTGTAATGTTAGCAAAGATTGTCTGGAGTTAAGCTGCTAAAAACTTTAAATGCCAAACAGAAAAGTTTATATTTGATCATAAAGGTAATAGCGAACCACTGCAGCTTCCTTAACAAGGGAGTGAAATGGTCAGACTCGTGCTTCAGAAATACTGATGACCATTTTGTGGAAGGTAGATTGAAGAGTGAGGAGACTTGGGGGCAGTAAGTTCCCATTAGAAGGCTATAATTGTCCAGGTGAGACTGAGAGGACCTGAACTAAGGTAGTAGCCATGTGAGTGGTCAAAATAAAAAAGGGACAGATGCGAAAGATGCTGTGACAATAGAAATAAGGAGACATGGCATATGAATGGACATGTTGGATGACAGTGAGTAAAGAAAGAGTCAACGACGAGTCCAATATTTAGGAGGGGGAAGGGGAGCAGAGGCATGACAGTACCCTTCACAAAAATGTGAAAGTTCAGATGAGGGGATGGGTTTTCACTGAAAAGATGTAAAGGTTTTGTTTTGTTTTTTTTTAAAGATAGAGAGTTTATAAGAAAACAAGGACAACAATTACATAGGACAGGAAGAGTGTAAAAAGGTTTTCGATCTTCATTGGTAGAAAAAGCATATTCTTTGAGAAATCGACATATCCTTCAAAGTGTTTTTTTTAAACCACAAAGACAAATACTGTGTACTTAACTTTTTAAATATTCAAAGAACAATGTAAGACTTAAAAAACACAAAAAACTACTGAATACATTTAAAAGTTTAAAATTTACAAAATACTGCTACATTGAAAAAATACAGATGATTCTGAAAACATCATAATATGCAAAAAAATTTCAATATACAAAAGTTATTGATATTTTGATCTTACTTACTGAAAAAATCCTTTTTCACCAAGTTTTTTGCACAGAGTACTGTAAAAGAAACAAGAAATATATTTTAAAAAATTAAAAGAATAAAGTTTCAAGAATAACTCAAAAGACTGAATATCCTTAAAACATTAGCTACAAAAAACACATGAAATATGGTCTTAAAGAACAGAAAAATAAAAATAACAGAGTCAGAGGATACAACTTTGAACTTTAACAGCAATTTCAATAATAACTGAAAATAAAGAGGTTCATAATCTGTTCTAAATATGCTACATCTTCTACACAAGATTCAAAATTCAGGCTGCTTTATGGAAAGGACAAGTTGCTTAACGAAAGATCCATTCTTCCAATTCTTCAGGGGAAAAGAAGTACGTATACTCAATACAGCAATATTACTTTACCTGTTCTCTATAATTCCTCATAAAACACAAAGCCATTTTAAAGTAATAACACACATTTTTGCATCATATTTTAAAGGCTTAATATTAATAGGTGTTTTCACCACAATACTGTGAGGTAGGCTGCTTTTTTTTTTAATCAATCAATAAGCATTTATTAAGTGTCTGCTATATGCCAGGCACTGTGGTAGGTGCTAAGGTTACAAAGACAAAAATGAAACAGTCCCTTCCTCCAAGGAATTTATGTTCTATCAGAAAAGAAAGCATGTACACAAGCATGTACAAATATATACAAAATAAATCAACAGCAAATTGGGGCGGGGGGGGGGGGAGGAGGATAGATCCAGTAGCTGGAAATATCAAGAAAAGGTGGCACTTAAGCAAGTTTTGAAGAAAAAAAATTCTAAAAGGTAGAAGTGAAAAGAGAATCCACTCTAACATGGGAGACAGAATATAAGCAGACAATACAACTATTAGGTAGATTTGAAATTGATTTTATATTAAAACCACTGAAACCTACAGGGGCCAATATCAATTTGGGAGGATGTCTGCAATAGATTTGTGGTGGCTTAGGGAGAGCATTCTGTGTTTGGCTTGTGCTGTTAAAAGCCATAAACGGCAAATGTAAAAAAAAAAATTGGAGATAGTACAAAACTAAAGACGATAGCTAACAAGTTGAATGACAGAATCAGGATCCAAAAAGATGAGCAGTCTAGAACGCTGAGCCTAACTGAATGAAATGAACTTCAACAGACATAATAAATGTAAAATCTAATGTTTGTACAAGAACATGGAGGGAATTAGATGGAATATCCTGAACAACAGGAGTCTGACAATCTGAGAACTGGAACCAGACTGGAAGAAGGCCCCTGAAAGAGAACTGTTCTATTTAGGGTAGGAAGACAGTCCAATTTTTGAATTTCCTTCCTCATTCCAACCTTTCCCCCTTCGCCCCCAAACAAGATGCATCCCACTAGGAACAGAGGCACACACACTGGGTTCACACAGTTGGGAAGAAACAGTCCAGTCACCAGACACAAAGACCAGATACAGACTCAAGAAAGGACTTCCAGTACTAGATGTTTTGAGTTATAATACATGTTCCCTACATATGTTTTAACGCTGTTATAGGTTTGAACATATTTAGCTAGGAAATGGTCACTGTGGGAGGGGGTGCACCCTCCTAGTTTGGGGAAAAACATTTTGATTGAAGGGAATGTATTTGGTTTAATGAAGCATACTGGCTGATTGTTGATAAGGATAAGAAGTATACTAATGGATGCTGAGAAACTACAGAAGTATAGCCTTGCCTAGAACCCCTAAGCGGAGCAGTCTCCCTCTGGGGACCCACTGTGAGTTTCAGAAGGGGTGTTATACCTCCTGATCCTTCCAGCTCTTAGTACCCCCACTTCCTCCAATATGATTACTTTGTGTTTTCCCTGCATTTTGGACATATGGATACATATTTTTAAGTGTGCATGTTTCTTCCCATGGACTATAAGCTCCTTCAAGGCAAGGGCTATTTAATTTATGTCTTTCCCCAGCACCCAGCAGTAGCTGTACACAATAAGTAGTTAATCAATGTTTTTTAATTTATTGAGTTGCCTAGGGGAAATTAGGAGGCTAAATGACTTGTTCCTGGTGACACTGCTGGTTTATGACAGCAGCACAACTTGAATTCAGATCTTCTTGAGTACAAAGTTATTGCTCTATATTCACTATATTCACTCTACATTCTCTCTATATTCACTTCCTTTCTTGGCATAATATATAAATATGCCTGTTTTACAGAATAAGAAAACTAAAACGCAGGTTGTATCTTAACCGGAAATAAACCCCTGATAAAAGTGTAAGAGCTGACACAGGACTTCTAATTCCAAGGACTTGTGTTCTTTTCCACTTATTCCATGCTACCATCAAAAATCATGTTTTCTGGCCTAATATTAAACCTCGAACTAAATTCTTCAAGTTGAAAATGATGACTATAATTTCATGTTTAGTTGATGCTGTCTACAACAGAATGCCAAAATAATCACTCTTGAAAAGACTCATAATTTATTTAATAAAATAAATATTATTTAGTATGTATCTTTTTTATCGGTCCTGGATTTGCAGTCAAGATGGCAAAATGAGGAGCAAGACACCTCAATTTCCACACAAATATTCCAGAAAAAGGATGAAACTACAGTGAGTGCCCTCATCTAGCCTAGGTCGACAAAAGAGGGTACCTAGAGAAGCCTGAATGTGCCAAGGAAAAGGGCCCAGGCAGAGAAGACAAATTGAAGGAAGTATAGGGTTAGGAATCCTTCGAATTCCCCATAGGTTGAATGCTTCAACCAAGAAACCCCAGGCACCAGGACCTAAGGATCTGAGTGGTCCAGCAAGGAACCTGTGGCCTGAAGGCAACCTGTCCTATGGCAACCATAAAAGGGGTACATGGAAAGCATGAAGTGAGATGGAAACAATCATCTTTCTACCCTAAGGATCCACAAAGTTTACAGCCACTGACCTGAGCTTCCTCTGTCTGGTAGAACTGAGTGCTCTGTCCCCTAAGGATAAAGACAAACCTGGGATTGAAAGATTCAGCAAAAGTGATCAACAGGGATAGGACTTCAGATAATTCAGATTCGAACTAAACAGAAAACAACCAATGTGGCAAAGTAGGATAAAGCAGTGTAACCCACCTCCCCCAACAACTATGCAGTGATCTCAGATAAGTGCTAAACCTAGGAGTGATTAGAAACTTAAAGAGAAACCTAGTAGATAGTCTTTCTAGGAAAAGATCACAAATTTGACCCACAGGCAAGTCACCAGAACAGGAACTAAGTAACAGGTGATCTGTGACTGCCAAGCAACCCTCCAAAGAACAGAATAGGGGGACTGTCCCCAGGCTCTGTCTTTTTAAGCCAGGAAACAGGGCTGAGCATGTAGTTACAACTCCAGAGGGGAGATCTAAGATTCTGCTTCTGGCACAGGAGGCACAGTGTGGTTCCTCTACCAGGAAAAAGGAATCGCAGAGCCTCGAGCAGAAGAGGGTATGGCACTGTCTTTCTAACCCAAGAGAGAATGCCTCTCTGAACTACAGCCAAGGAGAAAAGCAGGGCCACAGTTCTTTAGCTCACAACTCAGCATCAGGACAACAAATAGTCAGTAACACAAAAGACCACTAGAGTCCCATCAGAGCCCAGCTCTAACACAAAGTTCCAGTCCAGTCAATAAGGTTGGAAGAATAAACACAAAAAGATAAAGCGCTATTATGACATCAGGTATTTACAAGATATAAACCAGAAGATAACTCCAAAAAACTATGAGCAAAGACTCAAAGGAAATCACAGCTTGCCCACAACTACAATTATAATTTCTAGAAGAAATGAAGCAAGATTTTTTTAAATGACAGTATAAATGAAAAAATGACCCCAGGTCATGTGACTAACAAAATGATGGCCTATACCAGTAATCCTCAAAGTGTGGTCTAAAGACCCCACTGAAGAAAGCTCCGGGGCAGGGCGGCCTCATAACTGGCATAATCTATAGTGATGGGCAGCAACCTGCCTCAGGAGAAGAGGAATCAGACCTCCTGGGGTCAACTGATATCCAGAAAGGCAAAAACCATAACCCAGTGAGGAGGTTTCACGGCAAATGACAAAAAAAAAAATTAATTTAAAAAGTCATGAGGAGAGCAGGGGTTATTAATGAGCCATAAAATTGGAGACATGGTAATATTTTTACAGTGGGGGAGTCCTTCTATCTTTTCTGTCTCCTGCAGAAATTGATACTTCTAAGAGTGAAGCACAACAGGAAAAAAAAGAGGAGAGGATGGCTGGGGGGGAGGCACAGTAATAGGGCAAGATCTACAAGGCAATGACACAGAAACCATTTAGAAGAGGAAACTCAAATAGATACCTGAGAAGCTTTAATTCTGTGAGAAATACACTGACTAAAAAAAAGAATACTTAATAAAGGCAATGAACTGAATAAAAGGCAATAAGTCTAGAAACAGAATTAATGAAAAGAATAAGGGAAAGAAATCCTTTTTAGAAAATATGAGAAAATTTTTAAAAACTAACAAAACAAGTTGAAGGGATAAAAGGGAAGATTTTACTTGCCTATTGAACTGAAAGGAAAAAAAGAGGGGAAGAATTAGATAACTAGACTAAAGGAAGAAATAAAAAGAAATGAGTAAGTTAAGCAAAATTGCAAAATCAGGGAAAAGCATGACAAAGGAGTGGAGGAAGGAAGTTTAAGGATGAATGAAAGAGAATGTGTTGCTTTATAGGGTTGCTTTAAAAATTATTATGTAAAAATAAATGAAGAGATAAAGTACTATTTCAACAGAGGAAAAGGAACAAAAAAGTCTTAATTCAGGGGAAAAAATAAAGATAAATGGAGGAAACTATAAACCTAACTTTCATAACTTTATTTGTGGATTTAAAAATCCAATAAAATGAAAAAATGAGAGATTGGATAAGAAAATAAAACTGCACAATCTGCTGCTTACAAAGACTGAGAAAAGAAAAAGGGCTAGGACAAAATTAAATGAATTAGATAAATCCAAAAAGGCAAGAATAGCAATTACACTATCAGACAAAGCAAAACCAAAAATTCACAATATATAGATTAACAGTTAACTATATTATCTTCAAAGACTCTACAGGCAACAAACCAATATCAATACCACATTTACATGCTCCAAATGCCTTATTATCTAGATTCACAAAGGAAAAATTAACTGAGTTACAAGAAGACATGGAAAGCAATATAATAATAGCAGGAGAGTGTAACATCCCTCTCAGTTTTGAACAAATTGAACAAAAAGCCAAATAGAAGCGAAAATATAGAAGTGAACCAACAACTAGACCTAAAAGTCTTATAGCATCTTCTAAACAGGACTACTAAAGAATATTAGCAACATATAGAAGTTTAACAAAAATTGGCCATGTGTTAGGGCACAGAAATATTGTAAATAATTATAAATAAACTGCCAAGTGCTTGAAGAAAAACTTGGAAAAGAATAAAAGCTATGGATGAGAGACTTGGAAAGAGAATTAACAGCTTAGAACAAGAGATATAAAACCTATGCAAACAAGACTCGCTAAAAATTAAAATAAATAAATAATAAATAAAACAAATAAAAGTTAATGACTCCATGAGACAGTAACAAATATTTTTAAAAAACAAAATATTAGAAAAAACTGGAAGTTATCTCATTTCATATCAAAAACAACTAATGTGGAAAATACATCAAGAAGAAATAACTCATTAGACTACCAGAAAGTCATAATTACAAAGACAGCCTTGACATCATATTTCAAGAAATCACGAAATTAAACTGGTCAGATGCATTACAACAAGAAAGAAAAGCAAAAATAGAAAGAATCCATTATTAACTTCCTGAAAAAAAATCTCAAAATGAAAATTCCCAGAAATGTGACGGCCAAAATCTAGAACACACACACACACACACACACACACACACACTGCAAGCAGCAAGAAAAAGCACTTAAGTACCAACAAACTGTAGTCAGGATTACTCAAGATTTAGCAGCTACCACCCAAAAGGAGCAAACAACATGGAATATGATACTAACTACCTACAACCAATAATAACTTACCCAGCAAAACTGAATAACGGGAGGGGGAGAGGGAGCTGGATAAAGACTTCTAAGCATTCCTAATGAAAAGATTAAAGCTGCGTAAAACTGAAATAAAAACACAGGAGGAGTCAAGAGAAACATTAAAAAAAAAGTGAAAACAAGTGTACAATCAGAAGAGACTTTATAAGAGTGAAATGATTAGACTCATACGGTGAGGGGGTGGAGGGCATAGAAATGATGCAAATATGCGTTTAGAACCCTAATATCATCAGGACATAAAATGGAAGACCTGGATTTGTTTTGTTATATTTTAATGACTGAAAGAATAGGAAGTGGGAGACAAAAATTATAAAGTAGGGGGAAAAGAAGAGAAATGCTGAGAGAATGTATCTCACATAATCAGAGAGCACAAGCAGAAGTTTATAGAGACATGGAAAAGCCAGAAAAAGCAGGCATCACTTGAACTTCACTTTTATCTGAACTGGTCAAAGGAAAGTTAGAAACACACAAAGAGTTTGGTATAGAATTCAACTCAATAAGATAGCAAGAGGGAACAGAGAGAGATAGGAAAGGAGAGAATATGAAGGAGGGTAGACTCAGGAAGAGACTAATCATAAGCAAACCAAGCAGTAAATGCAGATGGGTGATCATGAAGAAAGATATAAAAGGAAAGAATCAAATCTTCTTGTGACAAAGACTGACACAGCTAAAACAAAAGGTTAGAGAAAAATTTATTCTGCCCTAGCCTGACTCAAAAATGCAGGAGTTGTAATCAAGATTTCAGAGACAAGTCAACAGCAAAAAAAAAAAAAAAAAGAGATAAACAAGGAAACTACATTTTATTGAAACCCAGCCCCCCTAACAACTATGCAATGATCTCAGGGGAGTGCCAAACCTAGAAGTGATTAGAAACTTAATGAGAAATCACAATGGATAATATTTCTAAGAAAAGATCACAAATTTGACCCAGAGGCAAGCGACCAGAACAGGAACTGAGACACAGAGGTGAGCTGTGACTGCCAAGTCACACTCCAAAGAACAGAATAGGGGGATTGGATTATTTTGTTGAAAACAGCACAGATAATAAATTAATTTCAATATTTAGTACATATGCAACTGAATGTTTTAGTATCAAAATACTTAAAGAAAACGATAAATTATAGGCACACATATAAAGTAAAACTATAATAGTAGATGACCTCATCATACCTTTTTCAGAACTAGACAAATCTAACAAAAAAAGGACCTGAATAAAACTTTAGAAAAATTAGATATAACAGATTGCTGGTAGAGACTTAATGGGAAAAAAGGAACATATGTATTTCTCAATTGTACATGGCATCTTTACAAAAATAACTATATTAAGATTTTAAAACCTCATCAATCAACAATGGGTTGAGTATGCAACTAACGAAACAAAATCAACAAAAATTTTAAATTCGTGTTAAAATATCAATAGAAAGTCTAAAAATAAGAGACTAACAAAAATTGCAAGCAAAAACTCTATAGATTAATAAATAAAACTAGTAGCCATTTTAAAAAAAAGAAATAAACCAATAGCTAATTTGATTAAAGAGAAAAACCAAATTTCTGATACAGAAAATGAAAAAGAATCTACCACAAATTTTTCCAAACTATATTTCAATAAAACTGACAATTTAAATGTAGTTATGAAAAATATAAAATACCCAGATTAACAAAATAAGAAGTAGGATATTGAAATGTCCCAATCTCCAAGAAAAAAGACATTAAGCAAGCCATAAGTGAATTCCAAAGGAAAAAATCCAAATACATCCAAAACTGAATTCTATTTAAACACTCAAAGAAAAATTAATTCTAACATTACAACGGAAAAAAGTGATCCTATCCAATTCTTTCTATCACAAAAATATGATCTTGATACCTAAACCAAGAAGAATCAAAACTATAGACAAATATACCTAATGAATATTGATGCAAGATTTTTACATTAAAAGGAAACCAGAGCAATATGTAACAAAGATGATATATTCTAACTAGGATAGATTTATACCAAGAATGCAGATTTTATTCATTTTATTATGAAAACTGTAAACATAATAGGCCATTTTAATAACAAGAACAAAAACAATACGATTATATCAATGGATACAGGAAAAGCTGAACAAGATACAATACCCATTCCTGTTTAAAAAAAAAATCACAAAAAGCTAGAACACAGAAATAAATGGTTCTTTCCTTAATATGCTAAAAGCCAAGAAAAAGCATTATAGGTAAAATATATAAACTAAAGTCCCTTTCAGTAATATCAACACTAAATATGTATGTCCATTATCACCATTACAATTTGGTAGAGTGCTTAAAATGCTAGCTATGGAAATAAGAAAAGAAAAAAGAAATTGAGGGAATAAGCACAAAGAAGAAATAAAATCATCAATTTTGCAGATGACACGACAATTTAGAGAACCCTAAACAGCCTGTAATGGCAAGCAAAACAGGACTTTCCACTGTTCTTTGTTTGAATGGAGCAGGTAAAGTGGGATCTTTAGGTCTTGGAGTGTTTCTCAGCACTAAGCCAAAGGAGAATCATTGAATTGTATAGATGGTGCTGGTGGTTGGAGCTTTCCCACAGTCTTGATGTTAGTGATTTGTCACGCTCTAAATGGTGAGCCTCGAGACCTCAGGGCCCTGAAACTGGTATATAAGATTGGAGGTTAGCGTTTGACTTTTGGGAGTACACTCATTGAAAGAGTATGGGTATGTGGGACAGCAACTTACTTCAACCAAAATTAAACTCAGAGGCTTCTCAAGTAGAAAGTAGAAATGAATTTTATTAGGATTCTGCAGGAAAGGGCAGTCTTGGAACCTATAGACAATTGATAGAGAGAGGCGGTGCCCAGAGGGCAGAACTTAGCTTTGTACCCTAATGCAAACAACTCCCAAACCACCACTGACCTTTTACTCTCATTGGTGGAATTTAGGCTCACAATCTAAATGCGGAAATCCACTATCCCAGGTACAATTTAGCCAATGCCAACTCTTAAAACACTTTTATCCTTATTTGGCAAGACCAGTGCTGGGAGGTGGGGTGGGGTTCAGGCTGCTCTAAGTTTCAGATTCCTACAGGTAATAACTCAAAACTTAGGCCTAGCTGACAATCAGAAGCCCTGAGCCACGCTGAAAAGTCCCTACCTCCTTTCATCTCACTCAACTCACAGGAAGTCTGAGATCCAGATTCCATGAGAGGGCTTCACCATCCCACTCATGGGTGACAACTCTGGGCAAGTTGTTGAAATCCCCCCCCCCCCCCCCCCTTTGATAACCCAGACAGATGACTGGTGCTTCTTTGGTAACTATGAATTGTGATTTGAATCAGACAAGGTCTATATGTTGATGTTTGTAATTTCTGTTTGTATTTGCCCTTAAGTTCAGGGGGCTGATCTTTTCCCCCTGAACTAAGTGAATGATACATATATACATATATGTATGTGTGTGTGTGTGTGTGTGTGTGTATATATATACATATGTATGTATATATATATATATACACACACACACACACACGCACACATATATATTTTTAATTAAACTGAGATTATTAACCCCTTGAAGTTTCTTTCCTTAGAAAAGCAGATCAAAGAACCTGTGTTAGCAGCCCTTCTGTGTGCTGGTTGTTGTTGCTCTTGCACAGCCACAGTAGGAACTAGTCACATTGTTGCTACACAGCCACCAAAGAAATTCACTGAAACTGATGAGGTTTAGACTGTGGGAACCCCCTTGAGCCCTACCCTGAATCTTCCCACTAGATCTGGCTTTTCATGCCAAATAAACTAGTCTAGCTTAGCCTAGCCTTCCATTGTCTGGCTACCTCTGGATTGCCTTCTGGCTGTTTCCCACCCTTGATCCTGATCAAAATATCTATACCCTAGCTCTGTTACCCTAGCTCTCTTATTGTCTGTCATCTCCAGGTAGCCTTCAGCTATTTCCCACCCTGGAGTCTGACCTGACCCCAGTCACCCCAGTCTGCTCTAAACCCCTCCTCTAGTCATCCCAGACTACTCGACCACCCCTCAATCCCTCCCACAATCTTTCTGTATGTAAGTCTCATCTTGCCTCCATGAAGGTGCTCAGATTCAGTCTAGCTCAGTAGATTGAATCTGGCCTGCAGCATCACAAAAACCTAGAGAAGAAAATATCAAGAAGAAGGTGACATACAGTGCCAAAGGTTGCAGAGGGATCAAAAAGAGTGAAGGTATTGTACCTGTCAGATCTATGTATAAGGGAAGAATTCATGACCAAACAAGAGATAGAGAGTAATGATTTGAAAACAAGCATCACAAATAATGAGATTTCTTAAGACAACCCAATATGGCAAATCCTTAAAAAACTTTGTTTTTCCTTAACTGAGAAGGCTTGAGTTGAATTCATTCGGCAGGACCCAGCATAGTGGTATTTTGGGGTCTTGAGCACCCCTCGACCCAAACCTCATCAAAACAATTAAGAATTTTAGGAAAGTTGCAGGATGTAAAATAAACCCACATAAATAAATCATTCACATTTAAATAAACTACAAACAAAACTCAATAGGGAGAGATAGAGAAATTCCATTAAAAATAACTACAACATGTAGTAAATACTATGTGCCAAGACACACAGGAACTATATAAATAAAACTGTAAAACACCATTATGGAAATAAGACAAATTTTAAAAATTTGGAGAAATACTAATTGCTCATTGCTAGGTCATTTTTTTCTTCTGTTATCCTCTCTATCCTGAACTCTGCCTCCTCTCCACAGATCTAAAAGGTCATTTCTTCATTGCTCCTCTATTTCATCATGTGACCTTCTATACAGTTGAAGCTTATCTTGGTAATATAGTATAAGTTGTTGGTAAAAAACCTAATTTCTGGCAAACTGCTTTTCAGTTTTCCCAGCAGTTTTTAATTGAATAGTGTTTTTACCATAGTAGATGAGATGTTTAGGTTTTCAAAAACTGACCTGTTTCCTCTTGTATGTTGTATACCTACTCTGTTCCACTCATTAATCTCTGTTTTTTTAACCATTAACAAGTCATTTGGGTAACTGCTTTGTAGCAAATAGTTTGAGATCTGGCAGTTAGGTAGTGTGGTTGAGAAAAGAGTTTTGGACCTTGAGTCAAAAAAACCAGAGTTCAAATCCTGCCTCAGAAATTTATTAGCTGTGCGACCGTGGCTACGTCATTTAACCTATGTAGTGCTTAGTTTTCTCATCTGTAAAATGGGGATAATAATAGTACCAACCTTCCAGTGTTGTTGTGAGGATATTTGCAAAATAATCTCAAAGTGTTATATAAATGCTAGCTAATATCATCATCACCACCACCACCATCACTATCGCTAGGATGCATCTTATCATTACATTCATTTCCTAACATATTCTTCTCCTATTCATTAAGCCTTCCCTTGAAAATTTGAGGGTCTTCCCTTCCTAGATTGATTCCTTATGAAAGCAAATTAGGCCAAGTTTTGTCTCAATTCTTACTTAGCCTTTCATTATTGAATGGGTTTTGCCTCAGACAAACTGAGATTTGGAAATGATGCGTCTGGAGCCATCAACAGTCATCCTGACCTATGTCTTGCCACTGGACTCCAATGACTCTGGAGAAAAGAGTGAGGCTCATGACTTTGCATTGCTTTGCCTCACTTAAATCCAATTCACTTATAAATCAGGACATCACCCTGTGCACCCCCACCCCCAATGTCATGAAAATCTCTTTGAAAATCAAGAATGAAGGCTTCCCTGCTTGGTTACAAAAATGTTTAAATTAGTCTAAACCAATCAATTAACCATGTCTGCCAGTATAGACAGTATTTCATACCAATAGTCCCTCACCTCTTCAATGAATGAAGGAATGTACATTTTCCAAATTCTTCTCAGAGGAAGCTTAGTCACTATAATTATACAGCATTTAGTTGTATTTTTTCTTAGGTCTGCTTACTTCACTATGTATCAAATCACATATCTTCAAATGTTGCACTGAATTCCTCATATTTATAATTTCTTGTGGTATGATAAAGGTATATACAAATAACATTGGAAGGTTGATTATACTGAAAAAACATTTATTAAGTATGAATTATGTGCTTGGCACTGTGAACACAAAGACAAACTGAAACCACACCTGTTGCTAAGGAGCTTAAATTTTAATAGGTTAGATGTAGGACATATAGAAATAAGTACCCAGCAAAGGAGATCAAGGAGAGAGAGCTCTGCCAAGTGGAGAGATAGGAGGGATTGTGTAGATGAAAGAGTTCATTTTAAGCACGGGGGAAAAGTTTGCGCGAAAAGGCAAGAGGTGAAATATCACAGAGAGAGAGACAGAGACAGAGAGAAACAGACAGAGAGAGAGCACGAACACTCACCAGGAACACAGTTTGCCTGGAAAGCAGAGTTCTTTGAAGGAAATAGTAAGAAATAATAAGTTTGGAAAGGTAATTATGGGGCACTTTAAATGGGGCTAAGAAACTCACATTTTATTCTCTCAGCAATGAGGAGCCCCTGGTGGTTTTTGAGCAGTGCAATGACATAATCAGTCTTATGCCTTAGTCAAGATTATTTGGTAGCTCTATGGAGAATGGAACAGAAGTAAGAAAATGAAATTACTCTTAGAGTAGTTCAAGACAGAAATTATAAGGGCCTGAATTAGGATGGGGGCTCTGAGAGTAGAGAGAAGGGGGGCACAAGGAATTTTGTGTGGAAAGAATCAATAAAACACCAACTAAATGATTAGTGTTAAGAGAGAAAAAAAGAATCAAGGATGACTGAAGAAAAATAGGGAAGTGCAGAGCAGTATAAGTTTAGGGGGAATATCAGTATAAAATGAATTAGAAGAGATCTCAAAAGCCATCTAGTCTAAACCTTTCAATTAGAATTGATGAAACCCTAAGGGAAGTTAAATAACTTACTCAGAGTCACACAGGTAGTACGTGTCAGAGTTATGATTGGAACCCAGGTGCTACGATTTCCAGAGTCAATGTTATTTTCATTTTGCCACAGGAAGAACTTATGCCTGTGGGACCTTTTTAATGCCTAATAATCATAAGAAAAAGTCCTATATGGAACCATTTATATTCCAATACTAATCTCATAACACTCCTCTTGGTGTACAACAACTAATCTTGGACGGTTCTCTTCTCCCCAAGCTGAATTCTTGCCATTTAAGGCCCTTCTAGCATGCCACCACCTGGACAAGAAGGCTTAAGAAGGAGTGGGGCTGTGGGTGTCTGTGTGTCACAGAGAAAGATTTGGAAGAAAAAATAGTAAGTTCAGTTTGGACACATTGAGTTTAAGATGTCTACAGGATGATGCAAGACTGAAGGTTAGGAGAGAAATTAGAGCAGGATAAACAGATGCCTCCCTAAGAAGGCAAGCAATTCAACATAGGCCACACATGTATCATTATGCAAAACACTTCCACAATAATCATGTTGTGAAAGACTATTTTTCCCTCCATTCTATCCTGTCTCCCTTTATTCAATTTTCTCCCTTGACCCTGTCCCTTTTCAAAAGTGTTTGGTTTGATTACCTCCCCATTTGCCTTCCCTTCTATCATCCCCTGTTTTTTATCCCCTTCCCGCTACTTTCCTGTGGGGTAAGATACCCAATTGAGTGTGTATGGTGTTCCCTCCTCAAGTCAAATCAGATGAGAGCAAGATTCACTCATTTCCCCTCACCTGCCCCCTCTTCCCTTCCAACAGAACTGCTTTTTCTTGCCACTTTTATGTGAGATAATTTACCCCATTCTATCTCTCTCTTTCTCTTAATATATTCCTCTTCCACTCTTTAATTTTATTTTATTTTTTAGATATCATCCCTTCATCTTCAACTCACCCTGTACCCTCTGTCTATATATATATATATATATATATATATATGTATTCCCTTCAACTACCCTAGTATTGAGAAAGGTTTCATGAATTACACACGTCATCTTTCCATGTAGGAAAGTAAACAAAACAGTTCAACTTTAGTAAGTCCCTTATGATTTCTCTTTCTTGTTTACCTTTTCATGCTTCTCTTGATTCTTGTATTTGAAGGTCAAATTTTCTATTCAGCTCTGGTCTTTTCATTGAGAAAGCTTTTGAAAAAAGCTTGAAAGACCTCTATTTTATAGAAAGTCTATGTTTTGCCTTGGAGCATTATACTCAGTTTTGCTGGGTAGGTGATTCTTGGTTTTAATCCTAGCTCCTTTGACTTCCAGAATATCATATTCCAAGCCCTTCTATCCCTTAATGTAGAAGCTGCTAGATCTTGTATTATCCTGATTTGTTTTTCCACAATACTCAAATTGTTTTTTTCTGGCTGCTTGCAATATTTTCTCCTTGACCTGGGAACTGTGGAATTTGGCAATAATATTCCTAGGAGTTTTCTTTTTCGGACCTTTTTCAAGAGGCAATTTTTTTCAATTTCTGTTTTACCCTCTGGTTCTAGAATACCAGGGCAGTTTTCCTTGATAATTTCTTGAAAGATGATGTCTAGGCTCTTTTTTTGATCATGGCTTTCAGGTAGTCCAATAATTTTTAAATTATCTTTCCTGGATCTATTTTCCAGGTCAGTGGTTTTTCCAATGAGATATTTCACATTGTCTTCCACTTTTTTCATTCCTTTGGTTCTGTTTTATATCTTGATTTCTCATAAAGTCACTAGCTTCCACTTGCTCCAATCTGATTTTGAAGGTGGTATTTTCTTCAGTGGTTTTTTGGACTTCCTTTTCCATTTGGCTAATTCTGCCTTTCAAGACATTCTTCTCCTCACTGGCTCTTTGGAACTCTTTTGCCTTTTAGGTTAGTCTATTTTTTAAGGTGTTATTTTCTTCAGTATTTTTTTCTGGGTCTCCTTTAGCAAGTCATTGACTTGTTTTTCATGGTTTTCTTGCATCACTCTCATTTCTCTTCCCAATTTTTCCTCTACTTCTCTTACTTGATTTTCCAAATCCCTTTTGAGCTCTTCCATGGTAGCCTGAGACCAATTCATATTTTTCTTGGAGGCTTTTGATGTAGGCTTTTTGACTTTGTTGACTTCTTCTGGCTGTATGTTTTGATCTTCTTTGTCACCAAAAAAATACTCTTGAGTCTGAGTCTGCATCCTTTTTCGCAGCCTGTTCATGTTCCCAGCCAACTATCTGACCCTTAAGGTTTTTGTCGGAGTATGACTGCTTGTAGAGTAGAGAGTACTTTGTCTCAAGCTTTAGGGTCCAAGCACTGCTGTTTTCAGAGCTACTTCTACTCCACTAGCTCTGCCATAGCAACACTCCTCCTCCCCCAAGAACCACCAACCAGGACCACAAACCAGATCCAAGCAAGGCACAGCAAGAGAACCTGCCTTTGTGCCACAAAGCGCTCCTTGCACTCCTGCTCCAATCTGCTGCTTGATTCCTCCCACCGTGTGAGCCAGGGAGTCCGGAAGCAGCTGAGGCTAGAGCTCTGGAAGCAACCACAGGAGCTTCCTGCTGCTGCTGTCATCGCCACAACTCCGCCACCCCCAGGGCTAGGGCCAGACCACTCTCTAACCCGATCCAGCAGTTTTCCCATTAACCTGCTCTGTGGTCTTTGGCATTTGTGGGTTGAGAAGTCTGGTAACTGCCACAGCTCAATGATTCATGGCCCTCAGGCCTGCTCCGCCTGACTCCCAGTCTTGGTCTGCCCTGGTGTGTCCCAAGCTGGGCTTCGCTCTGCTCCCAGGCTCCACCACCCAGCACCATGTGATAGACCCTTCCCAGCAACCATCTAGGCTGTCCTGGGCTAGAGATCTGCTTTCCGCTGCTATTTTGTGGGTTCTGCAGCTCTAGAATTTGCTCAGAGCCATTTTTTTTACAGATCTTTGGAGGGATTTGGGGGGAGAGCTTAAGCAAGTCCCTGCTTTCCAGCTGCCATCTTGGCTCCACCCCCTGACGTGCATTTTCTTCTGCAACATGGCTAATATGAAAACGTTCTGCATGACTGTACATATAAGAATCTATATACAATCACCTTCCTTCAGGGAGCAAGAGAATTTTGAACTCAAAATTTTAAAACATGAATGTTAAAAATTTCTGTTTATATGTAATTGAGAAAAAATAAAATTAAAATTAAAAAGAAGTATGAGGATAAAGAAAAGGCCATTAAATTTAGCAGTTAAGATCTTTGGAGAGAACCAGTTTCAGTTGAATGATGAGGTCAGATTTCAGATGCCAAATTTCAGAGACTTAGAAAGTGGGAGGAAAAGAAATTGAAGCATCAAATGTAGACAGCCTTCTCAAATAGTTTAGTTACAAAGAGGAAGAGAGAAAACGGGATGACAGCTACTGAGAATGTACAGAGATCAAGGATTTTTTGAGGATCAGGGAGACATGGGTGTGTTTGTATGCAGTAGGGAAGCAATGAGCAGACAGGGAGAGATTGAAGACTGGTGGAAAAATTGAGTGAGGGAATGTTAGAGGGGATAAAGTTGAAGAAAAGGAAATGGAATGGGATCACTTGTGCAGGTAGAGAGATTAGTCTTCGCAAGGAGAAAAGACCTCTTCGTGTGAGTCAGGGACAATGAGGGGCAAAGTGGCAGAAAGGATCTGAATGATCTGAGATCAGGAGGAAAGAATAAGAAGTAAGTCTAAGAGCATGGCTTCATTTTTTTTAGTGAAGTATGAAGCAAGCTTCTCAGCTGAGAGAGTGAGGGGACATGGAGCCATGGGAAGTTTGAAAAGGGATAAAAAAGTTGGGAAAACCCAGTGTGGTGAGTGGAACCATAAATCAACTAAGAAAGTGTAAAAAGAGTTGCCTTGCCATGGTGAGGGCCCAGCTAAGATTCTATTACATAAATCTGTAGTGGATCTGTCAGCACCATTTCACAATTTTCTCCAGCTTCATTCAGTAGCAGGTGAGTAGGACTGAAGCCATCAGATGGCGGGAGTGATCCAAGGAAGGGGCTGAGAAAAATAATCTTGGCAGTAAGATAGAGGGGCAAGGGACTTAAGAGAAGAAGAAAGAATAAAGTTAAACTGGTTCACCAAGGGGCAAGGTGGGGAAAAGAGGAGAGCACAATCAATACAGAGGTAACAGACTAGTGTGGAAATGGAATAGTTAGTGACTTTACTAACCACCCTGATTTGCTTGAGCTCCCTTACCCTCCAGAGGAGGCTGGACTAACCTGGGAATCAGAATCAGCCAATCAGAAGGCAGACTAAGTTTCTCTTGAGCTTGACATACCCAAGATCCTTTGCAGTGTTCACTTCCTAATCCCAGAACTCCCTCTGCTATGCCCGCAACCATAACTTAAGCCAGTTTATACCAGCTTTACCGGACAAAACTAGCACAAGCATTAGTTCCCAGACCTTGGGGACTTTTCAGCCTGACCTTCTTCCTTATTCTGTTTACCCTGGGGTGCCTCATGACTTTTGTGAAACAATCCCTTGGCTAGGAAAAAGCAAACCCATGGTGGCAGTACCTAACTGGGCCATGACACAGACATTCACACCCAGCTTTGTGGTTTCTTTTTGTCTTTATAATCTATGCAGCCTAACCCCAAAGGGAGCTCAGTTCCATGCTGCCAGCTTGAGAGAAATAAAACACGCATACAACCTAATTCTGTTCATCTTTTTTAGACTGAACTCTGGGGTTGACGCTAGGAAAGAAATGAGGGGTGGCACTGGCATTAGAGGTCACAGTGAGGATAAAGAAAAAGAGTCTGGAGTTACCAAGCAGGAGCGGAAGAATGAGATTATGATCAGGGAAAGGAATTTCAGAGTTCATGAACAGAAAAAAGGAACGCTTGAAGGTGATGGCAAGATCAGCATTATGACAATCTTCTATGTGTAGCTGAGGCTGGGTGAACGAGTAGGTCATAGAAAATGAGTAAACTGAATCATTAGAAGGTTAGGATATTTGAGGGGGTATTAAATGCATTCCAAAGTCCCCTACATGAGGGCACAACTCGGAGAAGAGAGAAAGACTGAGCAACAAATATGAGCTCATCGAGAAGGGAAGGAGTATCCCAGAGACTGATGGACAACAAACACCAAAGTCTTCATTCAATAATCAATACAGAATGAATCAACTTCAAAGGAGAGGTTATGGTAAAGAGAGATCATGGCAATGAAAACAAAGAACATTCTAACTCTCCAAACACCATCCTAAGTTGTATAGGAGTTAAATAAGAAAAACACAAGTCCAGGGAGGTGAACTAGTTCTGTTACGAGGTTCTGAAGAGGGCACTACAATAATGTAGTACAAGACCCTCAGGATTTCTGGCCAGAACAGAACCAATTGCTATTCACACTCACTCTAAGCCATCAGAATCCAAACAATGAAGGCCATCTCCTGCCTCAATTCTTACCTGGCCTTTAGTTGCTGAATGAGTGCTGCCTCAGAGAATTTAAGACCCAGGAAGGCCCTCGGCTTAAAAAGGCCCAGGTCTCCCACTGCAGCAGGGGGCCATAGCCAGTCATCCTGACCTACGTCTTGCCACTAGTCTCCCAATTACTCTGAAAAAGAGAACGAGGCTGAAGACTTTGCACAGCCCTGCCTCGCTTAAGTCCAATTCACTAGCAAGACAAGGCATCACCCTCTGGATGTCACTGGTACTCTTGGAAAACGAGGGACAGGATGAACAACAACAACAATTGTGTAGAAAGCAGGAAGAAGGGGGTGGAACTCACTGCTTCTCCTAACTGGAGTACATGGGAAGAGTAAGAATGGAGGAGGTGGGAGAATGCACACCAGATGATTTAGGCATCACTTATCTGAAACCGGCAAAAGAAGGCTGAACATACACCACACACAAAGACTCTGCTGTACAAATACATAAAATTTAACAAGAAACCAAGTGAGGGTAGGGGAGTGTTAAGAGGGAGGATCACAGCGAAGCCAATATTGTAAACAAACGTCCTGATGCTGAAGGTAATATAAAAAGGATAAAAAGAAAAGCAAAGAAGTGTTAGCCATAAGAGATGCCTCGGATTGCCTCTTAGAGAATTTCAGAACGGCTGAATAAAATGCATTATATAAGTGTAACGGGTTATTATTGCACTGTAAGAAATGCCGATTTCAGAGAATCTAGATTGTAAGAACAGAATTCAAGTAGAACCAAAGGGACAATTTTTTTTTTACAAGGATATCAATAATGTAAAGAAACAGTTTTGAAAGGTTTAAGAATTCGGATCAATGCAAAAGCTAACCATGTCTCCAGGGGAGCTCTCTTGACTGAAAGAGGGCATAAAGTGAAGAAAAAAACATATTTTTGGATATAGTTAGTACTGTATTAATTCATTTTGCTTGACTATG
>CM053626.1:167150947-167178302 GCA_028646595.1 Phalanger gymnotis
TCCCAGAAGTTCAAGAAGCATTTCAAACCTTTGGGCTGCAAGCCTCAAGAGTTGGTATCTCATGGTCGGTGGCATTGCGCTGCCTCTCATCTTCCACAGAGTGTTGTCCTGTGTTGGGAGGCCTGGGGATCTCCGCTGGTTTCTTCCACTTTGGTCCTGTCTGGGGCAGCTCCGTACACTGAGTGCTCTCCTAGCCCACAGATTTGTTCCTTCAGCCTTTCAGACTCTCCTGGCTGGGAAATTTGCCCCACTCAGACTTCTCGCAGTTTCTAACTCTCTCAAATCTGCTCAGATTCACTTTTTTATAGGAATCTGACAGAAGTCGTGAGAGAACTTCGGTAAGACGCTGTTTTCATGCGGCCATCATAGCTTCCATTTTTCCTATTTCTTAACTGTTAATTTTATATTAAAGCTAGGCTGTCCTCCCAGGGTGGTGGGTGCACTGTCCCCAAGCTTCATTTTTTTTTTGTACAGTTAGTTCGGGGGATCTGTAAGCTTTCAGTTCTTCCAAGGTGGTATGATTTAAGGAGATATGTTTACTACTTTCCTGGCCTGTGCTCTGGTCTATAAGTGACCACAAGTATTTTTTTTACCTTTTTTTTTTGCCAAGAGTCCTTGCTCCCCTGGGCCCACAAGCTCTGGTGTGCTACTGCTCCTCTTTGCCCTGGTACTGCGACCCATGACTGCAATCTGGATTTGAGTATGGGCAATGCAACACAGTCTTATACCCAGTACCAGCAAAGGGACCATTTTAATCTCCTTCTGACCACTTGTCTGGGGCTGAGACCTCTGGAAGCTACTGCTGCCAAGGTTGACTCCCAAGTCCTGCTGCTGGTTTGCTGGGGCATGGCCTGTGCTGTTGCAATCTCTTTCACTCTCACCCTCAGAAGGTGACCTTCCTGCTAACCTTCTAAGTTGTCCTGAGCAGGAAAATTGTTTTACCCCATCCTTTTGTGGGTTCTGCCATTCCAGAATTTGTTTTGAGGTATTATTTAAAATTGTTGGAAGAAAAATTCGATAGAGCTCAGGCAAGTCCCTGCCTTCTCTCCACCATCTTGGCTCTGTTCCTGAAGCAAAAGAAAACCTTTCATAATTTCTTATAGCCAAACAGTATTCCTTTACATTCTTATGTCTTAATTTGTTCATTTCCCAATTAATTGCCTAATTTACCCCTAGTTTATGGGTACTTCTTTAGTTTCCAATTCTTTGCTAGAACAAAAAGAGCTACTACATATATATATATACTCACATATATATGTATACATATATATGTATGTATACACATATATATGTGTACACACACACATATATATATATATGCATATATGTATTTACACATCTAGATGCTTTTCTACCTTCTTTGATCTCTTTGGAGCATAGGCCTAGTAGTGACATCAGTGAGTCAAAAATAAGCATAATTTAGCAACTTTTGGGGCAAAGTTCCAAATCAAACTCATATCAAATTTAACAATTACTTTATTTCTTTTTTTAATATAAAATTTTTAAAAATATGATATTATAGCCTATTGTACAGTGCTGCCTATCTTCAAACCAGCTGTAAATTATTTTGATGTTCACTTTATATTTTAACAGCCTAAATGTTCACCAGACTGAAAGTTCAATTTGATAGCTACTCAGATGAGACATAATGTATTTTTTGAAAAATAAATCTTGCCCTACAAGAAAGTAAGGGAAAAAGAGATGGGCTGGGGGAATGGGGTGACAGAAGGGAGGGCTGACTGGGGAACAGGGCAATCAGAATATATGCCATCTTGGAGTGGAGGGGAGGGTAAAAATAGGGAGAAAAATTATAATTCAAAATCTTGTGGAAATCAATGCTGAAAACTAAAAATATTAAATAAATAATAAAATAAAAATTAAAAAAAAATAGAAAAAAAAAGAAACTGCCAGATGAAGTTTCTTGTTTTTATAAGTACTGCACATTGGTGAAAGGGACACTAAAATATGCATTTGTAACTGGGGGAGACTCAACAATTTCTTTTATGCTTTCCTTTAATTTTTTTATTATATGAATTTGGGCCCTCTGCCTTATGAGTAAAGTAGAATCGTATTAGCAGAAAGGAAATGTAAGATGTGCAAATCTACAGACATCTCCATTCCAAATGTTCAAATGGACTATTTGTGGCCAACTTGTGGTAGAAACTTCTGAGCTCATGTTAGACTAATCAGCTACAGTCAAACACACTATAGCTTGACCCCACCATTGTGATGTCATCGGTCCTTTTATAGTACGAAGGACAAACAACAACATTTGAAGTTGGCAAAATCATTCTTATAAAAGGACAGGAAAAATCTGTAAGAGATGCTCTGAATTTCTATTGTGTAGTTTTTTAAAAGTATCTATTAAATTTAACATTTTTAACACTCTCTTATCTAAATCCTCTTCAGAACTCCTTGGTCTCTTCTGTGTATTTTTTAAAAAAACATTTCCTTGAAACTATATTTTCTCTTTTCTTCTCTTTTGGTATCATTCTTACTACCACCTATTATTCTTCAAAACATATCCCCTGACAAAGACAAAAACAAAAACAAAAACCTTCCTTGTAACAAATAGGATTATTCAAGCAAAACAAATCCACATCATGGCTGTGTCTGAAAGCATATGACTCATTTTGTCCCTCTAGTCCATCACCCTTAGCTAAGAGGTGGGAAGTATGAATTATTCATTTTCCAAAGCTGTGATTGGTCACTGAATCATTCACATATCTTAATTCTTTCACAGTTGTCTTCCTTTACAATGTTGTTGTCATTTTAAAAATTGTTCTCCTAGTTCTGTTCACTTTATTCTGCCTCAGTTCATGAAAGTTTTCCTATGTTTCTTTTAATCTTTTCCTTTCATCATTTCTTATGGTACAATAATATTTCATTACATTCACATATGTCAAGTTAACAAGCATTTAATAAGCACCTACTATGTGACAGGCACTGTGCTAAGGACTATACCATAATTTGTTCAGCCATTCCTCAATTGATGAGCAGCCATTTTTCCTCTAGTTCTTTGCTACAAAAAAGTGCTGCTATATAGATTTTTGTAATTATGAGTCCTTTTCCTTGGTTTCACTTGAATGAAAGACCTAATTGTTCTTTGTGCATAGAAGGGTCTGGATCTCTGGTCATTAGATCCCTGATTATGTCAAGTGGGGCAATTTCATCTGCTTTTTGTAATAACAATGCTACTTGCAGCTGCTGTGGAGATATAAGGCCAATAATACCAGCACACAGGAGGGCTGCTAGCACAGGCTCTTCGATTTGCTTTTCTAAGGAAAGCAACTTTAAAGGGTTTACAATCTCACTTTAACTAAACATACATATATCATTCACTTAGTTTAGGGGAAAAAGTCAGCACCTGTTTCAACAATCTGGCTAGCAGCTGCTGTGAGGGTACAAAACCAACAACAACCAGCTCATAGAACACTGCAAGCCCAGGTCCTTTTGATCTGCTTTATTAAGGAAATCAACATTAACGGGTTAACAATCTTACTTTAATCCAGCATACAAATATCATTTACTTAGTTCAGGGGAAAATACAGCACCCTGAATTACAAACCAAATACTATTCGTAGTTATCAACATCTGAGTGTTCGGCCCAGCTGGGGAGCTCATTACAATGGCTGGCCCAGAGTCACCCGCCACTCCTGCTGTGGCTCAGAGCTCCGAGAGAGAGCGCCAACCTCTGCGCTTATATATCCTGTTCAGGGCCCCGAGGGCCCCAACCTCACCCAGGCTAGGCATGGAAAAGTTCCCCACCCCCAATATCACATCAGATACAAATCAATCAATGACTCCCAATTGTTTCAGTGCTGAGAAATACCAAAACATCCCCCTTTATCTGCCCCATTCAAACAAAGGCCAGAATTATTAAAGATCATCAGCAAAAGTCCCACCTTAATTACTATTATAGCACCCTGAACGTCAGAGAAAACACAAACAGAAATTACAAGCAGAAATTATAGAAACAGAGCAAATAACACAGATCAGCAGGCAGGGCTTCTAACTGTCTCTCCATAGCAATACATAGTTACCAGAGAGAGAAGCACCAATATCGGGGTTTTCAAAGCAGGGGGCTCCTTAATGGCTACCCAGAGTCTGAACATTATTAGATGGCCTTTTGATTGAGTTCTTTACTCTATATCTGTGAATATGTTTTGAAACTAGATTTAGCAGAATTGTTCCCACTTAACTCACACTGTTAAAAATTATTTACTAATTTTAATAATTTATCAAAATGTATCAGCAATTTTGTGTATGGGGGATGATCCAGCAGATAGCAAAGGATGAAATAAAGAGGGAACAACAAACATGAACTTGGACAGACTTTGAAAGATAGAGGAGGATAGAAGGGTGTCGCACGCTATGGTCCATGGGATCACAAAGAGCCAGACACAACCAAACAACAACAATAACTCAGGCCAATTTGGTATTCCTACATCCTTTTTATGGCACAGTTTTTCTAGGCAAAGTGCATCTGCTTTCTCAGACTTTATCATGCCTCATTATCACTCTCTATAGTTGACTGTCCAATAAAATTACAAACCCAAAAGATCTTTCTACTTTTGCTGAAAGGTGGGCAAACTGAATGAAACTGGCCCATCACCAAGAAACTGACTTTCTAGCCTCTGCAATCATTCTTGACAAGGGACATTGGGTGACTGAGAAGTGGTCAGGAAGGTAGGAAGAGGACTTACATAGAGAAGAGAGTATCAAAGAAAAGAGGGTGGTTGATAGTGTCAGACTCTTCAGAGAGGTTAAAAAAAAGGATGGAGGGGTTGAAAAAAGGTTATTATATTTAGTAATTAAGAGATCATTAGTAACTTTGGAGAGAGAAATTTTGTTTAAATGATGGGGTTAGAAGCAGACTATGGAGAATTAAGAAGAGAATAAAAGAAAAGGAAGTTGAAGCACCTATTGTAGATAACCTTCTCAAGGAATTTAACCACAAAAGATAGAAGAGAAATAGAATGATATTTAGGGGGGATGAACGAATCAAGTGAGAGTTACTGAGAATGGGGGAGAAACATGGCCATGTTTGTAGACACTAAGGAAGCAGCTAGTAGACAGGGAGAGATGGAAGATAAGTAAAAGAGTGAGAATGATAGAGGGGGCAATCTGCTGGAGAAAATGGGATGGAAGGAGGGGAGAAAACACATAAAAAGAAATTGAGAACAGAGAAGGAAGATGTTTTCCATCATTCTGGCATAAAGACTAAGATTGCTCATCATACTTCATCAGAATATAAATGCTTACTTGTTTTTACAAATGAATTTTGCCAAACATTTTATGTACCATAATTGAATTAAAATTTTTTATTGGCATTAGTGTTTTAAAAAGATTATTGATACATTCCTACTCCTGCCTCCCACCCTTTTTTTTACTTCAGGTAAAGCACTCTGCTCCAGCTCCTTATTTTAACTCTATGTGTATCTTTGTGGTTCAAATGTGTTTCTGGGTTGTAGTTTCTAATCCATTCTGCTATCCTCTTCTTTTTTATAGGCAAACTTATCTCATTCACATATGCAGTTAGGATTGCTATCTGTATATTTTTTTACATCCTATTCTCTTAGTTATCCTTCTCTTTTTACCCTGTCTCTTCCTCAAGACCCTGTTTTGCTTCTGACCACTGCTTCCTTTAATCTCCCCACCTTCTTCTCCTCTTCTTCCTCTTATTCCCTTTCCTTCCTATTTCCCTGTTGGGTGAGATGAACTCCTATACCACACAATGTGTGTATGTGTTTTCTTCCCTCCTTGAATCAGTTCAGATCAGAGTGAGATTCAAGTCTTGACTGATCCCTACCACAATTTTACCCTCTGTCATATAAACTCTTCCTTGCACATTTCATTTATTTATGTGAGATAATTTTACCCATTCTTCCTCTTCCTCCTTTTCTCAGTGCATTTTCCTTCTCACTCTTCTATTCTTTTGAGATCATCCCAACACAATAGACTTACACTTATCCCCTCTTACTTCTAATAGCCCCTAGTGATGATAAACCTCTGAGGGCTTACAAGCTTCATCTTCCCACTAAGGATGTAAACAGTTTAACCTTGTTTAATCCCTTACATTTTCTCACTCATGTTTATCTTTTTATGCTCCTTGAGTCTTGTGTTTAAATGTTAAACTTTTTATTCAGCTCTGGTTTTATTTTTAATCAGGAATGCTTGAAAGTCCTCTATTTCATTAAATATCTGCTTTCACCCATAAGAGGATAGTCAGTTTTGCTGAGTAGGTTATTCTTGGTTGTAATCATAGTTCCTTTGCCTTCCAAAATATCATTCTAAGCTGTTTTTTCCTTTGTAGTAGTAGCTACTATATCTTAACTGTGGCTCCATGGCATTTGAATTATTTTTTTCTGGCTGCTTACAGTATTTTCTCCTCGATCTGGACATTCTGGATTTTGTTTATAATACTCCTGGGAGTTTTCATGTTGTGATTTCTTTCAGGAGGGGACTAGAAGAGTTTTTTTTTATTCCTATTTGCTTTCAGGTTCTAAAATATCTGGGCAGTTTTCCTTTGTAATTTCTCAAAGGATCATGTCTAGGCTGGTTTTTTTTTATCATGGTTTTCAGGTAGTACAGTGATTCTTAAATTACTTCTCTTTTATCTATTTTCCAGGTCAGTTGTTTTTCATATGAAATATTTCACATTTTCTTCTATTTTTTCAGCCTTTTGACTTTGTTTTATTGTTTATGGCTCATGGAGTCATTGGTTCCATTTGGCTTTTTCCTCAGTGAACTCTTATATTTCTTTTACCATTTGGCCAATTCTGATTTTTAAGGAGTTATTTTCTTCAGTATTTTTGGTACCTCTTTTTGTCAAGCTGTTAATTCTCTTCATAATTTTCTTTCATAGCTCTCATTTCTTTTCCTGATTTTTCTTCTACCACTCTTATTTGATTTGAAAAAACAATTTTTTTGTTCTTTTAAAAATCTCTTTAACTCTTCTAGGAATTCTTTTTTGGACTTCTGTCCAACCTGCATTTTTCTTTTAGGCTTTGCTTTGTTTTCAAGTCATTGCCTTCTTTGTGTTTGTGTCTTGAGCTTCTCTGTTGCCATGGTAGCTTTTTATAGCCAGGTTCTTGTTTTGTTTGCTCATTTTCCAACCTACCTTTTGACTCTGGACTTTATGTTAGTGTTGGACTCTGTTCACCTCTGGGAAGGATGTCTGACCTGACTTTATACCTTTTATGTTTTTCTGCTGCTTTCACAGATCATTCTGGGGTCCTGTAATTTTTGGTACTTTCAACATGTGACCTATGAAGATGTATGTTCATTGCCCTTTTAGTCTGCACTCTGCCAATTCCCGGCCTGTTGGCTTGTCTGTAGACTTCTCCTAGACTTCAATTACACTTAGCCTGCTGGATGATTCTGAAGGCTCAGAAAGGCTAAACCGCTAGATCTTCCTTTGGTTTTTGGTTTATTCCACTGTAGGCTTATGTGTGGGACAAAAGGTAATAACTGACTCCCCACTTTGTTCTTTTTCTTAGAGACACATAGCTATGGTTCTGGAACTTTTTTCTAGCTCCTGATACAAGTAGGCCCCCTGTTACCTCTCAACTACAACTGTTCCTCTGCAGCCTAAAACTGTTACCTAAAACTGGGTAATGGGTGACAGAGTTGCCAGAGGGCACCCATATCTGCTCCTAGTGCTAGTGCGGAGGTCCCTTGAGATCTCTCTTTGCTCAAATGTATAGTTCCCTTACTGTCCCTGGGCACTAGGCTGCTCCCTGCACTGTTGCCACCATAGCCCACTACCACTACTATCTGCTGCTACATTGCTGCAGCTTCTGCTGCACTGCACTCCTGGCCAGACCACACTCTGGTGTCTGTAGACCTCTCTGTCTATCTTTTTCAGCTGCCTTGGGCTAGAAAAATGACTGTGACTTATCCTTGGCTTTCCTGTTCAAAATTCAGTTTGGTGCATGTTCTAGGTCATTGTGGAAGAAGATGTGGAGGAGCTAAGGCAAAACTACTGGTTCTCACTCTGCCATTTTAACTGCTCCCAGTATCAGGCATTTTGCTAAATGATAAATATACAAAGACAAAAAAGAAAGCTTCCACTAGCTATATGAATGTATAGTCATAAGTATTCGAAGGTGAATATAAATCTTTTTGTTGAAAAGTAGATTAATCATAAAGGTGTGTGGGCAGGGGGGAAGATAGAATATTACAACAGAGAAAAACAACTAATTGAGTTCAGTTTAAGCTGGTGGTAGAGCCTATGTAAATAAAGAAGGATCTCTCATATATGATATTTTAGAGGATCTTTTTTTAAAAAGTATATAGTAAGTTTAAATTGGTCTATAGGAGCCAGCCCATGGAGCATGTTCAGAGTTGCCATTCCTGGTTTTGGTCAACCACGTAGGAGCTTTTGAACTTCCTCTTATAGCTGTTTATGACCCAGGGCTAAAGGGCTTATACTTTTAAGATGATGTGATCTTTGGGATCTGCTTTTATAGCCATGTATGATTCAGGGATAAAGGGCTTACCCTTTGGGATAGTGAAGAGTTCCCTTACTCGCTGCTGACTCTGAGTATATAAAAGAAAGCAAGCAGCTTCTTCCTCTCTCTTTTCCTTTCTGGCTGTGAATCATATAGAACTGTTTTGAGCTGCTTCTCAAGAGAGGCTTACCCTAACTGTCCACCTAAACCTTTCCCCTTTTCCACTCCTTTAGCCATGAGCATACAGAAAGTAAAACACATATCCTACCTAGGCAAGCTTGAATCTGGATTTGGGCTGCTTCTTTTGTGTTTGTTTTTTCTTGATATTAGACTGATTATGTACCCAATATCACATATGAAGATAGATATGACTAGGTTTGGAAGCAACTTTATGAGTTCTAGAGGACTATAAGTTCCATTGGAGATAAACGGCAACAGAGAAATCCTTAGCAACTGCTCCACCATCCTTGGAGAGGATAGCCACCACAAAAGGACTGGCCTAAGACTTGCTATTTTACCAGCAGATATGAATTGGGAGTTGTTTGGACAGTGCTGAATCCAGATGAAATGTAAAATGATTCAATGGCAGTCCTGAAAATTCCTCGATAATGTGATGAGGTTTAAATATCAGCCT
Source organism: Phalanger gymnotis (assembly GCA_028646595.1). Lineage (NCBI taxonomy): Eukaryota > Metazoa > Chordata > Mammalia > Diprotodontia > Phalangeridae > Phalanger > Phalanger gymnotis. Next base: position 167,160,038 of record CM053626.1, read on the forward strand.
CCCCAGAAGATCATAGCAATAGGAATAAGTTAATCATGTTTAAAATTTGTTTTCATCAAGTACATTCTTGTGAGTGTCTTATATTGCTGGTGGATAATTAATAAAAAGGGGTCAACCTTTTGGGGGAAATCCTAGACATGAGCTTTAACATAAGCTTAAGTATGAGACACTGTGGTTGGGGTTTAGTGAGCTAAAGTGTATGAGAACACAGAACTTAAGCCCTTCTCATTGGAGGTCAGATTCCCCAAGACTAAACTTAATCCAAACTGCATGCCTGGGAACAGAACAGAGAGTGGTGCAGTACCCCAGCCCCTGTAGGCCTAGCAGCAATTTTTCAAGGTTAGAAGTATAATACTTTTCAACTTTCTGGCCCTCCTCTTATTCTCTAAAGTAGAGAGTTATTTAAAGTATTTCCTGAACAGCTGAAGTATGTTAGAAATCTGCTAACATTTTCTACCCTACTACCAAGAAGCCAGAGCTAAAGAAGATCTATAAGGAGGGGAATATTTATTTGAATAGTGTTAACCACTTTTTGCTTCAAGAAGAAGCTAGGGAGTGTAGCCATGGATACAAAATGGTCCTTGTAGTCAAGAATACCTGTGTTCAAATCCTGCTTCAGGAACTTATTACCTCTGAGACCTTGGGCAAACCACTTAACCTTAGCCTCAGTTTCCTCATCTATAGAAAGAGAATAATAATAGTCCCTATCTCACAGGGCTGGTGTGATCAAATGAAATAATATATTATTTAATATAATTATATAAATGTCACAATAATTATATAAATAGGTCACAGGACAAATAGCAACAATCAATTACAACATGAAATACAATAATAATGTTCACTATTCTTGCATATTTGGGGAATATGCAAGGTGATCCTCTTAACTATATTGGATTTATAACTCTTAACCAAAAGCATCAGATTATTCTTTTAACTCGTTAGTAAAGAAGGAAAGAATGCTTTTAACATTTCAACCGGCAAAGGGCAAATGTTTAGGGGGACTCTTACCTTATAGGAACTAGGTATGTATCATAGCAAGAATTCTTGGTTAGCAAGAGAAAGCTAGAGTAGAAAGTTAAGAATAAATTCCATTTCTTTCCCTGGGGCAAAATTGTAGGATGGGTAGTAAAAGACATTAGATCAACTTCCTCCCAGGTTTCAAGGTTCACCGCTTCCAAAGCCAAACCCAATGCACAGCATAAATGTTCAGAGGTGGGACTTCAGGAAGGATCCCTGCTCATCTGAGCAGAGGCTGTACCTTCTAAGCCAAAGTGACCTGTATTGAAAGCCATCTGGGAAACAGCTGGGATTCTTTAGTTAATGAATTCAGCTGGTCTCACTGGGTAAGTTAAAGAAATGATAACCACAGCGTAAATACCACAGAAAAAGTGGCAATTGAGACCTCAGACAAGGATGGAGACCTGAGCAAGCCAGCCAGTTCTAGAAGAGAATGTCAACCTATGTTAGTTAAATTTGATCAGGCAGATTCGATGCTTATTATTGACAATTACAAATCATTTCCCAAAGTAGCTGTAGACTGAAGAGCCTAACACTAATGGATCTTGCTGATAGTTGGCATCTAAGAGCCGAATGTGTTTGTTACAAGCTACCCTGCTTGGATCATAGATTGAGAGCTAGAATGTACTTCAGCAGCCATTTAATCTAATTATTTCCTTTTACAGATAAGGAAACCGAGGTTGAGAGAAACAAAGTCCTTTGCCCAAGGTCACACAGGTAGTAAGTTTCAGAGCTAAGATTTATTCCTTGGATTCCAAATCCAGCACTCTTTCAACTTTTAGGAGTACATCTAGGGCTAAATATGAAAGAGACAAGACCAAAAAAGTGCCATTTTTTTCCCTATGATAACAGTCTGATAAGCATTTTAGTTGTATTTTCTTGTGTCTCCTAAATTTAGCTTCAACCAGATTCCATCTTGATAAGACTCTTACCTTTAAAATATTTTTTATTGATATCTTTTTTGTTTCACTGTCCCTTCTAAATGGCCTCATCACCAATACCATAATCATAACTAATAAAAACCTCCCTTATAACAAAGAATTAGCAAAATTTAAAGCTAAAAGACTTAGGGTAATTTCTGAATTGGAACATTAAAGAATATGCATATTTCTCAGCACCTTGGTATTTCTTTACAAAAAAATAGAACCAAGGACTAGGATACTACTAGAGCACAGAGAAATTAAAAATAGAAGAAAAATGAGGAGGAAGAGGAAGAAGAGAAAAAGAAGAAGAAGGAGGAGGAGAAGAAGAAGAAGAAGAAGAAGAAGAAGAAGAAGAAGAAATTAAGAAATTATTAATGGGGAGCACAAGCAAAAGACATAGAACTAAATATCATCTCTAATATCTTCTAACTAAATAACTTCTAAATAACTTCTCTACTGCTAGTTGATAACCTCATTAGGGTTCTTGGTGTACTAGACCATGGAGACAGCTGAAATTACTATATCTCTTGTGCATAGTTCCTATATTAGAGAGGTTTGAGAGGTCATGAAGTTTGGGGAAAATTCTGATCCCCTGTCTTGTTAGTCATGTGACCCAAGCCTAAATGTAGACAATAACAGCAATTGAACAATGGCTAGGTCACAGAACAAATAGCAACAATCAATTACACCATGAAATATAATAATAATGGTAAGAAAGCATATCCTAACTTCTGGAATGGTATCAAAATAGTCCTCAAAGGAAAAGTTAGATCCCTGAGAACATATATTACCAAAATAGAAAGAAAAAGGAGAATTGATGAAATGAATATGCAATTTTAAAAATTAGAAAACCAATAATAAACAACTAAATAACAATATTATATATTGTTAGAATATACAGAATATAGAATGTATAGAATAACAAATAAACAAACCTAAAATAAATGCAAAAGTGGAAATCTTAAAAATTAGAAAATAGATAAATTAAACAACCTGTCCTTTTAAAACAATTTTTACTATACAGTCTTGAAAAAAGCAACAAATATGAACATTTCCTTAAAGAAGAAAATAATAGATTACATATGACACCATGAATTTATCATGTATTGATTTTTTTAAGTATGTTGAATTTATTATGTGGTTCTAACACTACCCTTGATTATGTCCTTTTCTGAAATTCCTTCCTTCTCTTCTGCTTATTTTTTTGTTGTTGCACCATCTCTACCTTTTCATATCCCTTCTCCAAGCCCCTACCCCAACAAAAAAAAGGATAGTCAAGCAAAATATATGCACATTTTGGCTGTGGATAAAAATGGTTGTCTCTCTCTGTAGCTCTACTCTATCATCTCTCTAACAAGAAGCTGGAGGTATGATTCATCAACCTTCTTCTAGAATCATATTTGGTTATTGTACTGATCATGGTTCTCAACTCTTTTCCCTTTGCAATATTGTAATTATTATATAAATTATTCTCCTGGTTCTGCTATTCTCACTCTGCATTAGTTTATACAAGTATTTTTTTAAATTAAATTTTATTTTAGTTCATATAAGTACTGACAGGTTTCTCAATTCATCTCTTTTGTCATATCTCATGGGAAAATGCTTTTTTACATTTATGAACAATTTATCCAGCATTGTTTCCAGTTCTTTGATACAACACAGAGTGCTGCTTCTATAAATATATTATACATCTTTGACCTACTTGGTGTATAAGCCCAGGAGTGATATTGATATTTTAAAATTTATTGCTATTTCACAGTTTAGTGGCTTTTTGGGTATAGCCTCAAATGGCTTGACAAATCATGGCTCCATAAACAATGTAATAATGTGCCTGTCCCCCTAGTCCATCCAACAATTGGGGTTGCTCTTTTTAGCATCTTTGACAATCAGGGCAAAAATATGAGATAAAACTATGATTGTTTCAATTCTTTTCTCATTTTTAATGATTTAGAGAATATTTAATATGGTTACTAATGCCTTGCTTTTCTTTTTTTGAGAAATACTTGTTCATATTCTTTGACCATTCATCTATTGGAGAATCACTATTCCTCTTATATATTTGCATCAATTCTCAACACATCTTATAAATCAAACCTTTATCAGAGAAATTTACCACAAAGATTTTTCCCAATTAACTATTTTCCTTCTAATTTTAACTGGATTGGTGTAAAATCTTTTCAATTTTATGTAATAAAAGTCGTCTGTTTTATCTCCAGTGCAACGTTCTATTCTTTGGTTAAGAACTTTTTCTCTACACGTAGTTGTATAAACTTATCTCTGTGCAATCATTTATGTGAGCTAGTTTTCCCCATTTTTCTTCTGTCTTTTCCCTATCAAAATACAACGGAATCACTCCCAGCCCTTTCTCTAATTAAACTCCCTCTATGATCCCTAATGATGAAAGATTCCTGTGTTTAACTCCTGTGCTTGTATGTCAAATTTTCTACTCAGCTCTGGTCTTTTCAAAAGGTATGCCTGGAATTCCTCTATTTCAATATTTATTTTTTTCCTCTGCAGGACTATACTCTTGTTGTAGTCTAGATCATTTACCTTCTAAAATATTATATTCCATGCTATCTAGTGCAGCTAGATGTCACAGTGGATAGAGCATCAGGCTTGGAATCAGGATAGATGTGAGTTCAAATCCAGCCTCAGACATTTACTAGCTGTGTGACCCTGAACAAATCACTCAACCTCTGTTTGCCTCAGTTTCCTTGTCTGTAAAATGGGAATAAAAAAAGCACCTATTTCAGAGAGTTGTGAGGATAAAATGAGATAATAATTGTAAAACTTTTAGGACAATGCCTGGAACAAAGTGCTATATAAATGTTAGCCATTAGCTGCTTCTTTATAGTGGTGGCTGCTAAATCTTGTATGATTCTTACTGTACTTTCTTGGTATTTGAATTCTTTCTTTCTAGCTTTTTATTGTATTTTTTTCTTTCACCTGGGAGCTCTGGCTTTTGGCTATAATAGTCCTGAGCATTTTCATTTTGGAGTTTCTTTCGGAGCAGTGGATTCTTTTAACTTCTACTTTGCCTTATGGTTCTAAGTTAGCTAGATAATTTTCTTTTACTATTTCTTGAAATATGATATGTAAGCTCTTTTTTTTGTTGATTGCTTTCAGGTAGTCCAATGATCCTTAAATTATCTTTTTTCCATCTATTTTCCAGGTCAGTTATTTTTCCTATGAGATATTTCACATTTTTTCTGTGTTTTTTTCCCCCCTGGTCTTTTAAATTTTATTTTCTTATTTTTTGATTTCTCATTGAGTGATTTGCTTCCATTTGGCCAGTTCTAATTTTCAAAGAGTTATTTTCTTCAATAAGGTTTTATACCTCTTTTCCCAAGTATGTCAGTATATATCTGTATATATCTTCCCTAGTTCATGCTTCTTTTCCCATTTTTTTCCTGTGTTCAATTCATTTGGTTTTAAAAATCATTTTTAGCTCTTAAAAAAAACCAATTCTTGAACTCTTCTATGAATTCTTGTTGGACTTGTGTCCAAGCTGTATTTTTCTTTGAGGCTTTGCTTGTAGATTTTTTTGTAGTAATTTCCTTTTTCTTCTTCATTTGTGTCTTGACCTTCCCTGTTGTCACAATAGCTCTTTGTGGTAGAATTATTTGCTTGTTTGCTTGTTCTTCCAGCCTATTTGACTTTTTGGCTCTGGGCTCTGCACGATGGTTGTAGGGGTTGGCTAGCTTGAGCTTTTGTCCTTTCTGCTTTTGCAGTTCAGGCTGCACAGTTCAGTGCTCCTAAAGTGGTATGATCTGCCTTCCTGGTCTGAATTTTTCAAGCTCTTGATCCAGGTTTGGGTCTGTTGCCTTGTCCCAGGGAATTTCAGAAGACTGATGCTGGACTCTGCTACTATTAGCCCCCGAGAAGGCTCTTCAGATGCATTTTCTAGATCTTTTTCAAAGAGGTGTGGCAAGCTAGCTAAACTCAAATACTTCTTCTCATTCCACCATCTTAACTCTACTTACATATAGTTGTGAACTGTACTTCCTTCCCTGCTCCTCCAAATTGATTATGATGTGACGTTTTAAATCTAGGTCATATATCCATTTGGATCTTATTGTGGCATATGGTGTAAGAGGTTGGTCTAAACCAAATTTCTACCAGCCTATCAGTTCTTACCCCAATAGTTGGAATCCTTGGGTTTACACAGGAGTAGTCTTCTGGGTCTTATATACCTAATCTATTCTACTGACCTACTTTTTTTAAAACCAGAACCAAATAGTTTGATGATTACTACTCTATAGCATAATTTGAAATCTGGTGCTAATCATTCCCCCCTTCCTTTCCCCTTCCCCCATTATTTCCCTTGAGGTCCTTGGCCTTCATTTCCTCCAAATAAATTTTGTATTATTTTGCATAGTACTATAAAGTTTGATTAGTTTGGGTTTGTGTGATATGAGCACTGCACAACTTCTCGAACCTTGGAATCAGAATGGATACTGCTACATTCATTTCCTGTTCCACATTGATTTTCCTTGCACTGCTTATTTTTTTCCCCACAGCAAATGTTGAAAACCTAGCTTCTCAGAGACATGAAATGAAATATTACTTGCTATAAGAAAAGTCGTGTGTCCTTCTTTCTCAAAGAGGACTAATGACATCAGGAGAGTGATGTCTTGACTTTCAAGTGAATTGGATTTAAGTGAGGCAGGGCTATGCAAAGTCATCAGCCTCAATCTCTCCTCCAGAGTCTTCTGAGTCCAGTGTCAAGACATAAGTCAGGATGACTGGCAATAGCCCTGGATGTGGTGGGAGACTGCATCCCACTTTGCTTAAAAAGCTGAAGTCTTTCCCAGGTTTCAGTTTGTCTGAGGCAACACCTACTCAGTGATTAAAGGCTAAGTAAAACTGGGTAAGACAAAAGATGGCCTAGTTTGCCTTCTCAAAAGAAACAATCTGGGAGGGGAAGACCCTCAGGGTTTCTGGCAGAACAGAAATAATTGCTATTTAGAATCACTCTGAGCCATCAAAACCCAAACAATCAGCAAGTGAGGCTTGGAGGGGTGGAGCCAAGATGGCGGCTGGAAAGCAGGGACTTGCCTAAATCTCTCCCCCAGGACCCTCCAAACACCTATAAAAATGGCTCTGAACAAATTCTAGAACTGCAGAGCCCACGAAATAAGAGAGGGAAGCAGGGCTTCAGCCTAGGACAGCCTAGATGGTCGCTGGGTTAGGTCTATTGCACAGAACTGGGAGCAGATGGAGCAGAGCCCAGTGTGAGCCATGCCCGGACCAATAAGAATGGGAGCCAGGCAGAACAGGCACTGGCACTCTGAATCAGTGAGCTGTGGCTCCAAAGACAATAGAGAAGGTTAGTGGGAAAAACTGTGGGGACAGAGTGAAAGGAGTTCGCGGTTTGACCACCGCCCCAAGGGCAGCAGAGATGGTGCAGCTGTGACAGAGCTACAGCTGCAGTTGCTTCTGGTTCCAGGTCCACCTGGTAGGAGGAATTAAGTGATAAATCTGAGCAGGAGTGCAGAGCCTGCTTAAGATCTGAGTCATGGTCTGGGTTGGCAGTTCTTGGGGGAGGAAGAGGGCTGGTGTGGCAGAGCTTGCTGTGTAGAAGTAGCTCTGAAAACAGCAGCGCAGCCCCTCAAGCTTGGGACAAAGTACTCTCTACTCTACAAGCAGTCATACTCTGACAAAAAGCTCAAGGGTCAAGTAGTTGGCTGGGAACATGACCAGGCAGTGAAAACAGACTCAGATTCAGACTCAGACTTTGGAATCTTTCTTTGGTGACAAAGAAGACCAAAACATACAGCCAAAAAAAGTCAACAACATCAACAAGCCTTTATCAAAAGCCTTCAAGAAAAACATGAACTGGTCTCAGGCCATGAAAGAGCTCAAAAAGGATTTGGAAAAGCAAGTTAGAGAAGTAGAGGAAAAATTGGGAAGAGAAATGAGTGATGCGAGAAAACCATGAAAAAAAAGCAAGTGAGGCTTGGGCTGAGACCTATTATTGGCCAATCAGTGACAGCCAGAGTGATTTGGGTTTAAAGGTATAGTCAAGTAGCTCCATTTGAATCCCAATGGGCTTTATCAAAGCCTGGTTTTTCAGAGCTATATTTCACGAAATCATAAATGAAAACTACATGAGACAAAAGATTGTCTCAGTTTTTTTTAATGATAGAATGAATAAGTAGGGAAGAAAAAAAAATCTAGCCCCCAAACACCAAGATATCTTGTGAGGTTTAAGTGATTATAATTTGTATTCCTTTGGACACAGGACACTTAGTTATCATGACTATTGGCATTGAGATGTGTTGCTATATCAGTTTAAGCTAAGAGGGAGTCCATAGCATAATTAGAGTAGAGATAGGGAACAGCCTAGCCATGGTGTGTGTGAGTTAAAGCTGGCTGTCTCACTGAAGATAGCTTACTTCCTTCTCCATGATTTGGTTCACTCATCTGTAAAATCATTCTAATAATGTATCCAATAGAAACATTCTTATGAAGTGTTATTTCATATTTTAGGGTCTTCCAAAGGTGTTAGTACAATATAAAAGTCAGACATCTAAAAATAATAATTATAATAACAAAATTCAATCAGAGGAACAAAAGGACAAGAATAATGGGAGAAAAAAGTGGGAATGAAGGGGGCCTAGCAATATTAGATCTCAAACTGTACTTAAAAGTAATATTCATCAAAATGATTTGGTACTGGTTTATAAATAGAAAAGTTGATCATTGAAACAGATTAGCTACACAAGATACAAAAGCAAATACAGTTGCACAGTGTTCAATAAAGCCAGAGACTCTAGCTACTTATGTCAAATGCTACATTCAGTAAAATCTTCTAGGAAAACTAAAAAGCAATCTGCAGAAATTAGGTTTAGACAAACTTCTCCCACATTTGTCAACCATAATAATCCCCAAATAAAAGGTCATATCATAACTAAATTAGAAGAGCAAGAGAGGAGATAACTATAACAAATATGAATAAAGAAAGAATTCTTTATCAAAGGGTAGAGAGGATCACAGCAGATAAAATGGACAATTTTGATTGCAAAAAAATTAAATTTGCACAAACAAAACTAATTCAGTTAAAATTGGAAGTGAAACAGTTAACTAAAAAAAGGCTTTGCAGCAAATTTCTCTGACAGAGGGTTGGTATTCAAAATATGTATAGAAGTGATTTCAGCAAATACAAGAACAATTCCCCAGTAAATAAACGGTCAAATACTATGAATAGGCTATTTTCAAAAGAAAAAAAGCGAACTCTCAACAGCTACATGAAAAAATGTACTCCAAATCACTAATAGGCACTTAATAAATCCTTGTTGCTTGTTGACTTAAAATTATATTTTAAAAAACTTTTTCTTTCAATTAATGAAAATCCATCTTCTCTTCCTCCCACCTCCTCCCTCTACCCCCTCTGCAAAAGAAAGAAAAACAAAACCTTGTAACAAATATGCATAGTCAAGTAAGACAAATTCTTTCATTGGCCATATCCAAAAAAATACACCTCAAACTATACCCTGAGTATGTCACTGCTCTGTCGGGATGTGAATAGCATGTTTCATTGTGGGTCCTGTGATATTATAGTCGGTCATTACACTGATCAGAACGGTGATGAGAGAGGAGCATGTTCAGCACCAGTACTCTATGTTTGATTCAGTTTGCTTCTGCTCACCAGCTCTTTTCTTTCTTTTGCCTAGAGCTGTATTACAGCTTCTTATCCTTTCTTTCTTTCCTTAGGAGTAATCCCTCCCTTAATCTACTCTCCCTCTTATTTCTTGCTCTCATTTTCCTCTCCAGTTTCCTGGTTGAATTAAAAGTATTTCTATACCCAACTATGTATCTGTTTATCTTCCCTCCTTTAACCAGTTCTGATGAAAGGAAAGTTCAAGTGTCACCCATTCCTCCCACCTCTTTCTCCTTGTTTGTATAGTATTTGACTTGCACACCCAAAGTACACGAGATAATTTCTCCTACCCTTTCTTTCCCCTTTTCGTCCTTCTTTTCAATTCTTCAAATTCAATCCATAAAAATAAACAAACAAAAAGACATTCTCAGGCTCTCTGTCTTATTAGATTCCCTCTATGACCTCTGATGGTTATAGGGTTCTAAGAAATAGTTATCATCTTTCCACTTTAGAACGTAAAGAGTTCATGCTTATTTACTCCCTTTTGATTGTTCACTTGTATGTTTCTCATGATTTGTTTATATTTCAAAGTTTCTATGTAATTCTGGTCTTTTCATCAGTAATGCTTGAAAGTCCTCCATTTATTTATGTCCATTTTTGTCCCTTATAGGTACCTTATATGTCCATTTTTTCCCTTATAGGATTATACTCGGCTTTTTAGGTATGTTCTTGATTGTGAGCCTTTAACGTTTGCATTTTGGAATGCCCTATTTTGTTAATGCCTCCTTCACAGGGTAGCTCCTAAATCTTGTGTAATAATGACTATGGTTCCTCTGGCTGTTTGCTCTATTTTTTTTCTTGGATCTACAAGGTCTGAATTTTGTCTATGACATTCCTTGGAATTTTGATTTTGAAATTTCTTTTGGGAGGTGATCAATGGAGTATTTGTTTGTTTTGCCCTCTAGAACCAGAGGGAAAAGAAGAAGAAATTAATTAATATTAAAATAAAATTAATATTAAGAAATCAGGGTAATTTTGATTTATTTCTTGAAATATGTCTAAGCCCTTTTTTTTTGGTCCTGGCTTTCAGGAAGTCTAATGATTCTTAAATTATCTCTCCTTGATCTATTTTCTAGGTGAGTTAGTTTTTATATGAGATATTTTGCATTTTTTTCAGTCTCTGGACTTTAATATTTCTTATCTCATGGAACCATTAACTTCTTTTTGGTCCATTATAGTTTGCAAGGAGCGTTTCTTGGGTAAGGTTTTTTACCTATTTAATTACTAAGCTTTTAATGTTTTTCCCAATTCTTTCTTCTATAGCTCTCATTTCTTTTCCAGTTTTTCCTTTAGTGCTCTAATTTATTTTCCAACTATTCCTTTTAATACTCAAATTTAATTTATAAAAACTCATTTTTAGCTAATTTTTTTTAAAATTCATTTTACCTCTTCCAGGAATTCTAAGTGAACCTGTTCCCTAGCTATGTTTTTCATTGTGGCTTTGCTTGTAGGTATTTTAGAGTAATTTTCTTCTTCTAGGCTTATGTGTTGAGCATCCCTGTCACCATAATAATTCTTGATAATGAGATTCTTTTTGTTTGCCCATTCTTCAGTTTAGCTCCTGACTTTGGACTTGATATTAGGACTAGGCTCTGTGTACTTATGTAGGGAATGGCTGGGCTATGCTTGGTCTTGTTTTATATCCTCTTGGGTCTCACTACTTTCTCAGGGTGACTGTTGTTCTTCTGGAATATCAGGGACAGCTCTGACTTGCAAGCTTTCAGTGTTCCCAAAATGGTTTTGATCCAAAATGAAGTAGGAGAGTTGCCTGGGGTGAGCTCTGCAAGTTCCTAGGTTTGGGTCTCAGTAATAGTGCTCTTGGTTGGAGCTCCATTAGACTGATGCTGGATCCAGACCTTATCACCTATCTGGAAAGTTCTGCCTAGTGACAGCTGTAGGCTGTCCTTCGATATATAGGTTTCATAACCTGGTCATTCTGCTGCAACCTTTAGATTAAGATGTGGCCTTAATTGGAGACCCTGCTTTATTACCAGGGTCAGAGCCATACAACTGCTGTAGCTTCTGTACTTGATCCTTACTTGGTACATAACCTAGAGTCTGTGACCACTCCTTGCCCTGGATTAAAATCTGTCATTGCGATTTCCTGTCTCCATCCATACTAGATGTGACCTAGAACTGGATAGTGAATGACTGATCCTTTCAGAGGTAGAATGCTCTTTGTATATAAATGTTTATGTATACACACATATATAGATACATATGTAGACATACACATATTATATATAGTATCAGATTTTTTTCAGTGTCCCCCTTAATATGTTGGTTAGTTTTATTGAACTTTTTTTATTCTTTGTTATAAAGGATGACTTTCTGGGAGAAGGGGAAAAGATACATTGAGAAATATAAATATTTTTAGAGAGAAGTTAAAATTAACAAACCAAATAAGTTAAACAACGTAGTGGCCACATTTGCTACTTTAGTATACCACCTTTCCACCAGTAAGAGGGAAGGACAACATGGAAAAAAATTTTAACCTTTTCTTCTCTCTTCTAGTTCTCACACAATTTCTCTACCATTCTTAGCTCAGGATATTGACTCACACTATGAAAAAATAGAAACTGTTTGCTATAAGCATTTGTTCTCTCCTCTCCTTATCTGTATCTCAAGCTTCTTTGACATCATCTTCTCGCTTTCTTTAATCCAGTCTCAGATGAAGAGGTAGCTTTTGTTTTATCAGTCAGCAAGCTTTTATTAAGCAACTACCCTGTGCTAGACATTGTGTGAGGCACTAGGAACACAAAAACAAAATTCTCTTTAGGAAGCTTATATTCTCTGCTGCTCTACATGCACCTTTAATCCTTTTCTATCTTCTCTAATGCATTTCCTTCACAATAATACCCGTTTCTCTAATTATCAATTTCTCCTAGCAATATCCCGCTGCTTCCACACTGAAGTCTCTCTCCTAAAAAAACCCTACTGTTCCCTTGAAACTATTGCTGCTTCACAACAACCCTTAGAAAAAGCTAGACATGACCATTGCTTCCACTTCCTCTTTTTGGCCCTTTGGTACCTACCTACCTCAACACTCAACTGATCCTTCTCTCCAGTTACCAGTTATCTCTTAGTTGCCAAATCTGATGGCCTTCTAAGTCTTCACTTTTCTCTATCTCTCTGCTTTTGACATTATTGACCATCTTCTCCTCCTGGATATCCTTTTCTCTCTTTAGCTCTTGCCAAGGTCTGTCGATTTCACCTTTGCAATAATGTCTTGAATATACATACACCCCCTTCCTTCCTGTGATATTGTCAACCAGGCTCTCATCTCTTCAGGCCTGAACCATTGCAATAACCCCATGATTGGTCTGCCTGCCACAAGTCTCTCCCCATTCCACTCTACCCTCCATTTAGCTGCCAGTGATTCCCCTAAAGTCCAAGCCCAACCATATCACTCCTTTACTCATTTAACTCCAGTGGCTACCATTACCTCTGGGGCTATATTTGGAATTTAAAGCCCTTCATAACCTAGTCTCCATCTACCTCATTTCTTATTCTTTGCACACATTCCCACGTTCCATTTTCAACCTCCCCTGCAAGTACACTTCACTGATATTAGGCTGGCCTTGTTATTTCTCAAACAAGATACTCCCATAAACTGAATGCTTGCCCCCTTGCCTAGCATGCTCTCTACATCTCTAAATCTTCAGCTTTCCTTGGTTTAAGTCCCAACTTAAATCACACCTTCTACAGGAAGCCTTTTCCAATCTCTCTTAATTTTAGTGCCTTCCCTCTGTTGATTATTTCCTCTTTATCCTCATATATAGCTTTTTTGTACATAGTTGTTTGCATGTTGTCTCCATTAGATTCTGAGCTCCTTGAAGGCAGAGACTGTCTTTTGGCCTTTGTATCCCCAGCATGTAGCACAGTATCTATTTCCTTCTTTCCACCAATTAATCCAAAGGTAGAATAAAGTAAAAATAACTAATTAATGTTTCACTACTTTAAAACATTTGTATTTGCTGCAATGTTCAGGACCTACAGGTACATCCAATGTTAAACTACCTTGAGCAACTCTTCGCAACAGCCATGTTACAACTTTGTGACAGAATCTTGTATGAAAAATCGGTAACATCACTCTGAGACAAAGTAAACTTAAGTTTGATCCCTAATGACAACTCCCTTGAGAATGGCTGTTTCCATGTTTCCATGTTTACTGTATACTATGGAGTTATCCCTTAAAACATTGTTTCGCCTAGCACTTTTGAGGAACCAACCACACTAAGCAGGGCATAGCAGTGTTGTAATGAATTGTCTTGCTTACACGTATCTAGGTCATTGTTACAAAAATTATATGCACCACCTATGCACTTGTTTTTATAAGAGTAAAAAAAAAATACCACAAAGTAACTTGGGGCTTTATTATTCGTAGATTGTATTTTAAAAATACAGGACACTTCAACCCATGATAGGTATTTCTCTACCTGTAATTTCTCAAGTACAGTGAATTATTGGATGAAGAAATGTCTTCTACCAACCAATGCATGTCAGCACTAAGAGATTAAATTATTTCAGATCAAATAAACAATGTGTTAGGAAAGCCTTTTAACTAATTCTTCCTGCCTTCATGCTCAGTTCTATATCCACTTATACCACACATTTTAAAATTTATTCACATGACTATTTTACCATAAATCCAAAATCTATTGAAGATTTATGAAATTTTTCCATTTTATCCTTAATCAGTGAAATTCAATTGTTAGGAGTAATCTCAAGGAATCAAGTAGTATACTTCTGTAACAATACTAATTTTCTAAACCATTATAGTTAAGATTCAAAAATTGCAAATAAACTTGCAATCATAGAATATTTGGGGTTATGAGGAAATCTTGACATCTAGCCTAACCCTTTACATTTTATAGTCACTGAGACTTGTGAGATGACATTCCCAAAATGATTGTTACACAGTAGCCGTTTTGAGCCACGACTTCAGTCTTAATCACTCGTCTCTGTTACCCTCTATCTCTACAACAAAATTCCTATGAAAATAGATTGTAATCCACCAAGTTCACTGCACACACCTGATTCTCCTCCCAAGAGTCATATGATCTAGAGCTAGAAGCAACCTTTGAGGGATCAGCAAAGATGATTTACATTAAAAATCAGCTGAAAGGGCCTGCCAAGTATTTGAGTGGACATTTGAGTCTCCAAATTCATTGCTTTTTCCATGCTGCCTCTACTCTCAAGCAATATTTAGCATTTACTATATGGCCAGCAATGAGAGGACACAAAAGATAAACCCTTCCTTAAAATTCAGGTTATAGTCTCTCTACTTTAGTAGGAAAACTAACAAAATCATACAATTAGACATTAATATGTTTTGGAACATTTTGCAATTCTCATTTGATTTCTATTTTACAGATGAGGAAAGAGGATTGGAGATGGTTTATTTCTTGATGTGTGGCTCTAATATCTGGCCCTGGTTTCTACCTTTCAGCCAGGATAAGAAAAGCCTAGCCTCAGGTACTGCACAGGAATCCACACCCTAACACAGCAAGTTTGTTCTGGTGCCTTCTTGAGCAGTATCCAAGCTCGGAGGGTCACTTGACTTTCTTGCCAAATCATCTCCAGAGATCTTAAGCATTTACTGGAACCCAGGTCTGACTCTAGCACTCTTTCTACCACCCAAAACATCTTATGTAGCAAATTGCATGGCTTTTATTACCAGCAGGAGTTACACAAAGGAAAACTAATCAAGGCTTTAAGAGTCAAGAAACATTCTATATTCAAGATAGGGCTCAAGCTACAACTTGAAAAAATGGCTAAGGTTGTAACAGAACAGAAGCAGGTGCAAACAGAAATAGGAAAGAGCCAGAAATCAGGTTATCAAACTTGACTAGAGCAAAGATGTCACAGGAACAGGGGGTACTGAGGGACAAGTGCTACCTAGACACAGAAGGGCCAGGTTATGTAATTACTCAATGGCCCAATGATTTTTTGATAGGATAGGAAAATCTAAGCAAGTTTTTAAGAAACTCCCCAAAAAAAGACCTGGGGGTGGGGGATGAGCTACAGATGAGCTAAGGTAACAGAAGTTAAATGACTTGTGTTAAGGCCACACAGGTACATTAAGCGGCAGAGCTAGAAGCCTCAAATCTAAATCTTTCCCCTGCACCATACTGCCTCTTCCATAGTCAGTTAAAAATTAAAAGCACATTTGTACTAAGGTGATGGTTGAGGAATGACATGGAGGCAAAAGGCTAACAGGGTGAGAAATCCAAACAGGCTCTGAATTAGTAGAGCAAGTGGGAAAAAAAAAAATCAGGAACATTTCAAGACTCCACCAAAAGGTAGCTGACATTAAAGTTTAGGTGAAATGTTCTGGATAAATTTCAGACACATTTTTAGAAAGGGCAAGAGGCAAAAAAACCAAACGATCAGCAAGTACAGTGTACAGAAAGGAGATTAAATTTACATTTATGCAGCAGTTAAAACCTAAGAGTGTTTACAGATTAAGAGAACAGTAAAGAATGGCAAGGAAATACGGGTAGGAAGAGAGAAAAAACAAGTGAAAAATGAACTTATGATGCCCGATAAGTTTCTCACATTGGAAATTGTTTATTTACTAAGGTACAATAATCAGAATAGAAACACAAACATCTCTTCCACTGAAGTTTTAATCTATCATCATGTCGAGTTGACAAAGGCTGTTATGAATAAAATGCAGTCTCTGCTGTATTCTACATTAAGTTGTGTTAGGGTCATCAACCATGCCTAGTGGTAACTGCTATAGTCTTAAGACTAGCAGCCTAACTTTACAAAAGTCTGGAGTGGGCCAGCCACAAAGTCATGGATTTTCAGCCAAATCAACTCTTTAAAAACTACATTCTTCAGGTTACAAACTCCATTTATGGAGGAAACAACCACACACAAAATCACAGATCCTTGGAATAGAATCACCACTTGGAATGCAATCTCCCACTTTTCTTGGACTAAAAGGTAGCACCCCTTTAAAATGTGATAAATTAGGCAGGCTGAGGTAAGGCAAAGTGTGGAATTAAGTTTTTATTTACAGGACACTGCAAGACAGGAAATTCCACATAGAAATAAGAACTCTATTGAGGATAGAGGTTTGATACAGTATGTACACAGTTCCAACTGTTCAAGTATGCATTAGTGCTACATTAAAAGTCACATTTAAAAAAAGATCTTAAAAGTGGAGACAGTAAGACAAAATTATACCAAGAACAAGGCATACAAGACTTGAGGGTTTGACTGTAAAATCTAAAAGTTAAAGGTCCCAGGTGTGCCATCTTGAATCTGGAAAGTATAGCCATCAGAGGTAGATTCTGGGACAACATTTTGATCTTCTTCCTGGAAGAAAAGAACACAGAAAAAAAAACCTTTATATAGTAATGTTTATAGCCAAGAAGCCTTACATACAACTTTCAACCCAGGCTTCCTTTTGTTTAAAAGATAGCTATATATCAAAAAGAAGATAAAGGCCACAACTGACTCATACTTATCTATTTAATTTATACTGTTTCAATGAGGACAAAATATTTTGTATTTAACCCATAATTCTTCTCAAATTAAACATTCTAAACACTTTCATAAAATGTACTGAAATTTTTAAGATGCTAATTAAAATTAGGAACAAGAGGAGTAATCCACAGAGAAATTAGGGCAGTTTCCTATGTTGGAATCAGTTATCTATCCCAAATCCAATCTCCTGTGTATACAATTTAAACTTACTGAATTAATGCTTGTAAGAAAACAGTAAGAACTGAGTTACTCTCAATAAATAAAAGTTACCAGATCACTAATTCTTTAAGTTAGAGTTAAAATCAGAGGTTCTAGTGTATTGGTTTCAATAAATTAGTGATAGGAAAACAGTGGCAATACATCATGCTGGCTCTTGGGCCATCTTTGGAAATGGTAAGATGTTTCAAGTCCTATTCCTGGCTACAAACCTAAGTATCACAGTTAAATTGCAGAAAAGGTGCCAATAAGCTGTATTTTCCTTCCCAGGAGCATACACTGATAAACAACCTAAACCTCCCATTAACTTGATGCTAGTTAATTTAAACACATTAAAAAAAATTACATGCAATATTTACCAAACTGAATCGGTTTATTCTTCATCTATTACTCACCTCTGCAGAGAAATACTTTTCAATTAAGCTTGAGGATGCCTTATATACCATTTCATTTTCGTGGGATTGAAGTGCTTCAATTCTGTCTAGTCCTCCACATTCTTCAATTAGGATACACAGTTTTTCAGTTTCATTTAGTTTTTCAGCAGCCTAAGAATCCATCACCATAGACTGATTAATCACACTTGCTGAAATTATACAAACTCAGTATTAAAAAATAATAAAATGTCTTTATAAATAGCTAGAAACTTACCAGAAAAATATTTGAAATTGCATCCAAAATAACCAAGACAATTTTGCTGTCTTTTGCAGACAAGAGGTTGATTAAAGGTTCCAGAATTCCATTTTGGACAAGATATACAATCTGCTCAATTGTTCCACCACTTGTATAGTTTGTGACAGCCCATACAGCTTCTTTCTGTGACTTAAAGTCTCCCTGTTCAATGTACAAACAAAAATGTTAAACTTATTTACAATATTAAGGGATCAGTTAACATCAGTTGGTAGCTAGTAAGAATACCAGGGTATTTAGCAATGATTTTTTTTTT
>CM053626.1:167178402-167199117 GCA_028646595.1 Phalanger gymnotis
TGAGTCTTTTGGAGCTATCTTTAAACTTTGTACTGATGAGGAGTCAAGTCTATTAAAGTTAGTCCTTACAGAGACTGTGCTTGTATAATCACGTATAATGATCTCCTGGTTCTGCTCCCCTCACTCAGCATCAGTTCATATAAGTCTTTCCAGGTTATAATGAAGTCTGTCTGCTCCTCATTTCTTATAGCACAATATTCCATTACATTCATATACCACAATTTGTTTAGCCATTCCACAATTGATGGGCATCCCCTTGATTTTCCAATTCTTTGCCACCACAAAGAGAGCTAGCAATATACTTCTAAAATGATTTACCACATCAGAGTGTGGCCGAAGTTAATATGGGACACACAAACGTTTTCATACCTTTGACAGAATTCCAACCAAGTATGGAACTAGTCCGTGATTCACAACTTGCTGTATTTGGTCCTGACGACCAGCCGTGATGTTTGACATGGTCCATGCAGCCTCCTTCTGGATATTGGTTTTGGGGTGAGTAAGCAGGCTAGGAAAGACAGCAAGTGCTCCTGAATCTATTACAATCTGAGTTTGTTCATCTGTCCCAGTGACAATGTTTCCTATAGCCCGTAAAGAAGGAGTCTGAAAAGAAAAGTGTATATTAAACAGCTATTACTATTAATAGTACTAAGAAAAACTTTGCATTCCCTTGTTTTTATATTTCTGTGATCTAACTTCCTTCAGCCTGCAGTACATGAGGCTTTAAGTAAACCAATAGATAAGCTTAAAATCTGCAACATTTAAAAAAATGCTGTCCGTAAGTTATACGACATAATAACCAGCACAAACTAGACACACAAGATTGAGGAAATGCCAAGAAATTTAGCTGTAAATATTGAAAGCTAATTTAGCATTCCTCAGTATTATCACTGCAATGTACCTAAGTTACTTTTTCTATCTTTTAAAGACAAAAAAAAATTCTTACCACTATGGGCAATTCGCCAGATCCTAGAAGTTTTACTAGCTGTGGGACAACTCCAGTTTTCACAACCACTTCAATCCTGTCATTTGAGCCATCTGTGAGGTAGGAAATGGCCCAACAGGTGTCTGCCAGAACTTCTGGATCATCATGATGCAAAAGACGAACTAAGGTAGGAAGAATTTGCTCAATGGCTTCTATTGGGGGAGCAGGATTCTTATTACGACAAAGATTCGAAAGTGTCCAGGTAAGATTCCTTAAGTAACCACACTGAGAAATGAAAAAAAAATTAGTCCAATTCAAGCAATTAAGCATTTAATGCATGCAAATCACTGGACTGATAGTTATAGGATTTCTTAACCTGAGGTTAAAAATCCAACTCATTTGGGGGGAGGGTTGGGGGTGGCCACATTTTTAATTCAACATAATCAGTTCCATTTGTAATCTTAGTCTTTTATGCATTTAAAAACATGGTTCTGAGAAGTCTATAGGCTTCATCAGACTACCAGGTGTCCATGATAATCCCCGTTTTCAAAAGAAATCTAGGGTAAGACAAATGATTTTCAAATATTTAACAAGGACTACAATGTATCAAAGATGTCAAAGCAAAAATGGCTGAAGAGGCAAAGAGGGCATCAAGGGCAAGTGAGAAGAGACTCAAGGAGGTCATGACCTTTGAGAGATCAGGGACAAGTACAAGTCCAGTCTGATTAGAAGACTAAAGAGAGATTAAAGCATAAAGACTAGAAACTTAAGTCTTGAATGCCTGGTTAAGAATTGTTTCTTTACTAATTAAAATGGCTTAACTTACTGCTAATGATGACATATCAGGAACTGCAAGCAGAGCTAAAAGAGGGTCTATTGCACCATACTTGATAACCAAGTCTCTGTAGGCTGAACCATCACCTGGAAAAACAAACATTAACTGTCATTTGCAGGAGGGATAGGAAATTGAAGGACCAATAAATACGCTACATACTTAACTGACTTTACAAAGTCCATGTTCCTTTCTCCTTGCCTGAAAAGGCCTGTCAGAGATATCACCCAGATTTTAAAAACATGGCCAGGCCATTAAGCTTGATTTTAATGTACCAGATAAATTCTCTTCAATGTGATCTAAAATGGAAACTGAATTTTCCTTGTTGGATGGAAAGGTTGCAATAATTCTGATTTAGTAGTTTCCAGTGCTTTTAAGCCTAAACCCCTACGACTATCATCCTTCCACTCAAAACCTACTTTGCTATTAGATAATCCAAACCAAAAACAGTTCCATTAATTCACATACCTGCAATGTTTCCCAGAGCCCACACTGCCTGTTCACTGATGTGAGCCTGGGGAGAGGCCAACAGGGCAATGAACGCAGGTATAGCCCCTCCATCTACCACAGCCTTGGTTTGGTCTGATGTTCCAGAAGCAATGTTAGTAAGTGCCCAAGCAGATTCAAACTGAATAGGATTGCAGTCTGTCCTGCCCAAGAAGCCTACAAGCTTTGGAATCATACCAGCCTCAATTATTTGGTCTATGGGAGGCTGTTTTTCCCTAGAAAGGAGTTTCCTAAAAAGGTAACAAAAAAAATAAGCATTACAAAGAATCTGATATGCAGTCCTCATAATTCTAAACTTTCCAAAAATGAAAGCAATAGCATGTTCTGCTAACTAGGTCAATAAAAGTTAAGAAACTTCAAGTTTGAGGATTTTTATTGAGCCCAGAATTAGATGCTCAACAAGATACTACTTGATTTAACAATTACTGCTTTAGGAAAAAAAAAGATTAAATACTTAATTTTCTCTTCTTTCCTCCAACTAATAAAAATGACTTACCTAGCAGCTTGGGTAGCCTGAAGTTGAACCTCCAGATTATTGCTATTTATGCCTTTCACAATATCTTCAACAGACCAAAGTGCAGAGGCCTTTAAAAGAGATGAGTAACTTGAGAGAACAATCAATTTAACTTCCATCACAAGAGGTATCCAAATGAGAGCACAAAAGAAAAAAGCTGATCAAGATTAAACAAAATATTGCAAAAGATTGTAAATACTAATTTATTAATACTTAACCATACCTCAACACGGGTGTACTGACCTAGTAATACCCATGGTGTCTGTTCTAACATTTTTTTAAACCTTTTACAATGTATGTAAAAATATTTGCCATATTCTAACATTTTACTTCGCATATTGTTCTTTTGGCTCTGCTTTCGTCATTCCAAATTATTTCAGATACATTCATATTTCTTTTAAATTCATTGTTATATAAAGTAAGTCACTTATTCAGTTGCTCATCAGGCAATGCCTAGTATATCTCCAGTTTTTTGCTATTATGTAGTTGCTAGATATTTTTAATGACTTCCTGCACCATACCCCTCCCACCCCCATTCTTAGGAATTAACTTAAGGATTAATAATTGTATTACTGCTTTCCAAAAAGGACAAACCCTTTCACACAAGCAATCTACCATGTTTAACTAGAGTCAAACTAGCAGTGAAATCATCTTTTATTTCCATTTGATGTTGTTAGGTGGAATCTGATTTTTTAACTTTTCATGAGGTTGTTCTTCTGAATGGTCTTTTGCCATTTGCCAGCACTGCTGATGAAAGATTTTTCTAGTTTTTTCCCCCCTCTGATTCAGGACATTATTTTATTATGCGAACAGCTTATTTGTATATATCAATGTTATTTATGCATCTTTTCTTTTTTGCTAAGATTTTAATCAGATTCCACAATTATGTTGGTCTGTTCCCATTTTTTGGGGGATACCAGTACCCTCAACATAGCCAAGTAATTTCCCCCCAGGGTTTCATGATCATCAGTACAAATTCTATACCATTGCATGCATCTGGTTTTAGCACATTGTTTAAAATCTACTCCGTGGTGCTTGCCCTAATTAGAATAAAACAAATGCAAAAAGAAGATATACATATGCAGATATATAAATCTATGGAACAGCTACTATAAACTCAGAGGAAATCATGACCATTTAAAAAACCTGTGGACGGCATGAAGAAAAAAAGAGGATGGGGGACAGGTTATTGGAATTATTTTAATTTGGATAAAACTGTGAAGAATCTTATATGTCCAAAGCTTATACTACTCCAACAGTAGGGCAGTGGAAATGCATAAGTCTTTCCTGAAGATTTACAGATTAAATAACTAAACTCCAAGGAATAAAAGTCACATGTGCAAAATCTGCTGGAATTAAGAAACTGACAATTTACCTGATTATTTCGGTTTTCTTGCAGAGGAGAAGTAGCATCATCAGGAAAAGTGCTGACATTTCTTCTTTTCAGCATCTGGTCATCTTTTTTAGCTTTCCTCAGTTCTACATTCACTTCAATACGCCGGCGCCTCATTTCCTTCAGGAAAATAAAATCCAGGTGTTTTTTTTTTAAATCCACAACCATCTTCTTAATTATCTTTACTAAGACAAATTTTGGTTGCCTATAAGTTCTTTTCTGCATTCAAGCAGGCTTCCCTTCCCCCCCAAATTATCTAGAAAAGTAACAAGATTAAGGCTACTCACAGTGCTGTCTTTCCCTTTGTTCTTAAACCTATTAAGGCGGGCAGCTGGTGAATTAGCATTTTCATTGGTGGACATGGTTGTGTTCAACACTGGGAGAAAAGCAAGGAGGAAACTGAAACAAAAAAGAAATTTCAATGAAACCCAACAAAATTTTATTGTGCAAAACAGCAGTAATTATCTCCAAAGGAAAAAAACCAGCACTAGCATAGCAATGTCAACTACCAAGGTAGCACAGTATAAATTTCAATATGCTTGCTTCATTTTTTGCACTTCTATTTTTGCCATGACTAGCACATAGTAGGTGCTTACCAGACAATGAATGTGTCATTTAATAGGAACCACAGCATAGCCAGTAAACTATATGCATTAAACTAAAAAGTACTCTGGTTAATCTAAATTAAGCACAGCTTAGCTCAATGCCTACCTAGCACATAGTAGTAACCTCTGAATAAATTCTGGTTAACTGACATCAAGGCTGATAAGCTGCCAGCTCTCTCCATTAAATGTCCCTTACACCAAAATACTATTTCCTTTAAGTAGTCATAACGCAGTACAATTAGTAAAATTTGTTTCCTGTTAAAATAAATGACATTTTAAAATTTTAAAACAATTCAATAAAAAGCTGACAAGCATCAATTTGTTCCTGCGTGGCTAGATGTCCTTAAAAAAAAACCATTAAGTTCTTAGGGTCCTCTCACGACATACAGGAAGGTGCAAGCAGTTACAATCAAGACTTTCCAGATTCAATCTATCAATTACTCCAAAAAGTTCTTTATTAAGCACTTACTATGTGCCAGGCACTATGCTAAGTGCTACAGGCAAAAACATAATCTTGGCCCTCAAGGCGTTCTCGTCTTAACGGGTACACGACCACAACCAACTGCGTTAAGTGCAGTATAAATGGGAGATCTTAGAAGGCAGGCAGGAAAAATCTCTTTTAAGGTGAGATTAGAAGCCAGGGAAACCAAGAGGGCGAGGCGGGGCTCCTTTCCGGGCCTGGGGGCGAGGCTATTATTAAGCGTTTACAAAATGCAGAAAGGACCGCAGCTCAGCAGCCGGGGTGGAGGGCCTAAGGTGTGGCTTAGTTGTCAGGCCACTGACACTAACCCATTAACTAACGCCGACTTCCGACCCTTCCCTAAACTAGGTACTGGGTGGGAGAGAGGGAAAAATCGGGGTTTCTCCCTTTTCTCATTTCCCTCCCGCGACAGCTCCGATACCAGAACCCTAAGCGTGCCCGGTGGGGAAGCTCGAGAGAGGAGAAACCCGCTAAACACAAAGGCCTGGGCAGCCCCAGCTGGCCTGTTGTTAGGGGGCGGGGATGGGGGGGGCAGGCGGCCCAACGTGCAGGCCGCAGAGGTCCGAGGGAGGAGGAAAGAACACGTCACGCTTGGGCCGGGTCGCGGGAAGCCCACTCCTCCGCAGTGTGGGTGTATCTGTGTGCCTCCCCCCCAAATAAACTCGGCCACACACGCACGCGCTCTCACACAACAGCCCAAGCGTGGGTAGCGGCTTTAGTAACACAGGCTGGTCGCAGACCTCCGCTGCCACCGGCCAGCCTCAGCAGAATGGCCCAGGGGAACCTGGCTCCTGAACGCAGCCGCTGCCACCGCAGGGAAGCGCCCGAGAGCGGCCCTAGGCCCACGGCTCCGGCCAGACCCTCCCCCACGAGGGCCCGGAGAGCAACAGGCGATTCTCCCACACCCCTCCCGCCAGCCCCGGAGCCAACCGTTTCCGGCAGGCCTGGTCCCAGTTCTTGCCGAGGGAGAGAAGAGAACTCACGTTGCAGGAGGACGCCGGGCCCCGTAGGGGAAGCGGGAGGAGGTTGCAGCTGCGTCACGGTTAGACTTCCAGCAGCCACCACAGCTCAGCCCCGAAAGCCGTGTGGCGCGTGAGGCCCTCCGGCGCGATTTAAATTTCCCGGCGGCCCAGAGCTCCGATTGGTTTATTCGAGCCCAAGCAACACGGTCATTGGTGGATTTGAAAAACACGAGGCTGGGTGGTCCCAAGATGGAGGCCGCAGAGGGAGTACAGCGAGAGGGCGGGGGAGTGGAGAGGGAAGGAGTTCTCGTGAGATGCGGGAAGAGCAAAACCTGCGCATCCACCCCAGAATGCTTTGCAGCCACACTTGGTAGACGGATTTTTCAGTCTTTTTGCGTGCTGGGCGGGTGGGAGGCCTTAATTCTTAATCTGTGAGGACTGTGCGCTCTCTTCGATTTTAGGAGCTCTGCTATTTGTCGAGTCAAGTCCACAGGCAGAGATTAAGTTACCGCAGTGTGCCAGGAGCCTAAACCTTGGGAATACAAAGAAAGGCAAAAGCGTGCAAAAGAGATTTAAAAATAATTTCCATGAGCACCTTAGACAAATAATTATTTTCCACGTGCTTGCTCCAGGGAGGCTACGTTCTCTTAGAATGTGTGAGATTTCGAACTTAAATTGTGTTTTAGAAAATCTGTAAGTTGCAGTTTTGGGGGGACAGCTGCAATAAATGGGTGTGATGCAGGAGCCCTTTTAACTTCTCAAGGACCCCAAAGAGCTTTTGCTATAACCTTTATTGATATTTACCGTATTAGAAATCAAGGTTTTAAATGTTTAATTCATTAGAAAATAATGTAAACATTAATAGCATTTTTTATATGAAAAATAACTTTTACCATGCATTTTCTGCAAAGTGGCCATCGTACACACGATGTTGCAAATCTCTTTAGTATCTGACCTAATTGAATACAATTGGATTCTCCTATTAGCTTTTGCGTTCAATCTTTTGCATTATATTGATTTTTTTGAAGTTCATGAAAAAAATCCCAACCTCACATACATAAGTAGTTGGAAAAAGGAGGTGCATTTTAATACGCAAATATCTTAGTTTTATTATGAAAACAGTTTGGACTTTGAGGCACCTCTTTAAGGAACTTGGGGACCCAGAGACCACACTTTGAAAAGTGCTGTTGCCTGATCTTCCAAAGCCAGAATAGAGTGAGGAAATTAAATATTTCAAATAAAAACCTTTCACTTAAGATTGTAAAGAAAACCCTAACAGTCAGAGGGAAAGTAGAATGGGTTTCCACAGTAACTAGGATGTTATCCCAAAAGAGAGGTGACCTGAATATCTGCAGCATTTAACACTCAGCCACCTTCTCCTGGATATTGATTCCTCTGTGGGGCTTTCCTGACACGGCCCTCTCTTGGTTCTGTTTCCTACCTTTGTATGGAGTCTCCAGGGGTTATGTAGTCCAAAATATTTCTTATATCATTAATTTTTGTAGTGTATATAAAGCCTGCGTAGAAGCCAGGAAGACCTACTGGCTGTGTAACCTAGACAAGTCACTTAACCTCTCTGTGCTCTAAGTACCTCTAAGACTAAGTTGTTAGATTGGTAGAAGGACTTTCCTCACCGAGGAGTTCCCTACATTAATGCAGGAAACTTGTCTGTATAGCACAAATTAAATCTAAGCCAAATGCTATTTATATGACTGTGGTGGAGTTCAATTACAATTTTAACTCATTGTTCCTTAATTTTCAAATCAATGAAGGTGTTGAAGTTTTAAGAGACCATGTTAGCAAACAGCTGTTGTAAAAGTAAAGGGGAAGGCCTTGGATCTTAAGTCAAGTTCTGCCATTTGCCACCTGTGAAAACGAAAATGTCACAACTGTTGACAAATTTTGTTGAATCGTTTGTCTGGATTTTTACTAAGTCATTGCTGCCCAGATAATTTTTGAGCATGCTTGTATACAAGATTCTAGACCTATTGCATAAAGAAGGGAAAAAGAACAAGCATTTATTAAGCACCAGTTATGGGCTTGGTACTGCTTAAATGTTTTAAAAATATCTCATTTGATTCTCACAATAATTCTGTGAGGTAGGTGTTATTATCTCCATTTTACAGTTGAGGAAAATGAGGCAGATGGATGTTGGATGTTTTTGCAATCTTTTAAGTCCTCGCATTTATTTGTCGTTTCATGGAGTCACTGGTGTCTGTGATCAAATCTGATTTTCAAGGATTCTCTCATTTAGTAAAATAGTGTGTACTTCTTGTATTAAACTGTTCTACTAACAATTCTTTCCTCAAGAGTGCCCATTTACTTTCCCATTTCTAAACTCTAAAGCTCTTATTTTATTTATATGATCATTTTTAAACTTTTGCTTTAGAATCACTGTTTGACAAAAACTGCTAATAAAACTAGATAGCAGTATGAAGGAAATTAGGTTTAGATCAGTACCACATGCCATATTCCAGGGTGACACTCCAAATGGATACATGATCTAAATGTAAAATTTGGTCAAATCATAAAGAAATTAGAGAAGCAAGGAAGGAATGACTTTCAGATCTATGCACAGTGAAAGAGTTCATGACTAAACAAGCAATAGAAAAGATCACATGAGATAAAATGGACAGTTTTGGTGCAAACACAACTAATATATTTAAGATTAGAAGAGAAATGTGAGAAAAAACTTTGCAGCATATTCCTTAGATAAAAGTCGCAAATCCTAGATATATGAGGAATTGATATAAATCTATAAAACTAAAAACCATGTCTCAAGAAAAATGGTCAAAAGATGAATAGGCAATTGTAAAAGCAAGAAATCCAGGCTACCAACAACCATATGAAAAAATGCTCTATATCACTAAAATTATAAAAATGCTAATTTGAGAAACTGAGGTTTCACTTCATACCTAGCAGACTGGCAAAGATGGAAAAAAAGCAAAATGATAAATGGAGGAGGCTTCTGAAAAATACGGAACACTAGTGCACTGCTGGTGGAGGTGTGAACGAGTCCAGCCATTCTAGAAAGCAATTTGGAACTATGCCCAAAAAATTATTAACTGTGTATACCCCTTGACTCAACCATACCAATACCTTGAAGAGGAAAAGAACTTATATGTACAAAAATATTTATAGCAGCTCTACTAGAAACTCAGAGGCTGTCTTATTGGGGAATGGGTAAACAAACTGTGATATAGGAAGGTAGTAGTAGATTACTTTGCCATAATAAATAAAGTTTCAGAGGAAACTAGGGAGACATCTATGAAGTGATACAAAGTGAGCAGAACTAAGAGAACAATTTATATAGTGACAACAATATTGTAGAGAAAAACAACTTTGAAAGACTTTATTAGTCTAATCAATGCAGAAATAAACCAGGAGTCCAGAGAACTAAGGATGAAAGGACACAGCAGAGAGGTTATGAACTTAAAATGCATAGGAAAACATACATTTTGGAGGGCATGGCCAATGTGGGATTTTTTTTTTTTTGCTGATTGTTAATTCTTATGATGACGGTTTTTGTTTAGTGAAAGGTGGTGATGGTTAGTGAGAGGGATAGATTACAAATTCATGTAAAAATGATTTGGAAAAAAAAAATTCTTGGTTTATTTCTTCCAGAAATTCCAGAAGAGTGCATGGCAAATATTTGATTTGCTTTGAGGCCTTTGCATGTAGATGATATGGAATTATTTTCTTTGGGGTTTATGTCTTAAACATCCCTGCCTCCATCATAATTCTCTATCATCAGTATTTATTCATTTTTCCAGCCTTATTTCCTAAATTGTCACTTAGTACAAGGGTTAGGTTCTGCAAACTCCCATATCCTTAGATGGATTGTTCACGCTCTGTTTGGTCTTAATTTTGTTTTCCTGGGTTCCTTCTGCTGGCTTTACTTTTATCTGTGCTCAGAGCACCAGTAAGATTCAGTGGTCTCTGTCAGAACTCTGGTTGGCTGCCCCTCCTCAGGGCACTGGGTGATTTTCTGTCCTCCTCAATCCCATGATCAAGGTCCTAGATTGTCTTTGTGCTGTTTGCTCACCTAATACTTGAAACCTTGCTTCATTTTTCCTGTTGCACCCAGCCATCCAAGAGTACAACTCCATCACCTTCCCCGTTTCCCCAGGTAATATGATGTGTAGTCTTGAATGTGGCACAGGTGACAATTAGATGACATCTCTTCTTAACTAAGAGGTAGCTGAATATTCCTGAAAAAAAAATCCAAATTAAAAATCTATAAAATCCATTTATACCATCTTCTCTAATCTTTGCTTTTGTCATCCATAGGCCCGTAGGTCACTCTCCCAAATTTCTCATGTTTTTGTATTCCCAGAACTTAACAATGCCTAGCACATAGCAAAAGTTTAATAAAATGCTTGTTTGTTGCTTGATTACTTTTCAATGGCTTTATTATCTGACCTGCAGTCTCCTCTCCAGCCCCTGCCATTTCATCCACACAAAACTTTACCTGTCTGACCATTCCTTTTCAGTCTTCTCTGCCATATTATCATCCATCTTTCTACCTCATTTTAAGGACTCTTCAAGCCTCTGTCCTGGGCCCCTTTCTCTTTTCTCTCTACCATCTTTTACACGGTGATTTTATCACCTCTCAGAGTTCACTTACATGCAGATGACTCCCAGATCTTTATATCTAGCTTCAGTCTTTCTCCTAAACTCTGTTGACTTCCCTTTGGGATTATTCCTAAGTTATCCTTTATATATCTCGTGTGTACATAATTGTTTGCATGTTGTCTCCCCCATTAGACTGTAAGTTCCTGGAGAGCAGGGACTAGTTTTGCTTTTCTTTGTATACCAACTGCTTCGCACAGCTCCAGGTTAAAAAGATAATTGATACATGTTTATTCTTTTGCCTTGCCCTTCTTAAGGCTCTTGCACTCATGGCTAGGCTGTCTCCATCCTGGTGTGAAGGGAGGTGGTGGTCAAGGGTGGTGTCTGCACTTGCCTAGTGTCTCAGGGTGCTTCAGGTAGCTGGATTGCCTATGTTGCATCATTCACACACTATCTGACTACTCCTCAATCTTCTTGGATCATCCATATCCTTCTACTTAATTCTGACCATACTGTGAGGCTCTTTCCTAGGCCCCTTTCTCCATATACTTTATTATCTGGTGACCTCATCAGATTATAATTGCTAAACAAATAATTTCCAGGTCTATATGTCTAGCCTTAATCTCTCTTCTAATTTCCAGTTTTACATCTCCAACTGCCTGTTAGACTTAGACCCACATCTTAAACTCAGTAATACATTCAAACAGAAATTTCCCACCCAAATCCATCCCACTTCCAAAATTCCCTATTCCTTTCAAGGGCACCAGATTCCTCCAGTCAACCCAGTTTACAGACTCAGTCTAATCCAGTCTTTGTCTTATCTTTGTCTCTTCTCCTTTATTTACTTTATACTTCCATTATTTTTGTCAATTCTACTTCCATAGGACTCTCACACTTTCCCCTTCATACACAACCAGTCTGTTTCAGACCCTCTCCTCTTGCTTAGATTATTGAAATGCTACTCAAATCTCTCATCTCTCTGATCTGTCCTCCCCACATTTGCCAAAATGAAATTCCTAAAGTATAGATCTGATCAAGTTTCTCCCCTATTCAACTCAACTCCCCTTTTACCTCTGGGATCAAATACAAATTTCTCTGTTTTTTAATGGAAAGCCCTTTACAACTTGGCTTCAGCCTCTCTTAATAACCTTATTACACATTACTTCTCTTTTTTCTCTTCCTCACACCTGGCTTTCCAATTTTCTCATCTCAGAGTTCAAAAGTACTTTAGAGACAATTAGTACCATCTGTACCTAAACTAAGGGCCTAAATTAAACCTAAACAATTGTCTCAATCCTCTGGGACATTTAGGAGCCTGTCTTTGTGGAAAGGAGGCAATATCCTCACATTCCATCCTGCTGGAAATAGGGTTCCAAGTTTTCCTTTCTTGTCTTCCTAAAAATTGTTCTCCATCCCAACTAAAGCTAATGGTAGGCATAGAAGAATCTTTGCCCTGAAGATGATTGGGGTTAAATCCATGTGATAGAAATAATAAGACTACCTACATTAATGGGAGTTCTTTGGTTGTTTTAATGATCAAATTTGATACATACTTGGTTAATCTAATGGATTATTATACAAATCAGTCATGTGCACTGTCTTAAATATGGAGTCCTTACAGTGTCCCTTTTGCCCTATCATTGAGTGGAATGCTTTCTCCGGTTGGTTTAGGGAAAACAGTGACACCTGTGTAGGGTAAAGAGCACTGGATTTGGGGTCAAGTAACCTGAATTTGAATCCTACTTTATTTCCTTACTACCTGTGTTACATTGTTCAAGTTACTCAATCTCTCTATGCCTCAGTTTGCTCATCTGTAAAATGAGGGATGATCTAGATGATCTCTGAAGTCCCTGCCAGCATGAAATATTTGATTCTATCATCTAGTGGGGGAAATTTAGAGAGTGTATGTGATGGACTGCTAAAAGTCAACAAGAAAACAAGAATGTTATGGGATTTCTTACAGCAGTGTAAGAAAAGACCAGTATGAAAAATCCAGAGAAACATGGAAAGGCTTATATGAATTGATACACAATGAAATAAGCAGAATTAGGAAAACAATATACCTGAAGACTGCAACAGTGAAAACAAAACAAAACTGAATGAATGATGTATTATTATATAACAAAGAAGAGCTAAGAAATGCCTCTACCTCCTTTCATTGCAAAGATGGGGGACTATGATTATGGAATATTGCAGGCATTGTCAGATTGTGAATATGTTGGTTGGTTTTGCTGCACCTCTTTTTCTTCTTTTAGTCATGGTTACAAGAGGAGGCTTGCTAGGGAAAGAAAAGCAGGGAGAGACAACTTGGAAATTGATATGATGTAAAAACCGGTCACCAACGTGAAAGAATGAGTGAATGAATAAAACCATTTGTTAAGTGTCTACAATATGCCAGGGACTGGAAATAAAAATACAAAAATGTGACAGTCTCTTCCCCCAAGGCACTTCCACTAATTGGGGGAAACAACATATGTAGAGCCAGAGAAGAGAACTTAGGTCTGGGAAATCGCAAGGATTGTCGGAGATAAAGCAATGGATTGTCACATATTTCCCAGTAGCAATAGAAATATTGATTTGCTTGCTGTCTCCAGAGAAAAAGGTGGGAAGGGTGTTTGGGGTTGGAGGAAGGAGGCAAGCAGAGAACATGACAAGACAGAGCGCTAAGAAGATAAAGCATTTGTTAAGTGCTTACAATGTGCCAGGCACATTGGTTTTGTGGTGGATGGGTGTGAAATGTAGTCTGAGGCCGGCTAAACGTAGTGGATTAGGTAAGTTTGCCAAGATCCGACAGTGAGTGAATCTAGAGGGGTATAAGAGACACTACAAGGTGTGATCCAGGTCTAGTCTGGCCCAGGAGGAGCCGGGCCTGGTCTACGGCATCGATGTAACTGACTCCATGGCGAGGCCAAGAAACAGTGGCAGAGTAAGGAAAAGACCCAAGCTGGCCGCCTGGGACTCTAGAAGCAAGGGAAATGGCGACAGTTTAACGCTGGAAGGGGCCTTGGAAATCCCTTAGTCCAACCCCCCGCTTTTACAGACGCAGGGAAGGAAGGGGCGGTTTGGGGGAGACCCATCCGGGAACCCGGAAGAGCCTGGCATCACAGGAGGATCATGGTCCTTGTAGTTCTAGTGCTGTGGGGGCGCAAAAGGTCGCTCTCCCGCTGCGGCTGTTTGGCTTTAGTGAACTGTCGCGAGATCACGCAGCGAAGCAACCAACGGAAACAAAGACCATCCAGAGGCGTGGACAGAACGGAGCCAGAGATTTCGACACAGGTGGCGTGGACAAAGCGAGTTTGTTGTGGCTCCGTGGCCTAGTGGAAATGTCACCAACCTTCCCAACTTGGGGGTTCTTAGGTTCGAGCCGTATAGTAAGCCTATGGTTATCGTGAGATTTTAACTCATAGATATCAGTTTAAGGCCTGCCATGAGTTCCCCACAATGTATTTTTTTTTAATCCTCCCCTTTCACAATCGATTTTGCTTCGTAGTGAATGCTTGAGGTGTATTTGGGCCACATGAGGTTTGAAGGATATTTAATTTTGCAATAGCCCCGCGGTAGAGTTTTAAAACTGTTACTAATTTCCTCCTACTCCCAGAAAAAGGGAGAGTTAATGAAGAGGTTACCTTTTCATTTCAGTGATCATTTAGGTAGAATTATTAGCAAGGAAAGTCTTTTTTCCCCCCTAAATTTAGAAGCTGTTTGCCATGTTTCTGAGCATAGAGGACTCTTACTATTCTTACTTATTCTCTTTTTGATACCCATTGAAGAATCATTTCATGACTTTAAATGGTTGTGAGAAATTAGTAGATATTTTAGAAGTTTAAAAACAAATTAACATTTATATAGCATTTACATTGTGCCAGGTGCTTTACAGTTATTTTCCATCCTCTCAACAACCCTAGAAAGTAAGTGCTATTATCATCCCCATTTTACAGAAAAAAGACACTGAGGCAAACAGGACCTTAAGGGGCTTGTCTAGGGTCACACAGCTAGGGATTGTGTGAGTCCAGATTTGGACCTAGGTCTTCCTGACTTGAGAGCTAATCCTTTATCTACAGTGCCACTAGATGAAGTCTTACAGTGATTTTTTTTTTAAACTAGAGTTTAAAAATTTTTTACACTTAAGTTTTCAAAAATTACACAAGGTTATTCTTATCAGATCACTTTGAAAATAGTTAAATGACATTCTTAAATCCTCCAGCAAGTAAGAAAAATTAAGAGAAAATGACACCAAAAATTCTCACACAAAATAAACATGGGCTAATTCTTTACCTAATACATCTTTAATTAGAACGTATGTTTTTTGTTTTTTTTAAGGAAATACTTCATTGACTCTTACAGATTTTGGTATCCTGTAAAATGGAAACATTCTTCTATGCCATTAGAAATTCTTTCCTTAGTGTGAATTGACATATGGGATCATTTTCATTGTTATAATTGTGCATTATTTGTATTTTAAACTCCCTTTAATCAGTAACTGTCTGTGATGGGGTGGGGGGGAGAGGGGCAGGGTGGGGCAGATCTGGGTAGCAGAGTCAGGATGAAAGTAGGCATCTTCCATTGTAAGAATTAAGTGATCAGATACTTTACTGGGGGTGGTCAGTTTTTCTTCCTTCATTGTTTTTCCTCCTAGACTTAGAATATGCCATATCCTTTCCTAGAGCAGGGAGATCCTAATGATGCACCAGAGATTATTATGATGTTATCAAAGAACCAGTAGGTAAGGGCTTTAATCAAATGGTCAATGCCTTCCTTGTTCT
The DNA here is from genome assembly GCA_028646595.1 of Phalanger gymnotis. NCBI lineage: Eukaryota > Metazoa > Chordata > Mammalia > Diprotodontia > Phalangeridae > Phalanger > Phalanger gymnotis. The sequence goes on from CM053626.1 coordinate 167,193,957, forward strand.
CTGTGGATTGTTGTTCAGTCATTTCTTACTCTTCATTGACCAGAGGTACTAGAGTGGTTTGCCATTTCCTTCTCCATCCAGATGAGAAAACTGAGGCAAACAGGGAGGGTTAAGTGACTTGCCCAGCATCTCGCAGCTAGTAAATGTCTGGAAATCGATTTGAACTCAGGAAGATAAGTCTTCCTGACTCCAGGCCCAGCACCCTATCCACTGTACCACCTAGCTACCTGCTCTCTGTGAGTAGATGTTTTTAAATTTGTAATAAGTGATCTATCACATGGAACCCCTATAACTGAAGCATTCCTCCTGGGTTGTACCTAATCACTTAAATAAATAGAACAGTTTGTGTAGAATAGCTTATGGCTCTCCTAATTTATAAGTGGCATTGGACTTAGGACTGTCTGTGTTTTCAGATAAAATAGTATAACTGATGTTTTTTCCTATTCCAGGAAGTCTCTTCCCATTCTCTTTTTAAAATTAGTGTTAAAGAAAAAGACTACTCCAGACTTGCTATGTGAAATTATTGTACGGAAACTCCTTTCTGAAGGCATATCATGGAATTAAAACATCTGTAGTTGAATTAGACATTTCAGATAAATTTGGGAAGTAAAAGTCACAGTGTAAATAGTGTACATAGAGTAAAGGTCACAGTGAATTAATTTCTGATTCAATGGAAGGGACTTACTCTTATGAGCAAAGAATACCCAGAAATGGTCAGCAGCGTAATAGTTTCCATGGAATGGAAGGGGCGGCTTTCACATTTTCTCACTTTAAGAAAAAAAAAAGCAGACAGTCATTTATTAGAATACAAACTTTCTTCCTTCCTTTTCTACAAGACCTGTAATTTCATCAGTATATAAGGAACTCCCAATAAGGAAACTCCTTTTGTCAATGTTGATAAGCACTTTCATGTAACTTGTAGACTCATTTAATGTTTATAAATATAATATTATGACAGTTGGTAGAATTACAGAATAAACATTCAGAAGGAATTCTTGTTGAAGAGGACTCCTTTATTTTCTCTGCCAATGTAAAAAAAACCAAAAGTTGCTAATATATCGATGCATTTGTGGGGTTTTGTCAAAGGTACTTGTGTTTAACAATGAAGACAACTAGTTATAAGAGAAAAATACTAATTTGTCTGTATTTTTTAAAGGATGTATTTTAGTAATAGGTGAACATATGTCTCTTTCACAGATTCAATTCAGGAAACAATTATTAAGTGCTTACTTATATGGAACACTCCCCAAAGTTTGGAGAAGACACAGCCCCTCATGTAGCTTACAGTCTAATAGGAAAATATGACACATACATAGGTAATCATAACACACAAGTTGATTAGAGAGTTGCAAAACTAAATGTGGTGCAAGAACTGAGGAAGGGAAAAGTCATTGCTAAATGGGACAATCAATAGCAGATTTTAAGGAAGCAATTGAGTTGAGCTTTAAGGGATCAGTATTTAGCAGTATATAGGGTGAGGAAAGACATGTTTTCAAATTTTAAAAAAGTGGCCAATCACATGCATTCCCCATTACTGAAACATTCCTCCTGAGTTGTAGCTAAGCACTTAAATAAATGCAACACTGTCTGCATAGAATGGATTATAGTTTTTGAAACATGAGCCAAAACATGGAGGCAGAAAAATTTAAGACATTTTGAGGGGCAGACAGTGCTCCACTTTGGCTGGGCCATAGTATATGTGGAGAAGAGTCTGAGAAAAGGTTGGGAAGGTAAGGTGGCGGCAGACTGCGAAGTGCCCTGAATACCAGTGAGGTTGGACTTTATTTGGGCAGTACAGAACTGCTAAAGTGTTTTATTTTGGTTTTAACACCAGGTCGACTCATATAAGAAAGATGAGTTTGGCAAAGGTGTGAAGGGAGGTGAAAAGACCAACTAGGATGGCATTAATTGTGGGAGTGGTATTAAAGGACAGTCCTAGGGTTGCAGTAGAGGGGGAGGAATAGGATTCCTGGACCTCATGCCCAGTTATTCACCCTCCTGATCATTTGAAACTCTCAAGATCACATGGCCAGTCTACCATCCCTTCACCTAAAACAAAAGAAGATCCACTGAGGCAGTCAAAGAACAGAGGACCATATTCACAAGGCCACATTGTCCCCTCAAAGAGAGAGGGCCCAAGGCCTCTCCCCTTACAGTAATACCTCTCACTGGATATCATCAATAAAGGAGTCAAGCCAAGAGAGAAGCTGAGGCCAACAAATGGCTTTTTGAAAACACCCCTAGTTCTGGTTCTCCCACTGCAGCCAACAAAAGAGGTTGCCGTCCACTACCTGGCTAGCAGATTGGAAAGAGTTACAGATTGTCTACACATGCTCCAAAGTCTATGCAAGGTACATCTATCAAAAGTCAACAGGAAGCTGCCCTGCCTTTTCCATCTGGGAATTGCAGCGGCAGCACCCTGCATGTATGCCAGTCCGCTATTACAGAGGGAAGGAGGAGAATGAATAATGCTGAGAAGTTGTGAGAATTGGAAAAAGGGACCTCTTGTTTTAGATGACTTCAGTCTCATATAAATAGGATGCTAATATCCTCTAACTTTTGCTTGGAATATAAAATAACTGGAATATAAACCAATGTATGTATATTGAAATTCTTAAGTCTAAAAACAATGCAATTTTTAGCACTTGCTGACACCTTTACTACCACACTGTTACCGTCATTGCAGAAGTGGAAGGAAAATGAACAGGCCTGGAGACAAGTCTGTACTTTCTTTTGGCTATGGCAACCCATCAAACAATTCATCGCCAGATCATATGACTCCTGATGATGAGCTTAGCAATGTAAGTCCTTGGAAAACAATTCAGTTCAATTCAATAAACATATATTAAGCACCTAGTATGTGCCAGGCAATGCACTAAGCACTGAGGACACAAATAAGAAAAATGGGAGGAGGAGGAGGTACCAAAGGGGCATGGTGGAAAAGTACTTCAGAGATGTCACAGGGTAGTGCTGTCAGGTGAGAAATGAGATGTCTGAGCTGACCTCTCCTTAAAAATGGAGGTTTGGAGTTCATGGACCTATCTTCCAATCAGGCAGAGGTAGCAATACGTGGGGGTGCCTGTAACAACAATGCTGCTTGCTGCTGCTGTGAAGGTGTAAGACCAATAACACTAGCACACATGAGAAGGCTGCTAGCACAGGTTCTTTGATCTGCTTTTGTAAGGAAAGCAACTTAAAGGGGTTTACAGTCTCACTTTAATTAAACATACATATATCATTCACTTAGCTCCCAGGGAAAAGTCAGCACCCTGAACTTCAGAGAAAACACAAAAACAGAAATTACAAGCAGAAAGTGTATAAACAGAGCAAATAACACAAATCAGCAGGCACAGCTTCTAATATATACATAGTTACCAGAGAGAAAAGCACCAACATCTGGGTTTTCAAAGCTAGGGGTGGGGAGCACTCTTTAACTGTTATCCAGAGTTTCATCTGGCCAAATCACACAGAACACTCTTCCAATGAGTGAGCCCAGAAAGCAAAATGCTAACCTCAGAGTATATATACATGCTTCTTCAGGGTCAGAGGGCCTCACAACCAGGTGACTCAAACTCATGTGACTTAGGCTTTCTTGTGACTTAAGCAGGTCATCAAAGACACTTGATTGAAACAAAGGCAAGGCTCAATCAAAGGCACTTGATTGCCTTAGTACTAAGGAGCACTCTAAAAGAAAAAAACAAAAGAAAGTACCACCCTGCTTGTCACTACATTCGGCCCCTCCAGGATCCCTGGCCCTACAATCTAAATGGCCTTGGATCCTGAAACAAATGGAGGCACCATACTTTGCAATCCCATCACACAACAACTTATTAGTAAGGTGGCCACATAGTCCCAAATAAAGCATATCATTCAATATATCTTGCAACACTTCTCAGAATACCCACACAGCATATATCTCTGTTCAGCGAACTAAACCATAACATTCATAGCAACATCCTTAAGCAAAACATCATTCAGCAGAATTCCCCAAAATACTTCTTTACACAAGCAAGGGATCCCAGGCCAAGGTCTTCCCTACCACAACATATCATCCTTAAGGAGTGACAGAAAAATACAAACACCATTCACCCCTAGGTCACAGCAATTTACAATCTCCTCAGTCAATACAGAGCGTCCAAGAAAAGTCCTTCTTGAAGATGGCGGCCGGCAAGCAGGGACTTGCCTGAGCTACCTGCCAAGTCCCTCCAAAAATCTATAAAAAATGGCTCTGAACAAATTCTAGAACTGCAGAACCCACAAAATAGCAGAGGGAAGCAGGGCTCCAGCCCAGGACAGCCTGGATGGTCTCTGGGTTAGGTCTATCGCCCACAGAACTGGGAGCAGGAGGGGAGCAGAGCCTGGCGTGGGCCGCGTGGACCAACCAGACCAGGAGCCGGGTAGAGCAGGCCCTAGCACCCTAAATCAGTGAGCTGTGGCAGTTACCAGAATTCTCAAACCCACAAATACCAAAGACAACAGAGAAGGTTAGTGGGAAACGCTGCAGGGACTGGAAGGAGTTCGAGGTTCGGCCACCCGCCGTGGGGGCAGTGGAGGTGGTACAGCTATAGAACTACAGCCGCAGTTGCTTCTGGTCCCAGGCTAACCTGGTGGGACGAATTAAGTGGCAGATCAGAGCAGGAGTGCAGAGCCTGCATAAGATCTGAGTCCAGTCCAGGTTGGGGGTTCTTGGGGAAGAAGGAGTGCTGATGTTGCAGAGCTGGCTATAATAGCTCTGAAAACAATAACGCATTCCCTCAAGCTTGGAACAAAGTACTCTACAAGCAGTCATACCCCCATGAAAAACTCACAGGTCAAGTAAGTTGGCTGGGAACATGGCCAGGCAGCAAAAACGCACTCAGATTCAGTCTCAGGCTTTGGAATCTTTCTTTGGTGACAAAGAAGATCAAAACATACAGCCAGAAGAAGTCAACAAAGTCAAAGAGCCTACATCAAAAACCTCCAAGAAGAACATAAACTGGTCTCAGGCCATGGAAGAGCTCAAAAAGGATTTGGAAAAGCAAGTTAGAGAAGTAGAGGAAAAATTGGGGAGAAAAATGAGAAGGATGTGAGAAAACAATGAAAAACAAGTCAATGACTTGCTAAAGGAGACCCAAAAAAATACTGAAAAATATACTGAAGAAAACAACACCTTAAAAAATAG
>CM053626.1:167199617-167217900 GCA_028646595.1 Phalanger gymnotis
CTGAGTGCGTTTTTGCTGCCTGGCCATGTTCCCAGCCAACTTACTTGACCCTTGAGTTTTTCAGCAGGGTATGACTGCTTGTAGAGTATAGAGTACTTTGTCCCAAGCTTGAGGGGTTGTGCTGTTGTTTTCAGAGCTATTTCTACCCAGCAAACTCTGCCACACCAGTGGTACTCCTCCCCCAATAACTGCCAACATGGACCGCAACTAATATCTAAGCTGGCTCTGCACTCCCTCTCAGAATCACCACTTAATTCCTCCCGCCAGGTGAGCCTGTGGCTGTAGCTCTGTAAGCAGCCTCAGAGCTGCACCACCTTGGCTGCCTCCGGGGTGGTGGCCTAACTGTGAACTCCTTTCACTCTGTGCTCACAGTTTTTCCCACTAACCTTCTCTGTTGTCTTTGGTGTTTGTGGGTTGAGAAGTCTGGTAACTGCCACAGCTCACTGATTCAGGGTGCTAGTGCCTGTTCCACCTGGCTCCTGGTCTGGTTGGTCCTGGTGAAACCCATGCTGGGCTCTGCTCCCCTCCATTCCCAGCTCCATGTGATAGACCTTACCCCTTGACCTTCCAGGCTATCCTGGGATGGAGCCCTGCTTCCCTCTGCTATTTCGTGGGTTCTGCAGTTCTACAATTTGTTCAGAGTCATTTTTATACGTGTTTGGAGGAACCTGGGTAGGAGCTCACGCAAGTCCCAGTTTTCTAGCCACCATCTTGGTTTTCTCATTTTTTAAGTAGGTCATCAAAGACTCTTGATTCAATCAAAGAAACAAAGGCAAGACTCATCAAAGGCACTTGATTACCTCAGTGCTGAGAAGCATTCAAACAAAAAACAGCAAAAAGTCCCACTTTGCTTGCCTGTAACATTTGAAAGGCAAGGCTCAAAGGGACTTGATTACCTTAGCATTCCAAAAGAGACAACAATAAAAAAAAAAAAAGGAACCACATTTCTTACCATTACACCCTCTGTACTAGTGAACTTCTGCATTAAAGCAGTCACTGGCATTCCGCATTCCCCCTTTACTGGCACAGAATAAACGTATGGAGGACAAAGCAATTACGATTGATCAGGAATTCTGTCAGGATAAAGAAACAAAGGAATAGTGACCGGGGAAGATCATATGAGCACTTATGTGGCAACGAACAGGGGGAAGTGAGAGAGCTGGGTAGGGTAACTCCTTTCCATATCTTCCTTCAAGTCTTACATAGTTGGCAGCCTTAGTCCAAGATCTTTACTCTATTCTTGGAGGCTAGCCCCTAAAGCTAGCCTTCTATACTTAGTCCCTGGTTCCAGATCACACTCAGTACCACGTCTGAAGAAACCAAATCAGTAGAATAATACCTGTAAAATGCTTGGCAAAGTGCCTGGCACCTAGTCGGAACTCAATAAATATTTATTTCTTTCCTCAGGGTCTATGGGGTGTTCAGGAAGACTAGCCCGTCTGGTGCAAGGGCTTGCCAAGCCCTTTCAAGCCTGCTCATCTGCCTAGGTGTCTACCTTTTTACCAGCTTGTGGCTCTAAGAAGCTGTAGCTTGCGAAACCCTGGGCCACACCCAGGTAAAACTGTCTCAACAGACAAGCTAAACCAGATTGAAGATAACTGACAGGCCTTAAACCTGTGGGTGAATTAAGGGGATATCTATCCAAGCATGTGAAGACTTCCCCTGGTGGAATGGGCAGATGAGAACAATTTGTTCCAATGGTCATGAAGGCAGCTGAAGCAAGTGCTGTGGAGTGCTTAGAGCTTGGTCAAACATTGAAGATGCCAAGGTCATTCACTGCATCCCAGGCCATCTACAGTCATGCTGACTTTTGTCCTACCACTGGACTTTGATGATTCTGGAAGAGAGACTAATGACTTGTGCAACTCTGCCTCACATAAAACCAACATGCATGTAAGTCAAAACATTAGCCAGAGGGGCAGCTAGGTGGTGCAGTGAGTAGAGCATCGGCCCTGGAGTCAGGAGGACCTGAGTTCAAATGCGGCCTCAGACACTTGACACACTTACTTAGCTGTGTGACCTTAGGCAAGTCACTTAATCCTAATTGCCCCCACCAAAAAAAGACCCCATCACCCAGTGATGTCACTGATCCTCTTTGAAAACAAAGGATGAACAATTTCTCTCCTTCCTTCCTCCTTCATTCTCTCCTCTCTTCATCCTCTCTCCCTTCTTTCCCTTCTTTCTTCTTTCTTTCTTTCCTTGCACAGTGCTTTGCACAAAGTAGACATTAGCCAATTGAATTGTAGTTGTCCTAGAATAGTGTCTGGCACATGACTAACTTAATTAATACTTATTTTTCCCTAAATTTTTAATGCTCATATTTCCCCCTTCTTCTTGCATACTTTAAAATTTGGTCATTTACTGTCTAGTGGTTCATACTCCACTGATACATTGGCGCATAATTTTAGCTTCATAGACTTCAAACTCAATTTGATTTTAGAGTAACTCATAATGGAAACAATGTTTTTCAGTGGTAAGTTTGTGTTTGAAATAGGATTTTCTATTGCTCTGATGAGATTTCCAGAAAAAAATATTATACCTAAATAAGAGAAAGCAGATAACATCTTTAAACAGTGTATTGCCCCTATTCCAAACCTTTACATAGCAACTATGTTTTTAATTAGCAAGCTTTGTATCACATACATTAAATCTCCCACCCTTAAAGACTTCATAGTATGAAAAATACTATATTATCTATACCCAATTGCTTGCCTTCTCGATGAGGGTGAGTGGGGAGGGAAGAAGGGAGACAATGTGGAGCTCAAAGTTTTGAAAACGAATGTTAAAAAGTGTTTTTACATGCAACTGGGAAATAAGATATACCGGCAATGGGGTATAGAAATCTACATTACCCTACAGGAAAATAGAAGAGAGGGGGATAAAAGGCACCCCTTTTACATGATAGAAAGGAGGGCAGACTGGGGGAAGGGGGTCTGAATGCATGCCATCTTGGGTGGGGGAGGGGAGAGATGGGGAGAAAATTTGGAACTCAAAATCTTGTGAAAGTGAATGTTGAAAACTAAAACTAAATTAATTAGTAAAAAAAAACAAACCCCAAATACCATGTTATACAATGAGATTAAACCATAGATCCCTATAGATCCAGAGAAGGCCTTTGAAAAACAAATAATTGTCTAACTACTCTAAAGAAAATGTGAACTAATGCTCTACTTGCCTACTTCTGGCATAAGGCAATATACATTTGCAGTGAGACTGGTCCTGGATAGCAATTTGGGAGGTGAATGAGGAGTAAGGGAGAGAATAAGATAAAGAAACTGCACAGTCCCCATATTTCCTTTGAAATATTCAATAAATATTTTATTAAGCAAGACTTATATGGCAGGCACTATGCTAGGTACTAGGAAAAAGGAAGAATCCTGAGATTTTACTTGTATAGGGAACTTTCTGGGAAGGACACTTCCTCTCCCAAGCCAGGCTGGCCCCTTCTCTGCAATTCAGAGTCTTGAGAGCAGCCCAGAGTACTGAGAGATAAAGTCACTTACCAGGGTCACATAGTCAATATGCGTCAAAAGCAGAACTTGAATCCAGCTCTTCTTGGACCCAATGCCAGCTGTGCTGCCTTTCTGACACTCTGGATACTGCTGAAGAAGAAAAAAAATATTAATAACATACCCTATGATTTAGGCTCAAGTCTCCCAAAACAATTTTATTTAATATATCATTACTCTATATCTAAACTATTTCTAGCTTGGGGAGAGAGAGAGAGTGAGAGAGAGAGAGTGAGAGAGAGAGAGAGAGAGAGAGAGAGGAGATCTACAAACTGGCATCATTCCCCACACCCTGTAGAACGATCCTCCTCAGCAAGACAATTTGAGGTAAGATCAAGGAAATCTTGAACAAGATTCAAGGAAAAGATCATAATATGTTAAATACACACTTCGAGATTAATATTCCAGAATTGTTACCACTCAGTTTCTTCCTGGATCACTTCTCCTTAAGAGTTTCTTCCTGCTATCACTATCTTAACCTTGACTATCAAAAGAGAAGACTTTTTTCCCAGGAGGATCATGGCTTCTATCATTTGCTGGGTGAGGCTACAATGATCTTACCTAGATCAGAGTTAAGTTTGGTTATCACCTTTACTCCAGGTCAAAGGAAGATCTTAGCTATCTTTCTTTCTACTTTCTGAAAGAGAAAAGTCTCAAAAGGGTTTGGGGCTTCAGAAATAGTATTTCTTAATATTTAACTTAATTCAAAAGACAGTTTTAAAAAATTCTTTGACAATACAGACATAAATTAAACAGTTCCTTTCTTCAAGAAACTTACATCCTGTGGGGGGAGGTTGGAATAACACACATGCAAATGTCAATGCAAAAATCTATGCAGATCTATGGGGAGAGCACTGACAACTGTAGGGTTCAGGAAAATTCTTATGTGGGAGGTTCATGTAGTCATAAAATCATTGCTTTAGAGCTGGAAGGGATCTTAGAGGATTTAGAGAAAAACACTTTTATTTTACAGATGAGGCACCTCCTCCCTCCCTAAGGACATCACATTCCTTCCCCCTTCCCCCAATAAACAGGGCCTCCTTGGCCTTTTCATTCCATCTTTTCCATTATAGGTGCAGGGAGTGGAGTCTCTGACCTTGGGAGACTTTCAAGCACCAGTTGCAAAAGCCGTAGGAGTCTGGGAATCCAGGAATCTAAGCTGAGTGTTGCAGCCAGCATAGCATTGAGATCTTAAGGAACACAGAGCAATATTCTGGAATTATGTTTGGGATTCCAGCCCAGCAAAAGCTACCTTTGGACATGAACTTGGTGGGACCAATGTCATCCAGGAGCTGAGCTAAACTGACCCTAATCTCCCTACCCCACAACCTAGATGTATAAGCACTATGCCCCTGGGGTACTGAGGAAAAATGTATATTTGTTCTTACTATGTCTGTGAAGTAAATATTCCTTTGTAAAAAGCTACCTGGTGTTAAGTAGTTAAATAAAACTGGGATGCTAGTTACTGACCCCCTAAAAATAGGGGGAGCACAGCCAATGGGGCCTTAAGATGCAGGCAAAAAAAGGAACACTTACAAACTCCTCAAAGTATGCTAGAACTTTGAGGAGAAGATGTAGCTTTTCATCTAATTTTAGATCATCAAAATTAGATAACATAATGTATATTCATATAATGTGATAAGAAGAAGCAACTGTTATAGAAAAGTAGAATGAGGAAAAAAAAGATGTTCCCTGGTGTATCCTGGTAAATGTTTAACAACTGACTGTGTGTCGGGGGTGAGGGGGGGCGGGTGTTGTATGCACATTTTAAGTTTAATTTGCATTATTCACATTTTCTCCAACACTTTCTTAAGTGTAGGTGAGGAACCTGCAGCTCTGAGGCCACATGGCCAACAACACAATGAAGCAAGTGCTGATCTGGAGCCTTTGCCAGCTTCCAAAGCATAAACGCTAACACTGAAAATTTAGAAATCATCTCTCTCTAACCTTTATGAGTTAGCTCCAGCACACCCCTGGATATTGTCCAGCATGAAAGGGGCCACTTGTCCTAGATGTCTCTGCAGCATTTGACACTCTTAGCCACTCTCTCTTCCACGATATTATCTCCTTCATGAGTTTTCCTGACACAGCTTTCCCTTGGTTCTCCCTCCTACCTTTGCATTTTATAGAACCTCAGGAGCCATCTAGTCCAACATATATCTTACATTTCTGAATTTTTGTAGTGGGTAGAGAGCCAACTTGGAAGCGGGGAAGACCTGGGTCAAATCATGCCTCTGATACATACTGTCTTTTTCCTCACCCAGGAGTTCCCTACGTCAATGAAATCCCAAGTTCCTAAGCCCCACTAAACTGGGGGGGGGGAGGGGGGAGAATATGTATAAATATAAGAAATGAACTTTTTGCAATATACATAATTTATAACTTGGGTACTGCCTGTAGAGCACAAATGAATGATTTATATGACTATGATATGACGAGTTCAGTGACAATTTCCATCTCTTGTTTCCTAACTCTCAAGCCAATGGAGAATTAATAGTAATAATACTAGCCAGCATTTGTATGCCTTTTAAGGTTTGCAAAGTCTTTACGTGTTATCTCATCTGATCCTCCTAATAAGCCTATAAGGTAAATACTATTATTAGCACAATGTTACAGATGAGAAACTAAGGCTAAAAGCAGTTAAGCAACTTGCCAATAGTAATACAGCTAGAACAGGTCATGATTTGAAGTCAGGATTTCCTAAGTCTAGCACTCTAGCCACCATGCCACCTAGCTGCCTTAGTAGAGATATATTTAGTTGAATGTCTCCAATAAGAGAACAAATTCTACACACAAATCTTGGAAAAGTAGAGGTAAAAGAGTTGGATCCTAGATTGCAGGACCAGGATTCCAATCTTCAGCTCCACCATTTACCATTTGTGTGAACTTGGGCAAGTCACAACCAATATTTGACAGTTTTTGTTGAATTGTTTACCTGTATTCTGATGTAACTGTTGTTGCCTGGATATCTGTTGACCATAATCATAACTAAGATTCTAGACTTACTGGAAGTTTAGGAACTGACCTTCGAGACGCAGGCATTGCCAGAGCTAGCTCAGTGTTTGGGAGGCTCCAAAAGAAAGTATGGGAGAGAAGAGGTATTAGAATGGCTACCAAACTGAAGGTCTACAGAGCCGCTGTGCAGACCTCATTGTTGTGTGCCTGTGAAACCTGGACAGTATATCAGCGCCATGGCAGGAAACTGAATCGCTTCTGTTTGAATTCTCCAAAGAAAGATTCTGAAGATCGCCTGGCAGGATAGGTTACCAGACACTGAGGTCCTTACTTGAACTAAACTGCCAAGCATTCAAACTCTGCTTCAGAGAGCACAACTCCGATGGACTGACCACGTTGTTGGAACGCAAAACACACACTTGCCAAAAAGACTATTTTATGGCGAACTCACACAGGGCAAGCTTTCACATGGTGGTCAGAAGAAGCGACACAAGGACACTCTCAAAGTCTCCCTCAAGAACTTTGGAATTGATTGTGTGACATGGGAGACATTGGTACAGGACTGCTCAGCATGGCATGCCGACATCAGAGAAGGTGCTGTGCTCTATGAGCAAAGCAGAATAAAACATCTCAAAGGAAACTCAGGATGTGCAAATTTGGAGTATCCACCCCAAATGTTCACACAGACTATTTGTGCCTGGCTTGTGCTAGAGCATTCCGAGCTTATATTGCCCTGATCAGCCACAGTAGGACACATTGAATCTTGATTCAAGCAGAGTGATGTCATTTTTGGTCCTCTTTGAGAACAAAGGACAGCAACTGACCAATATGTATAACCTATATCAGATTGCTTGCTGTCTTGGAGAGGGACGATAGGGGGGAGAAAAATTTGGAACTCAAAATTTTACAAAAATAAATGTTGAAGACTATCTTTACATGTCATTAGAAAAAAATGCTACTAAAGAATAAAAGGAAATTAATATGATATAGAAACAGAAGGCACCAATGGGAAAGAATGATTGGATGAAAACCATTTATTAAGTGCCTACAATGTGCCAGAGAATGAGAATAAAAACACAAAAGTATGACAGGCTCTGTTCTCAAGGCACTTAGATTCTGTGTAGATAGATACTATCTAACTCTAACAGGGAGAAATAACTCATATAAAGGCAGAGAAGAGTTTGGGTCTGAGACACCACAAGGAGAGAAGCCATAATGCAATGGCTTGTCACACTCGTTCTAGTAGTAATAGTAATATTATTGATTACTGTCTCCAAAGAAAGAGGTGGGAAGGGTGTGGGAAGATGGAAGAAGGAAAGAGGTTGTAGAGCAGATGGCAACATGCCTGAGATGATGGATAGATAAGCATTGAGCAAATATTGCCAATGTGCCAGGCACATTGGTTTTGTGGTAGGTGGGTTTGAAAGATGTTCGGAAGCTACCTAAGTAGAGTGGATTAGGTAAGTTTGCCAAGATCCAAAACTGAGTGAATCAAGTCAATGAAAACAATTCCAGGGGAGTATATGGAGAAGGTGATGCAGGACCAGTCTGGCCCTCAGGGGGCTGGGCCTGTCCTGGGGTATCTATAGGGGCTGTGATTGACTCCATGGCAAACCCAGAAAGTGGGGTTTGCCCACTCTCAGAAAGTGGTAGAGTAAGGAAGTGACATCCCTAAGACTTTAGATTTTAAGAAACAAGGGAAATTGGTAACGTAAACAGAGCCGAGAAAATAATGTACACAATGACCACAAAACTGTAAGCAGAAAGAACAACCAAAAAAGAAAAACCTTGAAAGTGAAATGTTGCAAAATTACCAAAAATAAGTGTGGGGAGATGAGATATGAGAAGACACTGCCACCCCTTTGCAGAAGTGGGAGGTCCACAAGTATGCATGGTATACACATTGCACATTATTTTCATACTTTTTCAAGGTATTCATCAGTTATGTTGATTTTTTTTCGTCCTTTTTTTTCTTTTAAAAATATTATTTGTTATACAGGGCTATCTGGAAGGGATAGGGATACTAGGGGAAATTATAGTGATGTGGAAAAAGGTCTCAATAAATGCTTATTTTTAAAATGAGAAAGAACGTTTGGTTTACCCCTGGAAGGGGCCTTAGAGAGATCACCTTGGTCCAACCCCTTGCTTTCTACACATGAGGAAAACGAGATGAATGTGCCCAGGGTCACATAGACAGTGGCAGAATCAGAATTTGAACACAGGTCTTATGACTCAAATCTACTTTGAGCTCTGGTTAGCTTGTAAGGAGAGTGGGGGGAATAGGGCAGTTGCCCTCTGAGGGAGCTGAGGCTTCCCTTTGGGGGCCAAAACCTTCCCAATATTTCATTTCCTTTTCCATATAAAGGAATGACAGGTCTACAACCAAGACATCCCAGCTAGGGAAGAAAGGGGAGAGGGGCGGTTGACTGCGACCTAATCCCGCAGACCGGAAGCGGCTGATAGTACAAGAGGATGATGGTCTTTGTAGTTCTGGGCCGTTGGAGAGCAGAAGCGGCTCCGCCCACTGAGACTGTTTCTGCGGGGGCGGGTGGTCCCGAGAACTTAGAGCGAGAGAGCCAACGGGAACAGAACGTGAAGAGGCGTGGACAGAACTGACGGCGTCACGTAAGGGTTGTCTGCAAGATCGAAAGCAATGTGGTGACCCAGTGGCCTAATGGATAAGGCATCAGCCTCCGGAGCTGGGGATTGTGGGTTCGAGTCCCATCTGGGTCGCACTTTACGTTTTGTGACCTGGGTTCTTAAAATGTCATTTAGCGTATTAAAATATCGTTTAGTTTAGGAGTTCTTAAAAATGTCATTTGCCATTTTAGTAAACCCTCAAAGGCATAGTAAACCCAAATTTATAAAGGATTTGATTATGCAGTTTGTTTTTGTATTTCTTCATACAGTTAGCTGAATAGAGAGCAAAATCCAACTTCTTACTCTAAGAAAAAAATATTTGAGGCTAAGATTCAGAAAACTGAATTTTGCATATTGCATTAAAAAAAAAGATGAGATCTGAAGCTGATCATTTTAAGGTGCTCCAATCTTCTCTGCTTCTGACTCTCAGAAAAAAAAAAGATATTATTTGGAGCCAATTTCAGAAAACTGAAATTCGCATAATGCGTAATTTTGCTTTGTTTTGTGTTTTTAAGCTGGGATCTGGAACTGATTATTTTAAAGTGATCCCATGTTCTCTGGTGAACTTTCAATCTTAGCCTTTTATAATTAGACACACCTACTCAACTTTCTGGTAACTGACTTTTCCAATTTCTCTTCCAGGGGAGGTTTCACAGGAAGGGATTAGGGTGTTCAGGGGCTTTCTTCTTTTAATATTAAATTGTTTTTAGGAGAGTTGTGGCATTATAAGAACAGAAATACAGCTAGTAGAGATTTCTCTTTGGTCCACAAAAATGGTTTCTGCCCTCTAACTGGGATCACAGCAAAGTGCTCCCAGCTTTGAAAATATACTGGTTTGAACAATCAAATGAATCAATCAACAAGAATTTCTTTTTCCCCCCCCACATGATTGTATTCCTCCTGCCTCCAATTACATGTAAAGAGTTTCTGACATTCACTTTTGTAACATTTTGAGTTTCAAATTTTTCTCCCTCCCTCCTCTTCCCCCTGCCTCCTCTTTCCCCTCCCCAAGACAGCAAGCATCTGATATAGGTTATACATGTACAATCATATTAACCACATTTCCACATTACTCATGTTGTGAAAAAAGAATCAAAACAAAAGAGAAAAATCACAAGAAAAAAAAAACAACAAAAAAAGTGAAAATAGCATGCTTTGATCTGCATTCAGATTCCATAGTTCTTTCTCCGGATGTGGATAACATTTTCCTTCATGCCTCTTTTGGGATTATCTTGGATCCTTGTATTGCTGAGAAGAGCTAATTCTATCATTGAATAATGTGGCTAGTACTGTGCACAATGTTCTCCTGGTTTTGCTCACTTCTCTCAGCATCAGTTCATAGAAGTCTTTCCAGCTTTTTCTGGAGTCCGCCTGTTCATCATT
This sequence comes from Phalanger gymnotis, assembly GCA_028646595.1. Lineage (NCBI taxonomy): Eukaryota > Metazoa > Chordata > Mammalia > Diprotodontia > Phalangeridae > Phalanger > Phalanger gymnotis. Next base: position 167,210,105 of record CM053626.1, read on the forward strand.
GCTTATAGCATACTAGTATTCCATTACATTCATATACAACAACTTGTTCAGCCATTCCTCCATCAATGGGCATCCCCTCAATTTCCAATTCTTGGCCACCACAAAAAAGAGCTGCTATAAATATTTTTGTATATGTGGGTCATTTTCCCATTTTTATGATCTCTTTGGGATATAGACCTAGAAGTCGATCGAAGGGTACTCATAGTTTCATAGCCTTTTGAGCATATTTCCAAATTGCTCTCCAGAATGGTCAGGTCAGTTCACAACTCCATCAGCAATGTGTTAGTGCTCCAATTTTCCCATATCTTCTCCAACATTTATCATTTTCCTTTTCTGTCATATTAGCCAATCTGATAGGTGTGAGGTGGTACCTTAGAGTTGTTTTAATTTGCATTTCTCTAATCAGTAGTGATTTAGAGAATTTTTTTTATATGACTACAAATAGCTTTAATTTCTTCATCTGAAAACTGCCTGTTCATATGCTTTGACCATTTATCAGTTGGGGAATGACTTCAGGAAGCATTCCTTAAGCACCTAGGTAGGATTAAGGCACTCCTAGTGCTTGGAGTTGATTCAAAAATTGCTGTAATCATGCTTGCTACAGTCAGCAAGCATTTATTAAGTACCTACTGTGTGCTTGATAGTGTGCTAAGTAAGCACTGGGGATAGTCAGCTTGTCAGTCAACCAGGATTTATTAAGTGCCTACTATGTGCCAGGAACTGCATTAAACATTTGGGATCCCCCAAAAAGGGCAAAAAGCTCTGAAGGAGCTCAGAGTTTAATGGGGGAGACAATGCACAAACAACTGTCTACAAACAAGCTTTATACAGGATACTTAGGAAATAATCATTAGAGGTATGGCATTGGCATTTAGAGGGATCAGGAAAGGGTTCTTGTAGAAGGTGGGATTTTAGCCAGGACTTGAAGGAAGCCAGGGAGGCCAGGAGATGGAGATGAGATGGGAGAGGATACTGAGTTTGAGGGACAGCTAGTAAAAAATGGCTGACATTTGTGAGATAGAGTATCTTGTATGAGGAACAGCAAGAACACCAGTGTCACTGGACTATGTTTGGGGGGGGGGTGATGTGAAAAAGCCCGGAAAGGTAGCAAGGGGCCAACCAAACAGAGGATTTGATCCTAGAGGTTATATGAAACCATATAGGAAGTGGCATGATCAGACCTGTGCTTTAGAAAGATCAGTTTGATAGCTGAGTAGAGAATGGACTAGAGTAGGGAGAGATCTGAAACTGGGAGACCAACCAAAAAGCTATTGCAATAATCTAGATGTGAGGGGATGAGGGCATGGTTAAGAGAAGAAGGAGACCCAAAGGACAGATGATGTTAAATAGAACCTATAGTATTTGGCAACAGCTTGGAGATAAGGAGGAGAGAGGATGAGAATCAAAGAAATTGCTAGCCTGGGTGACTGGGTGAATGGTGTTGCCCAGGACAATAACATGAAAGTTAGAAAGAAAAGAAGGTTTGGGGGTGAAATAATAGATTTGGTTTGGGACATGTTGAATTTAAAATGTCTGTAGGACACCCAGTTTGAGATGTCCAAGAAGCAGTTGTAGATTTGAGACTATAAGTTAAAGCTGGATAGCTAGATCTGAGAATTCTCTGCTAAAGATGATTGAATCCTTGGGACATGATAAATGAAATAGTGAAATATTTCACCAAATGAAATAGCTTAGAAGGAGAAAAGAATAGAGCCTAGGACAGAACCTTGGGGAACACCTATGGTAGTGGGTGTATTCTGGTTGAAGATTCAGCAAAGGAGACTGAGAATGAGTGGTAAGACAAGTAGGAAGAGAACCGAGAGAGAATAGTGTCATGAAAACCTACAGAGAAGAGGGAATCCAGGAGAAGAGGGGGATTTATAATGTTAAAGGTTTCAGAGAGTTTATAAAAGATGGAGATTGAGAAAAGACCATTGGATCTGGTAATTAAGGTATCACTAGTGACTTTGAAGAAAACAGTGTCAGTTGAATGATGAGGTCAAAAGCCAGACTGCAGAAATTTTAGAAGATAATGAGAAGAAAGGAAATAAAGGCACCAATTTTAGACAGTCTTCTTAAGGAGTTTAGTTATAAAAAAGGGAGAAGAGATATGGAATGATAGCTAGTAAGGATTGGTGAATCACATGATATGGAATGATAGCTAGTAAGGACTGGTGGATCACATAATATGGAATGATAACTAGTAGGGATGGGTGGATCACATGAAGGTTTTTTAGAAGATGGGGGAGACATGGGCATCTTTGTAGGCAGTAGGGAAGTAGACAAGGAGAAACGGAAGATGAGTAGATTAGGGATGCCATAGGAGTCAATCTACTGGAGGGAATGAGATGGAATGAAATCACATGCATAAAAGGGGTTGGTTTTGGTAAGAAGAGCTAAACCTTCCCATGAGATAGGTGTGATGGAAGAGCTAGTGGAAGAAGGCTTTTGAGTAATGTCAGATAAGGTAGACAGAAGAGGGAGATCTCAGTGAATGGCCTCAATTTTTTCGGTTAGGTAAGGTTATCAGCTGAGAGGGTGGGGGGAAGGGGAGCCATAAGAGGTCTGAGGAGGGATGAAAAGATATGGAAAATCTACTCTGGAGAGACTGACAGTGAATCAATTAGGGACATGCAAAGTAATTGTCTTGTCGCCACAAAAGAACAGTTGGAAATAGTTTGTATGACATAGATTTGTAGTGGACCCAGTCAGCACAGTTTCATGATTTTCTCCAGCTTTATTCAGCAGCGTGTAAATGGGATAGAATGGTGAGAGTTGTCCAAGGCCGAGTCTTGAAAGGTCAAGATTGGTGGTAGAATAGGGGCAAAGGACTTGAAAGAAAAGGATAGGGTAGAATTTGTACTGTTTCACCAAGAGGTCAAAATGGGGAAGAGAAGAAAGTGAAACCAGTTAATGAACCAAGAGTTGTAAGGATTGGAGGTCTCCGTGAGAATGAAGAACTGGGTTTGAAGTTGCAGGGTAGAGGAAATTATAATCACAATAGACTGTCATCACAAAAGGGAGTTTCAAAGTACATGAACTTGGAAGTGGCAGGCAGGAAGCAAGGAAATACACATTTATTAAGCACCTACTGTGTGCCAGACACTGTGCTAAGCACTTTACAAATATTATCTCCTTTGATCCTAACAACCCTAGGAGGCAGAACACTTGATCTAAGGTATGACCATCTCTATGTATAGTTGAGGTGGGATGGAGGAGTAGGACATGGGAAATGAATAAGTTGAGGAATTTGGAGGTTAGGGTGTTTGAAGAAGTTAACAGTACATTTTGAAATCCACTCTATGAGGGCAGGAGTTGGAGAGGAGAGAAAGACTATGAGTCAGGCACTGAATTCATTGAGGAAATGACTTGGTAGGTAATAGCTACCAGAAACTTAACAAGATGGTAATCGTGGATTGAGTGAACCTCAAAGGAGAAATTACTTAGTGATGCAGGTAGTAGGAGGACCTGGAAATGGCAATGGAGAACAAGGGGCATTCCAAGGACTATGAGTACAAGAAGACGGAAGGCTTGGGAAAGGAAAAGGTTTAGGACAAAGCAGCTTTGCTACCCGTGGAGGAGACAATCCAATGAACACCGAATGGAAGGGGTGGGAAGCTTTAGAGTGGCACATTGCAGGGCTGGGGTGAGGGGGATGGGAATAAGGGAGAGAGCAGTAGGGGGTGGTGGAGAATGGAGTTTGATCTTATGAGTCTGAGAGGTCTTTGGTCCTTGGTCCTTTCAGTTAGTAAAGCTGACTAAAAAGGAAATTTCTTCACTGGAAATAAATGGCCACTGGCTAGGATGGGCCCCACCCCTGGCCTGGATTGGTAGAAGGCATGAACTTAGAACTGTTTGGACAGTGCAGGACGTAGGTGAAATATGGAATGACTTCTGGTGCTCCCACAAACCACTTTGTGTTACAATGCTTATGACTCAACCTCCCGAAAAGTTGTGATAATATACATATATATATATATACACATATATATAGTATGTATATTAATTGACTGGCTAAGTCTTGTTGACATGAGCTGAGTCTTTGTATCCTGATAATTTCTTTTCTATGTAGGAAATAAATACTTTTCCCAAATCTGAGCCTCGTGTGTTCTATAAGCTCATTTCAAACTAATTTTTTCCTCTGAGTGGAGAACTGTTTTTCCTTGTCCTTTTTTTTATCTCCCCTCACCCAACTTTGCTAGCAGTTCCTTTTATTTTCATTTTCACTTTGTTTTCTTTTCTTCTATTTGCTTGGTTTGAGAAAGGCTCTTTTAATGTATGAAGCAGTAAGTAACCTCTGATGAGCTTTGTAAAATGCCACTTCTTTGTTGAACTTCCACAGCTTTGTATATGGGGATGATTGCAATTTCCAAGCCTTTCTGAGAACGCAGAGAACTTTCCAGAACTGGGGATATGGACAAATTCATCCAAGCTGATTTGCTAAGGACAGAAAACATTTAGCTGGGATAAGAATAAAACTGGAGTATAAATGACTCATTCCCAAAGTTGTCCTTCCTGATTCCAGCCAGGTATGCTTTCTGGACACTTCAGAGTTTTGAGGTAACAAAGCATCTCCTGCCCCGTGAACATGGTGTAGGCAGGGAGTTCTTCGCCCTAAAAGTCATCAGAATGTGAACTCCTTGACAGGAGGGACTATCTCACTTTTTTCTATTTGTATTTGAAGCAATTAACACAGCACTTTGCACATAAGAAGCACTCAATAAATGCATTATTCATTCGTTCATTTCATTTAAAAGTGTGAAAGTGCCAACATAGTGGCTAGAACTGGGAAAGGTAGCTTTGCCAATCTTTCCTATCCAAGCCTCACATATACAAAACAAAACAGCAGTTTTGGGCTGATCCCTTTTTAAATCTCAATTCAATTAAACAAATATTTTGTAAATAGCTTCTATTTACACTCTGCTTGGGGGTAATGAGCTCAGGAAACTTTATACAGACATATATGTATGTATATATGTATATTTGTATATATTTAAAGAGGACAGATAATACTATCTCAGAAGTCAGAATAATTGACTTGAGGGTAGGTGGTACATCTACTCCAACATGCCACTTTCCAAAGGGATCTTGCCTACGTTGTCCCAGACAGAGTCATCCTGTTTCAGACTTAGTATCCAGGAATGATGGGGCGCTATTGCCACAGGAGCCAGGCCCTTCCATTGTTGGATGGCTCTGTTAGAAAGTTTTGTTACCTGGAGCAGAAATCTAGTCAGCAGAATCACAACTCTTTAGAGTATAGAGATCACTATCCTAACAAAAATTCACATTTTTAAAGTACTTCTCAGGTGGAAGTTTCATTTTTTATCTTATAAGTTCACATTTTACCTTATAAGTTCACATTTATAAAGTACTTTACAGGTGAAAGTTTCATTTTTTATCTTTATAGAACCACCATAAAGCCTTGCACACAAAAGGCACTTAATAAATGTTTGTTGAATTGAACAAATCTCTATGAAGCTGGTCATACAAATATTATCACCCCCATTTTGCAGATGAGATAGCTGAGGTTGAAAGCTTCTAAGAATTATCTATGGTCACATAGCTTCTGTGTTTCAAGGATTATTTTCCTAGTTCTTCCCTCTAAAAAAACCAGAAAAAAAGTCTATTCCCTCCTTGTGTGTGAAAACAACCATTCACATAAAAATCAAACATTTCAAAATTATAAAGTCCAAGCCCCAAAGGATATGAGGAGACACCTACCTGAGTTCTTTTGCAGAAGTGTGGGGGTCTACCAATGTAAAACATCGTTTGTAAGGTGGGGTTTAACATGTTCATTGGTTTTGCTATTTTTTTCCTCTTCTTTTTTAAAGAAGTCTTTGTTATAAGAGAAAACTCTGAGAGAGAAGGAGGAATGGGAGGAAAAGGTAGGTAACATGAAAACAAAAGAGAGCAATAAAATTCATTTTTAAAAACTAAACTTTAGTCTTTTATAGTTTTTCAAGCCTTCTTCTCTAACACCTGGACCAGAAACTACTTCCTGATGACTTAACCCTTTCAGTTCCAGGACTCCTGCCCTGGGGAGGGGGATGCTTTACTGGTTGGTAGGTACCTTGACTAGCCCACCACTTTACCCAGGTTCCGGCTATGCTTTACTTTAACTATCCTCTCCCCATTTTCCCCCCAGTTGACTTGCTACTACTTGGGTGTCAAGTCTTTCCTTCCCCTGCCTCTCCTACCCTCCCTGCTTTCTAGTTCCGGAAACTTATCAAATCAATATTGCCATCATTACTACAAAAGGTGTTTCAATCTACTCCCTTGTGGTTCCACTCACCATCACCGTAACTCTCCAAACCAAAACAGGCCTCTCTGGCCATTATTTCCTTATATATTTCATCTCCCTGTATTAGACTAAACTACTCTGGAGCCAGGAATGTTTTCATTTTGTGTTTCTATCCCCAGTGCTTAACAAAAAGCTTGCCCATAGTAAGAGCTTAATAAATGTGGGTTTTTTTTTCATTTATTCATTCATTACTTGATCCAGTAAGAGAAGGTTTCCGTATCTCTCACCATTCTGGTGATGACGTTTGAGCATGCTCTAGTATGTCAACTGTCTTCTGATAAAAGGTGACCATCAAGGTGACTGAATTCTTTTCCCACATTACCTCATTATGTCACCTCTCTGCACCTGTTCTCTCACCTGTAAAATAAGGATTTGGATTCGGTCCTTTCCAGCTCTCTATCTCTGATCCTGGGATAAGAGGCCATGAGAGGTTTGAGCAGAACAGAATTTAGTGGAACATTGCCCTACTGAGAAAGCCCCTGTAGTTCCATGAACCAGATCAAAGATGTGTGAGGTTTTTTAGCAGGCAACATCTGTGGGTTCCTATGCTCCAGAAAGACTGGAAACCATTGAATTTCTTGAAACCAGAGAGCTTGTGAGTTTGCCCAGGCCTCCATATCTCCTTTCCTGGCTCGGTGTGTCTTGTCTAATAGTGGAAGAGATGTCAAAGCAGGTTTAGGGACTACATTGCCCCAGATGGAGCAAGGACTATAGACCTCAGGCCTGAGCAAAGAACCAGCTGATTTTGCCCTTCTTTCAGAGCATGACCAAGATCTAATATGTCCAACTGAAAATGAAAGGGGAAAAGAGGCGAGCCCATCCCCATCATCTTGGGGAGAAAGGGTAGGTAGAGGGGTCACTTTGCAGTTCACTCTCGTTCCAGTGGTCGGTTCAGTGAGTGATTCCCTGTTTCCCCAAAGGCTGCCCCTCATTAGCATGAACGGGGGTGGAGAATTGAGGGAGGAAAGCAAAGGCTGAAAGCTCAGCTTTAGAGACTGCCAAAGTGGTCTTCACAATGCCATCAGAGAGAGCTTTCTGGCTTCTCTGCCTGATCATTGGATCCTCCTCAGAAACCCCAGTGACAGAGAGAAAAGGTAAGAAGGGTGAAATGCAGAGAGCCCTTGAGAGGGAGGAGAGAGAAGCAGGGAGTTTGGAGAAGGTGACGAAGGGCAGGCTCACTTCAGGCTTGTGTTCCCCTGAGAAATAAGCCCAGCCTGCGTCCAGAGGGTGTTTTCCCCTGGCAGCCTCTTAGGAGAGAGATGCTCATTCTAGGCTTGCCACTACAATGATGTGAAGAGAGAGCAGTGGGGAGAGCTGGAGGAAAGGCTGCATGTTAAGTAGCTGCTCCACCAGCAGAGAGCCAGCAGCCTGATGTATCAAAGGGCTCGCTGAGTGCCTGCCTCTCAGGACCTTTGCACAGGCTAGGCGCACAGAATGCAAACGCAGGACTGGCTGGCATTCCAGGCGGATCTCGGTGGCCCTGTGGGAGCTGTCC
>CM053626.1:167218400-167234606 GCA_028646595.1 Phalanger gymnotis
CGTTTAACTCAAATATCAATCTTTCTCATGACAACGGATGGTGATAGTTGATAGTAAGGAATTGGATACAGACCAAAGCTTTATTCAGCTGTGCCTGGCACAATATTTAACACACCGAGTCAAAACTGACCCTTTTCGAAAACAGGAACTATAACAAGTATTATTCTTGGAGAAAGGTGTTTTTAAAGAGATGATCAAGACTGTAAAGGGAAGGTTGCAAAGGGGTCCTGTGGCACCTAACACTTCAAACTAAACGGATAAGAATGCAAAAAAAAAGCCCCCAAAAGTAGTTAAAAGGAAGGGGAAAGAGAGAAAAAAAGGAAAGGAAGAAAGAGAGCGAGAAAAAAGAAAGATGTAGAAAGAAAGAAACCAGTTCTTAGGCCTATTAGGTCAGCTTAATCTCTCAGGTAAATGGGAAGATGAGTTTTTATAATCAAGGAGGACAAGGTGATCAACTTCAGAGCTGGCCCGCTGTCTGCTCACCAACTCATTCACAAGGTTTGCTGAAAACCATTAATTTTTTTGTTGTTTACTTCATATCATTGGAGGCCTTTTTCTCAATCACTAAAGAAAGTAAAAAAATAAAGGGAGAGGAGGCTCTCAGGATAGCCAAGACAAGACTTCTAGGTCTTTTCTGGGTCTATAGTTTATAAATAAGAAAGATACGAAAATCCCAGTAAAGGTCCCTCTGGGGCATGGGGCTCTGTGGAGTCCCAAATGACTTTGTCAACAGAGATGGGAAAACCAAATAACTCTGTTGTCAGAGGTGTTTAAACAATTAGTTTGCTGCCCCCACCAGCAGTAAAAGGCTGTTCCCCACCCCCAGCCCTTGGCATTTATTCTTTGAACATTCTGAACAAACTGTCAATAAGTAAGAGACAGATGTTCTAAATGTGTAAAAGAAGGGGCCAAAGCAATGAAATTTTTCATCGAAAGGGTCAGGAAAGCAACTCTCAGAGCTGGAAGACTGGAATAGCCCAATGCTGCTGCTTAAGAAAGGCTGGAAAGTTTAACAAAAATTTATTAAGCACTTATGTTAGGCACTGAGGGAGATACAACTTTTAGATAAGATGGGACTCCTGCCCTTATGAAACTTGTATTCTCAGAATCAGGAATGAGAACCAAAGACAGATAAATGTATCTTTTTTTTTTTTGGAGAAGGGAAGGCAAAGCAATCGGGGTTAAGTGACTTTCCCAAGGTCACACAGCTGTTAAGTGTCAAGTATCTGAGGTTGGATTTGAACTCAGGTGCTCCTGACTCCAAGGCGAGTGCTCAATTCATTGCACCACCACTTAGCAGCCCCCAGACATATGTATCTTGTACAAGGCAGACCATAATATACAATATTGGATCAATTGGCTTACACTTATTAATTGCAATGGAAAATATGAGAACAAAAAAAATTAAATAGACCCTATCCTTGAGGAGCTTATATTCTATGGGAGGGTGGAGTAATAGAGGAGGAACAACAAATACCATTTGAGGTCTGAGGGAGAAAATGTTATTCTTCACTCATGCACTGAGGGAAAAGAATATCAGAGAAGATTTCATGGACAATGTCCCTTTTACTTTGGCTTTTAATCAGGATATAGTATAGAGCAAATTAAAAAGTGAAGGGAGAAAATCCCAGGCATTGGCTCATAGAGCTAGAGACAGAAGGGACCTTAGAGGCCATTTAGTCCAACTCTGCCCCTACCCCCATTTTACTGAGGAGGAAACTAGAGTCAAGGAAAGTTAAGTGTCTCATTCAAGGTCACACAACCAGTGAGCATCAGACATAGAACTTCTAATAACAAGATCCTCTGACTCTAACATCATTGCTCTACCCACTGTACTATACTGCCTCTTCACAGGGTGTCACATAAGCAAAGTACAGAATAGGGAGAACAATGTTTTGGGACTAGATAGTGGTCTGGTTTGGGCAATTGGGATGACATAGAATAGGGTAGTGTCAGTTTGTGGAAGGTTCTCAGTGACCTTATTTCTTGACTGATAAGATGGCTAGGACCCTTATTTCTCCCTTCACAGCCTGTCCTGGACCCTTGCAGATTTCATGCTGCTATTTCTCTGGGCATAGATTCTCTCTTCTCTCCCCAACTAGAATCTTCTATTCCTCCTTTCTTCACCAAAAGCCTGTCTCTGTCTTTTCTCTAGTAGAGACTGAGTTGTCACTCTTCTCCCTCATAGAACTTTAATTCTCTCTTCTCCCTCCACAGACATTTGGCTCCTTCTCTTCTCTGGAACATCTTTCTTCTCTAGCAGATGCCTTCATCCCTGCCTTCTCCCTGTATAGATTCTAGGTTCTCATTTCTCTAGAACAGACTTTGGGTTTTTCTCCCTTCTCCATTCTCTTCCCTTTCCCTGCCCATACTATCCATTCCCTCTTTTTCTTGCAACTATTAATTTTCTCTTCTTTCTACAGACTCTCTGTTCTGTCTCTCTCTGTGAGTCTCTGCCTCTGTCTCTGTGTCTGTCTCTATCTTTCTCTCTCTGTCTTTCTCTCACTGTCTTTCTCTGTGTGTGTGTGTGTCTCTGTCTCTGTCTCTCTCTGTGTCTCTGTCTCCGTCTCTCTCTCTCTCTCTCTCTCTCTCTCTCTCTCTCTCTCTCTCTCTCTTTCCTTTTATCAACCACCTGCTATGTGCCAGGCACAGCACTAAGTACTGGGAAGACAAAAAGAGGCAAAAGACAGTCCCTGCCCTCAAGGACCTTACAATTTCATAGAACAAACAACATGCAAACAAATATATACAAAAATGAGGTACATTTAGGATAAATAGGAAATAATTAAAAGAGGGAACACTTCCTGTAGAAGGTGTGATTTTAGGTGGGACTTAAAGGAAGCTAGGGAGGTCAGTAAATGGAATTGAGGAGGGAGAGTGTTCCAAGGCATTGGAAAAAGCCAGAGAAAATGCCCAGAGCTGAGATTGTCAATCTGTCTCTTAGATTGTAAGCTACTGGTGGGCAGGACTGGACTTTTACCTCTTCTTTTTCATCTCCAGCATTTAGCACATAGTAGGCACTTCATTAACATTTATTGTTGATTGATTGATTCTGTACAGATTCATGTTCTTCCCTTCTTTGTCTCATGGAAACTTTCAATTCTGTCTCTTATTCAGTAGTCTCTCTGTTCTCTCCTCTTTCTCCACACAAACTCTTGGTTCGTACTCCGCTGCAGCACAGACTCTATTCTCCCCTCTTCCTGAAGAGACCAGCTGTTTCTTCTCTGTTCTCTGTTTTCTTCTCTCTATTCTCCCTTTTCTCCAGCATGGTTTCTTCCTCTCCCCGTAGACAGACTCTATGAACTCTATCTTCTTCATTCTCCATTTTCTATAGCATATTCTCTGTTCTCCCCTCTATCTGTTCTCTCTGAGAGATTCTGTTCTCTCTTCTCCCTTCAGAAGTCCTCTACTTTTTTCCTCATCACAGACTTTGATTTCTCCTCTCCCTGCAGACTTTCTGTTCTCTCTCTCCTCCAGGACAGTTCTCAGTTCTTTTTCTCCTCTAGCACAGATTCTGTTCTCTCCTCTCCCTGCATAAATGCCTCTATTCTCTTGTCCCCACCCAGCTCAGATTCTCTATTTTCACTTTTTAATTTTCTCTAGAACCAACTCTCAGGTTCACTCTTCTTGAAGAGATCCTTGTTCTTTTTTTCTGTAGCACAGATTCTCTGTTGTTCCCCTTTCCCCTTAGAGACCCTCTCTTTTTCTTTTCCAGCACACTCCGTTCTAGATTTTCTTTCTTCTTCAGCAAGACTCTTGATTCTCCTCCAACACAGACTCTCAGTTCTCTCTCTTCTCCAGTAAATGCTCTCTGTTCTCCCCTCTCCCTGAAGAGACCCTGTTTTCTTTCCTCTTGGGACACATGTTCTCAGTTGTCTCTCTTCTCCAGCACAGACTCTTGGTTCTTGGTTATCTCTTCTCCAGCACAGACTCTTTGTTCTCAGTTCTCTTTTCGCCAGCACAGACTCTTGGTTCTTGGTTATTTCTTCTCCAGCACAGACTCTTGGTTCTCAGTTATTTCTTCTCTACCACAACCTCATGGTTCTTGGTTATCTCTTTACCAGCACAGTTCTTGGTTCTGTCTCCTCTAGCATACTCTCTCTGTTCTAGGTTCTCTCTTCATTACTGCCTCTCTGTTTCCTTAGCCCTTTATTTTGCAACTTAGTCTCCAGATTCTCTGTCTTCTCCAAAAGTCTTTCTCAGTTTTTGGTCTTCTCCAGAAGTCTCTTGGTTCTCTCTCCTCCACTACAGTTTCTTAGTTTTCTGTCTTTCCCAGGCTCTAGGTTCTCAGTTGTCTTTTCTCCAGTGCAATCTCTTGGTTCTCAGCTCTGTCTTCTCCAGCACAGACTCTTGGTTCTGTTATCTCTTCACCGCACAGTCTGTTCTTAGTTCTCTCTCCTCTAGCACAATCTCTCTGTTCTGGGTTCTCTCTTTTCCATCACTCTCTGTTGTTCTTAGCCTTCTCTTTTGCAACTCATTCTCCAGGTTCTCTCTCTTCTCCAGAACTCTCCCTCAGCTTTTTGGTCTTCTACAGCACTCTCTTGTTTCTCTCTCCTCCACAATTTCTTGGTCCTCTGTCTTCCCTAGTTGCTAGGTTCTCGGTTATCTTTTCTCCAGTGCAGTCTCTTGCTTCTCTGTTCCCTCTTCTCCAGCACAGTCTCTCGCGTTTTTCTCCACAGATTCGCTCTCATACCCAATAGAGAAGACCTGGGGTCAGACGACCCTGGGAGCTGGCGCTCCTGGGTCCTGGAGGGACAAGTGGAGGAAGGCCAGACCCCGGCCTCGGATGGAGAACAGCACTGGAGCTCGCAAGGACACAGCTCTGGAACTGGGCAGCCCTTGGCCACCTCATGGGGAGGCCGTGCCACTGGACAATAGCGTGAACAAGCGGCGCCTGTCCGGGCGGCTGACTTGGCCCATACTTTCATACCCACTGGCTCAGGGGCCTCCCCTCTCTGGCCCTGGGTCGGAGTGGGTGGAGGACCAGTGTCCACCCCTTGAAGGGAGCCTCAACTCTCCCGGACGCACCAGCCCAGACCAGGAGGGAGCGCCCCTGAGCAACCGCTCCAGGGCTTCCTGGCTCAGCCATCAGCAGTCCCGCCTTCGCCCACCCCGCAGAGGTGAGCTACATCCCTCCTGCAAAACCCAGGACGCCATAATTCATGTAGTGGGGGGAGAGGAAGATCTAATCAAAAGCCTCTCCCTCTATCAGACTCCAGCAGGTTCAGAGGGTGGGACTTCTGGGATCACCAGGACCAACCCTACCAGAACAAGAAACCCCTTTAAAACACCCCTGTCATTAGTGGTCATGCCTATACTTGGAAACTTCCAGTTATAGGGAGCACACTTCTCCTTGAGGCAGCCTATTCTATTTTGAGATAACTCTTGTTGTTAGAAAGTTGGTTTTGTTTTCTTAAATCCTGCCTAAACCTGCCTCTCTGCAGTTTTGCACCCCCAACTCCTAGACCTGCTCTCAGGAACTAAGATGAAGGAGCTAAAGCTTGTTCTAACTAAATACCCTTCAAAAGTTGGAAGAAAGCTCTAGTGCCTTCATTGAGGCTTCCCTTCTCCAGCCTACACTTCCCCATTATTCTTTTCTCCTTCAGACCTCATAGCCTCTTCCGCCCTGATCACTCAAGTCTTTAAAAGTAATTAGCTTGTCGGGGCAGAGACCATTAATTATACTTTTTTCTTTGTATCCCTATCATTGTGCCCAAGACGTGACAGACAATAACTAAAGGCTTGTTGCTTGCTTGATAGATTGACAAGCACCTCCACCCATGATCGCGATCACTTACCATAACCTTCCTTGAAGACATAGAAGGTTCATAGGTGAGAGGAAAAGGCTCAGAAAGTATGGTCTAGTGGAAAGCTCTCTAGACCAAAAAATCAGTAGAACTGGTTTCTGGTTCTAGTTCTTTTACCAACTAGCTACGTGACCTTGGTCAAGTCACTTTTCATCTCTGTGAATTTAAAATGAATTTCATAAAGATAAGGTGTATGGACTGGATGGGTTCATTGGTCTCATCCAGCTTTTAGGTTAAGCTCAAGGTCCATATGACAAATAAGTGTCAAAGTTCTGTCTCCTTTCCAGTCCCTGGTTGTTTTCTGTATCTTGCTGCTCTTCTCTGTTCTATAAGGATAATTTTTCCAAAAAACCAATCCATAAAGTCTTCCCCCTTTTCTTCCAAACATTGCTGTATTACCAGTAGTTGTGATCAGTGAGCCTTGAAAAATCTTTCTTTTCATGATTATAATGAACCCTCAGCTCTCATCCTTCTATGGTGATCTAAATGCAGTTAAAACTATAGGAATCTGGACATTTGTTTTGGAGGCATCTTCTTAAATCTAGTTGTGACCCAAATGCTAACTTTTCAGAATAAAATGCAAACAGAATGGCAGTTTTGGAAATAGAAGGATAGTAATGATAAGTAGAAGGATGATAAAAAATAAGTTTCACAAAGTGCTTTACATGTATTATCTTAATATCACAAGAAGGTAGATGGTATTATTAGCCCCATTTGACAGATAAGGAAACCGAGGTTAAGGGACTTGCCCCAGGTCACACAGCAAATGGAGTGGCTAGGGTGGGATTTGAACTCAGGGCTTTCTGACTCTAGGTCCCTACATATAACTTCTTCACTACCCAACTGCCTAGAATTGCATCCACCCCTGTTTTTATAGTCCTTCTCTTCTCTCCTTTTAGCTACTGACCACATGGAGAAGACCTGTGAGACTGAGTGCAAATGGGATATGGATGAAAAGGAATTCTATTGCATGAGTGAATTTGGTAACATGGTTCCTACCATTCAAATCCTGGTCATCCTTAAGGCTATAGAATTACAAACAGCTAGAATTTCAATTCAGGACCCTACTTAGCTGGCACTTGGTAGAAGACTAACTTGTATCTAGTATTATCTTGCTTTTAGACATGATAGTAATTGGCATTTACATTTAACTTTAAAGTTTACAAAGAGTGGAGGCAGCATTTCCCTTCTTTTATAGAATAAGAAACTGAGGCTTGGGGAAGTGAAGTGGTCTACCCAGGGTCAGACTAATTAGCCAGTGTTAGAGGAAGGATTCAAGCCCAAGTCTTTCTGACTCTTAAGTTCAGCCCCATGATCCTCCAAGGATGGGAAAGTGAATGATTAAGTGAAGACAGCCCAAGATAGGCCAGTCTTCCAACAGAACCAAGAGGAGAAGGGAGGTAACTATCAGATAGCTCAGGCCAGATAAGGCCATTGAAAGATCTGGGATTTCAAGAAGAAATCAGTTTTGTGCTTATTTGTCCCCTTCAAATTTTTTTTTTTAATCTTGCAAGTAGCAGTGAATGGAATCGTCCATGATATAGAAGTGCTTGGCAAAGGCATCCGGCTGGTCTCTCTGCTGGTCAACAGTCATGGGCTGTACAAGACAAACCGCCTCTATGTCACCCCAGATGGCTTCTTCTTCCGAGTTCACGTGCTTGTATTGGATTCCTCCAGCTGCAATAAACCATATGCAGATTTTAAATTTGGTAATGAGGCTCCCCTAAAGGTGACCTAGTGTATATGTATACCTTACTTCAGTCATGATCACTCTTCATGGAGTGGTTTGCCATTTCTTTCTCCAGCTCATTTTACAGATGAGGAAACTGAGGCAAACAGGGTTAAGTGACTTGCTAAGGGTCAGACAGCTAGTAAGTTATCTGAGGCCAGATTTGAACTCAGGAAGATGAGTCTTCCTGACTCCAGGGCCAGTCTTCTATGCTCTGAGCCACCTAGCTGCCCAGGCCTTAATTCACATCAGAGTTTTAATATTGTGAAAGGGAGAAACTTCGGAATCTCCTTTCTGTTGTGTCCACTGAGAGTACACATAGGAATTCCCTTCACCTAAACCCATATATGGAACTTAGAGAGTTGCCACAGAGAGACTCATTGACTTGCCAGTGGTCACATGGCTTCTAAGTTGGCAAGACCTGGATTTGAATAACCTCATCTCTAAGTACTGAAAGCTATAGACAACTCCATGTTTTCTCCCCTACTTTTTGGTTCCTGAAAAATGGGCAGTTTCTTCATAAAATGCAATATACTTGAGAGTAAGTATCACTAACAGCCCGACTGCCCAGATATTTCTTTCTTCACTGCTGGTAAATCCACAGATGAAAAAATGCCATTGCTAGCAAAAGAAAAATACACTGGGATGGGTTCAGAACTGAATTTTAAGCAAGTCTTTTCCCTTTTGAGATCCTCCCAGACTAGAGAATCTCACTGATATAGCAAAATCAGTCATCATGTTATTAGCTTCTTTTACAACATTCCCTTCTCTATCCCATCATCTTTCACTTGGCTGATGTCTGGCCTGACTCATTTCTATTCTGGTTCTTTTTCAGGCAGCAGGTATATAGTAATGGGTCACATCTACTACAAGAGAAGGCAGCTCTCCACAGCTTTGCTGCGGGTGTTACGAGGACGCCTGAGGCCTGGAGATGGATTGCTCAGAAGCAGCAGCAGTTATGTGAAAAGATTTAACCGCAAAAGGGATGAGAAAATCCAAAGGGCAGCTCATACCAAGTGTATCTGAACCCTCTTGCAAAGCTTTTTTGAGGCCTTGGCTCTGTTGGGATTCAGTGACTTGAAGGACATCTGCCTTCATTCAGCCTAGCCTTTCACTAGGCCCCCAGTGCTTCCTTGGGAACCCTTTGAGCTCAGCCCTTCTAAGCCAATCAAGGCTTCCTTCCAGCCCTGCTAATGCTGAGGATGTTGGTGTTTCTCAATATAATAAATGCCTCTAAATTTTTTTAAAAATTTAATTGCAGATATTCAAGTATAGTACAAGGCAGTGATTCACAGATCTGTGATAATTGGCCTGTTTGATCCATTGCTTCCTATTCACTTTATTTTTTAGGGTTAATATTTTTTACTATGTGTTCTGCTGCTTTGAATTAAATATTATTATTGTCTAGGGAAGATAATTCACACAAAACAGTTTCTTTTTATTGAACTCTAAAAGTATAACTATTTTTTGGCCTAACTTACCTAAATCATTTAAGCTCATCAAGTTTTCTATCTAAAACCTTACTTTAAAATACACTTTTTGGAGAGTGGGATCTCCCCTATGTTTTTCCCCTATACGGGAAACTCCCAGTGTGGAGAAACTTCTGCCAGTCTTGATTGATGGGCAGTTCTATAGAGCTTGAGAGTTTTCTGGGGCATTGAGAGGTTAAATTACTTACTCCTAGTTACAAAGACTGTATTTTCAAAGGCAGAACCAGATCCTAGTTCTTGCTAACTTCAAGGCTGATCCTTTAACCACTCCACCATCCTGCTTCTCTAGTAATAAATATACTCACCTGAAGAAATATAAATATGAAACTTTTTTGAGATTTTAAAGATCCCAAAATCAAGCAATCAAGCATTTCGTAATGGCCTGCCATGTGGCAGGAAGTGTCCTAGTTTCTGCAGATAGAAGTACAGAGAAATCAGGGCTCAGGATAAGTATTCAAACTTCACCTTTTTTGCTGTTGTTGTTGTTGAGATTACTGAAGGATTCAAAACAAAATTTTATCCACCTGAGCATTTCTGATGAAACAAATACATTGGGTTTATTTTCATACTTGGCTTCTTTTGATAATTTACATCTGTGCCAAACTGGCTTTCCAAAAGTGGTAAAATTAATTCTGGGTGTATTACATGTAATTTTTTAAAATTTTAAAATAAAGACATAGTGTCGTGTTTATGATTAGTAAATCTTTTTTAGTGGTCAGATTTTCTCCATATTCTCTGGGTTCACCTTTTTTTTCTCTCTCTCATTCCAACAATCCTGGAGAGAATATTCATGAATGATAACCCAGTTGCATAGATCGTAAAGTTTCAAATGCTTCTCAACAAGCATTTATTTAGCTCCTGAGTGTGTAACACTGCATATAATGTCAAACTTCCTCAATATGTTGGCTCGTTTTACTGAACTAAGTTTTTCCTCCTTATTCATACAATACCTTATAACACGGCTGTCCAAAATGCAGCAGCATACAACCCACAGTGCGATTTATGTGGTCCACCTACATAGAAATTTACATAAATACTTTAGTAAAGGAAGCTGAGCTACTGCAGAGCTCTCGCTAAAATGGCAAATCATAATATATTGTCTATTGTTTCAATGATAACCTAAGGTTGGACAGCCCTGCCTTGTAATAATAAGATATGGCTCTCTGGTAGGGGAAGAGAGGAATGCACTGAGAAATGAAGATGATATCGAAACAAAATGAAGCAATAAAATTTATTTTAATATAAAAATTATTGCTTAATGAGTAATGAAAGGAGATGCTCTTAAAAGGATTATTACTTATTTGATCTTCTAGAAATTCCAGGTTTGTGAATATAGAATTTTTTTAATGAGTCAGTCTTTTTGAAGGCAATTTTTAAAAATTACTATTCTGTTCCTCAATATGTCACTCATAGCCTCCTTCACCCTATCTCACATGATGATGTGGAGCTTCCCTTTGCTAAAGCTAACCCCTTCACGTGCACATGATCCTATTACATCCAGTCTTCTCCAGCGCATTGCCTCTTCTAACAACCCTGTTGTCATTCAGTTGTTTCAGTCATGACTCTTCATGACCCCATTTGGAGTTTTCTTGGCAAAGATACTGGAGTGCTTTGCCATTTCCTTCTCCAGTTAATTTTACAGATGAGGAAACTGATTCAGCCAGTAAGTGTCTGAGGCTGGATTTGAACTTGGGTCATAAGTCTTAGTTGTTTTTTCTTTTCCCTTCACTAATGCCAATGCAGCTCCTGCCTAACTGTTCATCTGGAAAGGTCTTTGGTGCCCAAGGGAGGAACTGAAGTGAGTGAAGTGCCATTTAGATTGCACTGTAGTGAATGGTTCCAGTTCCGATCATTATCCACATCTGTGACCTGAGCATGGGTGACACCAAGGCTCTTTCCCAGGCTCTTTTCTCACCTGTCTTAGTGATCTTAGCTCCTAGGGGTTTACTTATGTCCATGACTCCCAAACATATATGTATACATACACATATACATATACATACATATACATGTTATATATACACATGTATGTGTATATGTATATATCCAAGCTTATTATTTCTTCTGAATTTTCCCTGGCAGCATCAAATGCCTGCTCACTGGAAGCCGAATGGACATCTCAAACTCTACATTTCCAAACCGGAATTCACTAGATTTTCCCCCAAACCAGTCTTTCCTCCAAACTTTCTTATTTTTGTTGAGCGCTCTACCATTCTTCTGATCACTCAGAGTCACCTTTGACATTTTCCTTTCCCTTTTGATAATTCCTAATCCATTCCTAAGTCCATTTCATTTTCTCAGTATCTCTTACTTCTGTCCTCTTTTCACACAGCTATCACCCCAATAATTATCAGACCCTCATAAATGCTTGCCTGAATTTTCTAACTGATTTTCCTGCTCCCAGTGTCTCTCCAATCCATCTTTTACATAGCTGCTAAAATTATCTCCCTAAAGCACAGCTCTGACCGGGTCACTCTTTTACTTAAGACTCCTCAGTGGCTTATTACTATCTCTAGAATAAAATACAAATTCCTCAACTTGGTATTTAAAACCCTTTAAGGTGCAGGGAAAGGGAGTGGGAGGGAGAGAAAACAGATTTCTGTTCACTGAAAATACTGAATTTTTAAAAATCCTTCAAAATCTGGGTTTATCACACTGTTCCAGACTGATTTAACACCATACACTCCAGCCAAGCTATTCTAGCATAATGGGGAGGTACAAAAATGGCTGCCCAGCTTCCCCCACTTTTGACAGGAAAAGCTCCATTTCTGATGAAAGTTAAAGGGGCTCCGTCCATTTCTGGTTTCCAGGATGGCGACTGGTGGGGAGCAAAGGGTTGTCTTTTTACCACATATTCTAGATCTCTCTGTGGTTTTGGATCTTTGAAGTTTAAAGAATGGCTAGATGGTGTCATGAAAACAATGAACATGAACTTGGATAGACTTTGGGAGATAGTAGAGAATAGCAAGGCCTGAAGCGCTATGGTCCATGGAGTCATGAAGAGTCCAACATGACTGAGCAGCTGAACAACAAAAAGGGTCCCAGCACTTGACATCCCATCTCTCGCAGGTCTACCTGTGCACAGGCCATATCTAGGACCATAGATTTAGGGTTGGATCAGACCTTACAGGCTGTCTAATCCAGCTCCTCTTCTCATGGATGAGGAACTGAGGCCCAGAGACTTCAAGTAACTTGTCCAAAGTCTGAAATGAAATGTCCTATTACAAAAAATTACTCTTTTGAGTTTGCCGCAATTTAAAAAAAAATAGCAATTTATTGCTTATGGGTGGGAAAGTTCTTTCCACAAGTTTTAAAAGATTAAGTCTATATAAACATATGTATATGAATAAATAGTACAGAAATACTGTGATGTGATGAGATACAAAATAATTGCATAACATTAAAAACGTAGGGTTGTTGTTGTACCAGCAAATGAATACAATATGTAGCATTTTAAAAATCTGGCAAAAATAACCTCAGTGCAACAACTTTTATCTTATTTTAGGAAGCATAAGCTTTGTTTTCACATTGAACAGTTTTCTTTAGTTTAAGTGACAACATCTGTATAAATAAACAAATAAATGGTCTAAGAATTATTAGATCAAATGAACCCCAGAATAACCTGTACACCACAGCCTGTAATAAGAAAGAGTTGTGATCCATAGCTATGTCTTACACTTAGTTTTAGGGAGCTAAGAACTAGAAAGAGGCTTGCATAGCAAGGTGGGGGTGGAGGGAATGATAATAAACCTAGAGAAAGGCTTTAAAATTATATACATGTATATAACAATAAAATTATCTACATGTGTATAATATATGCATATATAACATATACACATATATAAAATTATATACATAGACACACATATATAAAATTGTATACACACACACACATATATATATAAAATTATATACATAAACACACACACACATATATACATATACATATATATGTATATAGGTCTCAGGCAAACTCCAGAACTTAGGAGGACAAAGCTAATGTGAATTAGTGCAAAATCTATTAACATTTGTTACTACATAAGTAAAAAATCAGATTTCATAACAGATGTTAATATAATATAGAAAAATGCAGTTTAAGCACAGATCATTAAAAGCAAGAGAAACTTGCATGGAAAGCTTCGATTGATTTCACTCTTATTCTACCTTTCCCTCTCTGAAGAGAACAAACACAAGCTATTCTAGACTTCAGTAAGCAGTCCTCCATTCCTGTGGGATACTCCTGCTTCCCACTACACGGACCTTCAGCATTCACTGATACAGCAGGTATGGCACCCCTGTTGACTATTTTGAAGCAATAAGGAATTGGGAATGACAAAAGACGGGCCGCCTTCCTGGGGAAAACAGTCATATTTAGTTTTTTCTGTCCTGTACTGCCCTTTTGGAGTCTCCTTCCACCCCATCCATGCTTACAATCAGTACCACACATTCAAAGATGCTTCCATCTGTGAGAGAAAAATATTCTCCATTTATTTTGCTTCATATTTTGAATTTTAATACAAAAAGAAAAAAATTAGAATTTGACAAATGTTTACAAACAAGATACCTTCAAATGGATTTTACTCATTTCAGTCTGGTGCAGAGTAAATGACAAATTGTACTGTTTTATTCAAGGCAACAGAGTCTAGTCCATGACCACTTAGCCCAACCTTTATGCAAGCTTAATTTTTATCTAGCATGAACAATAAACTCACTGTCGATTCCCAGTTCTGTGCATGTGTGAGTATGTATTTGTGTGTGCACATGTGTACAAAGCAGCTCCATTTATACAAAGAAAACACATGTAGAGGTCTCTTCTACTTTTACCTACAGGAATCATGATAAGATAGAGAATGGATTACATGTAACCGGGGCTGGATTTTTTATAAAGAAAAAATAATGAACTGACAAATATGGGCATCAATAAAAGTGTCTTTTTCCTCCCCAAAAATAAATAAATACAGTCAAAGTTTTCCATGTGACTTTAAACCAGCTTCTTCACTGAAGAGCAGACATAGCATTTACATGGAGTTAAAATTTGACCCTATTTATCTTTATTCTTGCTTTTCTTTTCTTTCTTTCAATGAACAAAGTTTTCTCGCTTCTGCCACAACAGCAAAACAATTTGATCGTGACAAGAAAATGGTGCTGATTTTGTCTTCCTTTGTCTGCTGGACAAAATAGGCCAAGAATATAATTTGACAGTTGTGACCAATAAAAATGAGCTTTAGGTCAAATCTTGTCATGAGAATCTGACTAAAAACACTTGGCATCTTAATTTTATTTAAACTTTTCAGATAACCAGATTTTTGCTGTGTTTTGCATTAGGTTAACATGTTGAACTCTGAGAAACTGCAGACTGCAGTGTGTTATGAGGCCTGCAGAATACAAAAAAAGGGAACAATTAAGTACCCTTCATTTCGAAAACAATGAGGCTCTCAGCCAATGCCAACCAAGGTTAATCAGACAGAGGAGAAGCAGCTAATACTATGGAGACAATTATTTTCAACATTCAGAAATGATTTTTTTAGCCTACTGAATTAAAAATTTTCACTATACACTAAACATAATTTTTTTCTATAAAAATCTCAAAGATTTAAAATATATTTTACTAATAAAGATTATGAAATTTTTAGTCATAGGGAAAAAAAGACATTTACTGAAGCATCACCATTGTGATGAAAACTAAGCACAAACTAATTTACATTGATTTGGGGGTGGGGGAAATTTGAGATATAAAAAAGCAACATTTAATTAAAATCACATTTTTTTCTAATAAAAACTCAATCTCCTTTCTAAATTTTATAATTTTATTCACAACTATACTTATTATGATGAAAATATTGTAAGGAGCTTTCCATTTAGAGAACTAAGATACCTATTATGCTGCAAGCCTTTTTAATGCAGTGTACCCAAAACTAATGATAATGTTCTTAATGTGCTATTCAGTATAGTGGCTAGGAAATGATTGTTTATTACTAAACATATTTAAGCATTTAAAAAAATTCTGTTGATTAATCTGAACTTTCTGGAGGCAGGGTTTGAATTAAGTAAATGACATGGTACAATGAACAAATGAGTAACCCCAACATCTAGCTCTGATGCCAGTTAAAAAATTCAGACTAAAGATATCTCAAGCTATAAGAAAAAAAAAAAGAACATGAATGGTGTAAATGGGCAGTTCTCAAACTTTTTGGTCTCAGGAACCCTTTTTGTCTTAAAAATTACTGAAGACCTCAAGGAGTTTTTGTTTATGTGGTTATACTGATTGGTATTATAGTATTCAAAATTAAAAGTGATTAAACTTTAAAATATGTATTAATTCATTAAAAATAATAATAGACTCATACATGTTCACAGAAATAATAAATTTTTATGAAAAAACTATTCCAAAACAAAAAAGTGAAAGGTAGAATTATTGTTACAAATTTCTTTAATGTCTGACTTAATAGAAGACAGCTGAATTCTCATATTTGCTTTTGCATTCAATCTGTTACCATGATATTTTAAGTATATGAAGAAAATCTGGCCTTACACAGTTATGTAGCTGGAAATAGGAGTATTTTAATAGGCAAGTAAGGTCTTTGTATTAGCATAAAAAGTAGGTAGGTGGTACAGTAGATAGTGCTCCTGGAATCAGGAAGACCTAAACAGAAATCCAGCCTTAGATACTTACTAGGTGTGTGATGCTGGGCAAGTCAATTGACCCTGTTTGCCTCAGTTTCCTCATCTGTAAAATGAGCTGGAGAAAGAACTGGCAAACCTCTCCAGTATCTTGTCAAGAAACCCCATAAGGGGGCGGAACCAAGATGGCAGCTGGAAAACAGGGACTGGAGTGAGCTCCCCGCCAAGTCCCTCCAAAAACATATAAAAAAAAATGGCTCTGAACCAATTCTAGAGCTGCAGGACACAAAAAATAGCAGAGGGAAGTAGGTCTCCAGCCCAGGACAGCTTGGATGGTCTCTGGATAAGGTCTATCCTGCACTGAGCTGGGAGCAGAGCCCAGTGTGGGCGGCTGCGGACCAACCAGACCAGGAGCCGGGTGCAACGTACCCTAGCACCCTGAATCAGTGAGCTGTGGCAGTTATCAGACTTCTCAACCCACAGACACCAAAGACAACAGAGAAGAACTGCAGAGCCCACAAAGTGGCAGAGGGAAGCAGGGCTCTAGTCCAGGACAGCC
>CM053626.1:167235106-167298873 GCA_028646595.1 Phalanger gymnotis
CTGCACTCCTGCTCTAATCTGCAGCTTGATTCCTCTCACCGGGTAGTCCTGGGTCTGGAAGCAGCCACACCTGGAGCTCTGGAAGCAGCCGCAGGAGCTTCCTGCTGCTGCTGCCACCGCCCACCTCTGTCACCCCAGAGGTGGGGTGGGACAGCGCACTTCTCTTACCCAGATCCAGAAGTTTTCCCACTAACCTGCTCCATTGTCTTTGGTGCTTGTGGGTTGAGAAGTCTGGTAACTGCCACAGCTCAGTGATTCATGGCCCTAAGGCCTGCCCTGTCCAACTCCCTGTTTGGTCTGCCTGATGAGGCCCACGCTGGGCTATGCTCCACTCCCAGCACAGTGTGATAGACCCTTCCCAGCGACCATCCAGGCCATCTTGGGCTGGAGACTTGTTTTCCTTTGTTATTTTGTGGGTTCTATAGCTATAGAATTTGTTCAGAGCCATTTTTAAAGGTGTTTGGAGGGATTTGGGGGAGAGCTTAAGCGAATCCCCATTTTCCAGCTGCCATCTTGGGTCTGTCCCCCAAAAGAACTTCTGAAATTAGTAATGACCAATTCTAGCAGCTTATTATCAGGCATAAGGCAGCCCAAAGTCTGCAATTCAGTTAGATGAAACAACTGGTTTTTCTAACTTGACAGTTGTTACTTTATGTAAGATATGTTTATGAAGGAAGCATGTGCAAGGAATTATTGTTTTGTCACCCTTTGGAAGGGCACACAAGAGGAGAAGATATATATCTTAAGGTTAATGAATTTTCCACAAACTAAGGTTTACAATGGAAAAATTGCACTGGAGTCTGTACAGACGGTGCTAGAGCAATGATGGGCAAGAACATTGGCTTTGCAGCAAAAGTTAAAGGTGGTGGCAGTGAACATATCACTTTTACTCACTGAATGACTCATAGGGAGGCATTCATAGTCAAAAAAAATATCAGCAGAGTTAGACGTGTACTTTGCAATACTATCAAAATTATGAGCTTCATTAAAAGCTGTGCCCTTGACAGTTATTTGTTTTCAAACTTTTGCAAAGATATGGACTCCGATTACAAAAGCTTATTACTACATGCAGAACTAAGATGGCTCTCAAGAGGATGAAGTTTAAACAGATTATTGAAATTGAAAGCTGAAGTCGTTATATTTTTGACTGAGCAGAAACCAGATTTTGTTAATTTTATTCACGATGACTTATGGCTTTCAAAATTGTGTTGTCAGATTTTTTTTTAAAAAAACTCAACGATTTAAACATGTCACTTTAAGGAAAATATTATAATGGATTTATGTTAAAAGATAAAATTGAAAGTTTTACTAAAAAAGTTACATTATGGAAATAGGGTAGAAAATGGTTCTTTAGAAATGTTTACAGCTACAGATGATTTTATGATTGAAAATAACCTTTACAAAGATTTAACTTTAAGAGTTACAATTGATAATCTGAAGTGCCTGGAGGCATAGTTCTAGAAATACTTCCTTTCAAATTTTATTCTAAAAAACTAAATTGGGTTAATAAACCATACCTAATTGAAATAAAAAATGTCAATCATCTGCCATCAAAAATTCAAGAAGAATTTGCCAAGTTATTAAGTGACACAGGTTTAAAACTTGAATTTTCTAAAAAATTGTTAAATGAATTTTGGCTTGGGATTAGGATGAAATTTCCAACAATTTCTGAAATGGCCCTGCACATACTTCTGCCATTTTGTACTATGTTTTTATGTGAAGCGGCATTCTAAACACTGATGATTACAAAATTAAAATATCGATCAACTCTCAAAAACATTGAAGATGCTGTGGGTCTTGCAGTATCAAATATTCCGACAAGATTTAATTCTTTATGTAAAAAATAAACAAGCACAGCCATCTTATTAGTATGCAAATTTGCTTGTCTTTAATAAATAGTAACATTATATGTATACCAAAGAATTGTTTAAAATAAATTTCTTTATGGTTTATTATCAGAAAATGTTTGATTTGTAGACCTATTATATACACTTATATACCCGGGGCCGTGTAAAAATTTCTCGAGTGAAAAGCAGTTTTAAGTGGAAAAAATTTAGGAAGCCCTGCTCTAGATCAAAAAATCAGTGGACTTGATTCCCAGTCTCCCTCATTAGATTATAAGCTCCCTGAGTTCACAAATTATCTTTTGCTTCTTTTTGTATCCCCCAGCACCTAGCACAGTTCCTGGCACGTAGTAGGGGCTTAATAAATGTTTATTGATTGATTGATCCACTAGTTATGTGACCGTGGCTATGTTACTTTTCATGTCCAAGCTTCAGTTCAATAAGATGAGGGCAATGGACCAGATGGGCTCATGGGTCACTTCCAGCTTTTAGGTTAAGCTCAAGGTCCACATGGCTAGTAAGTGGCTAGTAAGACACTGGCCTGTCTCCTTTCCAGTCCCTAGTTGTTTTCTGTACCTTGCTGCTCTTTCCTCTATAATTTTTTTCCAGCCTTACCTACTGTCAAAGAACCAATCCATAAAGTCTTTCCCCTTTTCTTCCAAACATGCTGCATTACCAGCACTTGCGATCTGTGAGCCTAGGGATGCCCCAAAACCCATCTTTTCACTTTTGTAGTGAACCTCCAGCTCTCATCCCTTTACGGTGATCTAAATGCAGTTAAAACTATAGGAATCTGGAAAGATTTGGTTTTGGGGGTATCCTCTTAAATCTGCTTGTGACCCCAATAACTTTTCAGAATACAATGCAAACAGAATGGCAGTTTTGGAAATAGAAGGATGATAGTAATACATTTTGCACAGTACTTTATATATATTATGTCAATATCACAAGAACCTTGTGAGGTAGATGGTGTTATTAGCCCCATTTGATAGATGAAGAAATTGAGGTTAAGGGACTTGCCCCAGGTCACACAGCAAATGGAGTGTCTGGGGTGGGATTTGAACTCAGGGCTTTCTGACTCTAGGTTCCACACTTCATATAACTCCTTCTCTACCCAACTGCCTAGAATTGCATCCACTTCTATTTTTATAGTCCTTCTCTTCTCTCCTTTTAGATACTGACCACGTGGAGAAGACCTGTGAGACTGAGTGCAAACGGGATGTAGATGAAAAGGAATTCTATTGCACGAGTGAATTTTGTAACATGGTTCCTACCATTCAAATCCTGGTCATCCTTAAGGCTATAGAATTACAAACATCTAGGATTTCAGGGCAAAGCCTTACTAAGCTGGCACTTGGTGGAAGGCTATTATCTTAATTTTAGGAATGATAATAATTGGCATTTACATTGAGCTTTAAAATGTGAAAAATGTGCAGGCAACATAGTTAAATGGAAAGCATATTGATCTGAGAGTCAGAGGACCTGGGTTCAAATCTGTCTTTGATGTATAGCTATCTTGGTGACCTTGGGCAAGTCACTTAAATTTTCTGGGCCTCAGTTTCCTCATTTGTAAAATGAGGGGGTTGCAGTAGAGGGCTTCAGAGATCCTTACCAGCTCTAGAGCTGGAATATATATGATATGGTTTGAGACTCACACCAACCCTGTGAGATACTACTGGGTAGTTTCTCTCTTGTGCAGAATAAGAAACTGAGGCTTGGGGAAGTGAAGTGTCTTTCCCAGGGTCACAGAGCTAATTAGCCAGAGTTAGAGGAAGGATTCAAGCCCGAGTCTTCCTAACTCCAAGTTCAGCACCATGATCCTCCAAAGATGGGAAAGTGAATGATTAAGTGAAGACAGCCCAAGATAGGCCAGTCTTCCAACAGAACCAAGGAGAGAAAGGAGGGAACTATCAGACAGCACAGTCCAATTGAAGCCATTGAAAGATCTGGGATTGCAAGAAAAAATCAGTTTTGTGCTTCCCCCCTCCCCTTTTTTCCTATCTTTTTTTTTTTTTTAATCTTGAAAGTAGCAGTGACTGGAATTGCCCACGATATGGAAGTGCTTGGCAAAGGCATCTGGCTTATCTCCCTGCTGGTCAACAGTCATGGGCTGTACAATACAAACTGCCTCTATGTCACCCCAGATGGCTTATTCTGAGTTCATGTGCTCATATTGGATTCCTCCAGCTGCAATAAGCCATATGCAAATTTTAAATTTGGTAATTAAGCTCCCCAAAGGTAACCTTGTATGTATGTGTATTTTACTTCATACCGGATTTTAATATTCTGAAAGGGAGAAGTATCTTCTCTCTGTTGTGTCCACTGACAATACATGGTTGATGCAGGAATCCCCTTCACCTAAACCCACATGTAGAACTTGTGGGCTGCCACAGGGAGAATCAGTGACGTTCTAGGGGTCCCACAGCCTCTAAGTGGGCAAAAGTTGGATTTGAGCAACCACATCTCCTGACTCTAAGCACTGCAAGCTATTGACAACTCTTCTTCTCCCTTACCTTTTTGGTTACTAAAAAATAAGCAGGATCTTCATAAAATGCAATATACTTGAGAGTATGTTCAATTTAAAGCCCATCCACACAGATGTTTCTTTTTCACTTCCGGGATAAGCAATGTAGAAACAACACTAATCCACAGATGAAAAAAAAAACAGCATTTAAAAAAACTTTATTTTTATTTTTTGAGTAATATTTCCCCCAATTACATGTGTAACTTTTTAAAACATTCATTTTAAAAAATTTTGAGTTCCAAATTCTCTCCTTTCTTCTCTTCCCTCCTCATTCCCTGAAATGGAAAGCACTTTGATATAGGTTATATATGGGTAATCATGCAACACGTATTTCCATATTAGTCATGTTGTTAAATAAGAAGAAAAAAGAAGACACAAAGGAAAAAAGATGCAAAAAAAATTAAGTGAAAAATAGTATGCTTCGATGTGCATTCAGACTCCATCAGTTCTTTCTCTGCAGGTAGATAGCATTTTTCATCATGAGTCCTTTGGAATCATCTTGTATCATTGTATTGCTGAGAAGAGCAAAGTCATTCACATCACATAATATTGCTCTTACAGTGTCCAATAGTCTCCTGGTTCTGCTCACTTCACTTTGCATCAGTTCATGTAAGTCTTTCCAGCAAAAACTACCATTGTTAGCAAAAGGAAAATATATCGGGATGAGTTCAGAATTGAGTTTTAAGTGTCTTTTCCCTTTTAAGATCTTCACAGACTAGAGAATCTCACTGACTCTGTCCCACCATCTTTCACTCGGCTGATGTCTGGCCTGACTCATTTCTATTCTGGTTCTTTTTCAGGCAGCAGGTATATAGTAATGGGTCACATCTACTACAAGAGAGGGCATAAGGGGTTGGTGCCGACCCTGGGGCTGTTAGGACCCTAGCGCTTGGCCTGTTTCCTGGGTAAACTAGACAGGCTTAGTAGGAGTGGAACAGCAGGCACCCGGAGGGAGGGCCTTCACCCTTGGGAAGCTCCTGTAGTCTATCTACACATGCAGGCAGAGCCTGTCCACGAGGGACACACAAGCCCAGAAAGAGGGACCCAGCTGGCCATTCCTAATGCTCTTGAACCATTGCCTAACGCAATGCTTTGTTACTTTCCTTACTGGAACATCTTTGATACTTTACGGGGACATCTTGCCTCATGTCTCACGTAGCTCATACAGCTCTGATACCATTGTGCAACGTGCCCGAGCATTCCCATGCCCTCATAGATACTGTAGTGCAACACTCCCCCTCGTTCCCATACCCCTACAGATACTGCCTTGCAACAGTCCTGATCCTTCCCATGCCCTTGTAGATACCATAGTGCAACATACATTGCAACAATCCAGTTCTTTCCCATGCCCATACCGATACCCATGCTGAAACAAAATACAACAGTATACCTGTTCTGCAACATTGCTATCCTTTCCCACTGCAACATTTTTGTTCCTTCCCATGCTGTCATCCTCATATCCATTGGCCCCCTGCTCATGATCACATAGTGCAAACCCTATAAAAATGGATGATTTCTTCCAATTAATCGGAGTTTCTTCCACCTTGACTCCTGCCTCATTTATCGTGTACCGGGACGGATCCTTGGAGGTCAAGGACCCCCAACAAGAAGGCAGCTCTCCACAGCTTTGCTGCGGGTGTTACGAGGACGCCTGAGGCCTGGAGATGGATTGCTCAGGAGCAGTAGCAGTTATGTGAAAAGATTTAACCGCAAAAGGGATGAGAAAATCCAAAGGGCAGCCCATACCAAGTGTATCTGAACCCTTGCAAAGCTTTTCTGAGGCCTTGGCTCTGTTGGGATTCAATGACTTGAAGGGCATCTGCCTTCATTCAGGCTAGCTTTTCACTAGACTGGGCCCCCAGTGCTTCCTTGGGAACCTTTTGAGCTCAGCCCTTCTAAGCCAATCAAGGCTTCCTTCCAGCCCTGCTAATGCTGAGGATGTTGGTGTTTCTCAATATAATAAATGCCTCTAAATTTTTTTTAAAAATTCAATTGCAGATATTCAAGTATAGTATAAGGCAGTGAATCACAGATAACTGGCTTGTTTGATTCATAAGTCACGGTTTCATGGTCACTTTATTTTTTAGGGTTAATTATTTTTTACTATGTGTCCTACGCTCTAAATTAAACATTATGGTTGTTTAGGAAAGATAATTCATACAAAATATTTTCTTTTTATTGAATTAAAAAAGCTTATCTATTTTGTGGCATAACTTATCTAAATCACTAATGTCACTTAACAATAAATTTTTTGGAGAGGGGGCGCTCCCCAAAGTTTTCATCTGTATGGGGAGCCCTTAACGTGGGGAAACTTCTGCTACTTTTTGAGTGATGGGCAGTTCTATATAGTCTTAGAGAGTTTTCTGGGGCATTGACAAGTTAAGTGACTTATTGATGGTCACAAAGCTAATTTTTCAGGGGCAGGGCTGGATCCTAGTTCTTTCTCACTCCAAGTTTAACTCTCATCACCATCTTGCCTCTTTAGCATTAAATATACTAGCCAAAAAATTTTTAATGTGAAACTTCTTTTATATTCTGCAGATCCCCAAATAAAAAAGTCAATTTTTTTTAAACTTATTCTTTATTTTTGGTTTACAGCACTCAGTTCCACAAGTTTTTGAGTTCCAAATTTTCTCCCTCCTTCTTCTCCTCCCCCCTTTCCCCCAAGACAGCATGTAATTCGATATAAGTTCTACATATACCTTTGCATTAAATTTATTTATACAGTACTCAGGTTGTAAAGAAGAATTATAACCAAAGGAATGAATCATGATAAAGAAGAAACAAAACCAAAAAAGAAGAAAAAAGAGAGAGAGAGAAAATAGTTTGCCTCAATCTGCATTCAGACACTGTAATTCTTTCTCTGGATGTGGATAGCTTTTTCCATCATGAGTCCTTTGGAGCCGTCTTTGAATGTTGTATTGCTGAGAAGAGCCAAGTCTATCAAAGTTAGTCATCACAGATACTATGTGTCTGTAATCATGTATAATGATCTCCTGGTTCTGCTCCCCTCACTCAGCATCAGTTCATATAAGTCTTTCCAGGTTATAATGAAGCCGGTCTGCTCCTCATTTCTTATAGCACAATAGTATTCCATTACATTCACATACCACAACTTATTTAGCCATTCCCTAATTGATGGGCATCCCCTTGATTTCCAATTCTTTGCCACCACAAAAAGAATTGCCATAAATATGTACATTTGTGTCCCTTTCCCACTTGCATGAGCTCTTTGGGATACAGTCCTAGAAGTGGTATTGCTGGGTCAAAGGGTATGCACATCTTTATAGTTCTTTGGGTATAATTCTAAATTGCTCTCCAGAATGGCTGGATCAGTTCACAACTCCACCAACAATGTAACAGTCTTCCAATTTTCCCACATCCTCTCCAGCATTTATGATTTTCCCATTTTGTCATGTTGGCCGATCTGACAGGAGAGATGTAGTACCTTACAGTTGTTGTGATTTGCATTTCTCTAATCAATAGATTTAGTGCATTTTTTCATACACCTATAGATATCTTTAATTTCTTCCTCTGAAAACTACCTGTTCATATCCTTTGACTGTTTATCAGTTGGGGCAAATATTTCTTAATGGCCTGTCATATGCCATATACTGTGCTAGGCTCTCGGGAGATTGGTATATAGAATTTATTACTCATGGTAAATACTTAAACTTTTTTTTTTGCTACCTACAAACATGCTATCTCATCCCAAACTCCATCCTTAATCCTGTCATCTCTTACAAGCTAACACCCTACATCTTGCTTCTCTTTCTCACTTCCCTAGAAAAAGCCATTTACATTCATTACCTCCACTTCCTCTTCTCCTACTCACTTTTCAGACCTTAAAATTTGCTGAAACTGTCTTCTTCAAGGTAATTAACAGTCTAAATTGCTAAATCCAATGGGCTTTTTTTTGGAGTCCTTATCCTTCTTGACCAATCATCTGCAGCTTTTGACACTGTTGATTATTTTTTTCTACTGGATTTACTTTTTCTCTTGTCTTTTGTGACACCGGTCTCTCCCAGTATTCTTTCTGTTTGACTGATCTTTCCTCAGTCTCCTTTGCTGAATTATTTGTTGGGTCCCTTAAACTATGTTGTAATTCGTTTTATAGCATCTATACATAACTACTGGGATACATACGTACATACACGCATACATATATACTTACATAAAAACATTGTTTCCCCCACAGAATGTAAACTCCTTGAGGGCAGGGAATGGTTTCACTTTTGTCTTCATATCCCCAGCTCCTAACACAGGATCTGGTACATAGTAGGTACTTAGTAAAGGCTTATTGATGGATTGATGGTTTATGGCTTCTATGATCTTTCTTACGATATGTATAAGGATATGTTAGGACTTGATAACTGCATGTGCTATCCTTCCTCTGGGGAATGTAAATCAGTTGATATTGCTGGCTAGGAAAAGAATTATACACACTGACACACATTTATATATATGTGTGTGTATACACACACATACACACACACACGTATATATATATGTATATCTCAGTCAATAGACATTTATTAAGCACCAAATATGTAGCAGGCACTGTGTTAAGCACTGAGGATACAAAAAGAGGCAAAAGACAGTCCCTGCCCTCAAGGAACTCTCATTCTCATGGGGAAGACAAAAAGCAAACATGTACAAACACACTACATACAAGTAAATAGGAAATCATGAACAAAGAGAAGGCACTAGAATTGAGAAGTATTGGGAACTGAGGCCTTTCCCTTTGTGTTAGGACTTTTTGTGGTTTTGAAGGTTATTCCCCTCTCCTTTTTAAAATCTGAGTTAGAATTCACATGTAGAATCAGGGAAAAAGCCATAAGCACCAACATCAGAGACACTTTGATTCTCACTTGAGTGGCCCAAGGCCACTCTCTTAGCACTCCTATTGGACTTCCTAGGAAGGGGAAAGAAGGGAAGGCAATAGGCATTTATAGAGCACCTATGAGGGGCCAGGCACTATGCAAAGCATTTTATAAATAGTATCTCATTTTAACCTCACAACAATCCTGCAAGGCAGATACTGTTATCATCCCCATTTTACAGTTGAGGAAACTGAAGCAAATAGAAGTTAAGTGACTTGCCCAGGGTCACATAGCAAGTAAGTGTCTGAGTCTAGATTTGAACTCAGGTCTTCTGAAGACCCAGCACTCTATGCCAGGGCTGTCCAAAACATGGCCCGCAGTGTGATTCATGCAGCCGCCTACAAGCATAGAAATTTACATAAATGCTTCAGTAAATGAAGCTGAGCTACCGCAGAGCTCTCACTAAAATGGCAAATCAGAATATACTGCCTATTGTTTCAATAAAAACCTAAGGTTGGACAGCCCTGCTCTATGCCATTTAATTTCTTCCTTGATTATACCTCTAGACCAACAGAGGTCTTCTCCTGTTTTCCCTGTTATATAGCTTCATAGATGTGTCCATCTGGGCTCAAACACACTCATGACACCTAGGACCATAGATAAGAGCCTCCATATCTCTCTTGTAGTTGACCTAGAGTAGATTGGGAAACATTCCATTCTCAAGTTCTCACTCTCCCCAACCAGTAATTGTGCTGAATAATCTGAAAACCCAGATATGGAACTAGAGATATAATAGATAATACTTTGCTCCCCATCAATCACCATCACAGATTGGACTTTTTCCATTCAAGGGACAAAGCTAGGAAACCATCTTGGCAGCCATCATTCCACCACCCCAGTATGGATGGAGATTTGGAAGACTTTCTGAGGCCTATAGTAGAGCTCACCATGCAGTATATGCTACAATAAATCCCATTTCACAAAAGTATTGTGTGGGATTTTTTTTCCTACTCCTTTCACTAGTACCAATGCACTGCCTAATCAGTCATCAGGATAGGTCTTTGGTGCCAAATAATAGAACATTAAGTGAGTGAAATCCCAGATCACTTCAGTGAATGGCTCCACTTTAGATAATCATCCATGTCTGCAACCAGAGCATGAGTGAAACCAAGTTCTGGTCTCTCTTTTCTCCTTTGTCTAGTGAACTAAGCTTCTAGGGCTTTACTCATACTGATGACTTCCAAATGTATTTGTGTGCATGTATGTATGTACGCGAGTATATATGTATATACACACATATATGTATATATGTACACATGTAACCAAAATCTTAGTGCACTAATCTTTAATAACATTATGAGTATAAATGTTTGTTGTTGTTGAGTTGTATCTGACTCATTATCCCATTCAGGGCTTTCTTGGGCAAAAATACCGGAGTGGTTTGCCATTTCCTTCTCCAGCTCATTTTACAGATGAGGAAACTGAGGCAAGCAGGGTTAAGTGACTTACCCAGGGTGACACAGCTAGTAAGTTTCTGAGGCCAGATTTGAACTCAGGAAGAGGAGTCTTCCTGACTCCAGGTCTGGCCCTCTATCCATTGTGCCATCTAGCTGCCTTAATTATAAATGCTTCACTCAGAAAAAACGTTTAAAAGGTTATTTGAAAATATTAGTGTTTCTTATGTTCAACAGAACTACTCTCTTGTGCTTCACATCATTACATTCAATTTTTGAATTTCATAAAACCTTGATCAGTTGCCACTCAGTGACTGAAAGGATTGCATTTTGTAAACTTAGTCTGAAGGCCATTTAAAGAAAAAGGCTTTGTTGCATACATGACAGTTTTGATGTGAGTTGATGAGAAACTGCCTAATGGCAATAGATGAGATAAGCAAGTTGGCCAAGCAAAAAGACTTCCTCTACTGATCTGCTGGTCTGAGAAAATGTCATCCAGAAATGGTTCCACATGCTTGACAATTCCACATCATGATAAGAATTTTTAAAAAAACATTATACAAAATTCACAGAAGTATATAAATGCAAACAAATTTTAAATATTCTTTTGGCAATTTGTTGCAGTTATATTTATGAAGTTTAAAAATTAAAATTGCACTAGGACTTTTGGGACAGCACACATATACCCACATACACTTCCAATCTTATTCTCTCTCCCAAGTCCCATAGAGATTTCAAACTCTACATTTCCAAAACAGAATTCATTAACTTTCCCCCGAATCGATGTCTTCCAAACTTTCTTATTTTTGTTGAAAAAGTGCCACCACCCTTCCAATTACCCAGATTCACAACTTGGTAGTCATCCTTGCCATTTTCCTCTTCCTTGTGCTCCATGTCTAATTAGTTCATTTCCTCCCCATCTCTGGCTTCCATCTCCACAGCTGACACCCTAATTCAGGCCCTCATCACCTCGTCTGGACCTCTCAACTCGTTTTCCTACTCCCAGTCTCTCTTTGCTATTCCGTCTTTTGAATAGCTGCTAAAATTATCTCCCTAAAGCATGACTCTGACTATGCCTTACTCAAGAATCTTCAGTGGCTTATTCCTACCTCTGGGATAAAATGTGAACTCAGCTTGGCATTTTAAAACCTCTGTCACGGCATTTCAGCCTTATTTCACGTAACTCTCCATTGGAAACATCATGCTCTGGTCAAACTTGTGTAACTTGCTGTACCCAGAACTTGGCATTCCATCTCCCATGGTTGGAGCTTTGGATAGGATATTTCCCTTACCTTGGGCCACAGTGGAGTTGGAATCAATTCCTATAGAGATCATCTAGTCCAACTCTTGGTAGTACAGATGAGGAATTGAGAGGCCCAAGGGGGTTGTGATTGGGCCAATGGCACTCAGGTAGTGGTGGTTGGGATTTGAACCCAGGTTGCAAAGTGACTGCATCTCACTTGGAATATACTCCCTGGCCATCTTCTCTTAGAATCCCGATGTTCTTTCAAGGGAGAACTTGGGCTTCCTCGTCCAGAGGACCTTTCCTGATCCCCCTAGATATTAGCTTCCTCTTCCTCCACAGATGATCTTCCTTTTCCATGTCTACTTACATATTGTATCCCCCAGAAGAATGTAAAGTCTTTGAAGGCGGGGCCCATTTTCCTTTTTTTTTTTTATCTGCAGTGTTTCCCACCATGCCTTACATACGTGCAGTGCCTGTTGAATTGGACTGAACCTCTCTTGGCCTGCCTGCTGTAAAGTGATCTGTAAGGTCACCTTGAGGTTTGTGACATTGAGTCATGTTTGTCTAAACCATCTGGATCCAAACATCGTTAAAGACTATGCCTGAAGAGCAAGAGATCTCAACGTATGGAAAGCAGTCAATATAGACACCATGATTTGATCCCATGGAAGATGGCAAGGATTCATTGTACAGCAATAGGGTTCTACTAATCTTTTATTCTAAGTTAGTCTTAACTCATCATCACCAGTGCTTCACTCTTACTATTCTCCCAAGCCTCCTTCAACCTAGCACACACGGACGAGGATGACTAAATTTATTCCTAGTCTCACTCCGTTTCGGTTTCCGGGTTCTTTTAAGGCTGTACTTGTATTCCAAGGACTAAAAAGCACTTTATATCCAGCACCTCTCAAAAGCCTTCATGTTATAATTCAATAGTACCATATTGCAAGATATATCGGTTGAGGAAAGTCCTTATAGGATCATGGATCTAGAGTGAGAAGAGAATTCAAGAGGTCATCTAGTCTGACCCCTCAAGATGAGGAACCAGAGGCCTGGGGAGGCTGTGACTTGCCCAAGACCTCACAGCCAATTTCAGGAGTGCAATTTGAACCCAGACCTTCTGACTTCAGGGCCGGGACTCTTTGCACTATGATTTCTTAGCACTTTCCTATTGTCACATATCATTTTACTGGAATTAATGATTCATATTCACCTTGAAGTCATTTTCCAATGGGAAATAGAGCAATCAACTATGACTAAGCAATATAGATAAAAATAGTTTTCTATATGTGTGTGTATAAATACACACACACAAACTATATATGTACCTATGTGGTATAGGTATACACACAAACTACATATTGCATAAAACTAATTTAGAACATTCTCTTCACTTATCCTTTTTGCATATTGCATTTTATTTCCCATTGGAATGATGATGAATGGTGTAAGGTCAGAGAGGCTCATTCCCAGCCAGCCACAGGACCTGTCAAAAGGCCACCTCTGCATTAAATCATAGAGTAGCTGCTATCAGTGTTAGGGGAAGGACTGACAAAATTAAAGATGCTTTAAGCATTTCTCCTTCAAGAGAACACTGTCAAAGTTGCACTCAAATGACATATATTTGGATATGGTTCTAATTTCTGTTCATCTCCAGCAAAATTTAGATTCTTCTGTATCATCCTTCTAGCTTGTTTACAAGGTAAGAATGTCTTTTGTTTGGATTATGACATTGGAGTGACAATCTGTAGAACCCATCCATCATCAGTAGAATGATATTGGGCAGATATTGCAAATGAACAGAGAACTGGGACCCAGAATTGAAGAGCTTGCATTGCCTTTGGGAAACTGCAATGTTCTTCCATTGATTCCACGCTTCTCTTGAAATAAAGGTTAAAAATACAAACAAAAGAAAAAACCCATGCCCCAAAAGTCATTAGTACAGTGTGTCTTCCAAATCCGGGATACGCAGACCATTGAAAAAAACTGTCATATGTCGTGCTTTTCATTAAAATACTTTAAAAAACCTTGCATTTGATATACTTGTGCTCCTACTTTAGAGACTGTAAACTCAGTGTTCACAGATAATAGCTTTGCAATTATCTTAATGAGCACACACTAGAGTCCAACTCTGGAGTACCAACTTAATATTAATGCCCAGAAAAAGTTTAAACTATGGCTGTGTTGATTCTAGCACCACAAAACATATCAAGACCTTGGACTTACCAAATGGAAAAGGAGAGAAAGTCAGGGAAAGATATTTTATTTTTATAATCTAGGAGGGAAATACAATGAAAAAACTCCCACAAAACCCAGTGAGTCTGTAAATATCAATCCCAGTCCATTTCAAATATAGGTAGAGATTTTATCTTTAGAAAAACATTTTTGAAAACTCATAACCAACTCTGTTGCCCCTCCCCACCCCACCCCCACTTTTGCCTGTAGGACAATCAACTAAATACAAATCTTGCAGATTTGAGTTTGCAGAAGAAACCTTATCAAAACTATGAAGATCATTTTAATGAAATGCTTTGAAGGATTTTGAACTTGAAAGCTGAGGAAGAAAAAGCATTTACCAGAAGTATTAAGTTAAGGAATTGTAATCATACAAATTGAATATTCACAACTCCCAAAGTCCTAAGTAGAAATATGTCTCACAAGTGTGGACTTCTAAGTATACATTATGCTACACAAAAGGCTAAAAATGAATTATCTACAGGACATCTTGCTGAAGGGCAGAATATATCCCAAAGTACAATAAGAAAAAAGTTTTTGAAACAAGTTACTTGTGATTCTTTAGGTAAGCATGTTTTTCAAAAATTTCTTTGGAATGACTAAAACTCCATAGTTGATAAATTCCATATTCTACAAAATGCCCATGTATTCTATGATGATATAAAAAATAGAAAAAAAAAGGCATTTACAGCATTAAGTACAGATTTGCCATTAATATACTCCTAGTCTGAGGACTCCTGTGAAAATTTGTCGTTATGTACAATTTGGCATCATTGCCAAACATCAATATAAACTGTATCAGCAATCAACCAACCAGTGTTTCATTAGAAACTGCACCGAATACAATGTCAAAAACATTACTTTATTTGTCTAGGATGAAATGTCCTATTAAGTACAAAAAATTACTCTTTAGAGTTTGCCACAATTATTAAAAACATAGCAATCTATTGCCTACGGGTAGGAAAGTTCTTTCTGCAACAAGTTTTAAATGATTAAGTCCATATATATTTATACTATATATATGAATAAATAGTACAGAAATACTGTGATGTGATGAGATGCAAAATAATTTCATAACATTAAAAACGTAGGGTTCTTGCATCAGCAAATGCATACAATATGTAGCATTAAAAAAGTCAGACGACATAACCTCAATGCAACTACTTTTATCTTATTTTAAGAAGCATAAACTTTGTTTTCACATTGAACAGTTTTCCTTAGTTTAAGTGACAACATCTGTATAAACAAACAAAAAAGAATGGTCTAAGAATTATTAGATCAAATGAACCCCAGAATAACCTGTACACCTGAGCCTGTAATAAGAAAGAGTTGTGATCCATAGCTATGTCTTACACGTAGTTTTAGGAAACTAAGAAGTGGAAAGGGTCTTGCATAGCGGGGGTGATATTAAATCTAGGGAAAGGCTTTAAAAAAAATTCTCAGGCAAACTCCAGATCTTGGGAGAACAAAGCTAATGTGAATTAGTGCAAAATCTAGTAATATTTTTGCAAGGCTGCATAAGCCAAACAGCAGATTTCATTACAGCTGTTAATATAATGTAGAAAAATGCAGTTTAAGCACAGATCATTAAAAGCAAGAGAAACTTGCATGGAGAGCTTCAGTTGATTTCACTGTTACTCTACCTTTCCTTCTCTGAAGAAAACAAACACAAGCTATTCTAGACTTCAGTAAGCAGTCCTCCATTCTTGTGGGATACTCTGCTTCCCACTACATGGACCTCCAGCATTCACTGATGCAGCAGGTATGACGCCCCTGTTGACTATTTTGAAGCAATAAGGAATTGGGAATGACAAAAGACAGGGCCACTTTCCTGGGAAAAACAGTCATATTTAGTTTTTTCTGTCCTGTGTTGCCCTTTTGGAGTCCCCTTCCACCCCACCCATGCTTACAATCAGTACCACACATTCAAAGACACTTCCATCTGTGGGAGAAAAATTTTCTCCATTTATTTTGTTTCATATACATCCATATTTTGAATTTTAATACAAAAAGAAAAAAATTAGAATCTGACAAATGTTTACAAACAAGATACCTTCAAATAGATTTTACTCATTTCAGTCTGGTGCAGAGTAAATGACAAATTGTACTGTTTTATTCAAGGCAACAGAGTCTGTAGTCCATGACCACTTAGCCCAACCTTTATGCAAGCTTAATTTTTATCTAGCATGAACAATAAACTCACTGTTGATTCCCAGTTTTTTTTTGTGTATGTGTGTGTGTGTGTGTGTATTTGTATGTGCACATGTGTACATAGCAGCTCCTTTCATAGAAAGAAAAGACATCTAGAGGTCTCTTGTACTTTTACCTACAGGAATCATGATAGATAGAGAATGGATTACATGTAACCGGGGCTGGATTTTTTTTTAAGAAAAAATAATTAGCTGACAAATGAGGGCAGCAATAAAAAAAGCGTCTTTTTTGCAACAATAAATAAATACAGTCAAAGTTTTCTGTGTGACTTTAAACCAGCTTCTTCACTGAAGAGCAGACGTGGCATTTCCATGGAGTTAAAACTTGACCCCATTTATCTTTATTCTTGCTTTCCTTTTCTCTCTTTCAATAAACAAAGTTTTCTCGCTTCTGCCACAATAGTAAAACAATTTGATCTTGACAAGAATATGGTGCTGATTTTGTTTTCCTTTGTCCGCTGGACAAAATAGGCCAAGAATATAATTTGACTTTTGTGACCAATAAAAACGAAGTTTAGGTCAAGTCTTGTCAGGAGAACCTGACTAAAAACATCTGGCTTCTTAATTTTAAACTTTTCAGATAACCAGATTCTTGCTGTGTTTTGCATTAGTTTAACACGCTGAACTCTAAGAAGCTGTAGACTGCAGTTTGTTGTTATGAGACCTGCAGAATACAGAAAAAAGGGAACAATTAAGCACCCTTCATTTTGGAGAACAATGAGGCTCTAAGCCAGTGCCAACCAAGGTCAATCAGTCGGAGGGAAAGCAGCCGATACTAAGGAGACAATTATTTTTGACATTCAGAAATTTTTTTTTTAGCCTAGTGAATTAAAATTTTTTACTGTACACTAAACATGATTTTTTTTTTCTGTAAAATCCCCCAAGACTTAAAAATATATTTTACTAATAAAGGTTACAAAATTTTTAGCCATAGGGAAAAAGACATTTACAGAAGTATCATCATTATGGTTAAAAAATATGTACAAACTAATTTACATTGACAGGGGTTGTTGGGGGTGGGGTAAATCTGAGATGTAAAAAAAGAGCAACATTTAACAGTAATTAAAAATCACATTTTTCTAATAAAAATTCAGACAATCTCCTTTCTAAACTTCACAGTTTTATTCACAACTGCAGTTAGTATGATGAAAATACTGTACAGAGTTTCCAGGACTAACTAAGCCAACAGACTTTAATACAGTATTCCCAGAATTTACAATAATTTTTTTTTAATACATTGTTCAATGTGGCTGCTAGGAAATGATTGTTTACTGCTATACATCTTTAAACATTTAAAAATTCTGTTAACTAATCTGAACTTTCTGGAGGCAGGGTTTGTATTAAGTAAATGACATGGTACAATGAAAGAATGAGTGACCCCCAACATCCAGCTCTGATTCCAGTTAAAAAGTTCAGACTAAAGATATCACAATCTGTAAGAAAAGAAAGAACATGGATGGTGTAAATGAAGAAGCATAACAAATAAAATGCAGTAATGAAAATAATGTGCAAATACTTAATGCTGGATACTATAAATGAAAACAGGGGGATGAGGGAATGGCAGCAGATGGCAGCTTGGTAAATCACTGAAATGACCCCTAAGGTCCTGGTCATTTCCAACTCTAAAATCCTATAATTCTAAATACTGGTTATTCACTTCCAATTTAATCTTGCTAATTCGCACAGAAATTAGAATAGCCGTCTATATCATGACATTCAGTGGTGCTTGCAACAGGCTTTCACATTTAGATTTTTGATTTCTGTTACGAATCCAAAATTTCCCCAATTCTGCTACAACTGCTTTCTAATGGAAATTACTAAAACTGAACTGTAAAAAATAGGAATTAAAAATAGTAGAATTGAAGTAACGTAATTTTATTTATTTAGGTCGTATAATCATTTTTATACTGTACACGGTCAATGCTAAATGTTGAACTATGCTCTGAGGGTTTGGAAACTCTTTACAGTCTATTTTCCCATTCAGAAAAGAACTGCTGGAAAAATTTCCCCAAAATAACCAACTCCAAATTTCCCATGAGGTTTTCAATTCTTAAATAACGGTGCAATGCTAAACAGAATTAAAATTATAAACTAAAAAGGAAGGAACATTCAGGGAAGAATGCAGCCCTGATTTTAAAATAGGCCAAACTGAAGCTTTGCAATTTCCCAGCACTAAACTTGTTGGCCTACTAAAATTTGGTAGTTACCTGAGTATCTTTAAAATTTGTCATCAATAAAAAGTACCCTAAGAGCCAATTCCTTTGGGAGGCTAGCTCATGGTGTTCTAAAGAGCTGATTTAATTTTGAGCATCAACAAATCAGAGACTGCAACAACTGGCCTTTTTTTTTTTTTTTTGCTTACCTGCTTGCCTTGAATCCTTTTAATTTCTGTACAAAGAATGATTCAAGAACTTCTGCACACTGGTAAAAAGGGGAGTCACTTGGATTGTAGTAACGACAGTTATCAAAAATTTTGGTCATATCTGCCACAAATTCTGTCAGCTTTTTGTAATAACGCTTCTGTATTCTTTCTTCCATGGTGGCTAGATCTTAAAAATACAAAAATATGAAATATTATTTTAAGAAAACTGAATATAAAAGTTTTTAATGTATTACCAAATCTGGTCCTGAACATTCCTTTCAGGTTTAATGTAATACATTTATTACCAAAGTAAGCATGAGAAAATATGAAGGGGAAGAGGATCTCTTCTCTTCAAAAAATCAAACCCAACTGTTTTCTCGTAGTCTTTTGTAAAAATGCCTTTGCAATATCGTTCAATCATACTTTATTTCCCAATAGCTCCGTTCCTAACAACCACCACCTTGATGGCCACATCTGCCACCTCTTCCAACATTCTGTGCTGAAGATAAACTTTTATTATCAACACTAATTTCAGAAACTTAGATTTTTTTCTCTCAAATTTGTGCTCCCGAACATGAACAGAGAGGTTTAGGGTTTGCTTCAGCAACAGCAGTGGGCACAGGAGAACCTACTCCTCACTGTCACCAAACCTGCCAGTACTCCCAGGGGCTTCTTAAGACATCTTGTCCTTTCAGAAATTTGTGCACTGGGGTCTAGAATTTAAATTTATTAGATTGCAGAGAAGGCTCCTCTAAAATCAACCGGCCATAGACACAGGCTTTTCCCCCCACTTTCCACAAAGCTAAATATATAGCACTGACCCGAAAACTGTATTCTCAACTTCTATAGCCACAGAGAAAACTAAGTGTTTAAAATTCATGTTGTGGGGTATATGGGAGGAAAGTAAAATTAGGGAGAGAAAAATTAGCTTGCTTGTTTTATGATCCTTATTTTGGTCTAACTACAATATTTTAAGAGAAAACATAATTATTTATAGCATAAAAACCCCAAACCAAAAGTATTTTGATGCTCAAGTACATATTTGAAAAATTAATGTGAATAAAGTCAGAAATCAGGGAAGGCAAGTGTCTTGCAATTAACCTCACTCTTCAGATGTACTTCTACAAAGTCTGATTCTCACACCTCATCAAGGTGATAACTTGGGGCTCTTGAAGGCTAAGCATGCAGAAAGCAAGCTCTAATCTGTTTTATGACACAGGAAGGCTCACAATTCCCGGCAAAAGATGTCTGTTTTCCAAGGAGTTGCCTAGCTAAGCATGGAATGGCTTATCACCAGGAGGCAGGTGGTTTGGTAGTAGTGAATTTTATGTTTGATGGGTTGCCATGGCCAAAGAAAAATACAGGCTTGTTTCCAGGTTTGCCCATCTTCCTTCCACTTCTGCAATGAGGGTGATAGAGTGGCAGAAAAGGGGGCAAAAAGTACTAAAAATCAGTTGTTAGACTTAAGATTTCAATATTCATTTGCTGATGTTGTTCAGTCGTTTTAAGTTGCGTCCGACTCTTTGTGACCCCATTTGGGGTTTTCATGGAATAGGTACTAGAGCAGTTTGCCATTTCCTTCTCCAGCTGATTTTAAAGATGGGGAACTGAGGCAAATCGGACTAAATGCCAAACAGGATTAAAGCTGTCTTTACACAGCTTTACACACAATTTTTTATTACACAGCTGCCTGAGGCCAGATCTGAACTCAGGAAGATCAGTCTTCCTGACATTAGGCCCAGCACTCGATCCATTGTGCCACCTGGCTGCCAGTGTCAATATTCATATATTCTATTATATTCAGCTATTTTAAATACCAAGCAAGGGTTAGAGAATTTTAGTGTCTGAGTTAGCTGAAAAGATTAAAGTCATCTAAGGAAAAAGTCCATTTTTCTAATTCTCAGAACTTGTCAAAAAAAAATTTTTTTAAAAATATGTCTATACATAGTCTCTCTTTAATCTCTTGCATCCTGGCTTCCACTCTCATCTTTTTATTGAAACAGGTCACTGATGACAAAATTGCCAAATACAACAGAATTCTGTCAGCATTTAATACTGTTTTCTCTTTATTTTCTGTGTTCTGTCTCTCCTTAAGCTTCATGAACACTTCATACTCTAGGCTATCACATGTGCATGGGAAGACTTCCTAAAAATCTTCATCTGCAGCTAAACTGAACAAGTCTCCTTTAAAAAATTAATACGTTTAACTTCCATTGACAAATATAAGCACTTAAAGATATTAAAAAGAAATGTACCAAAAA
The DNA here is from genome assembly GCA_028646595.1 of Phalanger gymnotis. Classification (NCBI taxonomy): domain Eukaryota; kingdom Metazoa; phylum Chordata; class Mammalia; order Diprotodontia; family Phalangeridae; genus Phalanger; species Phalanger gymnotis. The sequence goes on from CM053626.1 coordinate 167,256,066, forward strand.
CTCCTTGAACACAAGAATTAGGAATCATTATACATGAAACCATATGCTTATTTATTTTTAAAAATCTAATTTTAGTTTCAGTTCTGAATTCTCCCTTCCTCTTACCTTCTTTTATCTATCAAGAAAGAAGGACAAAGCCCATTACAAATTTGTGCAGTGGAAAACAAATTCCCACATTATTGATTGTTAAAAGAAATAAATGTCATATATATTAAGTTTAAGGATGTAGTAATGGAGTTTTTTTATACATTCAATATGAAATCTCTTGCTGCTTGTTATCTTTATGTTCATTTCAGTAAGCATATTGTTGTTTTGAAGCTGTTTTGTAAACTCTGAATGATTTCATGTATCTCCCATATTTCTCTGAGTTCTTTAATTCATCATTTATTCATGTATGATAACATTCTATTTTTTCATATACTATGCTTTTTTCAATTATTCACCAGATGTTGGGCACATATATCATTTCTAGTTTTTTTCTTATTCTGCTATTATAAATAAAAATATTTCCGTTCAGTTGAGTCTCCCCCCTCTGCTGCCCCCTTTGTAAATAGTGTACTATAAGCATAAATCTAATAGTGAGATCACAGGGTTCAAGGGCACCGACATTTTTGTAACTTTTATTATTTAGTTCCACATTATTTTCCAAAAAGATCAAACTAAGTCACTGTTAAATTAATAGTGTATTAGTCATTTTTACCAGAGGCATGTCAGCATTTAATTTTGTTCTATCTTATAACCTTTGCCAATTTGCTAGGTTCAAAGTGGTAAGATTTTTCTCTCAGAAATGTTCAATGCACAAGATTTCCTCCAATCTTTATCTTTCTTCTTATATACTGAATACATTTGAATTCATGTATTTTTTCTCTTATCATTTCTCCTAAGTTAGAGCAGGTTAAGAACTTTTTCCCAACCCACAACTATCAAAGATATTCTACTCTCTTTTATTAAATAAAAAAAAATTCATCTTTTTACCTTGCTTCTGCTGAGTCCTCAAATGTCTGCCAGAGAATTTCTCTTGGATTTTCCACTAGTACCTCATATTTTACATGTTCAAAACTGAGTTTAGCATCTTTCCTCTCAAACCTATTTCTCCTGACTTTACTATTTTATTGGTGGTACCATCACTTACTCACACAAGGTCTTACATGAAAAACTTTGTAGTTATCACATACAAATGGTTACTAAGTCTCATCTTAGCTACCTTTGCATTATCTTTTGCATCTACTCAGCATAAACCATTCTCCTTTTTCCCTCTTCTCCTGGCGGTGCTGGCATACAAGTAGGGTACTGCTGACGCAATTGCCCACATAGAAATTTCCTGATGATTTTTGGTGGAAGTACCTTGGATAAACTTTGGAGCATGTGTAGACATTCTGTAACTGTTTGCAGTCTTCTAGCCAGGTGGTGGACAGCAGCCTCTTTTGTTGGCTGCAGTGGGAGAACCAGAACTAGGGGTGCTTTCAAAGAGCCATTTGTTGTCCTTGGCCTCTCTCTTGGCTTGACTCCTTTATTGATGATATCCAGTGAGAGGTATTACTGTAAGGGGAGAGGCCTTGGGACCCCTCTGTTTGAGGGTACCATGTGGCCCTGTGAACATGGTCCTCTGTTCTTTGTCAGCCTTGGCGTATCTTCTTTTGTTTTAGGTGAAGGGATGGTAGACTGGCCATGTGATCTTGAGAGTTTCAAATGGTCAGGTGAGTGAGTGACTGGGAGTGAGGTGCAGGAGTCCTATTCTTTCCCCTCTACTGCAATCCTGGGACTGTCCTTTAATACCACCCCCACAATTAATGCCATCCTAGTTGGTCTTTTCACCTCCCTTCACACCTTTGCCAAACTCATCTTTCTTATATGAGTCAACCTTGTGTTAAAACCAAAACAAAACACTTTGGCAGGCCTGCCCAAATAAAGTCCAACCTCACTGGTATTCAGGGCACTCTGCTGCCACCTCACCTTCCCAACCTTTTCTCAGACTCTTCTCCTCCACACATACTACAGCCCAGCCAAAGTGGAGCTCTCTCTGCCTCTCAAAGTGTCTTGAATTTTTCTGCCTCCATATTTTGGCTCATGCTGATCTCTGTGTTTGGAATATCTTCTGTTTCACCCTTTAGATTGCTAAATATTTACCTGTCCTTTAAAACTCAACTTAAAACCACTGCCTCTGTAAGGAAAAGAGAAGACAGGAGAAGAGAAAAGAGAAGAGGAATGCATTTAAGAGGCTTTATGAAGGTTTTTATTTTATGACAGACCATGTCAACAGATTGTATATGAAGGGTGAGAGAATGAGGGATGGAAGAAGACACCTAGGCTTCCAGCCTGGGTGAACAGGAAAATAATGGTGCCCTCAAGAGTAAAAGGAAAGGGGGTATGAGGTAAAAGATAACGAATTCAGTTGCGAAGACAATGAGTTTAAGATGTCCATGGGTCATCCCAATCAGGATGTCTAACAGTCGGTTAGATGCAAACCTGGAGTTTAGCAAAGAGGTGTGAGGGCTGGATAAGTAGATCTGATAATCATTAGTACAGAGATCATAACTGGATCCATCGGAACTGATGAGACAACCAAGTGAAGGACAACAGAAGGAAAGAGAAGAGGGCTCCTGATAGGGCCCTGTGGGACACCCATCTAGAGCAAAATACGACCCGGGTGAAGATCGTGCAAAAGAGACTGAGAAGTGCTCAGAAAGGAGAAGAACCCAAAGAGAGTGGTGTGACAAAATCTAGAGAGAAGAGAGTGCATCAAAGAGAAGAGGGGTCCCGATAAGAGCCCTGTGGGACACCCATCTAGAGCAAAATATGACCCGGGTGAAGATCCTGCAAAAGAGACTGAGAAGTACTCATATAGGAGGAGAACCCAAAGAGAGTGGTGTGACAAAACCTAGAGAGAAGAGAGTGAATCAAAGAGAAGAGGGTGAGAAAAGGTCATTGGATTAATTAAGAGATTGTTAGTAGTAATTTTGGAGAAAATGGTTTCAGTTGAATGATAAGGGCAGAAGCCATATTGCAGAGAGAAAAGAAGAAAATGAGAAGAAAAAAAGTGGAATCATAAAAGCAAAGTGAGACATGGGATGCTATTTTGTGGGGACAGCTGGATCAGGTAGGGGTTTTCTAAGGATAGGGTAAATATAAGCATGTTTGTAGACACCAGAGAGGCAAGTAGACAAGGAGAGATTGAAAACGTGTGACTAGGGTTGATAAGGTGGACAATTTGCTGGAGAACACAAGATGTACTGGGTTCACTTGTGCACATAGGGGAGCTTGACTTGGCAAGGAGAAGGGCTGTTATGTGAGACGGGTAAGGAGGAGATAGTGGTAGGAGACATCTAGGTGGTATGGGATGAAGAGGAGGGAAGAAGAGACATTTCTTGTTTAATGACCTCAATTTTTTCATTGAAATATAAAGGCAAGTTGTTAGCTGACAGGGTGGGTGGGAAGGAAGGCCCTGGGAGGTTTGAGAAAGGATAAAAAGTTAGGAAGAGCTGCTCTGGAGAGCAGGATAGCGAGTTGACAAGGGAGGTATAACAGAGTAGGATTACCTAATAGCATGAGAGGCCAAGTGAGGCTATGGACCATGTAAGGCTATATAAGATAAATTTATGGTGGCCCCAGTCAGTCTTCATCTTCAAATACAAGCATCTTTGACAGGGTCCTGCAAATGCACTAACATACTGTCAACTTTTTTGTTTTACCTTGGCCGAGAAAACAAAGAGGAGTCCTCGCCAACAAGAATTCCTTCTGAATGTTTATTTTGTAATTCTACCAATTGTCATGATATTTGTAAACATTAAATGAAACTATATTTTGCAGGGAGGTGAAGTCTTGCATGGGTAAAAGGAGCTTGCTCCTTGAGAGTTTCTTATACACGGATTTTGAAATCACAGATTTTGTCCAAGGAAATGGAAGAAATATTGTACTGTAATAACTATCTGTCTCTTCTTTTAAGTTGAGAAAATGTGAAAGCTTCCCTTTTCATTATATGGAAACTATTATAATGCTGATCATTAGGAGTATTATCTGCTGATTCAAGTAAGTTCCAGGACTTCTGTTGATGTAGAAATGCACTGTGACTTTTATTTTATTGAATTTCCCCAATCTATGTGAAATGTCTTAATTCAACTACAGATAATTTAATTTCATCATTTAAATTTAAGAGTGAATATCTCATCCACAATGCTAAATAAGACATACCTTCAGAAAGGCTTTATTTGAAGTTCTGTACGATTATTTTACATAGCTGGTCTGAGGTCTTTTTTTTTTTAAATACGAATTTTAAAGAGACAGTGGGAAGAAACGGCCTTGGATAGGAGAAATCATTAGCATTATGCTATTTTATTTGAAAACATAAGTAAAGCCAAAGAAGCATTGCCACTTAAAAATTAGGAAAGCTACAATCTATTCTATGTAGACGAGTATTGCATTTATTTAAGTACTTAAGTCCAGCTCAGGAGAAATGCTTCAGTTACAGGAAATGCATGTGATTCATTGCTTTTTACAAACTGAAAACATCTCCTGCACAGAGTAAGGAAGCTGTTCACCATCTGACTGAAGCACTTACCCATTGGTTCCTTGATAACACCATAATAATCTGGTGCATCATTAGGATCCACTGGCTCTAGGAAAGGCCATGCCATCTTGTGAGCCTGGGAGGAAAAGGAGACAACATTATCAGAGGTAAATACTGGCCCCCAGCTAAGCCACTAATGATCCAGTGAACTTTATAGACTGGATTTAAATTCTCATTTTGCCCAGAACAGAAATGGACTTGATCTGCCTAATTCTTATGATGAAGGATACTTGTTTTCATCCTGACCTTGCTGCACCTCACCCACTTCTGCATAAGTTACTGCAGAAGTGGGATCTAATATATAAATAACACACATTTTGAAAGCAAAGTGTTAAAATTGGATATAATGGTGAAAAAGATCCCACAGCTTGATTCATACTCTATAATATATTTACAAGCATGCAAGTAAGCCTTCATTTTAAAAGATAACAAAATTAGTAACAGTCACTAAAAATACTTCTTCAAAAACAAAAATGATACATTCTAATAAAGATGCATTGGCTAAAGAATAAGTGCATGTTTGTTTTTGGGGAAAATGTTTTATGGTTGGTGTCATTTTCTATTAATTTCTTGTGTTTGCTAAAGGATTTAGAAATGACATTCAATTACTTATTATTTGATTGTCCTAATAAGAATGATTTTGCAAAGAAATTAAAAACTTTAAATAAGTGTATATAAAATCAGCTTTGTAGATATTACCTAGCTATAGTGTGGAAATCTGTTCTCTATTTCTAAATTTCTATTATTTCTCACTACCATTCAAAGTCATGAAATGATTCCAATTGGTCATTTAAAGTAGGCCTTAAAAAGAAAATACTTAACAAAGAGTCCTGGAGGCCCAGAGATGTAGGAAATCATAGGACTTCTTGCCAGTGATTCTACCTAAAGAAATACTGAATTTAAAAAGTGTACTTCCCTAGGGCGATTTATTTAGTTTTTGAACTCTCCCCTTGGGCCAAGGTGTCTTCAGTGGTTTGTAAGAATAAACTTACCTAACCTATTCCAAGTAGCCTGCTCCAGAGTACGCTTCACATACCATCTATCATCTACCATTACTGTGGACCACTTTCCATTTTGGGCCACATACTGCATTTCTCCCCCCTGTATCTAGTTCCCTTAGAAGATTACAGCAATCAAATCAATACTGCCATTACCTCTGGGAAAGGCAAGGAAATCAAATGCCATATTCATTATCCTAGAGATTCTTCAGACTAAAACTTTTCCCTGACTACCATTCTCTAATATGTATGGTCTACTCCCAATCAGGATATGAGATTGAAGGCAGAGAATGTTTCTCTTCTGTATTTTATCCCCAGTGCCTAGTAAGTAATAGTTGTGTAATAAATGCTTTTATTAATTCCCCATCACTAATTCTAACACTGGTAGTATCTGCCTTTTAGCTGGTTATTTATAGGGCAGCTTGAAAACAAGCTGAGTTAAATAAGCTGTGAGCCAAATAGCAGCTTCCTTTCAAATTATGTCTGTGGAATAGGAAACCTATTCTTCAGTAAACACTGCTGCTATTCACTGTGCTGTCACTCCTCACCTGTAAGGAACGCAGCACTCGTTTTAGTCCTTCATAATCTTTATCTGTCAATGGGCTAAGAACTGTCATGGCATCCTCAGTGGACTGGCATTGTGGACAGACATACTCATCAATGAGATCTGCTTCACTTTGCAAAATGCCAACACAGCGCCCATGATACCAATTCTGACATCGGTCACAACCAATGTAAAATCTGCAAAATGCAAAACAGAAATGTAAGTTCTAGGATGAAAGGAAGATGCTTTTCACAATTCATTTAAATGAGTGTTATATATCTGAAGATATACTAAACATTAGGATATAACATAGTTCTAATATGATTTTCATATTGGCTGAAGACTGACACTTATTTAAGAGCTTGTTAATTTAGTATTTCCTATAGTTAAAAAAAATCAAATAACTAAATTGTCAGAAAACAGTATTAGTAATATTGCCTTACGTTGCAGAATAGATTTGGAGAAACAAATTTTAATTTAATTGATTTTAAAGCTCAAAGTACAAAAGAAAGCTCAAATCTCTCAATGAATAAGATATCAAATGGGAAGCTACTGCTGGCCACCCAGCTGGCAGTCAGAAATCTATGGTCTAATAACAGTCTCAAAGGCTATGCTAAAATTTTAATTTTTCTAATCTAAAATAAAGCACTGTTTCAAACACTGATAAAATCCAACCTAGAAATTCTTTTTAAAATCTAGTTAATTTATGTTTAGAAAAATCAAATCTACCTTTTAAACCGCATATTTCCAATACATCTCAAACATTCACTATAAAGCAACATCAATTTTGAAAGGGGAGGGGGAAGGGAAGAGAAAAAATAAAAATTGGGAAGGAACTTGTAATAGGTGTATAATATATGCAAAAATACCCTTCTTTTACATTGAAAAATAAACAAATAACCAGTCAGAGCAGTTTGTCTTCCTAAATTATTAAATAAGATGCTCTTATCAGAACTCACTGTGACTCATCATAAGGTGTTCTGCAGATACAGTACAATTCCTCACTGCTGCCCTCTTGTGCCCGTTTACAATCATTACAGATGTACACATCCATTTTCTTAGCCTCCTTTTCTGTGATGCCAACACATTCTCCATGATACCAGTTAGTACAAAGATCACAGCCAATATAGAACCTAAAAGTATTCACAATGAAAATGACAATGTAATTGTCATTTTGAACTGCATGGCCCTTTTATCCCTGTCTTCCCTGTTACTGATGCACTTTCTGCTTGATGGCTTTCTATAACAGGTCAGACCGAACTTCCTGAATCCAACCATTCTACCCATGGAGAGAAAGCTACAGCATCTGACCCTGTATCTAATGTGAAAGTATTCACTCACATCAATTTCAACAAATGCATGCTTTTCAGTAAAATGTAGGTCTTAAATGTACTGGAATTTTGGAGAAAACAAAAACAAAAACACAACACACTGATGGTAATGTCTCCACTAATGAATGTGCATAAAACTGTAATAGGCACAAAACCCAAAGCATCAAACTTACTTACATCTATCAAACCTATGCCACAGAAGCCATCACAATATCAAGGCTATTTCTTAGATAGGTTTGAAAATGTATCTCAAAGTTAAGTTTAAAAAACAGAGCAAAGCGCAAACACCACAAAGAAGTTATGCTATTATGGAGAACATGCAGGGTAGCCAGCCAGCTGTGTGTATGATACATATAGACAAAACATGATAGGATGGAGAAAAGTGGTAAAAGAGAGACACAGTAGATGAATTTCTGCCAAATATTCTAAATATGCAAAAGGAGTTTTATCTAGTTAAAATCATAGGCTCCTTAAAATAAGCTACCACAAGGACCATTCTTTGGAGAATATTTTTAGATAATATGTGGCATATAAATGCAGGCAATGTGCAACAAATGTGTAATGAAAATGAACATAAACAAAGTAACAGATTCAATTTAAAAAAACGGATGTGGCCTTGCAAGGAATGGTGTGAAAATAGTTATCTTGTAAGATGTTTTATATTTGTTACAAATGTAGAACATATTTGTGACTGACAGACGGTTACTATCCATAACTTTTTAATATACAGATCCTAATAAAGCAAAGTACTTATTAACACTGGTGACTTGCAGGGTGTAGAAAACAATCACGGCCAAAGGGGTAAGTATAATTATGGCGAGAAGGAGCACTGCACACATTGGATGAGACCCTGGATGGGAATGGGGAAAACCTTGGTCAAAACCAGTCACTGAGTCTCCTCAGCTGCAAAACAGGGATAATAATCTCTATTGGTAACCACCTCAGAGGGCTATTCTAAGGATGAAATAAGATACTATATGGAAAAGTGCTCTGCAAATCTTAAAGAGCTACCATACATGGCAGCCAAGATGAGGTAACCAGTATCCCTAGAAACATTGTACCACATGTCTTGGACAATGTAACTAGAGGAAAGGAACTAGGTGTCAAACTCTGAAATAAGCTGCCTTTATGAACTGAAGACAAAAATAAAGGTTAATTCTCATCTCTCCTTTTTTGCATTGCTCTTTTTTTTCATTTGTACAAAGACTAACACAGAATCTTATGGGACTTACTGCATATGCTCTCCAGGAACTAATGTGTTACTTCCATGGCACTTTGAGAAAATTATGTTGGAAGCAAGTTTACATCTCAAACTTTTAATATTATTTTGCATTAAAATCCCCAATAAGCCCTCTATCGAAGTAATAACAAAAAAAGTAGAACTTAATAGATAATGTTAACCTTACTAAATAAACACATTAACTTATTCTAACTAAAAAGTGGCATGAGTGAACTTGGCATAATTCAATGATCTTAATGCCAAAGAAAAATGGGAAGTATCCATGCAAAATAAATGCAAAATGACCTAAAAGAAGTTATCATTCAGATGTACCTCATTTTATGCAATGCATTTCTGAAATTTTAAGTTTAAATTGAGTATTTAAATAAAATATTTAAAATGTACAAAGTGCTTTTCATATACCTTTCTAAAGGTACAAAAAGTCCCCCATTTTGTATTTTGGAAATCTTTATTCATGGATTCCATGGGAATTTTTACAGAAGACAGAGATAAGAGCCAAACAGGGTGAAATGGCATGAAAGGGTTCCATGTGCATGAGGACAGAAAGTACTGACAGAAGAAAACCATAAATGTATCAAAAAATCAAAATTTCACAGTTCATTTTAGACTGGATTTGCTTAAAGTGAAGTACATCCATACTAGACCAAAGGGACGAATTCATAGGGTTAACTTTTTAAATTGTACACCATATATCTAATGAATGAAGATAATAAACAATTTAGATGCCCATCTAGTCTCACCTAAACAGAAAAGAGTTTAGATTCCAAACATGCCTAGCCCAAAAGAATTTGTGGCCTGTTCTACTGGGAAGAATGGCAAAGGGAAGGAAAAATAATGTAAAAAAAAGTATTTGTGATGTACGATTTGTTTTTACTGGAGTAAAATCATTAGAAAATCTAACAAAAGCAATTTTTGTTTCTCGTTTAAACACAATACAGACAAAACAAGTTTAGAAATTATTCAGGTATAGAAAGTCTACTAGTGTAAAAACTATGATGTTAACTTGATTCTTAAAACCTAAAATGATAAAATTTCTCAGCATAACCAAATGGATTTGGAGGGAGTATAATGTTAATAAATTTTTGCTTAACCAGATTTGCTTGACATAATAAATTGCCAGAAACTTAACAAAAAAAAATGGTCTATACACTAACAATTCATGAAGAAAATTAAGATACTTTTCTAAGTGATGAAAATTCATCATATCATTACAAGTGTGAAGGACCTCCTCTAAACTATTCTATATACCCCATATTACAAGTTATACCTATCCCTCTCCCCTCCACCAAAAAACCTCCACTTTCACTGACATTTTTTCCAGTTAGAAATGAGAAATATTCTGCAGTCTTTCACATTCTGCAGAATATATGAAAGAAAAATTTTATATTGCACTTGATAAACATGACTTTTAATAACAAAACTTAAGCCACTAATATTATTATTAATAAATAGTACCATTCTCCTATAGAACAGTACCATCTTTCAACAACTATAGTCTGATAGTAAATAAAATGGACTTTAATCTCAAATGTGAGAAAAGATTACAGAACCAGTGCTCTCAATTTTGGATTGATCTCTAGAAGGACCTATTGATTAACTTTGGTATTAAAAATTTACTTCCAAGGGAGAGACTTAATTGATCTCTAAAGGAGAGAAACTGATGAGGAGAGAAAAGCAAGGGAATAACAGAAAGTGAGTTTTTTTTTCCTAGACAGTAGAATATGATGAAAAGACAGACTAAAATAAGAATCATAACATAATCATAATCATAACATGAATTTGCTTTTTCTTGTACAAGGTTTTGATCATCAGATTAAAAAAACCACACTGACAATTTCACTCTTGTAAATTGCTTTCAAATATACACTAATATTACTACGCTCAGTCTTTAATAGATAAGGTTAAATAGATACTGAAAAACGAGAATTCAAAGAACTGGACCTACTCACTTAGACTCATCATAAGGCGTTTTACAGATACAGTAAAGCTTTGTGTCCTTCTTAGTTTCCTTTGAGGTAGTGGAAATCATTTTCTTTTTCTTGGATTTGGAAGCTGAAGACTCTTTCTCCTCGTCTCGTTTTCTTTTCTGGGAAGATACAGGTATGGGCAATGTCGGAGTTGATGTGACACTGACCGAATGCTGTGGTGGAGGTGGAGGTGGCAGAGGTGGTGGGGTTGGTGGTGGAGGTGGTGGTGGAGGTGGTGGTGGGGTTGCTACTGCAGAGAGAGCTGCAGCAGCTGCAGCCTGTGCTTTATCCTTTTCTTTCCTAATTTTATTGAGGTCTTTCTTTAGCTCTTCCTGTGGAAAATGAGATAGAACAAAAATGGTCATTAGGATCATTTAAGTAGGATCAGAAAAGACTCATCTACAATCTCCTTTGATTCTAATGTTCAAATGTTTTAATCCAGGAGGAAAAAAAATGTCCTTTTCTTACGTCCTCCCTCTTGTGGCAACTCAAGCCCATTCGAAACTACTGTTAAGATTGTGGAATCATTATAAAGAGAAAAATAACATTAAGTAACAAAAATTTATAAAGGTATCTAAGTAATACCGACTACATGTCTAAAATTGCTTTCAAAGTTTTGGCTTCCCAAAGACTTGTTACAGAAGTTTTTGTGAGAAAAATTTTGTGTAAACTTAAAGCTCCATGCAGCTAGGTCATGATTAGTGAGAATAATGAATCCTCTGAAACATTATTCGAATTCAAACAGCATATTTTCATTGGGTTGGAAACAATGACAGTATTTTACATAATTATGGCTTCAAATACTATAAAGTGAAACACAAGCAACTACTTAAGGGGATTCATTATTTGTGCCAATTGGGGACTTAGCTTTATAAACATGAGTTACTTACTTATGGGTCAAGAAAAAGGACAATGTATCTTGGCAGTATTTTCTCCACTGACATGTTCTTCAGGCAATTATAGGCAGGAGTTGCTTTCTGTTTGGAAGCAATCCTGAAAACCACCTTGTAAAGTAGATGGTACCTCCTTCCCAAAATTACTTTGTATTTATTTGATATACTCTTCTATATATACATGTTGTCTTTTCTGATAGAATGTAAGCTCCTTAAGGACAGGGACTGTTTTACTTTTGTCTTAGTATCTACAGGGTCCAATATAGTAACTGGCAAAGAGTGGGCACTTAATGCTTGATTGGTTGCAAACAAGGACTCATTAAATGGATTCCAGAGGAACAAAACTATAAATGAAGGTTGTATTCCAGACCTAGGACTTAGTATCAAATAAAGAGATATGACCAGCAATGTCATAAAAGCCAAGATATAATAACTACAAAATTTTATAATTAAATGTGTAATTACTCCAAATCCCAATAAAATGGACATAAATACTACACTCACTGATCACATGAGTGGCTTTAAGACATAATAAAGTACATCAATAGTATGTGAGCAAAACAAGTCAAATGTATCATAAATCTGACCCATCTAAAATAAATATGCATCCTAGAACCACTATTATTCTTTGGTCAGGACCTGTGATTTCCTCAGGTTGTTCCCTCTACCTGTGTAGATTAGTAACTTATTGGTAATTTAAGAATCTTAGCAAGCTGCTTAAGTGCACTGAAAGGTCAAATCATGTGTTCATGGTTTCCTAGCCAGAGGCTAGGTCTCTAATTCTAAACCCGCTTCTCTATCCATTATCTCATGCCGCCTCTCACCTATTAACTAAAATATTTAAACAAAAATTTTACTAGTCTTCTCTGAATTTAGGGAAGTTATTTGGATAGCACCTATCTTCTGTAAAATAACCACCTAGCAAAGTTTGAAGCAATGCCTTATTTTTCTCTAAATAAATTTGAAAGGTAGGAGAAAACTGAGATAGCAAAAGAGACTGAGGACTGGTCAGATAGTTAGGAGGAGATCCAGAAAATAACGGTGCCAGGGAGTGCTAAGGGAGAGGACAGTATCCAGAAGGAAGAGGTGAATAATACCAAGTGCTGCTGAAAGTTCAAGAAGGAATAGAATTCGGAAAAAGCCATCAGCTTGGCAAACCAAAAAGTAATTCTGGAGAGACGGGTTTCCTTAGAGATCTAGGCAGAGATGGAATCCACAGTAGAGGGGGTTGAATAAGTGGATGTGCACTCTTTCTAGACATTCAGCAATGAAGGTGATAAAAGACATAGGATGAATGACAGCTTGAGGGGATGGTAACATCTGTTTTTAGGATAGTTGAGAATGTTTGTAGGCAAATTTTTCCTCTAATTTAGCTTAATAACATGAGAATGCCCCCTACGTAAGTTATTTTTAGTATATTTTATATATCCTCCAGTAAAATTTTACTCTATGCCTTATTGTTTGGGGGAGATGACTCAGGGATAGCAAAGCTTATGCCAACAAAACACAAGTTTTGGTAGGTTCTATCAAATCTGTAAAGCCTTCAAAAGTATGGGCCTGGTGAGTGTCTGAATGGATGAGAACCTGCCTACATAAATTAGGTTGGCTATAGAGTGAAGACTTTTTTTTTGGCCACAGCAATTCTCCAAGACCTATTAAGTTACAGAAAAGCTGTGATCTGTGTTGGTGGATGGAAGACCTACAGTGATAAAATTACAGAAATAAGTATACCTATGAATGTATCTTTTGGCTTTCAAAGATCTCATAATAGGGACATAATTTAATTTGCAGGAGGGTCCAAATGTGGACTGATATGGTGGCTACTTATAGCACCTGATGGCATAGCTATTACTATTACCATTATGCTAGGTATTTAATATAGGTTGACAGACTAGCTGTCTCTTTAATCTACCCATTATGTTCCTCTCCTCTTTGCTGTCTCCTTACTTAGCTTAAGAACTGCTGATAGATAGGTGTTGAAAGCAAAAGGTACATTCCCTTGCCTTGGTGACTGTGAGGGTGTTTACAGGCCAAGTGTAGTGTCGTCAGGTGATATCCATGACTCCTCTCCCACATGCCTTTCTCTCCTCCACCATCCAATCTGTTACTTTTACTTCTGTAACATCTCTCATCCCTCTCTGTCCTCTGACACTGCCAGTATCCTGGTGCAAGCCCTTATCACTTCATACTTGGGCTATTATAATACCCTGGTGGTGGGTTCTGCCTGCCTCAAGTCTTTCTCTATAGTCTGTCTTCTACTCAGCTGTCAAAGTAGGGCATGTCTTACAATAATAGATGGAAATCTTGCTCAAAAAACTCCAGTGACACACTATTACCTCTAACATCAAATGTTAAATCCTCAGGTTGGTATTCAAAGCCTTTCGTAAACCCCCACCTTTCTTATACCTTATTCGCCTCTTTGACAATGGTCTCCTTACTGTTCCTTCCATAATACTCTGCATTTCCCAATCCTGGGCACTTTCCCGTATATCTGGCTGTCCTTTATGTCTGGAATTCTCTCTCTTCCTCAACTCCACTTCCTGGCTTCCTTCAAGCGCCAGCTAAAGTCTCACTTTCTGCAAGAGGCCTTTCTTGATCCCCCTTAATGCTAGTGCCTTCCCTCTGTTGATTAGTTTCAATTTATCCTTTCTATAGCTTGTTTGTATATAGAAGTTTTCAAATTATTTTCGCCATTAGACTTTGAGGTCCTTGAGAGCAGCGGCTGACTTCTGCCTTCTGACTCTGCCAGAGTGCCTAGTATATACCAGGAATTTTATAAATGTTTGTTGACTGACTGCTGCTTCAACTTTCTCTTTCTACCTATTAAGTGTGGGTGTCCCTAAGGTTCTGGTCTTCGGCCCTTTATTCTTTCCCTACCCTTGAGTGATCTTTTTAGATCCCATGAGTTCAATTATCATCTCTATACAAATGAGTCTCGGATGTACAATTCTAGCACTACTCTTTCTCCTGAGTTTTATAAACTATCTACTAGAAATCCCTGCCTACAATGTTCCATCCACACTTTAAATTCAAAACGTTCAAAAGAGAATTCATTATCTTACCCTCTAGACCTTCTCTTCTTCTTAAATTCCCTATTTTTGTTACTAGCTTCAATATCACAATCATCTAGACTTGAAATCTTGGAGTCATTTGAGTTCTCTTTCTCCCTCATTCCCCATATTCAAAGCATTACAAAGTCCTAGCGATTCTATCTCCACAATCTCTCTCGCATCAATTCTCTTTCTCTACCATCCTAGTTTACCACCTCTTGAGTGGACTACTGTAGTAGCCATCTAACTGGTCTCTCTGCTTTTAGTCTTCTAATGCTTTATGTCATCTGTCATCCAACTGCCAACATAATCTTCCTAAAATACCAGTTTGATTATGTCAATTCTTTGTTCAAAGTCCTTAAATATCCATAGGATCAAATACAAACTTCCTTAAGGTCCTGCAGTTTAGTTCTAATTTACCTTTCTAGCCTCTTTTTCATGCCTTCTAACTTCCAGTATGTATTACTAGCTGATCCCTAAATTTCTTTTTACACTGTGCATATTTATGCAGGACATCTCTTATGCATGTAATGCATTACCTCCTTATCTTTATCTTTACCTTTTCTTTCTTCAAGGCCCTGCTTAAGTAACATCTCTTCCATGAAGCCTCTGCCCATCCTCCCAGGTGAAAGTGATCTTTCTTTCCTAATTTGTTACAGGACTTTGCTTATACTTCTTTGTTGTTATCACCTTCTATCTTGTATCATATTTGTGTACATGTCACCCCCCATTTGACTGTAAGCTTCTTAAAGGCAGTGATTAGAAGGTTGTTCATTTTTGTATTCCTCATCCTTGGCATACAAAAGGCACTTAATATCTGCTCACTTAGTAAGGGGAAAAATTCATTCTAGTTTAAGAAAGAAAAATGAATTTCAGAGATTTGTCTAAAGGAAGATACTTAGCTGGTAAATCTGAGCAAGGTCAAAGACAAAGTGGCAACTTTTGCCCTGTAAATTTTCACCTTGATCTTCTAAGAAAAATTCACTGATGGATGAGCTCTTAGAATTATCTTTGATAGATAATATCTTTGTGGATGTGTAAGCATTTAAGATACAAGGCAAACAATCCTATTTCTTTTCTTTCCTTAGCCTAGGAATCATAAAGATGAATGATTAACAGTAACCCATAAGTAACAAGCCATTTAGGAGCTTTTATAAGTTATGTTTATAAGACAGTCTGATGTTTACCCATAGACCAAAGAGGGAAAAAAGGTCATGTGTACTTGGAAAGTATAAGGTTTAAATGACAGTTAAGGTCATTAAGATCATTCTTCATGTTTGTTGCAACAATAGGCCAAATATTCCAAAGGCAGGAAAAGAAAGTTCTATTAGAACCAGTTCAATTTTCATGATGTATAAGCTGTTGATATACTGTATTTTGAACACACTGCCATTTACACATTTAAGTGAATGTTGTCTCTCAAATTAGCTACCTTGACAGAATACATACTTACTCCAATAGCAATGCCATTGGTTAAAACACTCTGAGAATGCCTTCAACGTTGATACAGTAATGATGTAAGAAAAGCCAATGTGTTACTTTATGGCTTGTTTTTGACATTTGATGCTATAATTTTGATAGCCAATCTAATTTTGATTTCTTTTGGAATAGCTTTTGTCTATTTAAAAAAATCAAACCCACCATCAAAGAGCAAAGATTTGCCACCAATAAGGATACTCAAAAGAATGTGTCAAAGGCTCTCAAAGGAATTCAGAATGTTTTGAACCACTTCATATAGAATAAACTTCTTCTGCTTTCAACAGAATAAACAAGATAATTTTTGAAGTGAGTGGCTGAAAATCAGTGGAAGGTATAAATTCTGGTATGTTGGCTAAAAACATAAAATCATTTTATAATTATACCTCTTACAGACTTAAAAAGTTAATTTAAGGAAACAAGTGTTAACTAAAAATTCAAGGTAATAGTTTACAAGACAGATGAATATCTGACATAAAAGGAAAATGAAAGAAACCTCTTCCTACCTGCACTTCTATTTGAAGATCTTTGTCTAGTAGTGCTCTCTTTTTCAATATTTCAGCTTTGAGTTGTTCTTTATGTTTGAAGAGCAGAGCTGATAGCTTGGTAGCATTCTGCTTGCTACGTTTCTGTTCCACACTCTCTTCCCGTTTTCGTTTCTTAGCTGCCTGTTTTTCTTCTTTATCTATCTTATCCAAAATAAACTTCATCACCTGGTTACAGACTATCATTCTAAGAAAAAATATACAAGGTACATAAAGCTGAACTGATGGGCTACTGCAGGAAAAATGTCTAAAGTACATTAGGCACCAATGACTTTTCTAGGTGCTTACAGACAATATTATGTATTAAGAACTATGTCTGGAAATATTTTAATATGTCTACAACAGTACTTTAATAAAGCAAAGTTTACATGAAATCCAATTATCTAGTCATCTACTTTCATCATCTCAACATTCAGTATCTTCTGCCCACTAGCAGAAGCAATAATAGTTTATTAGTTTATAGTAAAATAAAAAAATTCATAGAATATACCAAGAAGAACCGAATGAATTTTAGTCCAAACACAGAGAATATATGAGAGCTATGCAATAATCAGAATTCGTTTCTTGGTGTGCTAGTCAAGGGGGAAAAAAGATGAATACTTTGACAGAGTAACCTTTTCTATTATTTAAAAACATTTTTCCTACCTCTGATTTTCTTCTCTTTCAGCTGGAGACATAGTCTTTTTTTGTTTTAAGTGTTCTATCACAGCATTATGTTTCATCACCACCTTGAAGACAGTAAAATTCAAAGAAATATTACATAATTAACACTAGTACTAGAAAGCTGAAGCACATAGAAGGGGTTCTTTTAAAAAGCACAGACAAAATTTTGTATAGGTATATTTTATTTAAATATTAATTTTTAAAATTTCAGCTTCTTCTTCCATTAAGATTAAGGGTTAAAATTTTCCCGCTGAATAAAACTAAAAAATTAAACTACAGAAAATTTGATATTGATACTACTCCTTTTGAAGATCCAGTCTCCATTTTTATAAAAAATAGTTATAGTAAATTTTAGATTTGACATGTGCTTTTATAATGAGAAAATGGTTTTTACATTAAAAAAGATCTAACTACATCAAATTAAATTAAACGAGTAAATACCACCCTTCTTCCCCTTTGAATGCCTGAAAAAAATCTGGGAATAAGTTTCAAAAATACAATGGAAAATGACATTATTTGATTTGTCCAGGCATAGGCTATACTTTGTACCCAAAGAGTCAAAAGTGAGAGGCAAAGTGGCATTGTAGTTTAGGCACTGAACTTGGAGTAAAGAAGACTTGGGTTCCAATATTCCTTCAGACATTTAGTAGCTGTGTGATTCTGGGAAAGTCACATGCCTTCTCTGTGTCTCTGTGAAATGAGAGGCCTGGACTCAATGGCCTATTCTTGAGGTCTCTCTCAACTCTAAATCTATGATCTCAAATCTAGTTTGAATAAAACCAAAAACTGTGCTCTTAGAATCAGACCCAGCTTAAGCCTCAATGATCTGCCTCCCAGGGAGCTTCTTCAAAGGCTGCAGGAGCCTTGGTTACTACATCTGCCTTTGGGGCTAGAAAGCAAGGAGGCTAATCCTTCTAGACTGAAGAACCAGCAAATGCCCAAGGGTATTTCCCTTGGCTGTCTAATCACTCAGAAAGAGGGATCTCATTGCAGATCCCTTCATTTCTCTCTTTTTCCCTTTAGATATCTAAGTCTAGTTGAGGACCCACTGGGGTGGATGACAAGAGGGAATTCCTGGGGAGTTCCCTCTCCAAGTCTGTGCTGTGCTTCTTGGACTTTGATTACACCTGAAAAGAGAAGACTTTGTGATTGGTGTGGGCAGACAGGGGTCCCAAGAGTTCAATGGGCGAGAGGGAGTATTAGAAAGGAGGGAAGTGGTGGTGGTGATGAATCCTAAACAGCAGGGTTTTTCAAATTTTACTAATCATGTGGCTGCCTTAAGTAAAGAATGAGAAAATAGGTGTGTGAAAGGTGATAGTGGGAGAAAGAGGGCAATTGAGAATGACCCATATGTGTTTAGCCTATTCAGTCACAAAATTCTCAACTTTCTATGTCTGCTATTTTAAATTTACCCACATTCCCATGATTCCCTTTAACTTATGATGCTCTGCATTTTTGTGGGGCAGAAACAAATTTCCTGAAAGACTTTTATTATTTTCTCTTCTTCACAACAACCCTGTGAGGTACACAGTACAAGCATTATTATCCCTATTTTACAGATGAGAGACAGTGCGGCACAGTGGATAGAGCGCTGCTCTTGGCGTCAGGAATACCTCTGTTCAAATCTGACTTCTAACATCAGCTGTGTGGTTGTGGGCAAATGGAAATTATGAAACTTCTCTGAGACTCAGGCAACTCTAAAACTTGTCTACTAATACAATCTAAGAAACAACAGATCCCTGATACACTGAGTAATGAGGAAACTGAAGGTGAGACATTAAGTGACATACGGCCATCATGGTAGAGGTGGAATGTGAATCCAGTTTTCACAACTACAAGTCCAGTTCTTTTCCCAGTGAACCATGCTGCCTATTTCTTCCAAATAGGTCAACAGAGTTCTTTTTAATGTTAATTTTGATGAATTATTTTTCAGAATATAGCTATAACTATGTATTTCTTTTAAAGAGGTCTCATTTTTGGAGTGTGACCTACACTTAGGTCTATGTCATTTTTTAGTAGCACTCTTAGCTTGAATCATACTATAAACTGTTTATAGGAGATGAGGTTGTTTATATCTTACTAAGGTAGTTTTAAAAGATTCAGAAGTTTTTCTGTGCTAGCCACTTTTATAAATGGCAGTTTATTGAAAAAAATTGGGCTTATTTATTCCTACTTTAACTAATCTTTTAAAGATCCATTTAGTGTTACTGTTCAAAAGCCAAAAAAGAAAAAGAAAAAACTACATAAAAAATTTAATCTTAGACATCTCTTAAAGGTAACTGGCATAAATGGATAGATACCTAATATAAAACTTCCACCTTAGCCCAAGGTCTCCATACTGAACTTGCTTGCTTCCTTCTATTATAAACCCCAGAGGTTAAATTTCATCCTTTGGAGTCCTCATTAACCAACTTCATCTTAGACCTCTCTCCCTTATGTGATTCTTCAGTCTTCTGGCACTCATAGAGACCTGCCTTCCCTTGAAGAATCTACCTCTCTGGACATCCCTTTAAGTATTAATTTCATATTCTCTCCTGCTACACTTTCTTGGGCACTTTATCTGCTTCCATGGGTTCAATTTATTATATTTAAACAGACAACTCCCAGACCTATATATCCTGCCCCATTCTTTCTCTTTAGCTCCAGTCTTGCGTCATCAATTTCCTGCAAAGACCATGGAGCATTTTTGTCTTCATGTCCCAGGGTCTAGCGCTGTGCTTGTCATGTATCTGATATTTAATAAATCTTCATTGATTGACTGGATATTTCTCAAACTCAAACAGTCCAAAACAGAACTCATTATCTTTCTTTTTGAAAAAAACTGAGCAAAAATACCACACCTCACCTATTTGTTTTTAAAGAGGAGGTCTATTTCCATTATTCCTTCTCCCGTCTTCATTGGTTTTTCCATTGCTCAGAGTAGAACTCATCTTTTCCCCAAACCCATTCTCTTACAAACTTCTCTTTTCCTGCTGAGAACACTATCCTCCTTTTAGTCAGGTCTGCAAGGTTATTTTTGATCAGTCAGCCAAAATACCCAACAGTTGCCAAGTTCTATTGATTTTACCTCCATTAAATCTCTCACCTCTGCCTCCTTCCTTCTAATAACAGCCACCATTCTAGTTCAGGAACTCACTATTTCTTGCTTAGACTACTGCAACAGCTTCCTAATTGCTCTTTCTGCTTCAAGCATCTCCCCTCTCCAAACTACCCTCCACAAGGCTGCTAAAGTGACATTCCTCAAGCAGAGGACTGATATGTCACTCCCCTCCAATGGTTTCCTATTACAGCTAGGATTAAATAGAAACCCCTTCACAGCCTGGCTCCTACCTGCCTTGACACAAACGACCCTTCAAGCCTCCCCTTCACAATGTCCCCTCCAGCCATACTAGCCTGCCTGCCATATCTCCTCTGCTCCTTTGCATAAACTATCGTCTCTTTATATCTACTTCTTAGAATTCCTGGTTTCCTTCACTCAGCTTAAGTGTCTCCTGTTTTCTACATGAGGCCTTTTCCTAATCATCCAGCTGATGGTGTCCTGTCCCCAAACTTATCTTGCATATATTCTGAATGTACTTTTACATATACATATTTCCCTAATAAGATGTAAGCTCCTTGAGGGCAGGAACCATTTCTTTTCTGTATTTGTATCCCCAGCATTGATAAGAGGTATTTAATAAATGCTTATCTATTAATTGAAAATTAGGCCAAGAAGGAAAAAGAAAAACTGGAATATATGCTCCAGAATTTTTGATATACCACTGAATGTACAAATCAAAGGAATGAATTATCTAGAAATATGTTTAAGTAAAGGTTATTTATGAAGGCTTATTTATCTATCATTTTATATTAATAATATCATATTTATATAGTTATTATTTATAAAAGAAGGGGGTTGGATTTGAAGAGTTCTAAGGTTCCTTTAGTGCTAAATCCTACGACATGCTCATTGAGAGATCAAAAGCAGGCAGCAAAGATTTATATGGCTAAACAGAAATCTCATGCATTGAACAGAATGTTGCATAAAATGGAAAAAAAATTCCCTTGTTTTCTGGGGCAATGCATATTTGTTAGAAGGGTTCTGTTATCCTCCCTCCCCTACCTAGAATAAATAAATACATGTTAATTTTTTTTAAATCCTTGTACTCCTAAAAAGTGAAAAAAACAAAACAAAACAAAACCCCAAGACTGACTGACAGTTCAATGACATAAATTAGGCCTTCCAATAAAAGATATGCCTAAGTATGAACATGGCAAGGGATTATATTACCAAAGTTCTTCTAATTAGGAAAGATCTTTGATCTTGTGGGTAAGTCTCCCTAGTAGATACCTACTGTAGGGAGAGCAGGCCCTGAAGCCAGGAAGACCTGGATCCTAGTCCTACCTCTGTCATATAACTGTTTAATGACTCTGGGTAAGTCACTCAACCTTTCTGTCTAATACTAAAAGTTGCTGAGGATGTGCAGATCTTTGTTGGCAGAGGAAGTTTCTTTCCCTGGAAGTTCCCTACAACAGGGCTGTCCAAAAAGTTATGCAAGCATAGAAATTTACATAAATGCTTTAGTAAAGGAAACGTAAGGTTGGACAGCCCTGCCCTATAGGATGAAATCATATGTCCAATCCCTGTCTTTATCCATTACTCTAAGTGAAACATTGAAAAACTTATGATTAAACCTTTATATTTCAAACACTCTCATGTAACCAGGATAAGCTTCCTCAGCCAAAGAAGTAGTAATTTATAAAATAAAATGCCTAAGAAATAAGGACAGATAAGCTCAACTTTTTAAGAGCAGTCATAAGTATGGCTATAATATTACGAGGTAAAAGAACAACAGACAACATACATTTCCAAGTTTACATAAAGGAAAACTGTCCGGAAATTCTTTCCTAGGAAACGCAGGACTTATAACCAAGAAAACTATGAAATTCATCCATTTATTCACCTATGGAAAGTGGTCTACTCATAAACACAGCTCACTTCTTCCCCTCCCATGCCACACTCTAGTTCTGCACGCTCTTTTCGTTCTACCCTTTTTATCTTTAATACTCACAGAGACTTGGCTTCCTAAAGAAGACACTGAATGTCAGCATACCTTTCTACAGCACTGGGAGTGCCTTCTTTCATAGGCCCCACCCCAACACACACACACTGGTCCTAGAAGGAGAGCAGGGACCCTTGTACTCCACTGCTACTTCCAGAATTGCCCTTTGTAGTGTCACTCAGCTACCTCTCTTCCTTTGAGATTGGCTTACCCAATACAGATTGCAGTTTGTTCTCTCTCCCTCTCTCTCTGTCTCTCTCTTTCTCTCTCCTTTCTAAAAGTGTTCAGTACCTCTCCCACCTTTCCTAAGGGGTTCAGCACCCTTCTTTTCCACCTCAACTCCTGTCTTTTTAATTATGCGACTTCAACACACTTGATGTTTTCAAACACCTTAATCTTCCGATTCTTCAGTTTCCTTAACAGTAGGGTTAGTTACACCCCTGATATTATTATCACCCACCACAAGGGAGCCACTTCTAGGAACAAAACCTCTCAAATTCCTTTATATGATCATAATGTTACCATTGCATCTCTAATGCCTTATTGCTGTCCTAAACTTAGTCTTCTCTCTTACTTCTATGTCTTAGCACTCTCCTAGGTCAACACACCTCTGCTCTGACTTCATTTTACTTTAATCTCTATGTTGATTGGAGAATTAACCAGTTTTACTTGACATTGTCCTCTACTCTCAAGTTCCCTGCCCCCTTATCCTTGCTCATGGCTTGCTAAAGCTTAATTCTGAATTATACCCACCATCAATCTCTCTCCTTTGCTTCTACACATGTGCTATAAATGAAGCTGGAGGACATGACACAAATAAGATGATTTGGTCCACTACAAATTTGTGTTATCTATTCTGAACCAGATTTTCATCATAAAAAAGCAATTAAAAAAATCCTTCCCAAATGATTCTCTATCGCATTCTCCACAAAAGCTGTTACAAATCTGCTCTTATCGCAAGCCTCCCATGCAATACTTCATGCCTCGGCCTATCCTCTAAGCTGGAGACTTTACTAAAACAATCCATTTGTCTTGCCTCTTTTCCCTATTCCTGTATCTCAAAGCCCTTTGACATCAACTCCTATTTTCTCCTCCTTCCTACCCGGGGCCTTTACCTGACCATCATCCTCTGATGAAGAGGTAGACTGTTTCTTTACTAAGGCCAACTGCTTTATATGCATCCTTAATTCCATCCCACCTTTTCTAGTAGATTGCCCCTACAATCACCACTCCTTTCCTCCTAACCCCTTCCCGTCTTCAAACTCTGTTGATTCCCTCTGTCTACAAACATGCTCAAGTCACCCTGATCCTAAAAAAAAAAGACATCATTACTTTATCCTATCATTCCCTCAAGCAATCATTTTGTGATTTTCCTCCCTTTAAGCCAAACTCCTAGAAAAAGTCATTTCTACTTTCTTCTGCTCTCTTTGTTTCTCAATCCTCTGAGCTCATCACTCAACTCAAATTTTTGTCTTTGAAGTACGATGTCTTAAAGGATAAGTCAGATGGTCTTTTCTCCATTCTTGTCCTTCTCAAGCTCTAAATGTTATGCACACTCTCCTCTGGGTAGTCTTTGCTCTTCCTTGGTTCTTTCACCTGTTAAGCTTGTATCTTCTCTTTTTGCTGATGAATCATCCCTATCCTACCCACTCACTATGAGTGTACCTCAAGGCTTTGTCTTGGGCCCTATTTTCTTTTCTCTCTCTACACTCACTTGGTGGCTTCATCAACTCTCAAGGTTTTAATCAACACTATGCAGATGACCACACGATCTAATTTGTCGCATATCTCCAAATGCCTACTACACAGAATTCATTATCTTTTCTCCAAAACCCATTCCTTTAATGAGTTTACTTACTTTTGTCAAGGTTACCTTCATCATTCTAGTCACTTAAACTCTAAATTTTAGCATTATCCTCAACTCCTCACCCTCCCTCACTCCACCAATCTGATCATTAACTGCCCTTCTTACTGATTCTCAAACACAATTCTCCAACAATCTCCATCTCTGGGCTAGCTGTTTCCCATGTCCCTTTTCTGCTCTCCCACTTTCATTTCTTGAGACCCCTTGTTTCCTTTAAAACTGAACACAAGCATCACTTTCTATATCAAGCCTTTCCTGATTCTCCCCAGCTACTGGTATAATCTCCACTGTTCCCAGTTACCATTTTTATTTTGTAGGGAAAGGTACAGAGATTGGATCCCAGACAAAGAAACTCCTTCTATTCACGAAAGCTGGCAACTTTTCTGCAACTTACAGTTTCAGAGAATTGTCCAGAGTAACTCATCCAAGGCACTACATGTTGGAGGTGGGATCTGAATACAGGTGTTTTTAGGCTTCTGTTTTAGTCTCTATCCACGATGCAACATTTCTTCTTAGTTATTTGGTATACCTTTTATATCTACCCCTCTTTTGGTAGCCTGATGGCCCCTACTCCTCACTTTTGAGGAATTCACCATATTGGTGCTAGACTTAGTACAGACCATTGGCTGACTCTAGACCTATTTTAGTTCAGAACTCCCGAGCTCAAGTGATCCTCAAGCTTCTGCTTCCTCTAGTAGCAAAATTGTATGCATGTGCCACTGTGTCTGGCAATGAGTACTGAATTTTGGGTTCTTAGGAACACATTTCTCAGAGAACAAAATGTTTCTAGAGTATGTAGAATTACTTCTCAGTTCTCTAGGTTTTAATGGTCACAAGATTAACAAGATAAGCCAAGCAGGGGAATGTACTTGAAAATGCTCTAGTAATTTGAGAAGTCAAAGTAGGGTGTGAAGTATACCACTGCATCAATTCTATCAAGATCCATTAAAGACTGAAGTAATGGGGTTTAAAGGTAAAATTCTCTTGGCTCCCACCCATCTTTTTCTTTCCTAATTTTAGCACTTTAAAAAAAGTTTAGTCTAATTCTTTGCATCTTTCTACTTATTATCTTCTTACGCTAAACATTACAGAGATGAAAATCACATAAAAAAAATCTGGTCTTGTGAAACGAACAATTTCAGTAAATTAGATGAGGTTTTAGATACGAACAAAAAAATCCTCTCTATAAGTGCTTTAGGATCAGTTAGCTAAGGAAGCTAATACTTATTAAAATGATTTCATGGCAGTGAAATGGACTCACCTTATTTAGAAGACATTCCAGTGAGACTGCTTTGTATTTGTGCAAGAAAACTAAAGCTCTTTACAAAAATTCTATTCCAAAGTCTCACTGAAGTATATAGGTGACCTTTGATTCTTGAAAGTTAAATTAATGGAGCACCAGTTCTGGTAGTCCTTGATAATCTAGAAAGAGGGGTTTTTTTTGTTTTGTTTTGTTTTTTTTGCATATGGGCCTGGCAATAAACTGTGCATCTGTTATCTAATCAAACAACTAAATTTGTTAAGACTCAGAAGGTTGGCTGCTAGGTGATGAATGATTTTGGACCACAACAACTCATGAAGACCAAATAAAATAGAACCAAGAGAATTTCCATAGATATAGATATTTATATCTCTCTATGCACACATACACACCACAATAATGTAAATGAAAACAACTCTAAAAGACTCAGATGAAATGCAAAGCCTATCTAGGTTCCAGAAGACAACGTTATACTCTCAGTAGGGAGGAAGTAGACTAGAGGTCTACTACTAATGGAATAATGCAAACATTTATCATCTGAGATTGGTAGAACTGTATTGTTTTTATTAAAAGGGAGGGTTCCGTGATGGTGCTGGAGTTTTGGGGCAATGAGAGTGATAAAAAAACAAGCGTCCTTGTCGTTGGGATACACGTTTTAGTAAGACAAATTCAAACTATCTCAAAAGGAAATGAGGTTGGATGTGAACTTGTTTCTAGGGACCTAAACAGCTAGGCGTTACAACAGACAAAGGGCGGTGGACCTGGAGTCACAAAAGACCTGAGTCGGACACTTACTAGCAGTATGACACTGGGCAGAGCACTTAACCTTTGTCTACCTCAGTTTCCTTGTCTGTAAAATGGAGTTAATAATAGCACCTACTTCTTAGCATTGTTGTGAGAATAAAATATTTTTAAAGAACTGTAAAAACCATAAAGTGCTACCTAAATGCTATTATTATTATTATTATTATCTCTCTTAAAACCAAAATTCAACCTTAAAGTTCTTTGTTAAGAATAATCGACTAAAGATACAAATACTGTGCAAATCTCTTCTTTCTAAGCATCCACCTTCTTGGTCTCTTAAAAATGAAGCAGTTATTTCCCAATAACATTGAATGCTTATGTCTAGACATGTCTGCAAACAGGAACAGGCATTTGTTCACTATTTTTAGGCAACTGAGCAGCTTGCTCTTGTTATTAAAAATGTTACAGGAAAAGTTGACACCAATAAATTGGACACATTTAATCTCATGAATAAAATATTACAGAACTATAATTCATGCTACTGTTTCTTTTTAAAATAAAAAACCAAGTAAACACTTGTGACTCTACCTGTTTCTGGATGATTTCACTTTGATTGGAAGCTTGGAGGGTGTGTTCACGTTTGATTTCAATCTGCTGCTGTTTCTTCTTTTGCTGTTGTTCCCTGAGTTGTTGAACCCTTTGCAACTGTTCTTGTACACTGGCTGCTTGCACGGTGACCACGTTCTGGATCTGGTGAGCCTGTACAGGGCTGGTTTGCTGAATCTGAATAGGTAACTGAAGTTTGATTTGCCCAGGAACAACACCCTGCTGAGCCTGTATCTGAGCCACAACATGTGACTGAATCTGAGAGAGAACCTGAACTTGTTGTTGTAGCTGAGGCACAGTAATGACTTGTGTCTGTGGCTGCTGGAGTTGTAGCTGAGGACGGGATGGGGAGGTTACAGTAACTTGATTCAAAGTCTGTGTTGTTGGGAGAGTTTGTATGGAAGATTGAAGCTGGGGCTGTGATGGTTGCTGTACTGGGGACTGAATCTGAACCGATGTATGTGGCTGAATTTGAACTGGCTGTGAGGCTGTTGTCTGCCCTGGGGCTTGACATACAGTGGGTCCATTGGATGAAGCTGGTGGAAGCACTCGAGCCTGTGGTGGGCTTTGGACTCGAGCTGGAGACTGCCCTTGAGCCTGGCTTTGAGATTGACACTGTATTGTGACTTGAGTCTTATTTGGATGTGTTGGGACAGGCTGTGCTTCAGAAGTGATAGGGGATGAAGCTGTTGCTTGAGTTTGGACTTCAGTGTGAGTCTGGGCCTCAGGCTGGGCTTGTGGCTGGGGCTGAGCTTGGCCGGGGGACTGGGGCTGAATCTGAGTTGGGGTCTGGGGCTGAGCTGAAGGTTGAACAGTCTGAGGTGGGGCTTGTGGCTGACTCTGACTTGGTTGCTGAGCTGGTGGTAGGGCTTGGATGGGCTGAGCCTGGGTCTGAGCTGATTGTGTGGTTTGTTTCTGTTCACTTGTAGCTGTGAAAAATAAAAAACCAAACATTCCCATTATTCTAGACTGTAAACCTACACTCATTAACTTTAAAAAGACATTTCTAAGGTAGAGAACTCTGTTTTGGTTTCTAAGAGTTATCATTTTTACTTAGCTTGTTCATGTGCAGATAGTAATTTTAAATAAGCCTAAACCCTACCTGATGTTGAGGTGGAAACTGTTGTCGTAGTGCTGGCCGCTGTAGCTGTCGTAGGTAAAGGGGTGAAAAGAAATCGTTGAATGGTACCATTTGGCATTGCAGCTTGCATTAATTGTTGGCCTGGCCCTGGAATTACTGTTACCCCTTGAGGGATCAGTTGCAGTTGTCCAGTAGTTTGCCCCTGTCCTTGAATTACAACAGTCAAACCCTGACTGCCACCCTGTGAAAAAAAGCCACCATATAAATGCATATTGCTCAAAGAATAGGCTTAAATATATTGTTGATCATTTAGACTAATGCTATTTTTTGTTATCAGAAATACAAATTGAGGGTACATGGGTAGTTACTTTGAGTGTTGGCTGGGAAATTTAAGACGAAAATAGAATGAACACAAAATGCTTAAAAGTACTGTTCACCATGTATACACCACATATATTAAAAAAGTTCATACTAGAAGAGCTCAAACTAAAATATATATATACATATATACGAAAACACACACACACACACACATATATACATATATATATATCTATATCTATATATATAGATCTCATATGGTCCAGATTATAGACAAGGAATTCAAAAATCTAAATCCACAAAGAAGGTAAATATACTAGCCCCAGGAAGTATTTAATAATGACTATAGATCAAGGAGTATGGACTAAATAACTTCATATTATAACCATCTATTTATCCTAAAATTCAGCAATCCTACAATTTCACCTCATTTTACACAGCAGAAAAAAGAAAAATAAGCAAAAAAAAAAAAAAAAAAAAGGCCCCCGCCCAATATAGTTAAATCTATAGATTTTACTTGCAGGAGAGCCAATCAAGTTCTCATTTGTAACCGATTTAGAGGTATTTTACATATAGTTTTTATTAGGTTTCTTTAAGTTTTGAAGATCATGATAAATTATAAACTTCAAAAGAGGGGGTGAGGAGGGGAAGGACCATGAAAAGTAGATATTCTGATAGCAGCAGAAAGTGATAGCTGACAGCAAGGGAAGCAAAAAACTATAAAAAGCTGACACAAGACACTAAAAATCGTAGCAGCTTTGGGGACATTTAACATAGGAACAAATGGCCCAGCCCTATGTACCTCAATAGCACATCACTATTTCAGCAGAGTACAATGCTTATGATGACCCAGGATCAATAATTCAGTATATCGTGTTATGTTCAGTGTATCATGCTGAAGTAGATGGCGAAGTGCGCAATGCATTTTGGAAAATTTTATCCCAGAAACATCATGGAACATTACTACTTCAACTCAACCATCTTCTGTCATGGTATATGGCTACTGCTACCAAAACTTCTTCCCTGAGGCTTTATTTTCTTAACTGATGGGAGCTTACTTTATCCACCCAGCCTTGTGGAGGAGAGAGACAGTATTCTCCTTTGAGAGGTCCTGGACCAACACTTCCATCCTTAGCTACCACTCCTTTCTAGGTGTTGTTTCCCCTCCATAAGAATGGAAGATCATTGAAGGCAGAGACTGAATCTCTTTTCTTTTATCATACCTAGCACTTAGCACTGTTAATAAATATCTCTTCAATAATTATGTAAAGGAATGCAAGATCAATAACATTTAGCTAAAATATATAAATTTTGGAATATTTAGAACACATGCTGAAAAGGCTATCCTGATGACAAAATTTGGTAGTTTTCAAATCATTTATTTGGAAGAGGCAAACAACTCTATTATTTCTATTCTAGAAATAAAAGAATAAAGAAGTTGTGGGGAGAGGGACTGACTTTTTTGAGGGATGTTCCACAGACACTTATTTAGGTCCTACATACAAAATTCCTTGGGCTTAAGGGATATACTGTTGCTGTTATCACCATCATCATCATCTTAACTGTTATATTGTGTTATACTATTGCTGCTGCTGATACTACTACTACTGTAACATGTAATGCAATTCTGTCCATACCACTTCAAGGTCCACAAAATCCACACATACCTCTCCCTGTCAGACCTGTGAGGCAGACAAGGCAAGCCCTATTTATTTTTCCCTACTCTACGACTTACAGAGAAAGGTGGTGTGGTGCAATGAACCTGGAGCCAAGTGCAATGTGCTGGGCCCTGATGGTATTCTGTAGAGCAATAACACATAAGGTCACATTTAAAGATTTCAAAAAGTACTTGACATTATTTACCTGGCCTTGTGTTAACTGAGTGAGCTGAGCCATTGTAAGTTTCACTTGTCCTTGCTGGGGCCGAGGAGGCTGTGGGGTGGAGGATGGGGGCTGCATGTGTGGCACAGCTGCTCCTGACGTTACTACCTTTTGTCCAGAGTTTGAAGGTGCTGCACTAGGACTAGAAACAGCAGTGGAAACAGGCTGCCCCCTGATGATCTGAGTTACTACCTGTTGAGTCTGACCTGTAAAAACAACACATTAAGGATACTAAAAATACAGTCTGCGCATTTCGTTGTTCTTGTTGAGAGAGAGTATGACAAATCAGATTATCATATAGTCACTTCTGTCTTCAAATAAGACTAACACACATTATTCAACAAATTATGCAAATAGTGACTCAACTGGATTCCTCCATGCCAACTTCCCATTTAAATGCCTAATCGATTTAAAGTCTCTCTCTCCAGCAATTACTGTGTCCAACCAGGGTCTATATATCTAGTAGTGAGGAGACAATTAGAACATTTTCAATCTAACTTTCTTATGGTAACCTAGGTCCCCAATTCTTCTTCTTTAAAAAAAAAAACAACAAAAAACAAACCTTTTTATTGACCTTGTTTGTTTCATATTCTACCTTCACATTCCCCCCTCCCCAAGTAACCATCCCTTCTAACAAAGAGTAAGACAAAAAGGCGGTTCCACAAAACTAATCATCAAATGTATCTGAAATTTCATATGCTATCAGGCCATCTACTTAGGCCCTTTTGTCATCAGCTCCGCCACCAACACTGTCATGATACTGTATCATCTGAACCAGCAATGGTACAGGGGAGTGGACCTCCAGAATTCCTACTCTAGGGCTCAAACCTCTCCAATGAGTGTAAACTTGTGTGGCCTCAGACCAGATTAGATTATGCTTCATATCCCATTCAGGTGTCCAACTATAACAACTTGCCATCTGCATGGATGCTATATGCACATTTTCTCCACTTCAGCTTTCTACCTTTTGCTCTGGTAACAGTCATCAACCAGTAACAATGCTTTTGTAAAGTAAGCCTGAGCTGACTGATGGATCAGGTCACTCCCCAGACCAAGACTCTGTTCCCTGGCTATCACATATTTATATACACTGTCTCCTTGTATAAATGTCTCTGCTGCTCAAAGGCAGACAATCTCACTTTTTGTATTAGTCTTTCCAATGGCTGGAACACAGTCAGTGCTTAAATGCTTTGTACATTCCTAGACAATGTGTTCCTCATTCATATGTGCAACATTCCACATCCACAAACCCAAATTTCTGTGATGGAGCAGCATTTCCCAACTTTTCATTATCAAGGCATACAGTTTCTATTTTTTTGTTCTTTCCACTTTGTTGCAGTAATTGTGCACATAGTTTTATTGGTTCTGCTTATGAGTCTTCCTGTGCTTCTCTGCATCCTTCATAAATTGTTGCTTATGGTGCAGCTATTTCACTGCATTCATGTGCCACAATTTGTTCCCTATTCCTCAATGAATGGGCAATTACTGTGTTCTAATTCTTTACTATCACAAAAAGGGATACTATGAATATATGGGTGTATATGGGACTTTCATTTCTACCTCTGACCTCCTTGGGATTTGTGCTCAGTAGTGAGATCTCTAGGTAAAAGTGTTGGGCTGCTTTAGTAACTTTTCTTCAAAGCAAAATTCCAAGTTGCTTTCTAGATGGGGGACCAATTCACAACTATACCCATAGTAATACCAGTATGACTGTCTTTCCACAGCCCTTCCAACTTTGATTATTTCCATCTCTGGTCATTTTTGCCACATTTCCATTTCTATCTCTGTATCCACTTCTAGAATAGAAGCAAGAGAGATCAAATAGAAGCATACTATCCAAAAAGGCTGGATTTAACACACTTCATCAGCATTTTGTTGTTAGTCATTTTCAATCATGTCTCACTGTTTGTGAGCCCATTTGGGGCTTTCTAGGCAAAGATACTGGAGTGGTTTGCCAAATCCTTCTCCAGCTCATTTTACAGATGAGGAAACTGAGGCAAACAAGGTGAAGTAACTTGCCCACGGTCACAGCGTCTGAGGCCAAATTTGAACCCGGGTCTTCCTGAATCTAGGTCTGCCATTCTATCCGCTGTGCCACCTAGTTGCCTCTTCAGTTGTATTTAATATAGAACAAATCTGTGACTTCAAACCACAAGAATTTATCGACTACATAGTCTCTGCCAATTTATCAGGGATAGAAAGACTAAAGCGAGTCTCTGTGTTCAAGGGACTTACATTCTCCTAGGAGAGACAACATCTATATAAATAAGTATATCACACACACACACACACACGCGCACGTGCGTGCGCGCACGTATGCACACACACAATAATATTTTCGGAGGGGGAAGGACACTAGCTGCTTGTAAGAATCTGGAAAAGTTTCACACAGCAAGTGCTTCAAAAATGATTATTAATTGACTGATGTTAGAAAATGGTGCTTGATTAAAGTTTTGAAGGGAATAACTTGAGGTGAAGTGAGGGACTCATTTCAGGTATGAGGCAGAGCCAAGTAAAGGCAAGAATATGGGAGATGGAAAGTCCTGTGTAGAATATGACAAGAAGGTGAGTTTGGCTGGAGTACTAAATACAAGAAAGGGAGTAATATTTAAGTCTGAACAAGTTAAGTTGTGGCCAAATTATGAAAAGCTTTAAAAACTAAACAGAGAAACTTAAGAGTCCCTGGAATTTACTGAATGACATGGTCAGACTTACATACTTTAAGAAAATTATTTTGGCAACAGAATGGAGATGGGAGATATCATATGGGTACTTCCTTCAATGGTAAAGACTGCAAAGTCTTCTAGTAACAGCTA
This sequence comes from Phalanger gymnotis, assembly GCA_028646595.1. NCBI lineage: Eukaryota > Metazoa > Chordata > Mammalia > Diprotodontia > Phalangeridae > Phalanger > Phalanger gymnotis. The sequence continues at coordinate 167,288,953 of CM053626.1, forward strand.
TAATTCACATTTATAATCTTTATGGTTTATAAGGTGCTTATCTCAACATTAACCCAGTAAAGCAAAGCATATTATCTCCATTTTACAGATGAGGAAGCTAAAGCTTTTTGAGGTTAATTGACTTGCTTATGACAGAGCTACTAAGTAGTTTGTTTTTATTTATGAATTTGACAAATATCAACATTTTCCTAAAGCCCTCTACTCCCTCCCAAGAAAAACAACTCAGAAGAGAAACGCCTATGAAACTATGACTCTTCCCTAAATACAAAGGTTGGTTTTGTTTACTGTGTAGATTTTAAATTTAACCTAGTAGTTCTAAGACTCCTATGCTTACCTTTGTCCCTTTCTGAACTTCCTTGGGCTAGCTTATTTTTTTTAATGAAGCCTTGATTATCTTTTCTTTTTTAGAGTCATCGATACTAACCTAACAAGCCTGACCCGTAACCACTGCCAGAAAAAAGCCCTTCCTTGTCAAATAAGTAGCCATTACGCAAAACAAATTCACACATTGGCCTTGTATCATTCTGCATCTATCAGTCCATTATCTCTTTGCCAAGAGATGGGAAGCATCGATAATCTTCTGGAGTCAGGACTGATCATCAGTTTTTTCGTGTTTCTTTCCCTTTACAATGTTATAGCCAAAATATAAATTGTTCTTCTACTCTGTTCATTTCATTCTTCATTGGTTCAGACCAATACTCCTATGCTTATCTATATCTTGTCCCCTTTGTCATTTCTTATGGAGCAAGAATATTCAATTTTGTTCACATACTATAATTTGTCCACCCATTCCCCACATGATAGGCACTCACTTGGTTTCTAATTCTTTGCTAAAACAAAATTGCTGTAATATTTTTGTACGTGTAAGTATTTCTTTTCTTTGATATCTTTATGCCTAGTAATGATATTAGGTCAAGGGGTAGAAACAGTTTAATGATTTGAGAACTGCTTTCCAGAATGGCTGAACTAATTCAAACTTCTACCTACAGTGTGCCTGTTCTTTCACATATCCCTTACAATACTTATCACTTCTCTTTTCTGTCACCTTTGCCAATCAGACAAATGAGAGGCAGATCCTCAGATTTGTTTGAATTTGCACTGTGTTTATTTTATTTTAGTAAAACAGAACATTTTTTCATGATTACTGAAAGCTTGCCTTTCCTCTTTGGAGATTTAAAAGTCTATGTTCTCTCATCTTTTTACCTACTGGAGACTAACTCTGGTTCTTTCTTATTAGTATCAGTATCTTACTTATCTTGAGTATGAGAACTTATTTTAAAGAAAATTAAAAATTTCTCTCCAGTTAACTCCCCTTCTTTTTTAAAAAAATTATTTTTAATTTATGGAATAAAATAGATTTCACATGAAACTTCAAATTTATTATATAGCACTATTCCTTTTAAATATATAACAAAGTTATCATATACATTTCTTTTGTTTTCCTTTTTTTTCCTTCCCTCCTGTCCCTGTGCCACCCCCCAACCCTCCCCTGCCCCAGAGATTACTACAATTAAACACAAATAGGTGTGTGTACACACATGCACACACACACACACACACATATACATGTAAAAATATTCTATACTTCTATTTATCAGTTCTTTCTCTGGATGCAGATAGCATCTTTCTTCATATGTCCTTTATTTTAAATTTGTATATTTACAATAGTCAAAATTACTTAGTTGCTCAAATTCATTCTTAAAACAATATTGCTGTTACAGTATACAATGTTCTCTTGGTTTTGCTCACTTTACTCTTCAAGGCCTGATTTCACCTGTGTAACATCTCTCCAATATTCCCACTTCTCTGACACAGTCACAATTCTAGTGCCACACCCTCATTACCCCATGCCTTGATTATTCAAATAGCCTGTGGGTGGGTCTGCCTGCCACTAAAGTGATTTTCCTAAAGTGCAGGTCTGATCGTGTCTACCAGCCCCTCAGCCCCCCACCTGCCCCCCAAACTCCAGTGGCTCCCCATTGCCTCCAAGAGCAAACACAAAATGCTCTGCTTGGCATTCAAAGACCTTTATAAGCTAGCCCCCCTCTTACCTTTCCAGTCTTCCTTACTCCCTAATACATAATCTTTGATACAGTGACATTTGTCTCCTAGCTGTTCCACAAACAATACACTCCATCTCCCGGCTCCAGGTATTTTCACTGGCTGTCTCCCATACCTGGAACACTTTCCTTTCTCCATTCCAAGACCTCCTAGGCTTCCTTTAAATCCCAAGTAAAATCCTACCTTCTACAGGAAACCTTCCCTAATCCCTCAACTCCAGTGCTCTCCCTGTTAATTATTTCCTTTTGATCTTATATATTGACTTGTATAGTATTTGTTTGTATATTGTCTCCCCCATTAGATTGCAAGCTTCTAGAGGGCAAGGACTGTCTTTTGTCTATTTATGTATCCCCAGCACCTGACAAAGTACCTAGTACACAGTAGGTGATTAATAAGTGTTCATTGACTAATTGAAATAGTGGGAAATTTTTGTGTGCCTAATCTCTTCTACTGAACTGCTTTTCTGTTTTGTTTTGTTTTTTCTGTTGTTGCTGTTCAGTCATTTTTCAGTAATGTCTGACTCTTTGTGACTGTATATGGGCTTTTCTTGGCAAAACTACTAGAGTGGTTTGCCATTTCCTTCTCCAGCTCATTTTACAAATGAGGAAACTGAGATAAACAAAGTTAAGTGACTTGCCCAGGAGCACAAAACTTAATAGTGTCTAAAGTCAAATTTGAACTCAGTCTTCCTGACTCCTAGCCCAGCACTCTATCCCCTGTGCCACCTAGCTGCCCCTTTTCTATTTTTAAACTAATACTAAATAGTTTTCTGATGATTGCTGCTTTGTAATATACTTTGAGATACTGTTAGGTCCCCTTAATTCCCACTTTCTAAAGTGGGAATCTCCCCTTTAGAGAAGAGGAACCTTTTGTTCTTCCATATGAACATCATAATTTTTCTAGTTCTAGAATAACCTCCTTGGTGGTTTGATTGGCATGGTACTGATTGTGTAAATTAATCTGGGTATTATTTCCATTTTTATTATATGTTCCAACCAAGAGCAGTCAATATATCTCTAATTACTTAGGTCAATATTTCTAGGTCAAACACTATAGGAATGTTTTGTAGTTGTAGTCATATAGTTCCTGTGTATGTCTTAGAAGCTGGGTTCCCTAATATTTTATACATTTTACAGATAAAGCAAATGGAATTTCTTTTTTTCTTCCTGCTGGGTTTTGTTGGTAATATACAGAAAAGCTGATTTTTTTTGGGGGGGGGGCAATGGGGGCATTCTATAACATGCTGTTTTACTCAATTATTATTTCAGTTAATTTTTTAATATCTCCTCTAGGGTGCACTAAGTAAACATCATGTCATCTGCAAAAATTGATAATTCTGTCAACACTCTGTCTTTGCATAGTTCCTAAATTTCTTTTGGTTTTTTTTAAAGCCATAGTGGTATTTCTAGAATTATATTAAGTAACTGTGGTGATAATGGATATCCTTACTTTACCTATGAGCTTACTGGAAAGGTCTCAAGTCTTTTTCCATTACAAATAATGCTAGCTCCTGGTTTTAGAGAAATCTCATTACCATATTAATGGGAAGTCTACTTAATCCTCTGCTTTAAAAATTTGTGCTTTCAACATAAACACGTATTGCATTTTGTCAAAATGTTTTTTCTCCATCTATTTATGTATGCACATGATCTCTATGCTTTTTATCTTAGAAGAACATTTCCTTGTTGTGCAAAAATATTTATATACTACTAGAATTAGTTCTGTGAATTTTGATAGAATTGACTTGCAATCTACTTGGTCTTGGTTTCCTTCCATTTTTAGAGGTCCTTTATGCTTTGTTTGATTTCTTTTTCTAAGATAAAGTTAAGTTCTTTCTTCCTTATCTTATACTTCTGTAAATAATTATTTTCATTTGTTATCAGTATGTGCATATTACTTCATAATATTTTGAAATAATTTCCCTTATTTGCTCTTTATTGTATTTTTTTTTCCATTTTAAATAATAGCAATTTGGGTTTCCCCGCTTAAAAAATAGATTAACTAATGATTTATGTATTTTATTAACTAAAATAAAATCCCAGGTCTTAGTTTTTTAAAATCAATTTGGCTTTCAATTTTACTTTTTCTTTGATTTTTTTCAGAATGTCTATTTTGTGGGATTAGGTGTTTGGAGTTATAAATTCCTTTCCCTCTTCCCTATCCCTGGACTGCTTTGGTTGCATCCCAAAGGTTTTGTTATGTGGTCTAACTGATGTTATTTAATGAAATTATGTTGTTTCTATAATTTGTTCTTTGACCCATCATGTTTTAGGATTACTCAGTTTCCATTTAAATTTCAAAAGCCCTTTGCTGGTTTGAGTTTTCATTATTTAGTGATCAGGAAAAATATTTTTAATATTTCTGCCTTTCTGTGTTGAGGTTTTTAATGCCCTACTACCTGGTCAGATTTTGTAGATGGACTGTGCACAGCTGAGAAATAGTACATTTCATTCAGCAATTACCAAAGAGCTGTCATTTCTAACTTTTCTAAAAATTCTATAAGGTCTCTAATATGCTTCTGATTAGATCTGTCTAGGTCTAAAAAAGGCACATCAAGGTCACCTAATTATAGTTTTGCTGTCTATTTCTCCCTATAATTTATTACTCCTTTTTAGTACTTAGGTATTATGCCATTTGATACATGTATGTATTGATAATATTTAATAATTTATGGTGCTTTTAAATATAATGCAATTTCCCTGTATTTCTTTTAAGGAAGTCTGTTTTTACTCTTTGCTTGAGATAATGGCTTCCTTTGCTTTTTAAATTTTGCCTGAAGTATAATAAATTCTGTTTCAGCTTCTTATTATGTTTCAAGTATATTTCTTGTAAACAAAACACTGTTGGATTCTCCTTTCTAATATACTACGTTCCTCTGCTTTTTAGGTGAGTTCATCACCTTCATGTTTAGTTATGACTGCTAGTTTTGTGTTCCCTTCCCCTCCCCCATCATAAAGCTCTTACATGTTTTCCACTTTTCCTCCTACCTCTTTTACAAAGAAGGAAAGGGGCATTGTGAGTATTGTGATCAATAGCAGTAATCTATAATTGGTCTATTTTTAAACCTCCTTTCATCAAAACTAAACCCTGACCTGATTATTTACTTTCTGTTTTAATCTCCCTGTTTATGACCAACCCTAAATTGATTTGCTTGTTGTGACTAGCCCCCCTTTCAGAATATACTCTCCCTCTTACACCCTCCTCTTTTTATTGTCTGCTTCCTCCTAGTTTAAGAGGTGTGTGTGTGTGTGTGTGTGTGTGTGTGTGTGTGTGTGTGACAGAGAAAGAGAGAGAGAGAGTAATTCTCCTTACCTGATTATGCAAAATCTGAGATTGTAAGATGCCTGCTCCCCTGCCCATTCTTCCATGTTTGTCTACTCTTTCCTCAGGCACTCCATTTATAAGAAATAGTAATTTTCTCCTCCTCCTTTCTCATTTCTTTCTTTTCCTTTTTTTTCCTTTCTTAAAACCACAAACTAGAACAAAACTGTAAATAAGTCCTCTGATGACGTTATTTAATTTCTATGACCCCTAAAGATAACAGGACTTCAAAGAGACACTTTTTTCTCATTAGAATGGAAGCATTTCCTCATTTAGCCCCTTGCAACTGCCCAAATGTATTTACTACCTAGATTTCTTCTGATCCTTATGTTTATAATTCAGAATTTCTTTGTACTTGTCATTAAGAATGCTTTAAAGACCTCTATTTCACTAAAAGTGTATCTCTACCCCGCCCCCACCCCCAATAGAGTCATACTGAATTTTACAAGTAAGTTATTCTTGGTTGTAAAACTTTCATCTTTGTGGAATGTTGTTTTTCAAGATTTTTTTTCTCCTTTATTATGCTTGCTACAAGTATTGAACAATACAGTCTGTGATTCTTTTGCACTTGGACTCTTCCTAGTTGAAATATTTTTCTTAGAACTAGAAGTTATGGATTTTGGCTGTGAAATTCCTGTTTGGTTCTTTTTTTCAGGAGGTAACTGAATTCTACCATCGATTTGCCCCCTAGTTCAGATAGATTTGAGCAATTTTCTTTTATGATTTTTTGAAATATTACATCTAAGTTTTATTTTTTTTGTCATGGTTCTCAAATAATACAATGGTTCTTAAATTGTCTTTCCTTGACATGTTGGATTTCTAGTAGATACCTGACATTTGGATAGTCGATACCGGACATTTTATTTTTTAAATGTTTTGATTTTGTTCTAAGATTGCTTTCTGTTTCAGGGTCACTGAGTTCTGTTTTCTCCATTCTCTTTTTCAGAATCTACTTCTTGAGTAAAGTTTTTCTACCTTCTAAGCTATTTACTCTTTCAATTCCCTCCCAACCCTACCAAACTCTAATCTCACGCTTTATCTCTTGCTTCCTTTATCCAAGACACTTTTATACATTTATAGGCCTTGTGGCCAAGGCATTTGTTCTTATCTGAGATTCTGCTTTTAATTGTAGGATTATTTTCTTCTTCTAGGTTTACCTCTTGGGCTTGTCTTAACTCAAAGTTTCCTTCATTCTATTTAGTGTTTAATCATCTTTCAGTCTCAGATCTTGGATTAGGTTTTCTGTTGTGGGGACCTCTGGCACTGTTAGATAGGTTGAGAAGGCCTTATTTGATCCTTTCCCATCTGTAGTCTGGTTGCTGCTGCATGGGCTGGCTAGTAATTAGGTCCCATCCTATGCTCCAATTCCTGGTTTGTCTCTGATCTCCTAGTGATCAATTGGAGATAGTGGCCTTGGATAGTCTGTCCATCTTGTTATATGATCCCTAATCAGTTGATTTTATCCTTTTCTGTGGTTCTGAGATGGGCAAGCGGAATGCTGGAGATCACAATTACTGGTCTCTTGCACAATTTTCTTGGCATTGGTTCTTAGTTGCTGAGTTAGCCTTACCTCCTGTTGTGGCTCTCAACACTCTGACAATTGGATAGCCTGACTCTGTCTTTGTGTGTGGTGACTCAGCAGTGCACTCTGGCTGCAGGTCTCCCATTAGTGGGTCTTGGGGCTTTCGACTTTCCTTCAGAGAATGAACTAAGTTTAGGCCCATTTATAAGAGCTTGTTCCAGCTGCTCTGGTGCAATTACTCTCTTCCAGGCTCCAAGTGTGCCTGAACTGGTGATGCCTTTCTTGGCGCAGCCCCTTTATTGCCAGTATCAGCTTATGGCTACCTTTTCGTGCATTTCAGGACAGGAGAGAGGACCTTATTTTAATTTGTTTCTTTTCTGTGGTTACCAATGCAACATTCAGGCTCTCCATCCATTATCCTATGCAGTATCAATCAATAAACATTTACTAAGTGCCTGGTCCTTTGCTAAGTGCTGGGGATACAAATATAAATGAAACAGTTCTTGCCCTCGAGGAGTTTATAATCTAATCGGGAACTACAACAGACAAAAGGAAACTGAAAGTAGGGGAAAGAGATACCAGCGCAAGAGGATGGAGAGTTCTGAACAAGTCCAAAAGCAGTACAGGTAATACCAAAAGGGGAGAAAAACTGCGCTGAGCCCCTCTTAAAATAGAGGCCCTGAAGCTAGTGTTTCTGCTCTCCAGTCAAAGAAGCAGAGGGTATTGGTGAGCTGGTCACTATAATACCAGCCTATCTACTCTTCCAATAATACATTTCCCAGCTAACATCTTTTATACTACTTTACTGTAAAAGTAGCACATACACGTCACCAATGGTCCTCAGTTCTGGGCATTTTCTTTGGCTTGTTTCCATGCCTGGAATGCTCTCCCTCTTAAATTCCACCTACTGACCTCCCTGACCTCCTTTTTAAGTACGAACTAAAATCCCACCTTCTACAGGAAGCCTTCCCCAACCTCGTAAGTCCAGTACTTTACTTCTGTTAATTATTTCCTACTGATCCTGTATATAGCTTCCTTTGATATAATTTGTTTGCACGTTGTCTTCTCCATTAGATTATAGGCTCCTTGAGGGGAGGGACTGCCTTTTCCTGCTTTTTAGCAGCGTCTGGCAGACTGAAGGCATTTAATAAATGTTTACTGACTGATTTTCTGCAGCATGATTATACCCATGTACTGCCTTTTTGGTCAATGACAATTTTAATTTTTAAATTATGTGATTCTCAATCTATTAACATGACAGAAGAACACCGGAATTAAAAGGATGGGGCTCTGAATCAAGAAGCAGGTTGGGATCTTTGAAAGAGCAGTGAAATTTCCCAAACAATCCAGATATTCTCATCCTCTTTTAAATTCTAAGTCTAGATCATTCTTGATCCATAATGCCTGTCAAAAGCTGCCCTACAACTGCCTGTCACCATCTGGACAATAGGTATTCTCCATCCAGTTTGTCTTTTGTGTGTTAGGTTCCAGCTTTTAAGAGGTAAAGGATTTCACCGAAGAGGCCTTTTAGTATTCTTGGGCTTGACGCAATCAGCACTATGTCATTTGGAAGACTTTACCACCTAAAGGAAATCCGTTTTCCACATGGAATCTGTTCAGAACATCTCTTATGACAGTGTTGAACATTTCTGGCAAACATTTGTCTTCCTGTTTTGTTCTGGTTGATATGGAGCATCAGGAGATCAATGACCAAAACTTTGTGCTTACATCTATCAAAGCATCTTATGTGCAAGGGAGACATTTTTTGTTGGAAGAGACCTTTTAAAGATTGAATTTTGCTGTAATGAATCAAATATTACAAAAAAGAAACCAACAGATATAGAAGGATACCGTATTTTCTATTCCTTTCAAGTTAATCAGATGGTTATAAAAATGACCTGCTCTAGAAAAACTGTGAATGTTTCTTCTCCTTTTTCGGTCAAAATTAAGAACACCTAAGTTTTGAAGGTCACTTTATACACTTACAAGTTGTGTGACCCTGGGGGGCTCGATCACTTGAACTCTTCCTCATCTATAAAATAGAGACAATAAGAGCCCCTACCTCACACCAGTTATGAGCATCAAATGAGGTCAGATATGTTAAGTGATCTGTAAAGAGAGTGCTAGGGAAATGGTAGTCATTACTGTGATTGTTTTTTGGCTAATACTCTCAAAATCTTTTAGAGATGAACAACTTTCTACAAAAGTCCTTTTCATCATTTCTGGGGTAATGATAAAGTATGTGATTTTGCCCCATTCTTTCTCCCCATCTGGGCATTCTTCTCCTCTATCAGGTTGTTGGAAAATCAGTCTGGATCTCAAAGAAGTCCTAAGGGCCCAGAAGGAACAGGCTATAGGCAGCCCTTCTTTTTCCATGTCCCAACCATTTCCCAGTTCTTCCTAGGTGCTGAATTATCTTTCCCTGGTAGATGCTGTCACCACCCCCACTCCTGCCCCTTTGCCAACATCCCATTCCAGCTTGAGGTAACCCTGCTTAACTGCAACTCTTGGGCCTACCTCGTACTTCTCAATAATCATTAGCTGTTTACAATACTTTGAAGATATAAGATCAGAATCCTTTCAGTAAGATGTTGAATAACTGGGCCTTACCATTTACCCTACTGCTATGCCTTCTAAACCACTGGGCACTGTCATATCTCCTGCAGCTGAATCCTTCTCTATATCCCCTACTTAGTATATAAAGGCAGAAACTGCCTTACTTTTTTAGTTGCATTTTCAGCTTTTTTAACAGTGCTTGGCACAACAGCAAATGTGCTTACATGCCATCCCTTCTTTTAGATACCTTAAAAATCAGTCTCTCAATGCTTTAAGAATTATGTTTCCTCACAATCAGAATAACACAAGATCTAGCAGCTTCTACATTAAGGGATCGAAGGGCTTGGAATATGATATTCCGGAGGTCAATGGAGCTAGGATTAACACCAAGAATCACCTACCCAGCAAAACTGAGCATCATTCTCCAAGGCAAAATATGGACTTTCAATTGAAGACTTTCA